>OX451737.1:376500969-377734555 GCA_948472305.1 Vicia faba | reverse complement strand
AGACGTGAGATTTTATCAAATCTGAATAGTTACCTAGGAACATCGTCTCAATAGCAGCGCACGCATGCGTGACCTTTTAGAATTGAAACACACGTTCAACTTCTGAGCATAGCGTGTGACAACTGGTTTAATGTAATGAACTTCTGACCATTCTAGTAATGAAACATTAGACACATTTCAGAACATGATGAATGGCTTCTGATGTAACTCCTCTTATCACTTCTGAAGAGTAGTTAATTAGAACATTCATTTCAGAACATTATGGAAACACATATAGAAGAAAAACAAATTTTCATTCAAGACAAAATTCCATGTTGATGTTTTTCATAATGAATTTAAATTTGTCTTCAGAAAGAGGTTTAGTAAAAATATCAGCCCATTGATGGTCTGTGTCTACAAAGTTTATGTTTAAAATTACTTTCTGAATATAGTCCCTTATGAAATGATGTTTAATTTCTATATGTTTTGCCTTAGAATGTAAGATGGGAATTTTTTGAAAGACAAATAGCAGAGGTATTATCACAGAAGATAGAAATCTTACTTTCATATATATGATAATCTTCCAGCTGGCTCTTCATCCAGATCATTTGAGTGCTACATCCAACAGCAGATATATATTCAACTTTAGTGGTTGATAGTGCAATAGTGGCTTACTTCTTGCTGTACCATAAGATAACGTTATCACCCAAAAACTGACAGCTTCCAGAGGTGCTTTTGCATTCTATTCTATCTCCATCAAAGTCAGCATCATAATAACCTACTAGTTAAAGTCTTTGGATCTTCTGTAACACTGTCCAAGGTTAGTAGTACCTTTCAGATACCTCAGAATTCGCTTAACAGGAGTTAAGTGAGATTCTCTAGGATCTGATTGGAATCTTGCACATAAGCATAATTGAATAATATATCCGGTCTAGATGCATTCAAATAGAGAAGAGATCCAATCATACCTCTGTAGATCTTCTGATCTACTTTCTTACTTACCTCATCTTTTCCCAGAATGCATGTAAGGTGCATTGGTGTCTTTGCTTCTTTACTTTCTGAAAGCTGTAATTTCTTCAGAAGTTCTTTAACATACTTTGTATGATGTATGTAAGTACCTTCTGGAGTTTGATTAATTTGAATTCCCAGAAATAATTTCAGTTCTCCCATCATGCTCATCTCAAATTCAGCCTGCATAGACTCAGCAAATTCTCTTCCAAGAGAGACATTAGAAGTTCCAAATATAATATCATCTACATATATTTGACAGATTAAAATGTCATTTTTAAATGTTTTTCCTGAATAAGGTTGGTGTCAAATTTCCCTCTGGTAAAATTCTTTTCTAAAAGAAAATTACTCAGACGTTCATACCAAGCTCTGGGAGCTTGTTTCAGACCGTACAGAGACTTTTTCAGTTTAAAAACATGTTCTAGAAATTTTGGGTCATCAAAACCCGGAGGTTGGTGGACATAAACTTCTTCTTCTATGTAACCATTTAAAAATGCACTTTTAACATCCATTTGATATAATGACATGTTATGTTGAACAGCAAAAGAAATTAACAATCTAATTGATTCTAACCTGGAGACTGGGGGAAAAAGGTTTCATTATAGTCAATTCTTTCTTATTGACTGTAACCTTGTGCAACCAGTCGTGCCTTGTTTCTGACAACCTCTCCTTGCTCATTCAACTTGTTTCTGAATACCCATTTTGTTCCTATGATATTGAATCCTTTGGGATTTGAAACTAGATCCCACACATCATTTCTTGAAAATTGATTTAGTTCTTCTTGCATAGCTAGGATCCAATCGTTATCTTGCAGAGCTTCCTCTATTGAGGTTGCTTCAATTAGAGAGACCAAACCAAATAGTGATTCTTTAATGTTTCTAAAATAGGATCTTGTTCTGATGGGATCTTCTTTCTTTCCAATAATCACATTTTCTGGATGTGCTGATGTGATTCTGGAGGAATTTATTCTGTGAGGGTTGTTCAGAAATTCTTAGATTTTCTAGAGTGTTTTCAATAGGGGTCTTCTTAGATGTCCTTTTCTTCTAACTCTTCAGAGTTTGTAAGATGATCTTCTGTACCTGCAGGATTTTCATTTTGCTTTGGCTTTTGCTGGCCAAGCTTATCATCAAATATGACTTTGATTGATTCTTCAACAATCAGAGTTTCTGTGCTGTATACCCTATAGCCTTTTGAGTGTTCATAGTATCCAAGCAGAAAGCACTTTTGTGCCTTAGAATCAAACTTGTTCAAATTATCTTTAGTATTCAGAATATAGCAAGTGCATCCAAAAGGATGGGAATAAGAAATGTTGGGTTTTCTGTTTTTCCACAATTCATAAGGAGTCTTTTCAAGAATAGGTATTATAGAGACTCTATTTTGAATATAACATGTTGTGTTCACTGCTTCTGCCCATAAGTGTTTAGCCGTATTAGTTTCATTAATCATGGTTCTGGCCATTTCTTGCAAAGTTCTATTCTTTCATTCTACAACTCCATTTTGTTGGGGAGTTTTAGGACAAGATAAATCATGAGAAATTCCATTTTCTTTTAAAAAAAAACTTTTCAAAATAATGATTTTCAAATTCTCCTCCATGATCACTTCTAACTTTTATGATTCTAAAATCTTTTTCATTTTGCACTTGGATGCAGAAGTTGAAGAACACAGAATGTGACTCATCCTTGTGTTTTAAAAACTTAACCCATGTCCATCTGCTGTAGTCATCAACAATGACCAATCCATACTTCTTGCCTCTGATGGATGCAGTTTTAACTGGTCCAAACAGATCAATGTGAAGAAGTTCCAACGGTCTAGAGGAAGAAACTACATTTTTTGGTTTAAAAGAAGGATTTGAAAATTTTCCTTTCTGACATGCTTCACAAAGAGCTTCTGAGTTGAACTTCAGATTGGGAAGTCCCCTGGCCAGATTGAGTTTGTTAATTTGAGATATTCTTCTCATGCTAACATGTCCCAATCTTCTGTGCCAGACCCATTGCTCATCGCTAACAGACATAAGGCATTTTACATTTTGAGATTTAAGATCAGAAAGATTAATTTTATAGATGTTGTTCTTTCTCTTGCCAGTAAAAAGGATTTATCCATCTTTTTGACTAACAGCTCTACAGGATTTTTGATTAAATATTATGTCATAATCGTTTTCACTTAATTGACTTATGGACAACAAGTTATGCGCTAATCCTTCTACCAACAGAACATTAGTTATAGAAGGAAGGTTACTGTTTCCAATGGTTCCAGAACCAATAATATTTCCTTTTTGATTTCCTCCAAATTTGAAATCTCCTCCAGATTTAAGTTTCATACTTTAGAATATATACTTTCTTCCCGTCATATGTCGCGAGCATCCAGAGTCCAGGTACCATGACTGGTGTTTCAACTGAGTTGTTAAGGACATCTGCAACATATATTATTTTCTCCTTAGGTACCCATTTCTTTTCGGGTCCTTTTTGGTTAGAGTTTCTAAAGTTCTGGTTGAACTTTGATTTTGCATAAGAATTTTCAGAGTGAGAAGTGTATTTGATATCATGTGTGTGCCCAAAACTAAATTGTTTGTGTGGTGGTTTATATGTGATAACCATTTCCTCAACATGCTTAGGTTTATATATTTCTTTCCCTTGGTAGCTTTATATCCAATGCCTCTTCTGTCATTTCCACTAACACCATAGATCATTGAAGCCATTCTGCTTCTATCTATGCTTTTAGCAAGAAACATTTTAAAACTAGAGTCATATTCTTTAAGAATATCTTTTGAACTTGAAGCAGAATCTGAAATAGGGATCTTTTGAAATTTTTGAACTTCCTCTTTGAGTTTAAAAATGTTTTCTTTAAGTTTAGAGTTTTCTGTTTCAAGTTTCTCAAAATTAGATGCAAGATTCTTTTTGAGTTTCTTGTATTTGATTTTGAGTTTACTGTAGTTTTCAAGAAGTTCAGATAAGCTTTCAGCAAGTTCAGTTCTAGAAAATTCAGAGAATACCTCTTTTGGTTCTGAATCAGAGTTTGAGTCATCGTCATCTGTTGTGGTAGCCATAAACGCTAGATTAGCGTGTTCATCTTCTGAGTCAGATTCAGCTTCATAAGATTCTGAATCATCCCAGGTGGCCATCATGCCTTTCTTTCTTCCAAACTTTTTCTTTGGTCTTTCTCTTTGCAGTTTAGGATAATCACTTTTGTAGTGTCCTAGTTCTTTACATTCATAGCAGACTATATCTCTCCTACTTGACTTCTTATGTCCAGAAGATTCAGGTTTATCTTCTGACCTCTTGTAGTTTCTGAACTTCTTTTGTTTGTGCTTCCACATCTAGTTGATCCTTCTGGAGAGCAGAGATAACTCATCTTCTTCTGATGCAGAATCTTCAGAGTTTCCTTCTTCTTCCTGAAAAGCGTTAGTTTCACATTTTTTAATAGATTTAAGGGCGACAGACTTACCTTTCTTCTGAGGCTCATGTTCATCAAGTTTTGTCTTGTGACTCCTTAAAGCACTGATAAGTTCTTCAAGGGATACGTCATTTAAATCTTTTGACACTTTGAATGCAGTAACCATAGGTGCCCATCTTCTGGGTAAACTTCTGATAATTTTCTTAACATGGTTTGCCTTGGTGTATCCTTTGTTCAAAACTCTCAGACTAGTAATCAGAGTTTAGAATCTCGAGAACATAGCTTCAATAGACTCATTTTCTTCCATTTTGAAGGCTTCATACTTCTGGATGAGAGCCAGAGGTTTTGTCTCTTTTAATTGAGCATTTCCTTCATGAGTCATTTTGAGAGACTCAAACATGTCATGTGATGTATCTCTGTTGGTGATTTTCTCATATTCAGTTTTTGAGATAGCATTCAGAAATATGTTTCTGGCTCTGTGGTGATTCTTGAAATCTAACTTCTGTTGTTTATCCATGTTCTTTCTGTCAATCTTGTTTCCGTCTTTGTCTTCTGGATGAGTGTACCCATCTAGGACCAAATCCCATAGATCAGCATCATGACCTAGAAATAAACTTTCTAGTCTATCCTTCCAGCATTCAAATTCTTCTCCATCAAACACAGGAGGTTTGGTGCAGTTGTTGTTATTTTGTTCAGTTGCCATAGTGTTTTCCTTCTGGATCTTTTGCTGACACTATTAGGTGTTTGCACCCAGAACTATAGCTCTGATGCCAATTGAAGGGTGAGAAAATACTTAGAAGGGGGGTTGAATAAGTTTTTCCTTTTTCTCGCCCAATACTAATGGAAGGACACGGGTATTTTTATCCTAGTTCGTTTGAAACTCAAACTACTCCAGTCCACCCGCCAAGGTGATTTCGCCTCTCTCAACGAGGACTTAATCCACTATAATCAAACTGATTACAAATGCACAACTAAACTGTTGTGACTAACAATACAATGCACAAGCCAACTGCAAGTGACTAACACCTCTGAGACTCAACTAGTCCTAGCCCTCTTGAGAAATCTGACCCAACTGGTCTCTCAAGGAACACTTACAAAATTATCTCTTAATAGTAGTGAAACAGAATGCTCCTAATAAGCTTTATCACAAACTGTGATTTATCACTAAGATTGTTGCTCAATGCTTAAGATCTACGCACTATACAGTATTGGTTTACAGTTATGAAAACAGTGAGCGTAAGATTGTTTCTCATGGATCAGTAACCTTTCTTTGAAATAAAAGGTCTTCTATACATAGCTTCCAATTCTTTATCGTTACTGCCTTGATGAGAGTGCATGCATTTAATGATGTGTGTAGGCTTGGTCTTTACGTTTCCAATGCTCGTGCGTAGTACACTTGAGTGCGTTAGTCGTCTTAGCATTTAATAACCAAAGGTATTGTCAGAGCTTGTCTTTGGAAGTTTAAGTGTTTGCTTGCAGCGTTGCCATTTCAGAGTATACTTTATCTTTTCTTCTATCAGATTATTCTTCAATTTATGTGTTCATCAGAGTTTGCTTTAATCTTGTATTATCAGATGTTGCTTTCAGCATGCTTCTTTCAGATCTTTGCTTCAGCTAGCTTTATCAGAGGTTGCTTAGTATTTCTCTTCATCAGAGTTTGCTTTGGAGTGCTTCCTTCCGAGTTTTCTTTAGACTTGCATAGAATGCTTGTTTCTTTCTAAGATGCATGAGTCAGAACATCATCTGAACTTAGAGAACACACAAGTCAGAGTATAAAATATATTTCACAAAATTTTATTTCATTGTTATCATCAAAACTCTAAGATATGATTAGAACCAAACTTTGTTCTAACAGAGCATCTGAGTACTGCATCCAACTGCAACTATATATTCAGCTTCAGCAGTTGATAGTGCAGTGGTGGATTGTCTTTTGTTGGACAAGGATGTTAAGTTATCTCCTAGAAACTAGCAGCTTCTAAAAGTACTTTTTCTTTCTATACTATCTCCACCAAAGTACGCATCATAATATCCTACTAATTTATATTATATGGATTTTCTATAACACAAACCAAGATTTGTAGTACCTTTTAGATACCTGACAATTCGCTTAATTGTTGTTAAGTGAGATTCTATGGGATCTGATTGGAATCTAGAACATAGGCAAACACTATAGAGAATATCAGGTCGTGAAGAAGTTAAATAAAGGAGACAACCAATTATACCTCTCTAGAGCTTTTGTTCTACTTTCTTACTTACCTCCTCTTTTTCTAGAATGCATGTAGGATGCATTGGAGTTTTGGATGGTTTACTTTCTAACATATTAAATTTCTTCATAAGTTCTTTAACATATTTGCTTTGATGTATAAAGGTTCCTTCTGGAGTTTGATTAATTTGAATTCCAAGAAAGAACTTAAATTCTCCCATCAGACTTATTTCAAATTATGCCTGTATAGTCTTAGCAAATTCTTTGCCCCACAAGGCTTTAGTAGATCCAATTATAATATCATCAACATAAATTTGATAAATCAGAATGTCAATTTTAAATTTTTACAGAATAAAGTTGTGTCCACTTTTCCTCTGGTGAATTCTTTTTCTAAGAGAAAGTTACTGAGTCTTTCATACCAAGCTCTGGAAGCTTGTTTCAGACCATATAATGATTTCTTAAGTTTATAAACACACTATGGATGTTTTGTGTTTTCAAAGCCATGGGTTGGTGCACATATACTTCTTCATTAATGTAACAATTTAAAAAGCCACTTTTGACATCCATATGATAGAGAGTAATGTCATTATTTACAATATATGAAATTAAAAGTCTGATAGATTCTCACCTGGCGACTAGTGTCGAGGTTTCTGTATAGTATATCCCTTCTTGTTGACAATATCTTGTGCAACCAGTTGTGCCTTGTTTCTGACAACTTCTCCTTGTTCACTTAGCTTTTTTTGAAGACCCATTTAATTCCAATGATATTTAAGCCTTTGAGTTTCCGAACTAGATCCCATACATTGTTTCTGGTAAATTAATTTAGTTCTTCCTGCATTATAAGTACCCAACCATTGTCTTGAAGTGCTTCGTCTATGGAGGTTGGTTCGATCAGAGATACCGAACCCATGAGAGACTATTGATTATTTCAAAGAGTAGATCTTATTTTGATTGGATCATCCTTCTTTCCCAGAATCATATCTCCAGGATGTATTAATTTGCTTCCGGGCTCTCTTTTCTAGATGGGTTCTTCAAAAGCTTCTGTAGTGTTTGTGTTGATGACTTTTTCTGCATCGGACTGAGTTTCTTAGTTTTTGTCTTTAGAAGATCTGTATTCAGTACCTGTAATTTGAACTTCTATATTTGTAAAATGTTCAACCTGCTTTGACTTTTGAGAGCCAAGCTTATCATCAAATCTAACACTAATGGATTCTTCCACAATTCGTGTTTCTATGTTCTATACTCTATAATCCTTTGACCATTCAGAGTATCCAATATTTCCAGATCCAACTATCTTTCCTTTCTGATTGCCTCCAAAACCTACATAGCCTTTAGATTTAAGTTCCAGACTTTGGAACATATGCATTCTTCCTATCATGTGTCGAGAGCATCCAGAGTCCAGGTATTAAGACTGGTGTTTCAACTTTGCTCTTAACGACATCTGCAACATAAATGATTTTATCCTTAGGTACCCATATCTCTTTGGGTCCTTATTTGTTAGAGTTTCTATAATTGTGATTGAATTTTGTTTTATCATAAGAGTTCACATAATAAGATTCACTAGTGTATTTTATGTCATGAGTGTGTCCACCATATGTGAAATGTGAATTTAGGGTTGTGTATTTTATAACCATGTCATCAACTTGTTTTGGTTGATATGGTTCTTCCCCTTTTTGTTTCACATATCCTATACCTTTTCTGCCATTTCTGCTAACTCCATAGATCTTTGAGGCCATCTTGCTTCTATTTATGTTTCTAGCTAGAAATTTTTGAAAGTTGTGATTATTTCTTTTATGATGTTATCAGAACTAGTTAAAACTTCTGAAACAGACTCTTTTTGAGCTTTTTGTAATTCATTTTTAGTAAAGAAATTTTCATTTTTAAGTTTAGAATTAATTTCTTTTAGCTCATAGTTTTCTGTTTTTACTTTCCTAGTTTCTTCAGTTTCAGATACAAGAACGTATTTCAGGTTCTTGTATTTGACTCGAAGTTGCTGATATCTTTCAAGAATTTCAGACAGACTATCTTCTAATTAAGATATAGAGAATTTTGAAAATACCTCTTCTGAGTGTGATTCAGATTTTGATGTATCTGTGTATTCTGATATGTTGGCCATTAATGCTATATTGGCTCGTTCATCTTCTGATTCAGTTTCTGCTTCAGAAGATTCTGAGTCATCCCACGTTGCCATAAGACTTTTATTATTTTCTTTGAAGAACTTCTTTTTAGGCTTTTCTTTCTGATGTTTTGGACAGTCTATTTTTTAGTGACCTGGATCTTTGCATTCGTAACAGACAATGTCTTTGCTGCTAGACTTTATGTATCCACAGGATGATCCAGAGTGATTACCTGATCTTCTAGGGTTTCTGAATTTCCTTTGTTTGTGCTTCCATAACTGATGGACTCTTCTGGAGAGAAGAGATAATCCGTCTTCTTCTAATGAGGATCCACCAGAGCTTTCTTCTTCTACCTGAAAAGCTTTAGTTTCATATTTTTATTAGATTTAAGGGCAAGAGACTTACCTTTCTTCTGGGGCTCATCTTCTTCTAGTTCTATCTCGTGACTTCTCAGAGAGTTGATTAGTTCCTCTAGTGATATTGTGTTCAGATTTTTGGCTAACTTTAAAGTTGTGACCATATCTCTCCACTTCTTGGGTAAAATTTTGACAATTTTCTTTACATGATCTGCTATGGAGTATCCTTTGTCCATAACTTTCAAACCAACAACCAAAATTTGAAACCTTGAGAACATTGTCTCAATAGTTTCATCTTCTTCCATTTTAAAGGCTTTGTACTTATGAATGAGTTCAAGAGCTTTGGTCTCTTTGACTTGTGTGTTACCTTCATGCATCATTTTTTGAGATTCAAACATGTTCTGAGTCGTTTCTCTGTTAGTGATTTTATCATACTCAGTATATGAGATGGCACTCAAAAGAATTATTCTTGCTTTGTGATTGTTTATGAACTCTTTCTTTTATTCATGTGTCATCTTCTTTTTATCGATCTTCTGACCTTTTGCATCGATTGGATGAATGTAGCCATCAGTTACCATGTCCCAGAGATCAGCGTCATGAGCTAGAAAGAAACTCTCGATTCTGGCTTTCCAGTAATCGAAGTTTTCTCCATCAAAGATTGGCGGTCTGCCGCTGATTCTGTCCTTCTCATCATGGTTGTCGTTGTTGTTGTTTTTACTTGGTTCCACCATAGTGTTTTTCTTTCTTAGAATCTTTTTCTCACACGGTTAAGTATTAGCACCCAGAACCAGAAGTTATGATGTCAATTGAAGGATAGAAAAACACAAGAAAGGGGGTTTGAATTGGGGTTTTCAAAAAATAAGGCTATAAAACACGTTAGCTATCCTGGTTCATTTTTAACTAAAAACTACTTCAGTCCACCCGCCAAGGTGATTTCACCTCTCTTGATCGAGGTCTTAATCCACTTATCACAAATGATTACAATTCACGAAGACAACTGTCAATGTCTTCTTGAGATCAAACCACAACTTGGTTTCTCAAGGAAATACAACTAAAAATAACTATACAATGTGTTTGAGTTTGCTTCTAACAAGCTTTATCACAACTGTGATGTTTACACAAATTTTATCACAAAGACTATTTTTAACAGATAGAAAGATGTGAGAAATTTTGAGAAACTATTCGTATGTGTGTTGTTTGATTCTTCTTCATAGTCTTCTTTATATAGGAATTTGATCCAAGAGATTCGTTGGAGACATGTGCGATATTTCTGGAAGGTTGATGATTTTATATTAATATCCTTTCCAAAAATAAAGATCTTGTTTCCAGCCATAATGTTTTAGCCGTTACAAACTTGATCTTGTAATGATTATCATTTAATGTGATGCTGGATTTACAATTCATTCGAGTATCTTAAACTTAAGTGTTGAGTCTTAGAACTTTAGAATAGATGAGTGCGTTGAGACTTTATTTGTTCTTTCAGAACTTCACTTTATCAAAGTATATCTTGCAGCTTGGTGCTTTAGAAGTTTGACTGTCAGCATCAGAACTTCTCTTTCTTGTGTGTTGTTTTAGCTTCGCTTCAGAGCTTCTTATATGTTCTTCTTCTTCAGAGCTTCATATGTGATTTTTCACTTCATTAACATTCTATTTTTCATCATAACTTCTTTGTAAATTTAATCACATGATTAGAGTGCATAATTGTTCTTTGTAAAAGTTATGTATTTGTTATCATCAAAACTAATAATTGGATGTAGAACCAAACTATGTTCTAACAATCAATACTTGCTATCACAAAACAGAACAAATAATCATAGAATTCTCCCCCTCAGCAAGTTCCAGCTCCAACACTTTCAATATCACACTACTCCCCCTTTGTAGCCATAATGTTACAAAGGTAAGTAGACAATATTAGTAAAAAAATTTAAGCACCTAAAGTTATGGTAGCAGGGTGCAAAATTTTAAAAATATCCTGGGCATTTAGCCCTTACATAATCATAAACCAAAATAAACATTGCAAAAAAAAATGAAACAGCAAAACAAATGACTGCAGTCTTCATGTGCCAACAACATCAGTATCACCATCCTCCTTAGAACCAGATCCTTAACTCTCTCCATTAGTTATAGTGATATCTTCATCAGATGAGTTCTTATCAGATGCATCAAATGCATTATTTCCTTCACCATCAGCAGCCTCAGCTTCCTTTTCTGATTCCTCCATTAAAGCTTTAATGAGATCCTCAAGATTAATCTTTCTTGTTGTATCAGTTCTGATAGTGTCCTCCAGCTCTCTGCAAGTTTCCTTCAAAAGGGAGATTATTTCCCTTCTTGATGTTTTAGGTACATGAGCTTCTAAAGCTGCAACAGCAATGTCTGGGTCATGGGATCCACCAAACACTTATGATGCAATGATAGAGATGATGATATTTTCTTGACCCTTTCAATGGGTAATAAGATCCTAAGATGTTGATTCAGCACTATTCCACATATAAGAGAAGTAAAACAAATGGGCAGCTTCATGACTGTAGATGTAGCTTGTTTCATGACTTGATCAAAAATGTATCTTCCATAATGAAACACCCTTTTAGTACCGACATCAAAGATAAACTTTCCAATACTAGTGGAAATGGTAGAGGTATGTTGAGTGGGCACCCAATTAATAGTAGCAATCCTATAAATAATGCCATACTTCATAGTGAGTCTTCATGATGACAATTTTCCTCTCTCACCCCATTGTTGCACTTGTCCTCCTTTAATTTCACTACAGTCTTGATCATTTGTTACCTCAAGTTATGCTTGAGGTTCTTCTGCTCTCCCCTGATATTTGTTAATCATCCTTGGAGAAAAATTCATAGATTTCCGTCTTACAACCACCTTTCCATACTCTTTACTATTCTTAGTATTGCATTCATCAGGGATGCTAACAACAAATTCTTTGACCAGCTTCTTATAACAGACCAATATTTGTGACTGATTTTATTAGCCAGCAACCTTTATCAACTTCACAATGTCAGGACATTTATCAAAATCATTTCCAAGTTCTCTCTCCAATCTTATCCTTCTCTGATCAACATACTTAAGTTTTTCAGCATGTTCTTTAGAGTTGAAGGAAGCTTTCTTCATTGATGGGCTCTTCTGAGAAGCAGAACAAGTCTTCTTGCGAATAGATTTCTTGTGAGAGATGATGTCCTAGACATATTCTTCAGCATCATACTCAGAATCACTGGAAGGAACTGCCTTCCTTTTCTTGACCTATACAACACCATTACTCCATGGCTTTGGGGGACTAATAGGAGCTTTCCTCTTGAAACTCTTTGGAGAAATATTATTTTTCCTATTTTCCTCTCCTTGATCCTTTATAGTAGGAGAGAAATCCATAACCATATCCTTTCCTTTCCTATTTTTGAGTCTATTGGCTATTTCTGGAGCCAGCCTTTTAATAATAGGTTCCCCATCAGATGTTAGGTTGTCAACCTCAATCACATCTCTAACCATACCATCAGCCTTTTTCTTACTGTGTATCTCACGCACAACTTACTCAGGGGTAACTTCTTCAGTCCTCCCCTTAAATGTCTCAGTAGTACCTATTTCTTTAAATATTATGGCATCTGACTCCACATCTACACTAGCTTCTTTTAACACTCTTGTCACAAATTTCCTACGTCCCATATCAGGATTACCACTCTCATCTTTAGATAGGTTTTCATCAACAGTAACAGGTCCAATAAGGGTTTTCTTTTCATATTTATTTCCTATGTCATCATCGATCCTAGCTACCTCAATATTAGAGTTAGAAGACTTACCAAAACCTCAAACATCTTTAGAAGAAGATGGTCTTGCTTCCTGTCTAATGAAAGCTGGAACGATTGATAAAGGAGCAACATCCAATACTAGGTCAGAAGGATTGGCCTCCTCATTTGTGCCTTCTACCCTAGGGTATGATTGAGATGGTCCATAGTCTTTAAACGAAGCATGCGAGGGATCATATGTCTGATGTTGAGACATTTTTTATCTTTGTTGAGACAGATTAGTAATTGAGACAAAGAGGTATAACCACAGTATGATACGGTGGCAGAACCGACCGTTATATACTGGTTTGCGTTTTTTGTTTGCAAATGTCGCGGTAAGCAAGAGTCGCCACCGGATTTTCTTTTATCCAACAAAGGAAAGGGTGAAAAGAACAGAAAAGACCTTTTCCGAGATTTTGAGTAATGGGGTAGATTATGGAAAGGGAAGGTGTTAGCACCCTTTCCATCTGTGGTTTTCCACGGGCTCTTAGGTACTTGTTCATTTTAAAAACTGTTTGTGTTTGCGTGTTTTGAAAGTTTTTGTTTGCTTTATGATAACTCTTGTATCAGTCCTCAAGAGTGTGATAAAGCATTTTTGAAAGTAGTTTTTAAACTGTTGTCTGGTTATACTCCAGGCTTTGCAGTTTCTCCAATTGGAATAGAAATCAGAAAAATCTTAGTGTCGATTTAACTGAACCCGAGCAAGGACTACCAGAAAAGAATCAGTAACAAATCAATGGTCGATTCAAAATGAACCAGCAGAGGTCTTGATTTATCTTTGACTGGATAAGAATTAGAAAAATCTTAGGATCGATTTAACTGAACCAGACAAAAGTCTTGGAATATCTTCAACTGGAATAAGAATCAAGGAGATCTTAGTGTCGATCTGACTGAACCAGAGAAGGTCTTGGATTAACTTTGACTGGATAAGAATCAGAAAAATATTAGGATCGATTTAACTAAACCATACAAAAGTCTTGGAATATCTTCAACTGGAATAAGAATCAGAGAGATCTTAGTGTCGATCTGACTGAACTAGAGAAGGTCTTGGATTAACTTTGATTGGATAAGAATCAGAAAAATCTTAGGATTGATTTAACTGAACCAGACGAAAGTCATGGAATATCTTCAACTGGAATAAGAATCAGGGAGATCTTAGTGTCGATCTGACTGAACCAGAGAAGGTCTTTAATCAACTTTGACTGGATAAGAATCCGAAAAATTAATGGTCGATTCAAACTGAACCAGCAGAGGTCTTGGAACATCTTCAACTGGAATAAGAATCAGGGAGATCTTAGTGTCGATCTGACTAAACCAGAGAAGGTCCTTTGAGGACATCTTTTTGTGGGAAATGCTGAAACAGCCCTTCATTAGACATAGTTTTTGAGAGGACTACCAGGTCACATAAGTAGTCAACAGTGTTTGTTGATTTGATCTTGTCCCTGAAAAAGGTAAAGAGTTATTCGTATGCAACGTCATGATGTATGAAATGCATTGTGGTGATGTTCTCAAAATAAATGAGGTTATGTTGTGTGCGATGTGTATGCGCATGCCATGATGTATGAACATGGGATGCTATTGCGATATTTCCCAATCTGGGAAAATAAATCCTTAACTGTTGCTGGAGAGTATAAGGAGGCTGAATCCTTCATTTCTGCTGGGGATGATGAAAGGATATGATTTGTTGGGGATTTCCTCTTTCTGTTTGAGGATGTTCTGTAGGGGATTGACTCTACTTGAGAATAACTCTGTGGAAGGAGATGCTTTATTGGAAGATTTTTCCGATGTAGAGAAATAAAATCTGTTGGGGAATGAACTTTCGTAGTCTGAGAAATAATCTCTAACCGGGAGGAGGTTTTATAAACTATTTGAAATTAAGAAGCTCGGTTGGGGAACATAGGTTTCAGCTCTTGACTGGAGGAAGTAATTCCTGCCTCGGGAAGGAGGGATCAAAACTATGGTTGTTTCTTCTCTGTGAGGAACATAGACGTCACTAGGACGTATGCTGAGGATACGGCGATGACTTCACATCAGGACGTTTCTGCCCCTGTGCCTGCTGGAGAAAGTACCTGCGGAGATTTTGTGGATGGATTTATGTCGTGATTGTACTTGAACATGTATTGAATGAGTTTCAGAATGACATCCGTCTCTAGATTGTATTTGAACTGTACTTGAAACATGTGTTGAATGAGTGTCAGAATGACATCTGTCTCTAGATCGTATATGAATTGTACATGAAACATGTGTTAAATGAGTGTCAGAATGACATCCGTCTTTGGATCGTATCTGAACTATACTTGAAACATGTGTTGAATGAGTGTCAGAATGACATCTTTCTCTGGATCGTATCTGAACTGTACTTAAAACATGTGTTGAATGAGTGTCAGAATGACATCCGTCTTTGGATCGTATCTGAACTGTATTTGAAGAGAATCTAAATAAGTACCAGGATGACATTCGTCTCTGAATCGTACCTGAACTATTTCTAGAATAGGACTTGGTTTATTTAGAATGTTACCGTTAGGAATTCCTGTTTAATGATTTTTGAGAAGAAATCAGCTGGGGAACATTGATTTTTCTTAATTGTACGTGATTCGTTGTTGGAATTCATGTCTAATGCCCCAAGTGATTCAGATGGAGACCTGCCCCTGGCTATTTGGCATTTTTGAGAGATTCCTTGAATTTTGACTTGACTGCCCCAAATGATGGACAATGATCATGCCGTGCCCCTTGGTCGGAAGTGTTTTTCCACTTGAGGTGAACCTTTTCATTGAGAAAGTTTTTATTCACTAGATATTCGTCATGTGAATTTCTCTGTTGTCGAATAGATAACTATATGCAAACAACGATATTCAAATAATGCAAGGTTTATGCTTGTCTTGGAGTTTTTGAAAATTCATTTTTTAGTAAAACAATTTTTGCGAGAGAGTGATATCAACTCAGGATTTATAGCAAGTCCTACAGGAGTTAGGATACCTTTTGTAACATTATGCTTCCAAACTAACCTATGCTTCAGTTAGGACTTTTAAGGGTTGTAGTGTGTCCTGGTTCACGGTTTAAGAAACAAAAGATAAAGGCTCAAATTTATTTTTACCCATCCATTCTTCGTGATGTTATTCGATCATATGCTCAGCTAATTGTGCGTTCAGATCCCAATTGAGTCTGGCATCTTGTCCTTGATGTTTTGATGATGGTTCGGATACTAAAAGTTTATTTGGAAGAGGCAGCCATTTTTGTAATCTTTTTTTTATGTCGAGGATTTGCAGTAACCTCTTTTTTTTTGTTTTTGTTATCCCTTCTTTTGCCTAAACTGTTTCTTTTGTGATTACAGCCAGTGGGATGCCCCTATTTTTCTCTTAAGTCTCCTTTATAAGTTTTGTCTTAGCAGGATTTTATTTTGAGAGATAACGATTTCCAGTTTTAATGATTATGCGGAACCATCACCGTCTTCTGATTTGGAAGGACGTCTTTGATTCCATTCATTATGTATGAAGTAGAATATTGCGGCTGAATGTGCATCTGAATTAACTGAGAAAACTACCCTGTCCCAGGTTATGATTAAGGGTTTTAATTTGTGTGAAAAGAAAAACCCCTACTTCTTTGTCTCAAAGGGGTTGACTAGGGATTATCTTCCTTATAACTCCACTGTTTGGGATTTGAAACAACGCTTGTACATCGTCAGCAAGGTCTGTTCAAAAGCTCAATGTGTGAGATTGTGGTATCGTTTTTGTCATCCTCTCTCTAAAGGCTTATAGATTTTTAATCGAGAGTTGAATATCACGTAAAGGAAGCAAGAAAACAGTTTAAATAAAATGATAATGAAATCATTCCATACAAACATATGTGATGCATTAATGGGCAAACCAAAGTTCGGCATAACAGTAATTGTTTGAACAACAAATGAAATTACAAATGAAAAATAAAAAATGAACTGGACGTTCTCAATGATTTGGTCTAGGAGCAGTGATCACTTTGTGAGTCTCTGGAGGGTCGAAATCAATCTCTTTGGCGTTAATCATATCCTGAATTTCGTTCTTCAGAGTCCAGCAACCATTTATATTATGTCCAGAACTATTAGAATGTTATGCACACCTTTCGTCGGGGTGGTAACTAGGAGCAGAAGTATTGGGATTTCACAGAGGAGCCTTTAACATAATCAATCCTGCTTTCAACATGTGTTGTAATTCTTGAGCTAGTGGCATGTTGATTCTGGTGAATTGTCTCTTAGGTATGACCTCTTTATGCTGGTTCCCCTATTGGTGTCATTGCATAGGCGTAGGATTAGAGACCAGTATTACCCCTACAGATTGATTATGGTCGTCTGCCTTATTACGACCCTTCTGGCCATACACAACATTGGCTTCCCTCTTACCAGCAAATGGCTTCTTCTCAACATTATAAGATGCAGCCATAGGGATCTTTCCACTCTTGATACCACTTTCGATCCGTTCTCTAGTCAGAACCATCTCTGTGAATCCAGATGAGGAACTCCCAATCAGCAAATTAAAGAACGGGCCTGTCAGGGTGCCCATGAACATATCTACCATTTCCCGATCATTCATAGGAGGTTGTACCCTTCCAGCTAGATCCCTGCATTTTTGGGCATATTCTTTGAATCCTTATGTGATACGATGGCAGAACCGACTGTTTTTACTGGTTTGCATTTTGCGTTTTTTGTTCACAAAATGTCGCGGTAAGCAAGAGTCGCCACCGACTTTTATTTCATCCAATCAGGAAAAGGAAAAAGAACAGAAAAAACCTTTTTTTGAGAATATTTCTGAGTACGGGGGTTAGATTATAGAAAGGGAAGGTGTTAGCACCCTTTCTATCTGTGGTTTTCCACGGGCTCTTAGGTAATTGCTCATTTTGAAAACTGCTTGTGTGTCCTTGTTCTGAAAAGTTTACTTCGTGATGACCCTTGTATCAGTCCTCAAGGATGTGACAAAGTTTTTTTGAAAATTGTTTTGAAAGGTGTTGGTGTGAAAAAATTATTTGTTTTAGCAAGTACTTAAAAGTTAATCTACCTACTCGACAAAGACTGTTCGTTTTCCTTTAGACAGCGCTATCCCATTATTAAGGAATAGGTAGCACCGTCTTTGGAGTTTTAAGGGACGTTCGAAGGGACATGTACGATCAAAAAATTAATGTTAGGAGGTGTTAGTAATCATCCTAAAGCCTTAAAGATCAGTTTCTGAGGCAACATCCAAATGCGTCCTTTGAGATCTTTCGGGGCTAGAGGACGACCACTAACAAACCCTACACTTCATGACCGTTTATCGAAGGCAACCGAAGTGGAGTAAACCCTAGGAATGAGCATATGCGAGTGAGCTTTTTTTCCAGTTAATTTGTCTTTGCACATTTAGGTTATCTCCCGTTTTAATTTTCAAATATTCTTGCCATACAATCCTATTAGCATACATCTAACAGTTAATAATTGCGAAAATTTTAAAATGCGGGAATAGAAATCCTAACTATTACATTGCTTTCGCAGATACAGAATTATTTAACTGAAAATAAAATGCGGAAATTAAAACCCTAATTGAAATCTATTACAACCTCGAAACAGTTACATAAATGATAATAAAAAAGGTAATTAAAAATACGCACGACGAGTTAAATGCGAGGACGATTAGAAAAAAACAAAAATCTAATTTAAGGAAAAAACAATATTTAAGTTATTTTTGAAGCAAAATTAATTATTTACAAAACCCTAATTTCTAATTGATTTTAATTATGAAAAGGCATTAAATTAACCTAATTTAAACTAAATTAATTAATTAAAGAAAATAACTATTTTATGAAAAAAATGATTTTTGTGATTTTATGTTTTTTGTAGTTAATAAAAAAAATTAATTTGTGAAAGTAAATAATTAAATAAAACAAAATAAATGAAAGAAATAAAAAAAAGGTTAGATTGGGCCTGTTTGCTGAAGAAATTAGGGGGGTGCACTACTGAATTGTTGAGCCCAAGATGTGATGAGCCCAAAGCCTTACGCTGATCTAGTAAGGAGTCTTCTTGATGGTACACCATGGTCCCTGGCAAGTGGAGTCATTGGATCTGTTGATCATGAACGTGCTTAGATCTTGTAGTTGGATGATGGAGGTGTATGGTGAACGTTGGAGATAGCAACGCATAGGATCCTGTAAAGAAGAATAAAAACAAGGAAATTGTTGGGACCTGGGATTGAAGCCAGGTCCTCTACCCTTTCCAACATGTCTGCTTGCCATCTGTGCTACGTGATTTATTTGTTGATAACATAACAACAATTCATAATATGTGTTAAAACGTGAGTTAGTGGACAAAACAAAAAAAGCGCGCGCCAGTTTGAATGGCCCAATGATTGGCTGCCACATTATCACCTTCTTCCTCAGTCCATCGTTTTAGATATAATACTTATATCCACTGACATCTTCCATAGCTACAAACCTGCAACCTTCAAAAATCAACACAACGCATGATAGATGAATTCCAGTTACATGGATCAAACCGTCTTGACGTCACGAGCATCCTAGTACCTTTTTCTGTGGCCAATTTTACCTGTATAAGAAAAACCCTAAAACGACCAAATAAAACCTAACAATGGCAAACCTCAGTATGTGCGCTAAAACTTCAATTAAACCAATCCAATACGTTGCAAACATGATAACAAACACATAGATACCATTAAAACATGTTTATGATGCAAGAATCATAATAATCGAATTTTGAAAGAGAAGCAAATTGTGATGGTCGTGCAATGCGTTTCTGGGCTTATGGAGGCTTGGTGATGCTTACAATCGCTTCAGAGGATGTCCAGGAGTGGATTGGTGTCTTTGAATCACCTTGAATCATCCTCTAAATTGAAATATGATCCACACTTTTTTCTTCAAAAATTTGAGTTTGCTTGATGACTTTCATGACCTCAATCCCTCTTTTTATGCATTGGATATGTTCTGTATATGTAATGGAATACATTAGGTCAACAAAACGAGCTAAATCTTGGTCCATTATGAAGATTTGATTTGGTCTTTATCCTTGTATGATATCTTTCTATATCAAGCCAAATCATGCCAATTTTGGTTCAATTTGTTTTGCACGTTTTGGATATGATTTGTCAATCTAATTGGATTTGATTCCATCCAAAATCTGATCACAAAACAAATCTTTGATATTTTTTGCTATTTATTTGATTTAATTTGACTTTTAAATGATAAAAATCAAAATAAAATAAATAAATAAAGCAAAAGATGTGTGTGTGCTGATTTGGATCGTGGACCATGTCATAAGCAAGATTCAATCATGAAAAACTAGGCCCATTTGACAAAAAATGTATTTTTGAGCACATTTGACTTTTGGCAATTTTGCAAAAATGGTCAACTTTGACAAGGAATATCTCTTCCACTTCTAACCCTAGAAAGGTGTTCTTTGACTTTTTAGAAATCTTAGGATGTCCCCTAAGCAACCCTTTTGGTCTTATCTCAATTTGGCCTTCCATGTTCATGTAAGAAGCTTTGACCCAAAAAGTATTTTTGTTGACTTTTCAAAAGGACCTATAATATGGAAATTCATATCTTTTTGTGAGTGCATATTTTGAACTTGGGGGATGAAGATGAATTATATGGAATTGCATCCTATTCAAAATGAGCCTTGGATGGAAACTTTCTGATAAAGTACGTGGAAGTTATGCTTGGTCAAAGTTTGGTTGACTTTTCTTGAGAAACCCTAATTTAGCAACTTTTGGGTTTTGATGAATTTAGGGCGTTCCTTGAGGAATCATGATCAACCCTTGACAAAATGATGGACATAACTTCAAAATATTGACGTTGACCAAAAATCTTGAATTTTGACTGTATGTGGGCCATAGTTGACTTTTGACCTAATATAGTCGATTCTCAAGCATCTGAGCAGTTGACTGAGCAAACTTCTTGTGAAATGCTTGAAATTTGACATGAAGGATCTTGAGAACGTATTAGAACCATGGAGAGAATATGAAGTCTTTGGAGTTCACCCATCTTGATGAAAATAGAAACCCTAGATTGAGGTACATTGCCTTAAGAGAGAGTTTGTATGGTCAACTCTTAGGCAACCTTGAGCCAATTGAGGATCTCTAGGAGTATGTGTTGAGTAAAATGAGAGGTCAAATTTTGGGGTACAACACCTTCACTAGAACCCATAGACATGCTTTAAAGTTGTGTACGAGTTGGGGCGAGGTTAGCATTGTATTGGTACTGCTTGTAGAAAGCAGCAACCAAGTCTTCCCAGGTATGAATGTCTGTTCTTTCTAACTGTAGAACCACTCCAGTTGTGTGCCAGCTAAACTTTCTTGGAAGAAATGGACCCATAACTTCTGGTCAGTAGTGTGAGGTTAGATCTTCCTGACATAGGACCTTAAGTGCAACTTAGGGCAGAAGACACTGTCATACTTAGCGAACGTGGGGACCTTGACTTTTGGTGGGATGATCACGCCAGAAACCATGCCTAATTCTTCAAAGTCCAAGCCATGTATCTGTTGAATCTCCATAGCATTGAGACGATCCTCCATCTGTTTGTATTTATCATCAGCAGGAGGATACTGCTCCTCCAAAGAATTAGCTTCGTCTTCATCAGTTCCCGGGTTGTTATCTTCTTCATGATTATCCCCCTTATTTGATGGAGTTGAAAGATCTAGAGCTCCTTTAATCGGTCTTCTGAGTCTTCTTCCCATATTAAGGATTCCATACGGTTTCTTTGCCTTCTTCTTCTTTTCTTTGGTGACGAAAGCTTTCAGTTCTTCCTGCCCCTGGGCCATAGCCATGAACATTTGTTGAAACTGAGCATTTTGAGTCTATAGATCCTTCACTGTTTGTTCTAGATCCATTGCTGAAATAAACAATGAAGAGGATGAGAAACCTACTTTGAAACCTGCTTATGCAATGATATGTATGATATATGTATGCAATGTTTTCAAGGATCCCGTGGGGTAAAAAAGAAAATGTCAGAAGTTGAATTTTGCAGCTTTGATTGAAGAACTTTGTATCGTTAAGTGTCCTTCTACGAGAGTCAAGCTCACCATATCAAGTGGTTCATAGCCCCTGGCTCAAGTTGTTGAGTTTTGATCTTCTTACGGCATTGGCTAGAGGGAAATAAATCCCCTTTTCCCCTTGCTAGACGTCTGATTTACCATAACCTGCATCATAAACCCTTGAGATCCTCGAAATGGTTAAGGAAATGTTGTGGCATGATGTTATGATGTATACGTTATGTTAAGCAAAAGCGTAAGGTGATAAAGACAAGTGAGTCTAAGAAGTCCAGGTTACTGGATAATAATTGTAAACAAATCATGCAAGGAGATCATGTTGTTAGATAAAAACCCTGCAAGTAGCTCAAGTTGAAAGAAAACAAATCACACAAGCAGCCTTAGGTTTAGGCTTGCATGAGGTTTGTAGGTAAGTACCCTCTTGAAATTTAGTTGGCTCAATCTGTCCTAGTAATAGTAACTATGTTCTAAGGGATCTCAATATCACTGGCCTTTCCCACAAGCTTCATTTGATAGGCGACTAACTCACAACCAAACAAAACTCAGGAGTCAAGTCTCAATGAGTGTAGCGTCGAGTATCTGCCGACTTTGGGAATACACCAAAGATGGACATCTCGCTACGTCCTAATGGCTAAGTTGTTCATTTAAAGGTTCTAAGGTCAGTTGACGATTTATGACACCACGCAGCATCCCTGTATTCTCCTTGATTAACTCAAGGGCTACCGGTACCAACCAAAGTGTCGCATCAACGTAGCCATTGCTTCAACCGTGTCGGTATACCCCGCACAGTTTCCATGATCTATTGCTACTTACCTAAAAGGTTTTCCCAGATCCAGGTGTAGGATCTATAGTACCCAAACAAATACCCTTAAAAGTAAAGCAAACAAACAAACAAAGAAGCAAAATGATCTAGACCCTAAGGTAAACCCCACTTTTATTATTCCCCAACAGAGTTATCAGTTCTGTGATACGATGGCAGAACCGACTGTTATATACTAGTTTGCATTTTTTGTTTGCAAATATCGCACTAAGCAAGAGTCGTCACCGACTTTTCTTTTATCCAACAAAGGAAAGGGTGAAAAGAACAGAAAAAGACCTTTTCTGATATTTTGAGTAAGGAGGGTAGATTATGGAAAGGGAATATGTTAGCACCCTTTCCCATCCGTGGTTTTCCACGGGCTCTTAGGTACTTGCTCATTTTGAAAATTGTTTGTGTGTTTGTGTGTTTTGAAAGTTTTTGTTTGCTTTATGGTAACTCTTGTATCAGTCCTCAAGAGTGTGATAAAGTGTTTTTGAAAGTAGTTTTTGAAAGTGTGTAAGTGTAAAAAAGTTGTTCTTTAGCAAGTACCTAACAATTACCTACCTACTCGAAAAAGGATGTTCTTTTCCTCCTTTTCTTTAGACAGTGTTATCCTACTATTAGTGAGTAGGTAGCCTTATCGTTGGATGCTGAGAGACCATCGAAAGGGATGTTATGGTCATCGAAGGCAACATGTATGGATATCTTAGCATTCGAAGGGACTGTCGTTATATAGGCAACATCGAGGGACAAGATCATTTTTCTCGTAGGCAACTCGAGGGACGTTTAAGGGACCATGATCTTTATGATGACTTTAGAATTGAGGGTCTTTGCTAAGATATCCCTATGCTCGAGGGACATGACCGTTTCCGAAGGAAACCAAGTGATGAATATCCTAAGGATGCAAGTGTGGATATGTGTTCAATCTTCATATATTTATCTTATGTTAGTGATCTAAGGATTGATTTGATTAATCTTGTCATACACACCTACTTACTAACAATTAATATTTAGCAGAAATTTAAAGTGCAGGAATTTAAATCTGCGCTATTACAATGTTTTTGAGGAGGGGGCATTTACATGTCCAAATGGGGGAAAGAAAATAAAGAAAAGCAGTAAAGTCTTATTTTAATCTATTACATCCCATCAGCAGGTACAATATTATAAAAGATGTGAGAATAAGATAAACGCGTGAATTGAAAGGACGTCTACAAAATCCTAAGAGAAAATCTTTTGTTTGTTTTTTGTTTTAATTTATGAAAATGGTTTAAGTTAAAAAATAATTGATCTAGATCTATATTTAAATAAAAAAGGTTAATTATTAAAGAAACGTGAAATTTAAAGAAAAGAAATTAATTATTTATTTTTTTTGTATTTTTGTTTTGAAAAGGAAAATGAATTAAAATGAAATTAAACCTAAGTTCTAATTTTAATTTAAAAAAAGTTAAAGTGATTAGTTAATTAATTTACCAAAATTAAAATTTAATTAAGAAAAATCCTAAATCTATTTTTATGTGATTTTTATATTTGTTTATTGATTAAAATTATAAAAAAAAAGGAATTAAAAGAAATAAATAAAATGAACAAAATAAGAAAATAAAGATGGGCCTAGTAGCAAAAGTAAACATGGGGTGCAATCATCAGAAATCCCTAGGCCCAAATCTTTGAAAGCTTCATACTCTAACCATGGTGTTTTCAGATTCTTGTATAGAACCTCTGATTCAACCATTCATAATTGTTCTATATAAACTTAAACAAACGTTAGCATGCCATAAAATATGATTAAAATTAAAGATTCGAAGTTTAAAATTTTACCAAACCGGTGTTGTCAAATGAGGGCGTGCTAGGCGTGTGATGAACTGCTCTTGGGCCTTGCAAGACTATTGGGGACTTCAGGAGGATGGTTTGAGGCTTGGTGTCAATCGAGAGAGACTGAAACTTTGATATATGACTTGCACTAATTCTTTGATTTTTGGAGAGCTTTTTGAAGAGATTTTGGAGAGCTTTTTGGGGAGGAATTCCGTGCTCCCTTTGGCTTTTAATGTTATGTATTTATAGACGGAAGATATGAGTGAACAAACATGGTAAAGAATCAATGCATTTATGGCCTTGGGGACAAGGATAAAACACATTGAAAAATATCCATATTTGTGATATTTTTGCCTCTTTGGTCACTTGCATGAACCTGGTCCCTTTGGATATATCTTGCACGAAAATATGGGCCTTCTAATAGATCAAATCAAACCCAAATGTCATGGTCCATTATTCTTTGCATTTTTATTTAATTTATTTGATTTAATTCATATTTAAATGGATAAAAATTCAAATAAATAGAAATCAAAATCAAAATATTGAATGGTTAGGTTTAGAGGTCCTTGGGTATGTCATAAACATGTTTGAACCCTAAAAGTTAGGTCCATTAACCTAAAATTGCAATTTTGCTCAAAGTTGACTTCATGCATTTCTCACAAATTTTCCCAACTTGTGCAAACCATAACTTGCTCAATTTTCATATTTTGAAGATTATCATGGACTTTTTGGAAATCCCAAGATGTCCTATTCAATCTCTATTTTGATCAATTTTGCATTTGAATATGTTACCTTGATGTAAAAGGTCTTGGCAAAAGTGGCTTTTGTTGACTTTTTGAAAATGACCTGTAATGTCTGAGCTCATATCTTTCAAATGGTGCATTTCTTGATCTTGGGGGATGAGGAGAAGTTGTAAATAATTGGATTATATTAAAAATGAGATTTGGTTGGAAATTTTCTGATAAAGTATGAGAAAGTTATGCATGGTCAAAGTTTGGTTGACTTTTCCCATAGAAACCCTAATTTAGCAATTCTTGACTTTTGATGAATTAGGATCATTTTTTGAGGAATCATGATCAACCCTCGATCAAATAATGGATATCACTTCAAAATGTTGATGGTGACCAAAAATCTTGAAGTTTGACTGTACATGGGCCATAGTTGACTTTTGACATAGCATAGTTGATTTCCCAATACTTGAGCAATTGACTGAGCAAACTTGTTGTTCAAGGCATGAACTTTGGAATGGATGATCTTGAGTACATATTAGGACAATGGAAAGAATTTGAGACCTTTGGAGCTCAACCATATTGATGAAAATTGAAACCCTAGTTGGGGGTTCAACACACACTAATAGCTTCTTTTGAATGAATGCAACAGTTTTGAGCAAACAATGTATTCAGTATAAGTAGTGTGTCCAACTGTTTAAGCCTTGAAGGACTGGGCTTAAATAGCCGTTGGAATCATAAATTTTAAAAATCTGACTGACCCACAAAAATATTATTAATTGCAGTGCTTTCCTCTTCTCGGTCACTTTTAATTTCTTAATGTTTCCACATCTAAAAGTTACGTCTTTATTTTTTACTTGATTCTTAGCATCTTGTACCCCGATTCTCACAAGTCTAGACGTACTTTGTGGAGTACCAGGTTCATTGATTTTTGTTTCTCCCAAGATGTTGTAGTACAATGTCCTGACATATTATGTAACTTTGTAAGCACAAAACATTTGTTTTAACTTCATACTCCTTTCAAAATCTTTCTTGACTCTCAGGCATGTTGTAAACAATTCAGTTTCTTCTGAACTCCACAAGTAGCAACTGTCTTTTGATCTTTTACCATTCATGATGACCTCATTGTTCTCATTGGTTATTAAGCATCCAGAGTTTGTAAAATTGACTTTGAGGCCCTGATCAAACAGTTGCCTTATACTAATCAGGTTAGTAACTAACCCTTCAACAAACAACATATCATCAAGAATAGGTTGTCCTTCATAATTCAGTTTCCCAACACCTATTACTCTCGCTTTAGATCCACCTCCATAAGTCACAGTTTTAGTTGAAGATGGTTTGATTTCCACCAAAAACTTCTTGATACTTGTCATGTGTCTTAAATAGCCACTGTCAAAGTACTAAGCTTCCCCAGTTGAATATGTGTGAGTCGGTTCTCTAGAAGTAACCCTTTCAGGAGTCCAACTTTTCTTTATGTTATATACAGTTTGTCTTTTACCAGGTTGCGAGTTAGATTTGGGATAACCATGTAATTTGTAGCAGTAGGATTTTTTATGACCAATTCTACAATATTAATAGCATCTCCATCTCTGATTTCTGCTTCCTTTATGTTTTACTTGATGTTTATGTTAATGTTGGGACATGTGCTCAGACATATTTTGTCAAGTTTCCCTTGTGGAGGTACAAAGTTTACAACATGATTTCCTTCTTTGTTTCTTCATACATTGAATATCATAGCCCAGACCTCTAACATTCCCAACATTCCTTCTAGATTCAAGAATCTCATTTGGATTATCAGAACCACTATTTAACATTCTTATAGTTTTAGTCATATTGTCCAGTTTTGAATTAAGCAATACAACCTTGTTCTTCAAGATCAGAGATGATGGATACATGTTTCACTTTCTCAGCCTGTAGTTGAGCAATGTTTATTGTTGTATCCCAAAATTTTCCCTTCCATTTTTCTTCAAGATATATTCTCATGTTTCAAGGGTTTTCATTGGCTCAAGGTTGCTCAAGAATTGATCAGACAAATTCTCCTCCTAAGCAATTGACCTACAACTAGGGTTTCACTCTTCTCAAGGAAGGTTGGGTTTCTAAGGCCTCAAGTGGATTTCATGGTTCCTAATATGTCTCAAGGAATGATCATACCAAGTTTCAAGCCTTGCATCACAAGTTTGCCCAATCAATTGCTCAGATGACTAAAAATCAAACTATATTGGACAAAAAGTCAACTATGGTCAACATACAGTCAAACTTCAAGATTTTTGGTCAACATCAATATTTTGAAGTAAAATTCATCATTTGATCAAGGTTTGATCATGATTCATCAAGAAAACTCTCAAATCATCAAAAGTCAAAAGTTGCCAAATTAGGGTTTTTTTAAGGAGAAGTCAACTAAACTTTGACCAAGCATAACTTTCACATAATTCATCAGATTTTCCTCAACCAAATCTCATTTTGAAGGAAATTCAATTCTATACAACTTTTTCTCTCTATGCTCAAGTTCAAAAAATGCTTCATTTGAGAGATATGGGCCAATACATTATAGGTCATTTCAAAAGTCAACAAAAAGACACTTTTTGTTAAGGCAACTTACATCAAGATAAAGTTTTCAAATACAAAAATGGTCAAAGTATGGATTGTAGAGGACATCTTAAGATTTCCAAAAAGTCTAAGATCGCCTTCAAATGATGAAAATGGAGAGAGTTATGATTGGTGCAAGTTGGGAAATTTTGAGCAAATGCATGAAATTCAAATTGAGCAAACTTGAATTTTTAGACTAATGGGCCTAACCTTTGAGGTTCAAACGTGCTTGTGACATGCTTAGAGACCTCTAAATCTATTCATGCATTTTTGTGATTTTTATTTCTTTTTATTTGAATTTTATTCATTTAAATTCAAAATTAATCAAATAAAATGCCAACTAAATGGATTTAGGCGCATGACTTTGGTTTTGGATCAAATTTGAAGCCCAAAGAGCTCATGAACAAGTAGCAAAATTGTGTGAGAGCATGAAGATATGATTTGGCCTGAGATAGAAACTTTTAATGCAAGATTAAAATCAAATATTTTCACCATAATGTACAAAGATTTATCTCACAATTGTTGACCTAATTCCTTCCTCTATATGTACTGAGCACATCAGATCTTAAGAACACGCATGCTAGCCTCCCTAAGCAACCCTAAAAGTTCACAAAATTTCCAAAACTAGGGAATGATCAAACCCTTCTCTCCAATAAGCTTCAATCAATTTTGAGCATTCCATCAGCTTCCTGAGACCTCCAGGAGTTGTTCCAAATCATCCTTGAAGATCGTAGCATCCCAGATCGTCACAACCAAGTGTCGCCGATTTGATGAACTTCCTTGAACCCAAACTCATAATTCATGCATTATTAATTGATTTTATACATATATTCCTGTTTATAATGATGTTTGGACTTGTTTAGAGTCATCGTTTGCAAGCTTTAGTGCAAGGATATGGATCTGCCATCGTTAGCGCACCAAGCTTGTGAAGCTTCGAAACCCTAGCTACAGGCCGTTTCAATCAAAATTAACATCACCATCAGTTTGTGAGGTCTCAATTAGTGGACATGGATACCTTTCTTTTTCACTTTTCCTTGATTTTGCAGGTTTTCAAAATACCCTCGCTGGAGAAGACAAAGTTGACCGTCGTGGGTGGTGGTTTGACTTCTGCATGTTTATTATATATTATTTGAATGTTGTGTAATTGACGCGAAACAATTGATGTACCAGTGGCAAGGCGGCACGCGTTAGAGCATTCATATACAAGGGTGTGGGTTTGATCCCTGCATTTTGTAGTTTTTTCATTTTTCTTCTGATTTTGCAGATATTCTAGTGCATGTCTTCATAATAGCCCTACCGTGTGCCCAACCACGTCTCGCCATCAGATCTTTATAGATCTGATCCAATATTCCAAGATCTGTAAGCATGCAATGCAGCCTCATGGAGTGGCCACACAAGATCATGCGCTAACCCTTTTGGGCCTGGACCCTGTGCTATTCTTACCCCTCCTTTTTGCTAAATCGGGCCCAACTCTTTTCTTTTATTTACTTTTACTCATTTTTTATTTTTTATTTATTTACACAACATAATTAATTTTTTCTAATTAAAATTAATTAGAATCTTAGGGTTTTTTTAATTAAGTTTTTTTTACAATTATTTAATTAATTAATTTTTTTATTATTATCATTAGTTAAAATTAAGTATATTTAATAGGTTAATTAATTAATCATAAATCTTTTTTCATAAAAAATTACCAAAAATATTTTTCTTTCCCATTTTCATTTGCTTTTTACCTTTTAGATCGACTGTATTTTCACGAATGTCATTTTTGTCTGTCATTTTTTTCTTTTCATTGTAACAGTTTCCCGGAATGTAATAGCTAGGGTTTTCATTCTCCATAATTTTTATTATGTAACTGCCCCAAAGCAATGTAATAGTCTAGGGTTTACATTTCCGCTTTTACTTTCCGCATCTTTACAGTTTTCTATATTTGCTACTTACTGCTTAGTAATTAGGGTTGTATGGAAAGACTAGAACGAATCGATAGCTAACCCTAACACAAAGATTAAAATAACTGAATACAAATCACTTGCACACTCGCACCTCTAGGGTAATCCCCGTTGTCGCCTTCGGAAAATGGTCATGTCCCTCGAACGTATGGCCGCCTTAGCAACGACCCTCGATTAAGTCATCATACAAAAAGATCATAGTCCCTTGATGACCCTTTCGATGTTGCCTTTCGGAAATGTTCTAGTCCCTCAAGTTGCCTACGAATAAAACGATGACAGTCCATTATGAAAATTGCTAAAGCATCCTTGCAAGTTTCCTTCGATGACTATACGATGACCCTCACATGTCCCTTCACATTCAGAGATAAGGCTTCCTACTAACTAATGATACAGATAGTGTTGTACCCCAAAATTTGCCCTCTCATATTATCAAGATTTTTCTCACAAGACTCCTAGACTCAAGACAGGATTAGGGTTCGCTCAGCTCAAGACATCTCCTTACACTGATAACCTGAAATTAGGGTTTGATTTTGCACAAGGACTTTTGGACCATCAATGCTTCATGTGACTTTCATACACCATCTTGGACCCCTAAGATTGTTCATACCAAGTTTCAAGCCTTGAATCACATTTTTGCCCAGTCAATTGGACAGTTGACCTAAAAATCAGTTGTATTGGGGAAAAAGTCAACCATGGCCAATTCACACTCAAAATTCATAATTTTTTATCCACAACAACATTTTAGGCTCATATGTACCATTTGATCAAGTTTGGATCACAACTCCTCAAGAAATTTGATCAGATCATCAAAAGGGCAAAATGGTCAAAATTAGGGTTTTAACTGAGAAAGGGCAATTTCTGATTTTTAACCTAGCCAATGACCAATTGGGTTCAAGCATGATTTCAAGGACTCAATAGCATCATCTTGACCTAATCACATGGTTCAAAAGACCTCAAATTCATTGAATTGACACATGAATTTTCCAGTCAACTGATCAAAAATCAACTATACACTGAAAAGTCAAACTTTGACTCTTTGGTCAAAATCAAGTGCCAAGGGTCATAATTCATCAAGATATATCAAAATGTGAAACTTGTTGATCAAAAAAATCAATTTTGCAAATTAGGGTTTCAATTTGAAAAATTTTCATAACTTAGAAATTTTTCTAAGTTATGAAAATTTCTTATTTTCCCCAACTTTCCACAACTTTTTCACCATGATGCAATTGGATTCAAAGAAAACTTCCAACATGAAAGTTATAGTACTCCGTGAAATCTAAAACTTTTAATCACAAAGTTTTCCCAAAAGATCCTTGGATCTCAAGTTATGATTTTGTGAATAGGAGTCCATAATCTTTTTAACTTAGTGAAATTTTGCCCTAGTTTAGGCAGATTTTTCACCTAACTTCATGGAAACTTTTCACCTAGTTACAATAGGTATCTCAAGTTGCATTTCAAAGATGTATAATAGAGCATGTTACAAGCTTTCCAAAATGTCCTAGAACTCTGCAAGATCATTTATGGTTAGGGAGAATCGAAGAAGGGAAAATAGCAATTTATCACTTTTGTTCAAGGCATTTTCACAATGGTTCAAGTTGCAAATCTGTCCTAGCGTGCTTGTAGCTTGCATTACAGGTCCTAATCCTTTCTACACTCCAGAATTAAATGCAAATTCATTGGATATTGGCTTTATTCTGACCTATGGAGCATTGTACAAGAGTTTAATCCATTTATGGCATAAAGTTCACAATACCATTTTCATAAAGCTTGCTTTTTGCAACTTTGCAAATCTTGAGCCATGGACCTGATCTTTTGTTGCAAACAAGATCCACAGTTATCAGGCAAAGTACACCAACTCTATGCAGTCCATAAACTAGCCTGTACAGGCCTTTGGCATTGTCACTTCAAACTTTCTTCAAAAGCAAGCAAACTTGCAAAAGTTAATACAACTTGTGCATCTGATAAAGAGAAGCCTTAGCATCATTTGAAACAACTTCAAAACTTTGTAACAAGCCAATACACGAATCCATAGCATCCCAAACACTCTCAAACACCAAAATCACATTTTTCTGCCCAAACAGGGCATCATCTGCAGAATACTTGCCAACTTGAAACTTGCTCGTGCGTTTTGCCTTTCAACCCTTGAAACATCTTCCCTACATCACATCCAAGATATCCAGGCCTTTGTCTTGCAATTGTGTGCCTTGTTTCAAGGATCACCATTTTCATTTTGAAGGTTTGCAGGTTGACTTCTACAAGGAGTTTCAGCCATCTACAAGATCAGCTAAGCATTGGAAAAGGTTGAGGGAACTTCAAGAAAGCTCACACGATATTCAGGCCTCACTCAAAGTCCCCACATTGCCATATCCAAACTCAACTGAACAAAGTATTTTTCAAATCTCTATCTCCTTATTTAGGCATCCTTAAGCTTTGATTTGTGAAGAAAAAATGTAGTCATTAACTTGCTTAAGTTGTACATATGCATAATTGTCATTTATATTAACTGAGCTAAGAGTATTTGATTGTTGAAGTTCATGAAAAAATTAGGTCAGGAATTAGGGCCACTGAAATTATCCCTGGTTTCTTAGAGTTAGGTTTCAAATCTTATATTATTGGAATCATGATCAAAAATGCTACAAGTTTTATGTTGCAAGATTTTGTTTTTGTGCACGTATGTAAGAGTTACAGGTTGAAGCACAGAAACGCGCGTTTGGACGTTGGCTGGAGGACAGGGACGAAGGTTGGTTGGGCCTGGCACCTTGGGCCTTCTACTTTTCACACACCCTTGTTTCCTATTTGCATCCCCCTTTGCATTTTTTTATATTTTGCATATTTTTTCATTTCTTTTATATTTATTGCTTTTATTTATTTTTCTGAACATGAAAAAATCTTGAAAAATATTTTCTTAATTTTTTGCATTTTTTTTTTTGCATAAAATATGGATTATTCAAATAAATATACTTTATTTTCTCAAATAAATTGTGAATATATTTAAATAAATACTATGCATTTTTATTTTTATTGTTCACACACATAAAATATTATTTTCACATATATTTTAATTTTTAATATTTGTATATATTTTTATTTATTTATTTCTTGTACATAAGTGAATAAAATAATAATGGAAAACATATCTTCTTTTAAAACAAAAAACTAGGGTTTCCCCTTTCAAAAATAATAACATTATTTTTTTCTTCTTATTTTTAGGACTTAAATAATTTATTTTTACATACATAAAATAAATACAAAAACATTTTTGCATATTTACATTTTTATTGCATATTTAAATACTTGTTTATTTATTTATTGTACAATAAATTCAATTGGATTGTAATAGTGAATTAGGGTTTTATTTTGTGCAAATATCCCCATTCAAAACTTGTATCCCCCCTCCCATAATCTTGTTGTAATAGCTTAGATTTACTTTACGCAATTTATCGCATTATATGCATGTTTAGTAAAACTAGGGTTTGTATGATAAGACAAAATCAAACGAATAGTATGACCTAATACAAGACAAACAAAATGCATGAAAAATGACAACACATCTCACACAAGAACCTCTAGGGTTTCACCCATTTGGTTGCCTTAAAATATGGCCATGGTATGCATGCTAGGTATCTTGGCAAAATCAAACAAAAAAAATATCATAGTCCCTCGATGACGCTATCACAAGTTGCCTAAAAACAAATGATTTTGGTCCCTCAAACAAGCTAAGATACTTGGCACTATTGCTATCATGGTCATACGATGACCCACGCCCGTCCCGTTTAACATCCAAAGATAGGGTTGTTTACCAAAACAATGGTGAACCAACAATATCAAAGGAATAAAAATGTATAGGAAAGACTTTTGAGTAGGTAGATGCTTCTAGTTACTTGGTCAATTTGCAAAACAATCCTTGCTATTTTCAAACAAACACACACACATTTCAAAACATTTTCAAAACAACTTTCAAAATATTGAAACGTTTTTCAAAAGACAAACATCTTTGTATACATTCTTACAAACAAGAATCATTACAAAGATTGCCTAAACAAAGGCCTCTTTTCAAAATACTTTCAAAAACACACAAAGCACCATTTCAAACAATTGCAAAAGCAAAGCAAGTGATCTAAAACAAGTAACTAAGAGCCCACGGAAAACCATGGATGAAAAGGGTGCTAGCACCTTCCATTTTCATAATCTACCCCCCGAACCCAAAAACAATCTCAAAGGTCTTTCCTGTTCTTTTTCACCTTTCCTTTTGGATAAAAGAAAAGTCGGTGGCGACTCTTGCTAAACCGCAACATTTGTGAATACAAACGCAAAACCTCAAGTCAGTTCTTCCACCGCATCACAGAACTGGCGACTCTGCTGGGGAGAATGTTTATAAAAGTGGGGTTACCTTAGGGTTTTTAGATCACCTTTACATGCTTATCTTGCTTGACTTGTTTGCTTTACACTTCGGTCCTATTGTTTGGGTTTGAATCCTCTACCCGGATTTGGGAAACATTCATAGGTAAATAGCAATACGTTGTGGAAACTGTGCGGGGTATACCGACATGGTCTAAGAAATAGCTATATTAGTGCGACATATTTTTGGGTACCGGTAGATTTGAGTCAATCAAAGATAATACGGGGCCGCTGAGTGATGTCATGAAGCCCTAATGGACTTTTAGAACCTTTACTTGACCAACTTGGCCTTTTAGGATATAGTGAGATGACTGGCTTTGGTGCAGTCCGAAGTTGGTAGATACTTGATACTACACTCATTGAGGGTTGGTTCCTTGGAATATTTCGGTCGCCAGTAAAGAGGCTGAATTGAAACAATGAACAAGGAAACAATCCAGTGATATTGAGCTCCTTAGAACCCGGTTACTATTTCTAGGATAGGTTGAGTCAACTAAACTTCAAGAGGGTACTTACCTATGAAACCTCATGCAAGCCTAAACTAGGAACTTGTGTGATTTTCTTATACATATATACTTGTGCATAACATCATGGACATCATGAACATCATATGCATCCACTAACCATTTCAAGGATCTTGGATTTTTATCTTTGTTCCTGTTTTGTAGGTTATGGATTCACTTCGCAGGAAAACTTTCCAAATCAACCTTGTAAGAATTCCTCCTCAACTCAAGGAGCTTGCTTCAAGGATTCCTGAGAATTCTCCATTCACCGAGAGGCATGGTCGTCTACTCAACTTAGTCACCACCAACACTGAGGAGGATATGCTGAAAGTTCTCTTCCAGTTCTTTGACCCTTTGCATCATTGCTTCACATTTCCCGACTACCAACTTGTGCCTACTTTGGAGGAATTTGCTCAACTCTTGAGGATTCCTATTCTCAATCAACTACCCTTCAATGGTACGGAAAGAGATCCAAAGCCAGAAGAGATTGCTCAAGCCTTACACTTGCACTCCTCTAATGTCACAACACATTGGGAAACTAGAAGTGGTGTCAAAGGCTTCTTGTCAAAGTTTCTGTTTGAGAAGGCCCAAAGCTGTTGGAATTCTCTAGACTTCCAAGCTTTTGAGGAGATTGTAGCTCTTCTCATCTATGGGATGGTCTTGTTCCCTAATCCTGACCAACTTATAGATGTGAGTGCTGTCAAAATCTTCATGACTCGCAACCCGGTGCCTACATTGCTTGGGGATATCCTCCACTCTTTTCACACTCGTACAATGAGGAAAAGAGGTGTTCTCATGTGTTGCACTCCTCTACTGGCAAGATGGTTTATTTCTCATCTTCCCCAATCAGTCTTTAAGAATGAGCAAGGTTTGAGGTGGTTACAACGATTGATGACTCTTACACATTCAGATATTCATTGGTGTTCTCGATCAAAAGAGAATGTCATCATCATTGACCGTTGTGGAGAATTCCCTAATGTCCCTCTACTTGGCATTAGGGGAGGCACCACCTATAACCCATGCTTGGCTCTGAGACAGTTTAGGTATGCCCGAAGGGATGGCCCACATGATATGCTGATTCAAGGTTTGGTTTTAGACTTCGACAACGACAACCAAGGACTCCGACAAAGGTTTATCCGAGCTTGGAGGATGCCAAACAAGGTAGACAGTAAGACCTTGGGACACAAGAATTCCATCCCTCTTGAGCCTTACCTCAAGTGGGTACGAACCCGCGCCCAAAGTCTTATGATTCCTTATCCCTACATTCTCCCTGTGATTATAGAGCCTGTTATGGAAGGAGAGGTTCCATACACCCTCCTACATCCTGACATGCCAACATCACTCGAAGATTTACAAAGGAGTTGGATACATCTCAAGGGAGAGCGCGATACTTTTGAAGCCCAATTCTACGCAAGCGAGAAGAAGGTTTTAGAACTCACTCGGCTACTTCACGAAGAGAAAACTCTTAACACCTACATTGCACCAAAGAGGATGCGCAACATCTTTTTACCTTAGAATTTTGTATTATTTTGCGCATAGGGCATTGATGTACTAACAAATTATATCTTATTAATATGACGTGTGTTTCTTTTTTGTTTAAAACAAATTTGAATTTCTGAATCCTTGAAAGCATTACATGAATACATATCATTCATCATACGCATAAACAGGTCTTCACACCAAGTTTCCTCATCTCTCTGTTGTTTATTTCAGCAAGATGGATACTGAACAAACAGTCAAAGATTTGCAAGCTCAAAATTCACAATTTCAACAGCTACTCTTGACCTTAGCCAAGGGGCAGGAGGAGCTCAAGACTCTACTAGAGAAGGAAAAATAGAAAAAGAAGAAGAAGAGAGCTGGTGTGGCTATCTTGGGCAGAAGGTTTGAAGGACAAGCCAGATGGACTTTGGAATTCCCATCAACATCTGAAGAGGGGGAAGGAAAAGGTAAGGGAACGGCAGTGCCATCTGATTCTGAAGCAGAAGAAGAGGAAGATGAGGACTATTCAGAACAGAAGTACCCTCCGGCCGATGACAAATACAAGAACTTGGAAGAACGTCTAGCTGCTATGGAAGTGCAAAGAGTACTGGGGCTGGATTTTGAGGAGTTAGGGTTGGTTTCTGGAATTGTAATCCCTCCTAAGTTTAAAGTACCTCTGTTTGCTAAGTACGATGGGGTGTCTTGTCCCAAGATTCACCTACGATCTTATGTCAGGAAAATTCAACCATATTCTTCTGACAAATACCTGTGGGTCCACTTTTTCCAGGACAGTTTATCGGGGCCGCAGCTGGATTGGTTCTACCAGTTGGAGAGGTCTGATGTGCATAATTGGGAAGATTTGGCGGCCGCATTCTATAAACAGTATCAATACAACGCCTACTTGGCGCCAACCCGTACTCAGCTTCAGAGTATGGCCATGGCTACCAACAAGGGTTTCAAAGACTACGCCCAGAAATGGAGGGATTTAGCCGGAAGGGTACAACCACCTTTATCTGAAAGAGAGATAGTGGACATGTTCTTGGGGACTCTATCAGGTCCTTTCTTTAATCACCTGATTGGAAGCTCCTCTGCAGGTTTCACTGAGTTGATTCTAACTAGCAAGAGGGTGGAAGCCGGCATTAGAAGCGGGAAAGTTTAGAAAGATGCATCTACCTCTGCTATTGCAAAAAAGCCCTTCACTGGAAAGAAGGAAGTGTCTGCTGTCCATGCCCAGAGGAATCAGGGAAGAACCAAACGACGACCAACAATGGGGGCCGTTATGATTCAAAAATATGCATCAGACCAATCGAGAAATAATCAGCCGAGAAATGATCAGTCGAGAAATAACCAGCAAAGGGTGGAAAGGCCTGTAAGGCAATTCACCAAAATAAACATGACTCCTGCTCAAGTCTTACCCCATCTCTTGAAGTTAAACCTGGCCATGCTAAAGGAGGCCCCTAAAAATCCTAACATTGTTTCTCCACACTACCATCCCAACTCCAGATGCGCGTACCACTGAGAAAGTCCAGGGTACGACACCAACAACTTTTGGGCCCTGAAGAACAATATTCAAGATCTGATCGACGCAAAGGAAGTTGAATTTGAAGCTCCCGAAAAGCCGAATGTTATCTCTGCACCGATGCATAGGCATGGGCACAATGCCAATGTTGTGGAAGAAGATCTGTTTGTTTCTACTGTGGATGAACTGTCAACTCCTCTCCTAACCATCAAGTTGAATTTTTTGAAGGCTGGGGTGTTCCCAGGTTGTGACTAAGATTGCCATGCTTGCCTGTCCTCCCCATTTGACTGTCCTCTTTTGAAGAAAGGAATCCAGCAATTGATTGATAACAAGGAAATTTTGATTGAGAAAGCCCCTATCTCACCCATTCCAGTTCCAGAAGTTTCAATAATAACCATATACGCCAATTCTTCCAGGGTTCCTAAAAAACCCGTTAGGATTACATCTGCTCCTATGACTACTCCGTTAAAGACAACAATGCCCAGGCCAACCCCGTACAAAACTGATAAAATGGTACCATGGAACTATGGTGGAGAAATCTACTACCATGGTGTCAAACAGATTGAACAGATTGCAGAAGAAGAAAACTCTGAGGAAGATAATCCCGACATCAGTAACATTGCCGGAACAAGCAAAATTACTCGTAGTGGGAGAATCTTTTCTCCAGAGATTGCTCCTCCAACAGCAGTCTTTGGACCCGCGGCCATCCCGAAGATTACCCCTGTGACTGTACCTGCAAGTGTACCCGCCAACAATGACAATGCAATTCCCATACCTGTTTCCGCTGCCGAGAAAAAAGGAAAGAATGTTCAAGAGGAGCCTGTCTTGATGAAGGCTCAGTCACTAGTCATTCCTGATACATCCCAGAAAGAGATGGAAGAAATTCTGAGGATCATTAAGAAAAGTGATTATAATGTTGTTGAACAACTGAGGGAGACCCCCTCCAAAATATCTATGTTAGCCTTGTTGCTGTGCTCTGAGGCACATGCTAAAGCTTTGGTCAAGTTTTTGAAGACGGCCCACGTGCCACAAGAAACCTCCGCTGATCAATTCCAGAAATGTGTGGCTAATTTAACAGCTGACAATGGTCTAGGATTCTCCGATGCAGACTTGACCTCCAAAAGGAGAAAACATAATGACGCGCTACATGTCTCGGTGGAGTGTAGGGGAACCACCCTAGCTCATGTCTTGGTTGATACTGGTTCATCTCTAAATGTCTTGCCGAAGAAATCCTTGGATAGGTTGGATTGTGAAGGCTTAACCCTGAAACCCAGCAATATAATTGTCAGAGCCTTTGATGGTTCTAAGAGGATGGTCCACGGGGAGGTGGACATCCCGATCAAGGTGGGAACTGGAACCTTCAACTCCATATTCTACGTGATGGACATCCGTCCTTCCTATTCTTTCCTGTTGGGAAGACCTTGGATCCACCATGCTGGAGTAGTCACTTCTACTCTGCATCAAAAGCTCAAGTACCCTGTCTGGGGGAAAATTATAATTGTTCATGGCGAAGAGGAATACATGATTAGTCATCTTAATTCTCTCCGTTATGTAGAATTGGATGGCGAATTCATAGAGACCCCTTTCCAACACTTTGAGGAAGTTTCTCAGGAAATAGCGGCGACTAAAGCGGTGTCCTCAACTCCTGTGATCACAAGACCACCACCTCGAATGTCGTCTCTCAAGGATGCTAGGGCAGTTGTGGAAGAAGGCGGACCCACAATCTGGGGGAAACTTCCCGACTTTCCTTTCAAATCAGACAAGTTCGGCCTGGGATTTACTTCGACTGGTCAGAAGGCCGTGCGTCACTCCCATGCCGGAGGGCCACCTGTGAAGATCAGCCACTGAGGGGTTAATGCACTAGAGGATAGTGAAGAAGAGGGCAACCTAGAAGACTGGATTTTTCCTACTGTTGACGGAGGACTGTGCAACTGGAAAGCAAAAGACTTTGTTCCAATTAATTTCATACCGCAGTAATTTATCTTTTCCATTCCTGTTGGATCTGTAATAATTCACAAACAATTCGGACTTTTTCAACCGTGTGTCTTACCCGAGGCACATATGTCCATTTGTAAGGGTTCTTATTTCATTTCATATGTCATTTTAATGAATCATGGACGCTTTTCATATATAAACCTTTTGTGCTCATTGTCTTTCTTTTACATTTTGTTGTTGTAAAGATGGATATGTCCTTACACACACCCACACTCACAAATGCATGTACCCTTCCATTCCGGAACCCATGGGTAATGATACTGCTATAGCCTTCAGTGACTCTGAAGATCTGATCAACCAAGCCGAATACGAAGGTGAGGAAGATTGTGAGGTGCCAGGGGAATTGGCCACACTTTTACAACAGGAAGAAAGAGCAATCCAGCCTCATAAAGAGCAGTTGGATACAATCAACATGGGAACTGAGGAAGGCAGAAAGGAAATCAAGATAGGTGCCAATCTAGAGTCGAGTGTCAAGGAGCGCCTAATTCAGCGGCTACATGATTATGTTGAAATATTCACCTGGTCATACGAAGACATGCCGGGACTCGATACAGACATTATGGTACACCGTCTCCCCACAAGAGAAGACTGTCCACCAATGAAACAAAAGGTCCGCCGCATGAGACCTGACATGTCAAAAAAGATCAAAGCAGAAGTTATAAAGCAGTTCAATGCTGGTTTTCTGGCTGTTACTTCCTATCCACAATGGGTTGCTAACATTGTGCCCGTGCCTAAGAAGGACGACAAAGTGAGAATGTGTGTGGATTATAGAGACTTAAACAGGGCCAGCCCTAAAGATGACTTTCCACTACCGCACATTGACATCTTGGTTGACAACACAGCTCAACACAAAGTATTTTCTTTCATGGACGGATTCTCAGGCTATAACCAGATCAAAATGGCACCTGAGGACATGGAGAAAACTACTTTTGTTACACAGTGGGGTATGTTCTGCTACAAAGTGATGCCATTCGGACTGAAGAATGCCGGGGCAACCTATCAACGTGCCATGGTAGCTTTGTTTCATGATATGATACATCATGAGATAGAGGTCTACGTAGATGACATGATAGCCCGATCACAAAATGAAGAAGAACACCTTGATCACTTGAAAAAACTGTTTGTCAGGTTGAAGGAGTACAAGCTCAGATTGAACCCAAACAAGTGAACATTCGGAGTCCGGTCCGGTAAGCTCTTAGGTTTCATTGTCAGCAACAAAGGCATCGAGGTTGATCCTGCCAAATTCAAAGCTATACAAGAAATTCCTGCTCTTCGCGCTAAGAAGGAGGTCAGAGGTTTCTTGGGACGCCTAAACTACGTTGTTAGGTTCATTTCTCACCTAACATCTACCTGTGAACCAATCTTCAAGCTATTGAAGAAAGATCAGGTAGTTAAATGGAATGATGACTGTCAATTTGCTTTCGATAAAATCAAGGAGTATTTGCTAGAACCTCCTATTTTGATGCCACCCGTCGAGGGAAGACCGCTAATCATGTATCTGATCGTCCTAGAGAATTCAATGGGGTGCGTACTGGGCCAACATGACGAGTCTGGCCGAAAAGAGCATGCCACTTATTACCTTAGAAAAAAGTTTACCTACTGTGAGACCCGATACTCACTGCTCGAGAAAACTTGCTGCACTTTGGTATGGGCTGCTCGCCGGCTAAGGCAGTACATGTTGACTCATACCACTTTGCTGATATCTAAGATGGATCTGATCAAGTACATCTTTAAGAAGCCTGCTCTGTCTGGGAGGATAGCCAGATGGCAGATGATCCTAACGGAATACGACATACAGTACACGACCCAGAAAGCTATAAAGGGGAGTTTGCTAGCTGATCATCTAGCCCGTTAAGCTGTCGAAGATTACCAATCTATGAGGTTTGACTTCCATGACAAAGACATCATGACATTGGACAACATTGAAGATTTCAGACCATATGACGGACCTGAATAAGGATCCCGATGGACCCTGTACTTTGATGAGGCCTCCAATGCACTTGGCATCGGTATCGGCGCGGTACTCATCTCTTCATAAGGTTTCCATACACCTTTCACCGCCAAACTTTGCTTCAACTGTACGAACAACATGGCAGAGTATGAAGCTTACATCTTTGGACTCAAGGCTGCCATAGACTTGGGAATCAAATCTTTGATTGTGTTTGGGGACTCAGCTTTGGTCATCATTCAGATCAAAGGAGAGTGGGATACTAAACATCCAAACCTCATCCCTTACAAAGAACATGTCTTGACATTGTTACCACATTTCGAGCAGATTACCTTCGAGCACTTCCCGCGAGAAGAAAATCAGCTAGCAGATGCTCTAGCTACGATGTCATCCATGTTTAAACTTGATTGGGATAATGAGGCTCCCCAAATCTCCATTGAACGGATGGTCGAACATGCACATTGTCACGAGATTAACACCGAAGAAGTAGTGGACCAGCCGTGGTTTCATGAAGTCAAAAGGTATCTTGAGGTGCAAGAATATCCTAAAGGAGCTTCAGTCAACGACAAAAATTTCTTAAGGAGATTTTCGGCAAAGTTCTTCCTAAGCAATGGCATCCTGTACAAGCGCAATCATGATTCTATTCTGCTACGTTGTGTGGACAAAGCTGAAGCTGAAAGAATTATGGTTGAATTACATGAAGGCACCTTTGGTACTCACTCTAGCGGGCATACGATGGCTAAGAAGATTCTACGGGCAGGCTACTACTGGTCTACCATGGAAGCTGACTGTTATTAACACTCCCGGACTTGCCACAAATGTCAAATCTATGCCGACAAGGTACACGTGCCTCCAGTTCCTCTAAATGTCTTAACAGCTCCTTAGCCATCCGCTATGTGGGGAATCGACATGATTGGAGAGATCAAGCCTACAACATCCAATGGACACCGTTTCATTCTGGTGGCCATTTACTATTTCACCAAGTGGGTCGAGGCAGCTTCCTTCGAATCCGTTACTAAGAATGTGGTTGCCCGCTTCATCAAACAGAACCTTATTTGCCAATACGGTATCCCCGAAAGGATCATCACTGATAACGGTACAAACCTTAACAATATTATGATCACTGCCTTATGCGAGCAGTTCAAGATTCAACATCACAATTCATCTCCCTACCGGCCAAAGATGAATGGTGTTGTCGAAGCTGCGAATAAAAATATCAAGAAGATCATACAAAAGATGACAGTCACCTACAATGACTGGCATGAGATGTTACCGTTTGCTCTTCACAGGTACCGTACCACGGCACGCACATCAACTGGGGCAACACCCTATTCTTTGGTATATGGCATGGAGGCCGTTTTACCTATCGAGGTTTAGATTCCCTCCTTGAGAATCATGAAGGATGCTGGTTTGAGTGAAGATGATTGGATTCAGACCCGGCTTGATCAACTTAACTTGATTGATGAAAAGAGACTCACTGCTGTTTGCCACGGTCAGACGTATCAAAAATGGATGATCAAAGCTTTCAACAAAAAAATCAGACGCCAGGTATATCAAGTTAGAGATCTGGTAATCAAGCGCATCATCTTGCCGCAAAGTGATCCCAGGGGCAAATAGACTCCTACCTACGAAGGACCATTTGTAATCAAAAACATCTTTTCTGGTGGGGCAATGATCTTAACCACCATGGATGGCGATGACCTTCCGCACCCTGCGAACGGAGACATAGTCAAAAGATACTACGCATAATGATCCGCTAGGTTGACACACCTAGTCAAAAAAAAGGGCATCCCGTTGAATCGAAAACCCGAAAGGGCGGTTCAAGCAAAAATTAGGGATAAAACAAAAAAAAATCTGTACACCCGGCAAGTTGAAAACCCGAAAGGGCGACTTGGGAAAAAAAGGGTTTCCCGGTGGACTGAAAACCCGAAAGGGCGGTCCAGGTAAAATTTAGGGAATTAAAGCGTATGACTATATCTCGTCGGATCACTTTAAGGACAATCTCTTCACCGACAAACCTGAAGCTACTGATCAACCCAATCATCTTTGGACGAATCAGTAGATGGACAAGATATTCGGAGTTATGAAGGCTATAGCGGAATGGGAACCCCATGGGATTTTTACACACATAGCTATCTTTCTTTGTATAAAATTTTCTTACTTTTACGACATCATCCTCTTACTAGAATGTCTGTCTCCTTTGTACAAAACACTTATTCAAAGTAAATACAAAGATATCTCTTTCGAAGTACAGAAAACTATTTGCCTTTTTCTTTTACACTTTTGTTTTTTATTTGCAAAAACGTCTAACGATTCATTAATGAACATATGCATTTGAACATAATTACTGTTTACAAATAAACGGGATGGAAAAGAACAATTACTGACAGACTGAAAGGATAGGAAAACGTCTTTAGGCTATTCCAGGAGCAATCCCTACAATACATCATCTAGATCCCCAGCGGAGCTAAAAACTTGAAATACATATCCCCAGCGGTGCTAAATTTCAAACCCTTAATTCCCATCAGAGTTAAGTTTTCAAACTCCCAATCCACAGCGGAGCAAAAGCTTTGAGTAACAGATCCCCAGCGGAGCTAAAACCTTCATCCCCAGTTGAGTCAAGACTTCTAATCCCCAGCGGAAACCATCCTAAACTCCCCAGCAAGTTATCTTGAAGTCTGGAAGTCAACCAGATAACAGTTAACTTTTATCTCTCTCCAACCTAGGATAACTTCCCAGTAGAGTGACAGACAACCACAAACTCCTGAACTTACTCTCCAGCAGTAGGCCTTTTTCCCATAGAGTTTTTACTCCTCAGCAGATTGAAGATTCTCATTCTCATTTCCCTAGTGAAGTCGCCAAAGTTTTCATTACTCCTCAACAGAATGAAGATTCTCATTCTTACTTCCCCGCAGAAGTCATCAGAGTTCTCCAAATTCCCCAGCCGAATAAGGATTCCCTTTGTGTAACCCTCAAAAGAAGTCATCAAGTTCTCTGGATTTCCCAAGCAGATTTCTCAAGCAGTTTGGCATTACTCTTACTACAGAATTTTTGTCAATACCCCAACTTCAAGACATATAGGATCCTCACATCCCCACAGAAGTTGTCAAAATTTTTAATCTCCAACAGTCACCCAGGATTTTCTTATCCTCAGCAGGCAAGGATTTATTCTCCCCGACAGCAGTTAAGGGTTTTATTATCCCCAACCGTCAAGGATTTATTTTCCTCTGCAATACAGCTAATCAGCTTACATACGCATACATTACATCCATATATCATAAATATTGATAAAACACATTTATTGCATCATACATTTCATGCAACATAACTTTGTGTTTCAGCTAACATTTTACCCTTTTCAAGATAAGATTAACAAGCTACCATACAATCATGATACAATACAGATACACTCCAGATGTGGATGCCATCCTGATACTTATTCAGATTTCAACCATCAGATACAGATTAGATACGCTTCAGACACGAAAGCCATTCTATTTCTCATTCAGATTCAACTATCAATTTCAAGTTCAGATACACTCCAGACACGGAAGTCATTTTGTCACTTATTCAGATTCTAGTTCAGATACACTCCAGACACGGATGCCATTCTGGCCCTTATTCAGTTTTCCGATTCAGATACAGTACAGATACACTCCAGACACAGAAGTCATTCTGTTGCTCATTCATATTCAGATCTCAGATACAGTTTAGATACGCTCCAGACGCAGATGCTATTCTATTACTCATTTAGATTCAAAACTCCAGATACAGTCCAGATACGCTCCAGACACGGTTTCCATTTTGTCACTTATTCTGATTCTCCCCAGCTCAGAGACGCTCCAGACACGGATGCTATTTCTTTTTCTCATTCAGATTCCAACTACTAGATACAGTTCAGAGACGCTCCAGACACGGATGCTATTTTGTTTCTCATTACAAGTCTCCAGATACAGTTTAGATACAATTCAGATACGACGCAGACGCGGATACCATTCTGATACTTATTCTCCTGACTTACAACATACAATTCAACAAACATTCTTGGATGGCATCTTCAAGCCCATCCCCAACAAGATTCTATCACATCTCCAAATGGCATCTTTAAGCCCATTTCCTCAACTACATTTTGACGAGTGCAAATTTACGGGCACTCTAGTGTCCAATCATCTTTTACCTTCGAGTCACGAACGGAAAACTTGCCAATCTAACTCTTCGGGTTCAAGAAGGTTGAACAGGGGCAGCTGTTGTACCCCAAAATTTTCCCTCTCATATTATCAAGATTTTTCTTACAAGACTCCTAGACTCAAGACATGATTAGGGTTTGCTCAGCCCAAGACATCTCCTTGCACTGATAACCTGAAATTAGGGTTTGAGTTTGCACAAGGACTTTTGCACCATCAATGCTTCATCTGACTTTCATACACCATCTTGGACCCCTAAGATTGTTCATACCAAGTTTCAAGCCTTGAATCACATTTTTGCCCAGTCAATTGGACAGTTGACCTAAAAATCAGCTGTATTGGGGAAAAAAGTCAACCATGGCCAATTCACAGTCAAACTTCATAATTTTTTATCCACAACAACATTTTAGGCTCATATGTACCATTTGATCAAGTTTGGATCACAACTCCTCAAGAAATTTGATCAGATCATCAAAAGGGCAAAGTGGTCAAAATTAGGGTTTTAACTGAGAAAGGGCAATTTCTGATTTTTTAACCTAGCCAATGACCAATTGGGTTCAAGCATGATTTCAAGGACTCAATAGCATCATCTTGACCTAATCACATGGTTCAAAAGACCTCAAATTCATTGAATTGACAGATGAATTTTCCAGTCAACTGATCAAAAATCAACTGTACACTGAAAAGTCAAACTTTGACTCTTTGGTCAAAATCAAGTGCCAAGGGTCATAATTCATCAAGATATATCAAAATTTGAAACTTGTTGATCAAAAAAAATCAATTTTGCAAATTAGGGTTTCAATTTGAAAATTTATCATAACTTAGAAATTTTCTAAGTTATGAAAATTTCTTATTTTCCACAACTTTTTCACCATGATGCAATTGGATTCAAAGAAAACTTCCAACATGAAAGTTCTAGTACTCCATGAAATCTAAAACTTTTAATCACAAAGTTTTCCCAAAAGATCCTTGTATCTCAAGTTATGATTTTGTGAATAGGAGTCCATAAACTTTTTAGCTTAGTGAAATTTTGCCCTAGTTTAGGCAGATTTTTCACCTAACTTCATGGCAACTTTTCACCTAGTTCCAAGAGGTGTCTCAAGTTGCATTTCAAAGATGTATTATAGAGCATGTTACAAGCTTTCCAAAATGTCCTAGAACTCTCCAAGATCATTTATGGTTAGGGAGAATCGAAGAAGGGAAAATAGCAATTTATCACTTTTGTTCAAGGCATTTTCACAATGGTTCAAGTTGCAAATCTGTCCTAGCATGCTTGTACCTTGAATTACAGGTCCTAATCCTTTCTAAACTCCATAATTAAATGCAAATTCATTGGATATTGGCTTTATTCTGACCTATGGAGCATTGTAAAAGAGTTTAATCCATTTATGGCATAAAGTTCACAATACCATTTTCATAAAGCTTGCTTTTTGCAACTTTGCAAATCTTGAGCCATGGACATGATCTTTTGTTGCAAACAAGATCCACAGTTATCAGGCAAAGTACACCAACTCTATGTAGTCAATAAGCTAGCCTGTACAGGCCTTTGGCATTGTCACTTCAAACTTTCTTCAAAAGCAAGCAAACTTGCAAAAGTCAATACAACTTGTGCATCTGATAAAGAGAAGCCTTAGCATCATTTGAAACAACTTCAGAACTTTGTAACAAGCCAATACACGAATACATAGCATCCCAAACACTCTGAAACACCAAAATCACATTTTTCTGCCCAAACAGGGCATCATCTGCAGAATACTTGCCAACTTGAAACTTGCTCGTGTGTTTTGCCTTTCAACCCTTGAAACATCTTCCCTACATCACATCCAAGCTATCCAGGCCTTTGTCTTGCAACTGTGTGCCCTGTTTCAAGGATCACCATTTTCATTTTGAAGGTTTGCAGGTTGACTTCTACAAGGAGTTTCAGCCATCTACAAGACCAGCTAAGCATTGGAAAAGGTTGAGGGAACTTCAAGGAAGCTCACACGATCTTCAGGCCTCACTCAAAGTCCCCACATTGCCATATCCAAACTCAACTGAACAAGGTATTTTTCAAAGTTCTATCTCGTTATTTAGGCATCCTTAAGCTTTGATTTGTGAAGCAAAAATGTAGTCCTTAACTTGCTTAAGATGTACATATGCATAGTTGTCATTTATATTAACTGAGCTAAGAGTATTTAATTGTTGAAGTTCATGAAAAAATTAGGTCAGGAATTAGGGCCACTGAAATTCTCCCTGGTTTCTTAGAGTTAGGTTTCAAATCTTATATCATTGGAATCGTGATAAAAAATGCTACAAGTTTTATGTTGCAAGATTTTGTTTTTGTGCACGTATGTAAGAGTTACAGGTTGAAGCACAAAAATGCGTGTTTGGACGTTGGCTGGAGGACAGGGACGAAGGCTGGTTGGGCCTGGCACCTTGGGCCTTCAAATTTTCACACCCCCTTGTTTCCTATTTGCACCCCCTTTGCATTTTTTTATATTTTGCATATTTCTTCATTTCTTTTATATTTATTGTTTTTATTTATTTTTCTGAACATGAAAAAATCTTGAAAAATATTTTCTTAATTTTTTGCATTTTATTTTATTTTATTTATTTTATTTTTTGCATTAAATATGGATTATTCAAATAAATATACTTTATTTTCTCAAATAAATTGTGAATATATTTAAATAAATACTATGCTTTTATATTTTTATTGTTCACACACATAAAATATTATTTCCACATATATTTTAAATTTTTAATATTTGTAAATATTTTTATTTATTTATTTCTTGTACATAAGTGAATAAAATAATAATGGAAAACATATTTTCTTTTAAAACAAAAAACTAGGGTTTCCCCTTTCAAAAATAATTACATTATTTTTTTTTTCTTATTTTTAGGACTTAAATATTTTATTTTTACATACATAAAAAAATACAAAAACATTTTTGCATATTTACATTTTTATTGCATATTTAAATACTTGTTTATTTATTTATTGTACAATAAATTCAATTGGGTTGTAATAGTAAATTAGGGTTTTATTTTGTGCAAATATCCTCATTCAAAACTTGTATCCCCGCTCCCATAATCTTGTTGTAATAGCTTTGATTTACTTTACTCAATATATCGCATTATATGCATGTTTAGTAAAACTAGGGTTTGTATGATAAGACAAAATCAAACGAATAGCATGACCTAATACAAGACAAATAAAATGCATGAAAAATGACAACACATCTCACACAAGCACCTCTAGGGTTTCACCCATTTGGTTGCCTTAAAACATGGCCATGGTATGCATGCTAGGTATCTTGGCAAAATCAAACAAAACAAAAAGATCATAGTCCCTCGATGACGCTATCACAAGTTTCCTAAAAACAAATGATATTGGTCCCTCAAACAAGCTAAGATACTTGGCACTATTGCTATCATGGTCATATGATGACCCACGCCCGTCCCGTTTAACATCCAAAGATAGGGTTGTTTACCAAAACAATGGCGAACCAACAATATCAAAGGAATAAAAATGTATAGGAAAGACTTTTGAGTAGGTAGATGCTTCTATTTACTTGGTCAATTTGCAAAATAATCCTTGCTATTTTCTAACAAACACACACACATTTCAAAACATTTTCAAAACAACTTTCAAAATATTGAAACATTTTTCAAAAGACAAACATCTTTGTATACATTCTTACACAGAGAATCATTACAAAGATTGCCTAAACAAATGCCTCTTTTCAAAATACTTTCAAAAACACACAAAGCACCATTTCAAAAAATTGCAAAAGCAAAGCAAGTGATCTAAGACAAGTAACTAAGAGCCCATGGAAAACCATGGATGAAAAGGGTGCTAGCACCTTCCCTTTTCATAATCTACCCCCCGAACCCAAAAGCAATCTCAAAGGTCTTTCCTGTGCTTTTTCACCTTTCCTTTTGGATAAAAGAAAAGTCGGTGGCGACTCTTGCTAAACCGCAACATTTGCGAATACAAACGTAAAACCTCAAGTTAGTTCTCCCACGGCATCACATATAGCATTATCTAAAGGAGGAGGAAAATTACAAGAATGACCTTGAGTAGGATAAAACTCTTAATTGCTTGCTCACAAAGCTCTTCAAAACAAAAACATATTTCACAATCACACTTTTCAATAAATATCTTCAAACAAACACTTTGTACGCATTCTTGAGGACCGATATAAGAATCGTTACAAAGCCCGCTTTACTATGGCAATTTTTCAAAATATTTTCAAAACACACAACACAAATCAATTTTCAAAAGTGAGCTAAGCAATTAAGAGCCTGTAGATAACTACAGATGAAAAGGGTACTAACACCTTCCCTTTTCATAACTTACCCCCCTAACTCAAAATATATCAAGGTCTTTCCTGTTCTTTTCCCCCTTTCCTTATCGGTTAAAAGAAAAATCGGTGGTGACTCTTGCTATCTGCAACATTTGCGATAAAAGGAAAAACTAAGTCAGTTCTCCCACCAGATTACAGAACTGGTGACTATGCTGGGGAGTACTTAAAAAAGAGGGGTTACCTTAGAGTCTAGGATCACTTCACTTGTTTTTACCTATTTGTTTTGATATCTTTATATTTGAGGGTTGCTCTGGTTTAAAATTCTTGCAAAGATCCTACACCCGGATCTGGGGACCTTAGGTAAGTAGCTATAGATCATGGAAACTGTACGGCGTAGATCGATATGATTGAAGTGATGGCTGCATTAGTGTGACACTTTGGTTTGTACTGGTGTCCCTTTAGTCAATTGAGGAGAACACTAGACTGTCGCGTGGTGTCATAAGCACTAACTGACTTTTAGAACCTTAATTGACCCAACTTGGCCATTATAAGGTAGTGAGATGGCCGACTTTGGTGCATACCAGAGTTGGTTGATACTTGATGCTACACTCATTGAGATTCGACTCTCGGGATATTTTGGTGGTAAAGATCGATAATATAAGATTCCTAGAACCCGGTTACTATTCTTAGGACATGTTGAGCCAAATGAACTTCAAGAAGGTACTTACCTACAGACCTCATGCAAGCCTCTAAACCTAAGGTTATTATGTTCTTTGTCTATGTTTGCTATCTGTTCAAACATGACATCATAATATCATGACATCATACCATAGCATTTTCATTAACCATTTCAAGGATCTCAAGGGCCTGTGATGCAGGTTTATCATGAACCAGACGTCTAGCAAGGGGCAAGGGAATTTATTTTCCTCTAACCAGATGCCGTCAAATACCGAAGTATGTTATCTTGAGTCCAAGGCTAAGACCCACTCGACATGGTGAGCTTGATTCTCATAGAAGTACGTTAAAGACGCAGGAGTTCTTCAATCAAAGCTGCAGCCAGACTCAACTTCTAACATTTCATTTTTGTTCATCCCGCGAGATCCTTGAAAACATTGCATATGCATTCCCATACCATACACATCATATCATAGAAGGTATTCCCATGATAGGTTTTCTCATCTTCTTGTTGTTTATTTTAGTAAAAGATGGCTCTCGAACAAATTGTGAGAGAACTTCAAGCTCAAAATTCTTAATTCCAACAAACGTTCCTGGACTTAGCCAAGGGGCGGGATGAGTTGAATACCCTCATCACCAAAGAGAGAGAAAAGAAGACTAAGAAGCCAATTGTCATTCTTAATATGGGTAGAATGTTTAAAGGTCCGGTCAGGAGGGCTATAAATTTTGAGGCCCCATCAAATGATGAATATAACCAAGAGGAAGATGATAAGAGTGTGAAAGCTGAGGAGAGTAATAACCTTGGCTATGGCCAGTATTCTGATGAAGAATACTTTTCTGCTGAACAGTATCCTCCGGCTGATGATAAGTACAAACAACTCAAAGATCGTCTGAATGCCATGGAAATCCAGAGGGTGTCTGGGTTAGATTTTGAAGAGTTGGGATTACTCTCGGAGGTTGTTATCCCTCATAAATTCAAGGTCCCTACTTTTGCGAAGTATGCCAGTGTTTCTTTCCCTAAAATTCATTTGAGATCTTATGTCCAGAAAATCCAACCCCATACTACTGACAGAAAGTTATGAGTTCACTTCTTTCAAGAGAGCTTATCTGGGAAACAACTGGAATGGTTCTATCAACTGGAAGGAAGAAATATACGTACTTGGGAAGACCTGGCCGCTACTTTTTATAAGAAATACCAACACAATAATGACCTTACACCAACTCGTGTGCAATCATAAAGTATGAATATAGGCTCGAACAAAGACTATAAGGAATATGCCTAGAAGTGGAGAGATTTAGTTGGAAGGGTTCAACCTCCTTTGTCTGATAGGGAGCTGGTTGACATGTTTATGGGTAATTTGGCAGGGCCTTTCTTTAATCACATTATCAGAAGCTCTTCATCTAGTTTTACCTAATTAATACTAACTGGGGAACATGTTGAAAGCGAAATTAGAAGTGGAAAGATTCAAGTGGATGAATCTTCAAGTACTGTAAAGAAGATGTTCAACAGAAAGAAGGAAACTAATGTTATGTATGGCCAAAAGGGTCATGCTAGAAGTGATCGCAACCAATCAATAGGGGAGGTGCTAATCTCTAATCTTGCGCTTGTGCAACAACAACAACAGGGCAATCAGCATAGGCCAGACGCACCAAAAAGGCAATTTACCAAGATCAGCATGCCATTGTCTCGGGAATTGCAACATCTTTTGAAAGTAGACATGATAACGTTAAGGGACCCTCCTCAGAATCCCAACACTTCCTCTCTCAAATACAATATGAATGTAAGATGTGCTTACCATTCCAATAGCCTCGGGTGTTGTACCCTAAATTTTGCCCCTAACTTTTTCAGTCGCACTTTCATACCATATTTTGTCATTTGATCACAACCATTAATAAATAGCTTCATTCATCACATTTGCACCCTATCTTTAAGTTTGTTCTTGCGTTGTTGACTAACTTCTAATCAAAATACTAAAAATATTTGTCTTTGTCTTTGCATATTTGTGTTTTGTAGGTACCGAGTCGAAGCATATGTCAAATAAGGTTTTCTGGTATTATTTCCCTAAAATCTCTATTTGCAAAGAAAAAGAATTAAAAAATTTCATTTTTTTTCACTGTACAATCGATTGCTCCTAGAGTGCAATCGATTGCACAAAGTGAATTTTGTGCAATTTTTGGAAAAATACATTGTGCAAATCGATTTGCACTATAGTGCAATCGATTGCACAACGTGAAAATTTGAAAAAAAAATCAGCATTTCAAGCTTGTCAAATTTTTGGCTCCAATTTTTCTTCATTTTTGAAAGATGTATCATTAATTCAAATTTTAGTGCCAATTTTTTATTTTTAAGAAGAATTATCATTAATTCAAATTTTGGCTCTAATTTTTGAAAGAGTTATCATTAATTCGAATTTTGGCTCCAAGAATCAATTACCAAATTACCACTAATCCCAATCCTAAACTCTATAAATAGAGCCCTCATTTCATTCAAATTTCAAGCTTTTGATAGCAAAATCCACCTTGCTAAAAAATCTCTCAATTCTCTCCATCTACCAAATTCACTCAAAGCTCCATTTTCAAAAAGTTAGTAAGCTTTGCATTGAAGCTTACTAATCTTTGAGCTAAACCTTCATCCAAACATTTTTTCTCCATCAATTCTCTACATCCAAGCTTGGTCAATTGTTTCTTGTGGTTGAATTGAAGCAAATTCTTGAAGTTGTTTTGATAATTCTCTAGATCTACCTTTGGTAAGTTGGATAATTCATCTTTCACAATGTGATCTCTTGTTGATCTTTGGGATTGATCTTTGAGCATTATTTTGTGATTTCAATGGCGTTATTTTCTCATAATTTGATGGGATTTTCGTGCTCAAGTGGATCCATGATCATAAGATGTTTGATGGAAAGTTTGAACAAGAAATTGCCCTTTTAAAATGTTGTTTTTGCTATTGTTACTGTGTGCAATCGATTTGCACAAAGTGTAAATCGATTGCACAGAAGCAATTTCACGCGAATTTTTGAAAACTGTACTGTGTAAATCGATTTACATAGTAGTGTAAATCGATTTACACTAGGATAGAATGCATTTTTTTCCTTTTTTTGGGGCAGCTTTGATCCAAAATGCTTTTTCTACTCACTCCTTTTGATTGTTGGTTTGGATTGCAATTTTAAATATCCAATTTGTCTTTAAACTCAATGGACTTTGTGATGTAGATGAAGTTGGATAAATGTTCATCAATTCAAATATACCTAAGAGTGAATTATTTAATTCATTTTTGGTGCTTTGGATTAATGATATGTGTGATCGGTGGATCTGGAACTGACTGTTTAACGCTGGTTCGCGAAATGTCGTGGAAGCAAGAGTCGCCACCGTCTTTTATTTTCTCCAAATGGAAAGGACAAAAGCACAGAAAAATTCCTTATAGAGATTGCTCTCGGTTCGGGAGGTAGATTATAGAAAGGGAAGGTGTTAGCACCCTTTCTATCCATGGTTATCCATGGGCTCTTAGATACTTGCTCATTTGTGTTTTCAAAAATGGTTTGTTTGCTTTTCAACTGTGGGTTTTAAAAAGTTTCTTTGAAAATTTCAGTTCGACTCTTGTATCGGTCCTCAAGAGTGTTTGAAAAATTGCTTTCGAAAGCTTTTTGAAAAGGTGTCGGTGTGAAAAGTATTTTTGAATTTGTTTTGAATTTAGAGCAAGTATCTAGAGTCGTCTACCTACCCTAAGGAATTCGTCTGTGTAAATGTCCTTAAAGTAGTGCCATCCCACCATTGAGAGGTAGGTAGCACCACCGTTGGAGGTGTTCGGGTCAATTCGAGGTTCGGGACATGGTGATCACCAGAGCAATGGGAAGACACCTTAGAAGCTACCCTCATGCCAGGTTCCCGGATCATGAGGACTTACTAAGACATCCTCTACTCGACGATCACCTTTCGAAGCAAGGCAACAGTGAGGCGTACCCTAGGGGTGGTGTGTGATTTGTGTATCAGATTCAGATATTTTATCTTGTCATGTTATGGGTGATCTACGCGTTTGTTTTTATTTAAGGCCATTCATTCTTGCATGCATTTATTTAACAGTTAAAAAAGTACGAGGAAGGTAAAGTTCTAAACTATTACAAAAGGCGCGGGTCCACATCGCCAAAATTTCCAGGACCCGATTTGACAGAAAATAAAGAAAGTAAGCGCGAAAGATTAAAATGTTCGAGTTTACAAAGCTTTGGGAGAGGTACATAAATATTTAAAGGAAAAGAAATAAATACGCGAATTGAAATTTAAATTAGAAACGAGGGCGTTGGACCCTTTTAACGAAATTAAATTAAATGATTAAATTAATGAAAATTAAAATGAAAGGAAATTATTTTTGGTATTTTTGCATTTATGAGAATTAAATGAGATTAACTAATTAACCCTAATTCTAATTGTTTTTAGTTTATTAAGAAAAAATATTAAAGTTAAACCTAAATTAATCTAATTAATTACATGCGATTTTAATTACAAAAAATAATATTCAATAATTAATTATGGTAAAAAAGAGAAAAAAGGAATAAAAATAAGTAAAACCTAATTCTACAAATTTTAAGATTTATTGGAGAAATATTAAGATTTAAACCTAAATTTACAAAGATAAGTTAATTAATGATATTTATTAAAAAAAATATTAGTTAAATAAAATATACTTTGAATTTTGTAATTTTCTGATTTTTATGTTATTTTATATTTTTTATGAGAAAAAAAACAAATTAAATTAAAGATTTTAAAGGAAACTAATTAAAATAAAAAAGAAATATAAACATAGCAAACCTTGGAGGGTTCTGCCCCTAATTTGGAGGTGTACTTGTAGCATTCAGGCCCAATTATCCCTGGCCCTATTGACCTTTTCAGGACGCGTGTGGGATCTTTGACTAGGGTTCATGGTCTTCACCAGATCTGGGTCTTTGGATTGATCTTTCCATACGCGTGGCAAGCTGGAAATTGTGGACGCATGGTGGTCCTTAGTGCTGAAACTGCATAGAATCATTAATAGGAAAACAATATTGAAGGGGTGGGGGACCTGGGATTCGAACCCAGGTCCCAGGGGTTACCAGCGTGTCCTTTGACCAGTGGAGCTATGAGTGCATTTGGTTTATAAAATAACCAATAAATAATATGAAATAAAACGCGTGTTAGTGAACTTTTTAGCGCGCAAATTTGAACGAACCAACCAACGCTGGCCACATACCCTTCTTCTTCCTTGGCTTGTTTATTTCCTGAAAATACAAAAGGGTTAGCGGGGGTTTTGAACCCCCCCAAAATATGCGTTTCCTGAAAATAGCGATTAGGCCGTCCGGCCACATAAATTAGGCGCGAGGGTTGATTTTGAACCGTCCAAGCATGCTGAGTTCGTTCATGGTGTTGGCATGTCTTAATTTTACCATATTCAAAAACCCCTAATTCGAAAGCTGAAGAACCCTAAAAAACAACAATGGCAGATTCGCGTATGGGTGATGAAAATGCAATCAAATTATGTGGTTAGCTTCAGAATGATATAATGAACACAAATCCAATATTAGAATTTACAAATAATGCATGAATCATGTTTCAAGAATCTGAAAGAAAAGCTTGAACCGGTCAAGATCGTTCTACCTATTTCCTGTGTTAGGGACGATGATTTTGATCTGTATATGTTCCTTGAAGCCTCAGGAACACAATGGAATAAGTATGGTGGCTTGAATCGACCTGGAAGATAGTTTTCAGATTTGAGTTTTTTTTGAGAAAATTCAAGTTTTGTTCTTGGCTTATTTGCGCAGCTGGGAATCTCCTACCACTAGGGTTTTGATCAGGCTTATGTATGGATGGATTAGGGTTGAGAAAATTGATCAAAGAATCCTTGAATTGATGATACAATATTTGATTTTCCATGTTATTATTTTCAAATCTTTTCATGCACATTTGCTCTCAATCATATCCAATCACCATAATTCCTTCCATATTTGATTGTACACGAAATCTTAAGCCTATTTTATGCACAAAAAGATTTAGAAAATTAGGTTTAGTATTTTTCACCTATTTATTTTAATTAAATGAATTATTGATAATTAAAAATCCAAATAAATAAAATAAAAATGATAAAAACTTCCCTTTGGGCCAAATGGTCGTGCACATGCCTTGGATGATGAATTGTGGAAGAAAAAGAGGCCCATTAGCATTTTTAGGTCATTTGAAGCAATGTTGACTTTTCAAAATATCCAAAACTTTCCCAACTTTCACAAGGCATAACTTGCTCAATTTTTAAGCTTTGCTCATGTTCTTGGACATTTTGGAAAGGTCTTTGAGTCCTCTAACCAATGTCTTTGGTCCCATGTCCTTTTGATTTACCAATCTCGAGTTATGGCCTTTGACTTAAAGTCCCTTTTTGTTGACTTTTGAAAATGACCTATAATGTTGAAATTGATAACTTTTTGTGAGAGCATTTCTTGGACTTGAAGTGTGAAGAGGAGTTGTAGGAAATGTCTTTATCTTCAAAATTAGCTTTGGATGGGATTTTTCTGATAATCCATGTGAAAGTTATGCCCTGGTCAATTTACAGTTGACTTTTTCAACTGTCCAAATATGGAAACTTTTGCATCTTGAGGATTTTTGAGCCAAGCTTTGAGAATCATGATCAAGAATTGATAAAATGATGTTTGTGGCTTCAAAATGAATTATTGATCAAAAATTTGGACTTTTGACTGTCAAATGACCATTTTGCCCCTACAATTGACTGTAGTGCAATTAGGGTTTTTGACTGTGCAATTTTGTCCTGTAAGTCTTGAAACTTGGTATGAGGATGCTTGACCATGTTTGTAGGCATGTGGGACTTGATTGGACCCTTGAAAACTTCACTTCCTTTGTCAGAACCAAAACCCTAATTTTTGACTGTTAGGAGGCCCTTGAACTGTGCAACCCTTGGGGAGATTTTGAAGCTTTGACTTGGCAAATTTTGAAGAATATGGGAGGGAAAATTTTGGGGTACAACAGTTTCCCCTGTTCAATCTTCTTAGACCTGAGGATGCAGATTGGCTGACGTGCCTTTCGTAATCCGAAGGTGGAAGATGATTGAACACTAGAGTGCCCAGAAATTTGCGCTCACATAGTAGCAGTGTGATGGTGGAATGGGCTTATAGATGCCATTTGGAGATTGATGGATAGGATGATGGGCTTATAGATGCCATGCTAAGAGATGATGGATGGTGGATGGGCTTATAGATGCCATTTGGAGATTGATGGATAGGATGATGGGCTTATAGATGCCATGCCGAGAGATGATGGAGGGTGAATGGGCTTATAGATGCCATCTGGATGTTGATCGCGTAAGAGATTCCTTAGCGAGAACCTGCGTACCTGCAAAAGAAAGAAAAAAAATGATTACCTGACCCGTTACAGGAGCTGGTCTTCAAATTCTTTGTATAGGTGTGTCCTGACTGGTTACAGGAGCTGGATCTGGAGCTTCAAACGGTGATGAATGAACCAGGGACGGTTACTACCTCAACGGGAACGGTGAGAGAACCTTGGATGACTACAACCTCAATAGCAATCATTGAGAGAATCTTGGGCGACTTCGACTTCAACAATATCATTGAGCGAATCTTGGGATGATTACTACCTCCGCAGGATCGGGGAGAGAACCACAGGCGACTACAACCTCAATAGCAATCATTGAGAGAATCTTGGATAACTTCAATAGCAATCGTTGAGCGAATCTTGGGATTACCACCTCCGCAGTATCGGGGAGAGAACCATAGGCGACTACAACCTCAATAGCAATCATTGAGAGAATCTTGGATAACTTCAACTTCAACAGCAATCGTTGAGCGAATCTTGGGATTACCACCTCCGCAGTATCGGGGAGAGAACCATAGGCGACTACAACCTCAATAGCAATCATTGAGAGAATCTTGGATAACTTCAACTTCAACAGCAATCGTTGAGCGAATCTTGGGATTACCACCTCCGCAGTATCGGGGAGAGAACCATAGGCGACTACAACCTCAACAGCAATTATTGAGAGAATCTTGGATAACTTCTACTGAGTCTTCAAAAGAAAAAACCTTTAGGAGTCGGTTTAACTAGACCAGAGAAGGCCTTTGACTGGATAATAACCAGGAAAATCTTTGGGAGTCGATTTAACTGAACCAGACAAGGTCTTGGAGTCTTCAACTGAATCTTCAAAAGAAAAACCTTTAGGAGTCGGTTTAACTGGACCAGAGAAGGCCTTTGACTGGATAATAACCAGGAAAATCTTTGGGAGTTGATTTAACTGAACCAGACAAGGTCTTGGAATGTAGCTTGAGAACTTAACTGGATCTTTCCTGAAAGGTAAAGGTCAGTCATATGCAATGCGTGATATGGATCAAGCAATGATGTTCTCGACATAAATGAGATTTGTAAGATATGATGCGTATATGCATGCTATAATGATGTATGTGATGTTTATGAATGTATCTTTTTCGTCTAGGAAAGTAAATCCTTGACGGGTTCCAGGAAGTCACTCCTGGGCTGATGTTGGCAAGTAGATCTTTGCTTCCGCTGGGGATGGTAGTTGCAAGAATACCAGTAGGAGGAGATAACTCCGTTGGGGAATATACTTGGCAAATGGATTACTCTGCGGGGAGAAAAGTACTCTAACAATCTTGCTGGGAAGCAATACTCTGTGGGGAGAGAAGTACTTTGTTGAATTGTTGATAATAACTTGCTGGGGATACCCTTGTTCTTTTGGAAGTGTTAATAGACTTCGCTGGGGATAAGGAGACTTTGTCGGGGACGATCTTTTCGTGGCTTTTGGCTGAGGATAACCTAGTTATATCCCGGTGGGGAAATAACTCTTTGAATAAAGCCAGGAGACGCGTTCGTGCTCTGCAAGGATAAGCTTCCAGAATCTACTGGGGATAAGCTTACTGCTTGGGGAGATGGATTCCAAATTTCTTGGGGAACTAGATTGGATTCTCCTGGGGAAGTTTTGAGATGCTAGGGAAGTGACTCTGTTGAATGTTTGAAATACCGCCGGGGAACAACCTTTAGACTAAGACTGTCGGGGATGCTTGTTAAGAATACATGTATTGCTGGGGAGTGCTGAGACCTGCTGGAGGGTACCCAACTTCCTTAAGTTTGATAATATAGCTTGCTGGCTCACTCTCTGAGGAATTAGGATATCTGGTTATGTTCTTCGGCTGAACCTACCTTGGTACCTTAGTGGATAGAACAATTAGATTGCGTAGACAACTCTTTATTGCCCCTGTTTCTAATGTTACCTGTAATTAATCCTTTGTTTTGTACGCAAATATTCATGAGTTAGCAAATTATTGTCAATGCATATATCACAAATTGAACCTTGGACGTTCTTCGCAAAACAAAACAGAAAAAGGAAAAACAATTGGCAATTTTAACTGAAAAGTGTATTTGTATTGATTTTGAATTTGCCTGTAAAATAGGCGTTTTATGTACAAGAGGCTGACGTCCTAGTAAGAGAACGCCGCCGAACAAAAGAGTTTATACAAATTTTGTACAAGAGAAAATAAAACAGCTGTGTGAAATGAATGATCCCACTGGGTTTCGACTCTGCTATTGCCTTTATAACTCCGAGCGTCTCATCACTTGATGACCTTGGTTGAAGATGAAGCTGACTGATCAATGTCGTCTGAACTTGATGCCGATACCGGATTCTGGATGCAAAGTGATCCAATGAGACATAGTATTACGCTTTTATCCCTAACTTTTGCCTGGACCGCCCTTTCGGGTTTTCAGTCCACCGGGATACCCATTTTTGCCCAAGCCGCCTTTTCAGGTTTTCGACTTGCCGGGTGTACAGATTTTTTTCATTTCATCCCTTCATTTTTCCCGAACCCTTTTGGTTCGCCGGGAAGCTCTAATTTTGCCTAGGCATGTCAGCCTAGCGGGTCTTTTTTTCATGCGTAGTATCTTTTTACTATGTCTACATTGGCGGGGTGAGGAAGGTCGTCACCATCCATGTTGGTTAATAGCATTGCTCCTCCTGAGAACACATGCTTAACCACAAATGGCCCTTCGTACGTAGGGGTCCATTTGCCCCTTGGATCACTCTGAGGAAGGATGATTCGCTTGATTACCAGATCCCCAACTTGATACTCTTGTGGTCTGACCCTTTTGTTAAATGCCCTGATCATCCGTTTTTGGTACGTCTGACCATGACAGATAGCAACAAGCCTCTTTTCATCAATAAGATTTAGTTGATCAAGTCGTGTCTGGATCCAATCATCTTCGTTCAGATTTGCATCCTTCATTATCCGGAGAGAGGGTATTTGCACTTCGATCGGTAAGACTGCCTCCATACCATAAACCAAAGAGAAAGGAGTTGCCCCGGTTGACGTCCTAGCTGAGGTACGGTATCCATGTAGAGCGAACGGTAACATCTCGTGCCAATCTTTATAAGTCACTGTCATCTTCTGCACGATTTTCTTGATGTTTTTATTTGCTGCTTCTACAGCCCCATTCATCTTCGGTCTGTAAGGAGAAGAATTGTGGTGCTGTATTTTGAACTGCTTGCAGAGCTCAGTGATCATCTTATTATTCAGATTGGTACCGTTGTCTGTAATGATCCTCTCTAGGACGCCGTACCGACAGATCAGATTATGCCGAATGAACCGTGCCACAACAGTCTTGGTTACCGTAGCGTAGGAAGCTGCTTCAACCCACTTTGTAAAATAATCAATTGCTACTAGGATGAAGCGATGCCCATTAGATGCCGTAGGTTTAATCTCACCGATCATGTATATGCCCCACATTGCAAACGGACAAGGCGCAATCAGAACATTCAGAGAAACTGGAGGAACATGCACCTTGTCTGCATAAATCTGGCACTTATGGCATGTCCTGGAATGTTGGTAGCAGTCAGCTTCCATTGTGGACCAGTAATACCCTGCCCGAAGGATCTTCTTTGCCATTGTATGTCCACTGGAATGTGTACCAAAGGTCCCTTCATGTAGCTCTTCCATGATCCTTTCTGCTTCAGTCTTATCCACACAACGCAGTAAGGTTGAATCATGGTTTCGCTTGTACAAGATGCCGTTGCTAAGGAAGAACTTTGCCGCGAACCTTCTCAGGAACTTCTTATCATTGACAGAGGCACCCTCAGGGTATTCCTGAGCTTCCAGATATCTCTTCACCTCATGGTACCAAGGCTTATCAGTCACCAATTCAGTCTCGAGATCGCAACAGTATGCCGGTTCGTCCAGTTTCCAGATGATGATCCGGGGAGCCTCATTATCCCATTTGACCTTGAACATAGAAGACATTGTAGCTAACGCGTCCTCTAACTGATTCTCCTCTCTCAGAAAGTGTTCAAAGGTTATCTTCGTGAAGTGGGGGATCAAGGTCAACACACATTCTCTGTAAGGAATAAGATTCGGATGTTTCGTATCCCACTCTCCTTTGATCTGATTGATCACGAGAGCGGAATCTCCGAAGACACTCAGAAACTTGATCCTTAAGTCGATCGCAGCTTGAAGACCCATGATGCATGCCTCATACTCCGCCATGTTGTTGGTACAGTTGAAACATAGCCGGGCAGTGAGTGGAGTATGAGTGCCTTGAGGAGATATGATTACGGCGCCAATGCCGTTACCCAAAGCATTGGAGGCTCCGTCAAAGTGCATAGACCATCGGGATCCTTCCTCAGGTCCTTCATCCAGTCCAGGTACTTCACAATCAATCACAATCATGATGCTCTCATCCGGAAACTCGAAGTTCATTGATTGATAGTCATCTACGGCCTGATGTTCCAAGTGGTCTGCCAATACACTTCCCTTGATGGCTTTCTGGGTCGTGTACTGAATGTCGTATTCCGTCAAGATCATTTGCCATCTTGCAATTCTCCCCGACAGAGCAGGATTTTCGAATATGTACTTTATAGGATCCATCTTTGAGATCAACAAGGTAGTGTGAGTCAGCATATACTGTCTCAGCCGGCGAGCAGTCCATACCAAAGCGCAGCAAGTTTTCTCAAGCAGTGAGTATCGGGTCTCACAATCGGTAAACTTTTTGCTAAGGTAATAAATGGCATGCTCTTTTCGGCCAGACTCGTCATGCTGCCCCAGCACACACCCCATTGAGTTGTCAAGCACTGTCAGGTACAGTATCAGAGGTCTCCCTTCAACCGGTGGCATAAGGATGGGTGGTTCTTGGAGATACTCTTTAATTCTATCAAAAGCAGCCTGACATTCATCATTCCAACGTACTACCTGCTCTTTCTTCAGCAGCTTGAAGATTGGCTCACAGGTAGCAGTTAGGTGTGAAATGAACCGAGCAATGTAATTCAGGCGTCCTAAAAAACCTCTGACTTCTTTCTCTTTCTTAGGCACTGGCATCTCTTGAATAGCTTTAACCTTGGCAGGGTCCACTTGAATACCCTTATCACTTACAATGAAGCCTAGCAACTTTCCAGATCTTACCCCGAAGGTGCACTTGTTCGGGTTCAACCTCAGCTTGTATAATTTCAACCGGTCAAACAATTTCTGCAGATGATCTAGGTGCTCTTCCTCAGTCTGGGACCTTGCGATCATGTCGTCCACATACACTTCTATCTCATGATGGATCATGTCATGAAATAAAGTAACCATGGCACGTTGGTAGGTTGCCCCAGCGTTCTTTAGTCCAAAAGGCATGACCTTGTAACAGAAGGTGCCCCACTGAGTAACAAATGTAGTCTTTTCCATGTCTTCAGGTGCCATCTTGATCTGATTGTAACCTGAAAAGCCATCCATGAAAGAGAATACCTTGTGCTGAGCTGTATTGTCAACAAGGACATCAATGTGAGGTAGGGGAAAGTCATCTTTGGGGCTGGCCCTGTTCAGATCCCTATAGTCGACACACATTCTGACCTTTCCATCTTTCTTAGGTACCGGTACCACATTAGCAACCCACTGAGGATAAGAAGTCACTGCAAGAAACCCGGCATCAAACTGTTTCATAACCTCGGCTTTGATCTTCTCAGACATCTCTGGACGCATCCGACAGACCTTTTGCTTAACCGGAGGACAGTCTTCCTTAGTTGGCAAGTGATGGACCACAATATCGGTATCCAACCCGGGCATGTCTTCGTAGGACCAGGCGAATATCTCCATATAATCATGTAGCATCTTAGTCAATCGTTGCTTCACGCTGAGCTCTAGGTTGGCACCAATCTTTACCTCTTTCCTTTCTGCCTCAGTACCCAAGTTTATTATCTCCACTGGCTCTTCATGTGGTTGAATTTCCCTCTCTTCCTAAAGTAACAGTCTTGCAAGCTCGCCAGGCACTTCACAATCATCTTCACCTTCGTCTTCGGCTAAGTTGATCGGATTTTCGAAGTCATAATTGGCAGTAGCAGAGTCGTTACCAGTGAGATCCAGAGTGGATTGAAACCTGTATGAGTGAGTGTGTGTAAATACAGCTGTTTTGAAAAATATGTAAAGGAAGGAAAGACAGAAAAGGAGCATAAGATTTGAAATGCGAGAAAACGTCCAAGATTTTCATTTATGATATATGAAATGACAATTTATATGCCCTCACAAATGAAACCACGGTGCCTCGGGTAAGACATCGGGCCATAGAGTTTATTTATTGTTTATTACAAATAACAAAACAAAGAAGTTTATTACTGCGTAACAAAAGTAACAGGAGTATGGTCTTTGACAATCCAATTGGTCAATCCGCCTTCGGTCGTCGGGTAGATCCAGCTATTGAACTCAGCTTCATCCACTTCATTGTCCTCCCCAACAGCATTCACTCCTGGATTTGTAATGAGCATAGGAGGTCTTCTGGTCTTCGCCTTCCGCATAGCTTTCTGTCCCTCTGCAGTAAAACCCAGTCCAAATTTGTCAGTTTTCTGTGTAAAGTCGGGAAGCCTACCCCAATTAGCACATTCACCTTTCTGAACCACAGCCCGGGCATCCTTTAGAGAAGCCATCTTCAAAGGAACCTCCTCTTCGACCGCTGTTTCTGCTGCTGCTGAAATTGGAAGTACCTCTTCGAAATGCTGAAAGGGGATTTCAATAAACTCCCCGTCCATCTCAATATATCTGAAGGAATTCAGATGGCTCACCATATACTCTTCCTCTCCTTGCACAGTGACGATCTTCCCTCTGACGGGGTACTTCAGCTTCTGGTGCAAGGTAGAGGTCACTGCCCCAGCTTTATGGATCCAAGGTCGACCCAGTAGACAAGAGTATGATGGACGGATATCCATCACATAAAAAGTAGAGTCAAACACCTGAGAGCCCACACGAATAGGAATGTCGACCTCTCCATGAACCATCCTTTTTGAACCGTCAAAGGCTCTGACGATGATATTGCTGGGTTTTAGTTCCAGGCCTTCACAATCCAAACGGTCCAAGGCCTTCTTGGGTAGCACATTCAAGGAAGAGCCAGTATCCACCAATACATGCGCCAGAGTAGTGTCCCTGCATTCGATAGAGACATGCAGGGCATTGTTGTGGTCCCTTCCCTTCGTAGTCAGGTTAGCATCTGAGAAACCCAAGCCGTTGTCCGCTGTCAGATTTGCTACGCAGTCAGTGAACTGGACTGCAGATGTCTCCTGTGGCACATGGGCCATCTTGAGAAATGAGATTAAGGCCTTAGCATAGGCCTCGGAGCACAGCAATAAGGAGAGCATGGAGATTTTGGAGGGCGTATGCCCCAGCTGCTCGACAACATTGAAATCACTCTTCTTTATTATTTTCAGGATTTCCTCCATTTCTTGTTGGGAGGCTTCAGCAGTTATAGGTATCGGTGCCTCCATCCGGGCAGGCTCAACTTCAATCCCTTTGCCCCGAGCATTAGACGACTCGGCAGCAGGGGAAACAACTTGATCAGCAACAGGAACAAGTACACTTGTAGGTGTTATAAGGAGGGGTCTTCGAGTAGCGGGCGGTGCGATGTCAGGCGAGAGGAGCCTGCCACTGCGGGTAACCTTGGTTGGGCCAGTGATATCGCAGATACTGGCGCCAGTGTTGAATTCTTGTTTGATTCCATTCACATATACGTCTGCCCCATAATGCCAGGGGACAGCTTTATCAGATACGTAGGGGAGAGGCCCCGGAACAGTGATAACAACATGTGCGACAGTCATGATTTGGACAGGCTTCTTCGGGAGCCTTGATTGGATTATTGAAGATGGTAACCACAGAAACTTCTTCTACCGGAACCAACTGAACAGCAGACTTCTTGAACAGAATCTCCTTACTGTCCATCAGGCTTTGGATGCCTAACTTCAGCAAGGGACAACCAGATAGGGAAACAGCACAGAACAGGCAACCCTCACTGCAACCCGGAAATAAACCGGCCAGCAGTAGGTTCTTCTTGACAGTCATTAAGGGAGTGGCTAGATCATCCACGGAAACAGCGTACACCTCTTCATCAACAGCATTTACCCCATGTTGAGGCATAGGAGCAGTAACCACATTCGGCCTCTCAGGCGCTTCAAACTGTATCTCCTTTGTGTCAATAAGGTCTTGCACCTTATTCCTTAATGCCCAACAGTCATCAGTGGAATGCCCAGGGCTATCAGAATGATAAGCATAACGAGCATTTGGGATGTATTTGGGGGAGGCAGTGTTCACAGCTTTTGGGGCCTCTCTGACAGTCACTAGATTGGTGGATAGCAATTGTGGCAAGATCTGCATAAGGTCATGCTCAAACGGGTAAACTCTCTCCGGGGTCTTTCAGCCCTTTGAAGATTGGTTGGCCGAGGAGCGGCAACAGGCTTAGCAATCATCACCGCACTGACAGATTGGCGGCGCTCATATTTCTCTTGTCTTCTAGAGCCATATACAGCACTAGCCTCCTTCTTGAAGGGTTTCTTCTCAGAACTAGACGATGCACCCTTCGGAATCTTACCAGACTTCAACCCAGCCTCAATTCTCTCTCCAGTCAGAATAAGATCAGTGAATCCAGCAGAAGAATTACCGATAAGATGGTTGAAAAATGGCCCAGATAGGGTCCCCAAGAACATGTCTACCAACTCCCGATCAGTCAACGGAGGCTGCACCCTGCCAGCCAGATCCCTCCACTTCTGAGCGTACTCCTTAAAACCTTCACTTGAACCTAACGACATACCCTGGAGTTGGGTACGTGTAGGGGCAAGGTCGGCATTATACTGATACTTCTTATAGAAAGCAGTAGCCAACTCCTCCCAGTTACGAACCTTGGTCCCATCCAGCTGATAGAACCATTCGAGATGAGTCCCTGAAAGACTCTCCTGGAAGAAGTGGATCCACAAATTCTTATCCACTGAGTACGGTTGAATCTTCCGAACATAGGACCTGAGATGTAGCTTGGGGCAAGACGCCCCGTCGTACTTAGTGAAAGATGGTGCTTTGAACTTACGAGGAATAATCACACCGGTAGACAAACCCAAATCTCCGAAATCCAGCCCAGGTACTTGTTGCATCTCCATAGCATTCAACCTGTCTTCCAACTGCTTGTATCTGTCTTCTGCAGGAGGATATTGCTCTTCATCAAAATCAGTCTCGTTGTCAGAGACTACCAGACTAGGACCTTTTTCTGCTTGAGGAGTACCCTTGCCAATAGAAGAACCAGCCTCTTCATTTTGCAGAGTGTTGCCAAACCTTCGGCCCGAGCTGAAAAGAACAGTCCTCCTCTTCTTCTTCTTCTCCTTCTTCAGGAGCAGAGCCTTCAACTCTTCTTGGCCCTGAGCCAAACCCATGATTAATTCCTGAAATTGCGCATTCTGCGCCTGAAGAGCCTTGATGGACATCTCAGTTGATGATGAGTCAGGATTCATGATGCTGAAATAAACAGCGAAGAACGGTAAGCAACCTGAAAAGAAGAAAACCTGCTATGCACATGATGAATGGAATGCGTATGTTTTATGTTTTCAAAGACAATCAGGAATCAACTTTGTAGACAAAAGGAACACACTTCATCAGATTCAACTTTGAAACTTAAATTGTTTAACAGGTTGCCCTTAGGCGTTACATGAAAGGAAATACTGAAAAGGGAAGTAAAACTATAAAAGAACACCCAGAGCTCCTTATTGATCCCATGGTCTTCTCTTCTCAGTACGGATGTAGGCATTCAGAGCTCGCTCATTCTCCAGCTGCTTTGTCAGCTTCTGGATCTTTAATTCCTGCTCGTTGAACTTTTCCCGGTAAGAATCCCGCTCTTCTCGCAGTTGCGACCAAGATCTCTTCAATGTCTCATAATCAGTAGGTATCTGAGGAGGAAGGACAGTTGGAGGAACACCATCTTTGTCAGGACACTCAAGAATGACGGGTCTGACAGCTTCATACAGCATACCTAACTTCTGAGCATGGATGCGAACCCATTTGTAGTAGGCTTCCATAGGTAAAGAAGTCTTTGGCCCCAACTCTTGTGGGTCAGCTTTATGAACTTTGTCCCAAGCCTTGATGAACCTACGACGCAGCTCGTCACTATCCACCTGAAACTCAAAACTGATGTGAGGCACCAACATTTCATGAGGCCCTGCTCTTCTTGCTCTTCCAAACTGACGGAGTGCTAGACATGGATTGTAAGAGATTCCTCCTTGGGTACCAATCAGAGGAACATTAGGGTATTCCCCGCATCGATCAATAATAGCTATCTCATCCAAACCTCTGCAAGTCCAAATGATGTCTTTGTCGATGAGAGACATTAACCTATGAGCCCAACCTCTTCCTTCTTGGTTCTTCAGTACGAACTTAGGGAGGTGCGAAATAAACCACCTCACCAACAAAGGGATACAACACCATAGAGTTCCTCGTCTTCGGGTAGTACGAGCATGAAGTTGTTGCAAGATGTCACCCAAGAGAGTGGGCACAGGATTCTGAGACATAAAGATCCTTATGGCAGTGACATTGATGAAGTTGTCAGGATTAGGAAACAAGACTAACCCATAGATTAAGAGAGCCAAAATGTCTTCATATGCCCTAAAGTCCAGGTCATTCCAGAAACTGTTAGCTTTACCAATCAGAAACTTGGCCAAGAAACCCTTAACTCCGCTTCTAGTTACCCAGTTGTCCATTACCTCTTGATGTGTTAAGGGAAGAGCTGCAGCAACCTCCTCAAGCCTGAGGGTCTTTTCCCAACCAGTAAAGGGAGTCTGATCCAAGATAGGGATACCAAGCAAGTCAGAGAACTCTTCCAGGGTAGGGACCAGCTGGAAGTCTTGAAAGGTGAAGCACTGGTACAGAGGGTCATAGAACTGGGCCAGAACACTCATCAACTATTGATCCCGCTTTGCAGTGACTAAACTGAGAAGAGAACCATGCCTCTGAATGAAGGAAGTGGTATTTGGAATTCTGCTAACCAACTCTTCAAGCAACTCAGATGAATGAACAAAGTTGAACCGGATAGTATTCCTTCGCACAGGTATCATGATGTCCTACAAAATAGAGCAAAGATGAAACCCTCTTGTCTTTGAAATGGTCAGTCCTTATGCAGGATGCATGCAATGCTCATGATGTTATGATGTTATGATAAAGCACACCACAAATAGATACAAAGGCAAACATGGTAAGGCACGCAAGTCACACAAGGCAAGCCCCTAAAGTTTAGGCCAGCGTGAGGTCTAGGTACTACCCTCTTTCAGTTTGTTGGTTCATACCTGTCCTATCAAAGTAACCGGGTTCTTAGAGGATCCCAATATCATTGACTACCCTCAATCGGTCATAACTCCAGCATCGCAATCTTTTCTTGCGGCCAGAACCATCACGAGAGTTTACCCTCAATGGGCGTAGCATACTGCTACGGTTCTAATGGCCAAGTTGTGTCATTTAAGGTTCTAAGGTTGTTGGTGCTTAATGACTCCTTAGAAGACCCATATTCTCCTCGTTGCAACACAAGGGATATCGGTACAGACCAAGGTGCCACACCAATGTAGCCACTGTTTCACCTGTGTCGGTCTACGCCGGACAGGTCCCTCACAGCTTATGCTACCTAAACAGGGTATCCCCAGATCCGGGTTAGGATCTATGTAACTCCCATGCAACCCAAAAACTTAAAGCAGACAAGTCAATACAATTGAAAACACAGTTATGAACTAACCCTAAGGTACACCTCACTTTATAAAGATATCCCCAGCAGAGTCGCCAGTTCTGTGATCGGTGGATCTGGAACTGACTGTTTAACGCTGGTTCGCGAAATGTCGCGGAAGCAAGAGTCGCCACCGTCTTTTATTTTCTCCAAATGGAAAGGACAAAAGCATAGAAAAATTCCTTATAGAGATTGCTCTCGGTTCGGGAGGTAGATTATAGAAAGGGAAGGTGTTAGCACCCTTTCTATCCATGGTTATCCATGGGCTCTTAGATACTTGCTCATTTGTGTTTTCAAAAATGGTTTGTTTGCTTTTCAACTGTGGGTTTTAAAAAGTTTCTTTGAAAATTTCAGTTCGACTCTTGTATCGGTCCTCAAGAGTGTTTGAAAAATTGCTTTCGAAAGCTTTTTGAAAAGGTGTCGGTGTGAAAAGTATTTTTGAATTTGTTTTGAATTTAGAGCAAGTATCTAGAGTCGTCTACCTACCCTAAGGAATTCGTCTGTGTAAATGTCCTTAAAGTAGTGCCATCCCACCATTGAGAGGTAGGTAGCACCACCATTGGAGGTGTTCGGGTCAATTCGAGGTTCGGGACATGGTGATCACCAGAGCAATGGGAAGACACCTTAGAAGCTACCCTCATGCCAGGTTCCCGGATCATGAGGACTTACTAAGACATCCTCTACTCGACGATCACCTTTCGAAGCAAGGCAACAGTGAGGCGTACCCTAGGGGTGGTGTGTGATTTGTGTATCAGATTCAGATATTTTATCTTGTCATGTTATGGGTGATCTACACGTTTGTTTTTATTTAAGGCCATCCATTCTTGCATGCATTTATTTAACAGTTAAAAAAGTACGAGGAAGGTAAAGTTCTAAACTATTACAAAAGGCGCGGGTCCACATCGCCAAAATTTCCAGGACCCGATTTGACAGAAAATAAAGAAAGTAAGCGCGAAAGATTAAAATGTCCGAGTTTACAAAGCTTTGGGAGAGGTACATAAATATTAAAAGGAAAAGAAATAAATACGCGAATTGAAATTTAAATTAGAAACGAGGGCGTTGGACCCTTTTAACGAAATTAAATTAAATGATTAAATTAATGAAAATTAAAATGAAAGGAAATTATTTTTGGTATTTTTGCATTTATGAGAATTAAATGAGATTAACTAATTAACCCTAATTCTAATTGTTTTTAGTTTATTAAGAAAAAATATTAAAGTTAAACCTAAATTAATCTAATTAATTACATGCGATTTTAATTACAAAAAATAATATTCAATAATTAATTATGGTAAAAAAGAGAAAAAAGGAATAAAAATAAGTAAAACCTAATTCTACAAATTTTAAGATTTATTGGAGAAATATTAAGATTTAAACCTAAATTTACAAAGATAAGTTAATTAATGATATTTATTAAAAAAAATATTAGTTAAATAAAATATACTTTGAATTTTGTAATTTTCTGATTTTTATGTTATTTTATATTTTTTATGAGAAAAAAAACAAATTAAATTAAAGATTTTAAAGGAAACTAATTAAAATAAAAAAGAAATATAAACATAGCAAACCTTGGGGGGTTCTGCCCCTAATTTGGAGGTGTACTTGTAGCATTCAGGCCCAATTATCCCTGGCCCTATTGACCTTTTCAGGACGCGTATGGGATCTTTGACTAGGGTTCATGGTCTTCACCAGATCTGGGTCTTTGGATTGATCTTTCCATACGCGTGGCAAGCTGGAAATTGTGGACGCATGGTGGTCCTTAGTGCTGAAACTGCATAGAATCATTAATAGGAAAACAATATTGAAGGGGTGGGGGACCTGGGATTCGAACCCAAGTCCCAGGGGTTACCAGCGTGTCCTTTGACCAGTGGAGCTATGAGCGCATTTGGTTTATAAAATAACCAATAAATAATATGAAATAAAACGCGTGTTAGTGAACTTTTTAGCGCGCAAATTTGAACGAACCAACCAACGCTGGCCACATACCCTTCTTCTTCCTTGGCTTGTTTATTTCCTGAAAATACAAAAGGGTTAGCGGGGGTTTTGAACCCCCCCAAAATATGCGTTTCCTGAAAATAGCGATTAGGCCGTCCGGCCACATAAATTAGGCGCGAGGGTTAATTTTGAACCGTCCAAGCATGCTGAGTTCGTTCATGGTTTTGGCATGTCTTAATTTTACCATATTCTAAAACCCCTAATTCGAAAGCTGAAGAACCCTAAAAAACAACAATGGCAGATTCGCGTATGGGTGATGAAAATGCAATCAAATTATGTGGTTAGCTTCAGAATGATATAATGAACACAAATCCAATATTAGAATTTACAAATAATGCATGAATCATGTTTCAAGAATCTGAAAAAAAAGCTTGAACCGGTCAAGATCGTTCTACCTATTTCCTGTGTTAGGGACGATGATTTTGATCTGTATATGTTCCTTGAAGCCTCAGGAACACAATGGAATAAGTATGGTGGCTTGAATCGACCTGGAAGATGGTTTTCAGATTTGAGTTTTTTTTGAGAAAATTCAAGTTTTGTTCTTGGCTTTTTTGCGCAGCTGGGAATCTCCTACCACTAGGGTTTTGATCAGGCTTATGTATGGATGGATTAGGGTTGAGAAAATTGATCAAGGAATCCTTGAATTGATGATACAATATTTGATTTTCCATGTTATTATTTTCAAATCTTTTCATGCACATTTGCTCTCAATCATATCCAATCACCATAATTCCTTCCATATTTGATTGTACACGAAATCTTAAGCCTATTTTATGCACAAAAAGATTTAGAAAATTAGGTTTAGTATTTTTCACCTATTTATTTTAATTAAATGAATTATTGATAATTAAAAATCAAAATAAATAAAATAAAAATGATAAAAACTTCCCTTTGGGCCAAATGGTCGGGCACATGCCTTGGATGATGAATTGTGGAAGAAAAAGAGGCCCATTAGCATTTTTAGGTCATTTGAAGCAATGTTGACTTTTCAAAATATCCAAAAATTTCCAAACTTTCACAAGGCATAACTTGCTCAATTTTTAAGATTTGCTCATGTTCTTGGACATTTTGGAAAGGTCTTTGAGTCCTCTAACCAATGTCTTTGGTCCCATGTCCTTTTGATTTACCAATCTCTAGTTATGGCCTTTTACTTAAAGTCCCTTTTTGTTGACTTTTGAAAATGACCTATAATGTTGAAATTGATAACTTTTTGTGAGAGCATTTATTGGACTTGAAGTGTGAAGAGGAGTTGTAGGAAATGTCTTTATCTTCAAAATGAGCTTTGGATGGGATTTTTCTGATAATCCATGTGAAAGTTATGCCCTGGTCAATTTACAGTTGACTTTTTCAGCTGTCCAAATATGGAAACTTTTGCATCTTGATGATTTTTGAGCCAAGCTTTGAGAATCATGATCAAGAATTGATCAAATGATGTTTGTGGCTTCAAAATTAAGTATTGATCAAAAATTTGGACTTTTGACTGTCAAATGACCATTTTGCCCCTACAGTTGACTGTAGTGCAATTAGGGTTTTTAACTGTGCAATTTTGTCCTGTAAGTCTTGAAACTTGGTATGAGGATGCTTGACCATGTTTGTAGGCATGTGGGACTTGATTGGACCCTTGGAAACTTCACTTCCTTTGTCAGAACCAAAACCCTAATTTTTGACTGTTAGGAGGCCCTTGAACTGTGCAACCCTTGGGGAGATTTTGAAGCTTTAACTTGGCAAATTTTGAAGAATATGGTAGGGAAAATTTTGGGGTACAAAAGTTGCCCCTGTTCAATCTTCTTAGACCTGAGGATGCAGATTGGCTGACGTGCCTTTCATAATCCGAAGGTGGAAGATGATTGAACACTAGAGTGCCCAGAAATTTGCGCTCACATAGTAGCAGTGTGATGGTGGAATGGGCTTATAGATGCCATTTGGAGATTGATGGATAGGATGATGGGCTTATAGATGCCATGCTAAGAGATGATGGATGGTGGATGGGCTTATAGATGCCATTTGGAGATTGATGGATAGGATGATGGGCTTATAGATGCCATGCCGAGAGATGATGGAGGGTGAATGGGCTTATAGATGCCATCTGGATGTTGATCGCGTAAGAGATTCCTTAGCGAGAACCTGCGTACCTGCAAAAGAAAGAAAAAAAATGATTACCTGACCCGTTACAGGAGCAGGTCTTCAAATTCTTTGTATAGGTGTGTCCTGACTGGTTACAGGAGCTGGATCTGGAGCTTCAAATGGTAATGAATGAACCAGGGACGGTTACTACCTCAACGGGAACAGTGAGAGAACCTTGGATGACTACAACCTCAATAGTAATCATTGAGAGAATCTTGGGCGACTTCGACTTCAACAGTATCATTGAGCGAATCTTGGGATGATTACTACCTCCGCAGGATCGGGGAGAGAACCACAGGCGACTACAACCTCAATAGAAATCATTGAGAGAATCTTGGATAACTTCAACAGCAATCGTTGAGCGAATCTTGGGATTACCACCTCCGCAGTATCGGGGAGAGAACCATAGGCGACTACAACCTCAATAGCAATCATTGAGAGAATCTTGGATAACTTCAACTTCAACAGCAATCGTTGAGCGAATCTTGGGATTACCACCTCCGCAGTATCGGGGAGAGAACCATAGGCGACTACAACCTCAATAGCAATCATTGAGAGAATCTTGGATAACTTCAACTTCAACAGCAATCGTTGAGCGAATCTTGGGATTACCACCTCTGCAGTATCGGGGAGAGAACCATAGGCGACTACAACCTCAACAGCAATCATTGAGAGAATCTTGGATAACTTCTACTGAGTCTTCAAAAGAAAAAACCTTTAGGAGTCGGTTTAACTAGACCAGAGAAGGCCTTTGACTGGATAATAAAAAGGAAAATCTTTGGGAGTCGATTTAACTGAACCAGACAAGGTCTTGGAGTCTTCAACTGAATCTTCAAAAGAAAAACCTTTAGGAGTCGGTTTAACTGGACCAGAGAAGGCCTTTGACTGGATAATAACCAGGAAAATCTTTGGGAGTTGATTTAACTGAACCAGACAAGGTCTTGGAATGTAGCTTGAGAACTTAACTGGATCTTTCCTGAAAGGTAAAGGTCAGTCATATGCAATGCGTGATATGGATCAAGCAATGATGTTCTCGACATAAATGAGATTTGTAAGATATGATGCGTATATGCATGCTATAATGATGTATGTGATGTTTATGAATGTATCTTTTTCGTCTAGGAAAGTAAATCCTTGACGGGTTCCAGGAAGTCACTCCTGGGCTGATGTTGGCAAGTAGATCTTTGCTTCCGCTGGGGATGGTAGTTGCAAGAATACCAGTAGGAGGAGATAACTCCGTTGGGGAATATACTTGGCAAATGGATTACTCTGCGGGGAGAAAAGTACTCTAACGATCTTGCTGGGAAGCAATACTCTGTGGGGAGAGAAGTACTTTGTTGAATTGTTGATAATAACTTGTTGGGGATACCCTTGTTCTTTTGGAAGTGTTAATAGACTTCGCTGGGGATAAGGAGACTTTGTCGGGGACGATCTTTTCGTGGCTTTTGGCTGAGGATAACCCAGTTATATCCCGGTGGGGAAATAACTCTTTGAATAAAGCCGGGAGACGCGTTCGTGCTCTGCAAGGATAAGCTTCCAGAATCTACTGGGGATAAGCTTACTGCTTGGGGAGATGGATTCCAAATTTCCTGGGGAACTAGATTGGATTCTCCTGGGGAAGTTTTGAGATGCTAGGGAAGTGACTTTGTTGAATGTTTGAAATACCGCCGGGGAACAACCTTTAGACTAAGACTGTCGGGGATGCTTGTTAAGAATACATGTATTGCTGGGGAGTGCTGAGACCTGCTGGAGGGTACCCAACTTCCTTAAGTTTGATAATATAGCTTGCTGGCTCACTCTCTGGGGAATTAGGATATCTGGTTATGTTCTTCGGCTGAACCTACCTTGGTACCTTAGTGGATAGAACAATTAGATTGCGTAGACAACTCTTTATTGCCCCTGTTTCTAATGTTACCTGTAATTAATCCTTTGTTTTGTACGCAAATATTCATGAGTTAGCAAATTATTGTCAATGCATATATCACAAATTGAACCTTGGACGTTCTTCGCAAAACAAAACAGAAAAAGGAAAAACAATTGGCAATTTTAACTGAAAAGTGTATTTGTATTGATTTTGAATTTGCCTGTAAAATAGGCGTTTTATGTACAAGAGGCTGACGTCCTAGTAAGAGAACGCCGCCGAACAAAAGAGTTTATACAAATTTTGTACAAGAGAAAATAAAACAGCTGTGTGAAATGAATGATCCCACTGGGTTTCGACTCTGCTATTGCCTTTATAACTCCGAGCGTCTCATCACTTGATGACCTTGGTTGAAGATGAAGCTGACTGATCAATGCCGTCTGAACTTGATGCCGATACCGGATTCTGGATGCAAAGTGATCCAATGAGACATAGTATTACGCTTTTATCCCTAACTTTTGCCTGGACCGCCCTTTCGGGTTTTCAGTCCACCGGGATACCCATTTTTGCCCAAGCCGCCTTTTCAGGTTTTCGACTTGCCGGGTGTACAGATTTTTTTCATTTCATCCCTTCATTTTGCCCGAACCCTTTTGGTTCGCCGGGAAGCCCTAATTTTGCCTAGGCATGTCAGCCTAGCGGGTCTTTTTTTCATGCGTAGTATCTTTTTACTATGTCTGCATTGGCGGGGTGAGGAAGGTCGTCACCATCCATGTTGGTTAATATCATTGCTCCTCCTAAGAACACATGCTTAACCACAAATGGCCCTTCGTACGTAGGGGTCCATTTGCCCCTTGGATCACTCTGAGGAAGGATGATTCGCTTGATTACCAGATCCCCAACTTGATACTCTTGTGGTCTGACCCTTTTGTTAAATGCCCTGATCATCCGTTTTTGGTACGTCTGACCATGACAGATAGCAGCAAGCCTCTTTTCATCAATAAGATTTAGTTGATCAAGTCGTGTCTGGATCCAATCATCTTCGTTCAGATTTGCATCCTTCATTATCCAGAGAGAGGGTATTTGCACTTCGATCGGTAAGACTGCCTCCATACCATAAACCAAAGAGAAAGGAGTTGCCCCGGTTGACGTCCTAGCTGAGGTACGGTATCCATGTAGAGCGAACGGTAACATCTCGTGCCAATTTTTATAAGTCACTGTCATCTTCTGCACGATTTTCTTGATGTTTTTATTTGTTGCTTCTACAGCCCCATTCATCTTCGGTCTGTAAGGAGAAGAATTGTGGTGCTGTATTTTGAACTGCTTGCAAAGCTCAGTGATCATCTTATTATTCAGATTGGTACCGTTGTCTGTAATGATCCTCTCTGGGACGCTGTACCGACAGATCAGATTATGCCGAATGAACCGTGCCACAACAGTCTTGGTTACCGTAGCGTAGGAAGCTGCTTCAACCCACTTTGTAAAATAATCAATTGCTACTAGGATGAAGCGATGCCCATTAGATGCCGTAGGTTTAATCTCACCAATCATGTCTATGCCCCACATTGCAAACGGCCAAGACGCAATCAGAACATTCAGAGGAACTGGAGGAACATGCACCTTGTCTGCATAAATCTGGCACTTATGGCATGTCCTGGAATGTTGGTAGCAGTCAGCTTCCATTGTGGACCAGTAATACCCTGCCCGAAGGATCTTCTTTGCCATTGTATGTCCACTGGAATGTGTACCAAAGGTCCCTTCATGTAGCTCTTCCATGATCCTTTCTGCTTCAGTCTTATCCACACAACGCAGTAAGGTTGAATCATGGTTTCGCTTGTACAAGATGTCGTTGCTAAGGAAGAACTTTGCCGCGAACCTTCTCAGGAACTTCTTATCATTGACAGAGGCACCCTCAGGGTATTCCTGAGCTTCCAGATATCTCTTCACCTCATGGTACCAAGGCTTCTCAGTCACCAATTCAGTCTCGAGATCGCAACAGTATGCCGGTTCGTCCAGTTTCCAGATGATGATCCGGGGAGCCTCATTATCCCATTTGACCTTGAACATAGAAGACATTGTAGCTAACGCGTCCTCTAACTGATTCTCCTCTCTCGGAAAGTGTTCAAAGGTTATCTTCGTGAAGTGGGGGATCAAGGTCAACACACATTCTCTGTAAGGAATAAGATTCGGATGTTTCGTATCCCACTCTCCTTTGATCTGATTGATCACGAGAGCGGAATCTCCGAAGACACTCAGAAACTTGATCCTTAAGTCGATCGCAGCTTGAAGACCCATGATGCATGCCTCATACTCCGCCATGTTGTTGGTACAGTTGAAACATAGCCGGGCAGTGAGTGGAGTATGAGTGCCTTGAGGAGATATGATTACGGCGCCAATGCCGTTACCCAAAGCATTGGAGGCTCCGTCAAAGTGCATAGACCATCGGGATCCTTCCTCAGGTCCTTCATCCGGTCCAGGTACTTCACAATCAGTCACAATCATGATGCTCTCATCCGGAAACTCGAAGTTCATTGATTGATAGTCATCTATGGCCTGATGTTCCAAGTGGTCTGCCAATACACTTCCCTTGATGGCTTTCTGGGTCGTGTACTGAATGTCGTATTCCGTCAAGATCATTTGCCATCTTGCAATTCTCCCCGACAGAGCAGGATTTTCGAATATGTACTTTATAGGATCCATCTTTGAGATCAACAAGGTAGTGTGAGTCAGCATATACTGTCTCAGCCGGCGAGCAGTCCATACCAAAGCGCAGCAAGTTTTCTCAAGCAGTGAGTATCGGGTCTCACAGTCGGTAAACTTTTTGCTAAGGTAATAAATGGCATGCTCTTTTCGGCCAGACTCGTCATGCTGCCCCATCACACACCCCATTGAGTTGTCAAGCACTGTCAGGTACAGTATCAGAGGTCTCCCTTCAACCGGTGGCATAAGGATGGGTGGTTCTTGGAGATACTCTTTAATTCTGTCAAAAGCAGCCTGACATTCATCATTCCAACGTACTACCTGCTCTTTCTTCAGCAGCTTGAAGATTGGCTCACAGGTAGCAGTTAGGTGTGAAATGAACCGAGCAATGTAATTCAGGCGTCCTAAAAAACCTTTGACTTCTTTCTCTGTCTTAGGCACTAGCATCTCTTGAATAGCTTTAACCTTGGCAGGGTCCACTTGAATACCCTTATCACTTACAATGAAGCCTAGCAACTTTCCAGATCTTACCCCGAAGGTGCACTTGTTCGGGTTCAACCTCAGCTTGTATAATTTCAACCGGTCAAACAATTTCTGCAGATGATCTAGGTGCTCTTCCTCAGTCTGGGACCTTGCGATCATGTCGTCCACATACACTTCTATCTCATGATGGATCATGTCATGAAATAAAGCAACCATGGCACGTTGGTAGGTTGCCCCAGCGTTCTTTAGTCCAAAAGGCATGACCTTGTAACAGAAGGTGCCCCACTGAGTAACAAATGTAGTCTTTTCCATGTCTTCAGGTGCCATCTTGATCTGATTGTAACCTGAAAAGCCATCCATGAAAGAGAATACCTTGTGCTGAGCTGTATTGTCAACAAGGACATCAATGTGAGGTAGGGGAAAGTCATCTTTGGGGCTGGCCCTGTTCAGATCCCTATAGTCGACACACATTCTGACCTTTCCATCTTTCTTAGGTACCGGCACCACATTAGCAACCCACTGAGGATAAGAAGTCACTGCAAGAAACCCGGCATCAAACTGTTTCATAACCTCGGCTTTGATCTTCTCAGACATCTCTGGACGCATCCGACGGACCTTTTGCTTAACCGGAGGACAGTCTTCCTTAGTTGGCAAGTGATGGACCACAATATCGGTATCCAACCCGGGCATGTCTTTGTAGGACCAGGCGAATATCTCCATATAATCATGTAGCATCTTAGTCAACCGTTGCTTCACGCTGAGCTCTAGGTTGGCACCAATCTTTACCTCTTTCCTTTCTGCCTCAGTACCAAAGTTTATTATCTCCACTGGCTCTTCATGTGGTTGAATTGCCCTCTCTTCCTAAAGTAACAGTCTTGCAAGCTCGCCAGGCACTTCGCAATCATCTTCACCTTCGTCTTCGGCTAAGTTGATCGGATTTTCGAAGTCATAATTGGCAGTAGCAGAGTCGTTACCAGTGAGATCCAGAGTGGATTGAAACCTGTATGAGTGAGTGTGTGTAAATACAGTTGTTTTGAAAAATATGTAAAGGAAGGAAAGACAGAAAAGGAGCATAAGATTTGAAATGCGAGAAAACGTCCAAGATTTTCATTTATGATATATGAAATGACAATTTATATGCCCTCACAAATGAAACCACGGTGCCTCGGGTAAGACATCGGGTCATAGAGTTTATTTATTGTTTATTACAAATAACAAAACAAAGAAGTTTATTACTGCGTAACAAAAGTAACAGGAGTATGGTCTTTGACAATCCAATTGGTCAATCCGCCTTCGGTCGTCGGGTAGATCCAGCTATTGAACTCAGCTTCATCCACTTCATTGTCCTCCCCAACAGCATTCACTCCTGGATTTGTAATGAGCACAGGAGGTCTTCTGGTCTTCGCCTTCCGCATAGCTTTCTGTCCCTCTGCAGTAAAACCCAGTCCAAATTTGTCAGTTTTCTATGTAAAGTCGGGAAGCCTACCCCAATTAGCACATTCACCTTTCTGAACCACAGCCCGGGCATCCTTTAGAGAAGCCATCTTCAAAGGAACCTCCTCTTCGACCACTGTTTCTGCTGCTGCTGAAATTGGAAGTACCTCTTCGAAATGCTGAAAGGGGATTTCAATAAACTCCCCGTCCATCTCAATATATCTGAAGGAATTCAGATGGCTCACCATATACTCTTCCTCTCCTTGCACAGTGACGATCTTCCCTCTGACGGGGTACTTCAGCTTCTGGTGCAAGGTAGAGGTCACTGCCCCAGCTTTATGGATCCAAGGTCGACCCAGTAGACAAGAGTATGATGGACGGATATCCATCACATAAAAAGTAGAGTCAAACACCTGAGATCCCACACGAATAGGAATGTCGACCTCTCCATGAACCATCCTTTTTGAACCGTCAAAGGCTCTGACGATGATATTGCTGGGTTTTAGTTCCAGGCCTTCACAATCCAAACGGTCCAAGGCCTTCTTGGGTAGCACATTCAAGGAAGAGCCAGTATCCACCAATACATGCGCCAGAGTAGTGTCCCTGCATTCGATAGAGACATGCAGGGCATCGTTGTGGTCCATTCCCTTCGCAGTCAGGTCAGCATCTGAGAAACCCAAGCCGTTGTCCGCTGTCAGATTTGCTACGCAGTCAGTGAACTGGACTGCAGATGTCTCCTGTGGCACATGGGTCGTCTTGAGAAATGAGATTAAGGCCTTAGCATGGGCCTCGGAGCACAACAATAAGGAGAGCATGGAGATTTTGGAAGGCGTATGCCCCAGCTGCTCGACAACATTGAAATCACTCTTCTTTATTATTTTCAGGATTTCCTCCATTTCTTGTTGGGAGGCTTCAGCATTTATAGGTATCGATGCCTCCATCCGGGCAGGCTCAACTTCAATCCCTTTGCCCCGAGCATTAGACGACTCGGCAACAGGGGAAACAACTTGATCAGCAACAGGAACAGGTACACTTGTAGGTGTTATAAGGAGGGGTCTTCGAGTAGCGGGCGGTGCGATGTCAGGCGAGAAGAGCCTGCCACTGCGGGTAACCTTGGCTGGGCCAGTGATATCGCAGATACTGGCGCCAGTGTTGAATTCTTGTTTGATTCCATTCACATATACGTCTGCCCCATAATGCCAGGGGACATCTTTATCAGATACTTAGGGGAGAGGCCCCGGAACAGTGATAACAACAGGTGCGACAGTCATGATTTGGACAGGCTTCTTCGGGAGCCTTGATTGGATTATTGAAGATGGTAACCACAGAAACTTCTTCTACCGGAACCAACTGAACAGCAGACTTCTTGAACAGAATCTCCTTACTGTCCATCAGGCTTTGGATGCCTAACTTCAGCAAGGGACAACCAGATAGGGAAACAGCACAGAACAGGCAACCCTCACTGCAACCCGGAAATAAACCGGCCAGCAGTAGGTTCTTCTTGACAGTCATTAAGGGAGTGGCTAGATCATCCACGGAAACAGCGTACACCTCTTCATCAACAGCATTTACCCCATGCTGAGGCATAGGAGCAGTAACCACATTCGGCCTCTCAGGCGCTTCAAACTGTATCTCCTTTGTGTCAATAAGGTCTTGCACCTTATTCCTTAATGCCCAACAGTCATCAGTGAAATGCCCCGGGCTATCAGAATGATAAGCACAACGAGCATTTGGGTTGTATTTGGGGGAGGCAGTGTTCACAGCTTTTGGGGCCTCTCTGACAGTCACTAGATTGGTGGATAGCAACTGTGGCAAGATCTGCGATAAGGTCATGCTCAAACGGATAAACTCTCTCCGGGGTCTTTCAGCCCTTTGAGGATTGGTTAGCCGAGGAGCGGCAGCAGGCTTAGCAATCATCATTGCACTGACAGATTGGCGGCGCTCAGATTTCTCTTGTCTTCTAGAGCCATATACAGCACTAGCCTCCTTCTTGAAGGGTTTCTTCTCAGAACTAGACGATGCACCCTTCGGAATCTTACCAGACTTCAACCCAGCCTCAATTCTCTCTCCAGTCAGAATAAGATCAGTGAATCCAGCAGAAGAATTACCGATAAGATGGTTGAAAAATGGCCCAGATAAGGTCCCCAAGAACATGTCTACCAACTCCCGATCAGTCAACGGAGGCTGCACCCTGCCAGCCAGATCCCTCCACTTCTGAGCGTACTCCTTAAAACCTTCACTTGAACCTAACGACATACCCTGGAGTTGGGTACGTGTAGGGGCAAGGTCGGCATTATACTGATACTGCTTATAGAAAGCAGTAGCCAACTCCTCCCAGTTACGAACCTTGGTCCCATCCAGCTGATAGAACCATTCGAGATGAGTCCCTGAAAGAATCTCCTGGAAGAAGTGGATCCACAAATTCTTATCCACTGAGTACGGTTGAATCTTCCGAACATAGGACCTGAGATGTAGCTTGGGGCAAGACGCCCCGTCGTACTTAGTGAAAGATGGTGCTTTGAACTTACGAGGAATAATCACACCGGTAGACAAACCCAAATCTCTGAAATCCAGCCCAGGTACCTGTTGCATCTCCATAGCATTCAACCTGTCTTCCAACTGCTTGTATCTGTCTTCTGCAGGAGGATATTGCTCTTCATCAAAATCAGTCTCGTTGTCAGAGACTACCGGACTAGGACCTTTTTCCGCTTGAGGAGTACCCTTGCCAATAGAAGAACCAGCCTCTTCATTTTGCAGAGTGTTGCCAAACCTTCGGCCCGAGCTGAAAAGAACAGTCCTCCTCTTCTTCTTCTTCTCCTTCTTCAGGAGCAGAGCCTTCAACTCTTCTTGGCCCTGAGCCAAACCCATGATTAATTCCTGAAATTGCGCATTCTGCGCCTGAAGAGCCTTGATGGACATCTCAGTTGATGATGAGTCAGGATTCATGATGCTGAAATAAACAGCGAAGAACGGTAAGCAACCTGAAAAGAAGAAAACCTGCTATGCACATGATGAATGGAATGCGTATGTTTTATGTTTTCAAAGACAATCGAGAATCAACTTTGTAGACAAAAGGAACACACTTCATCAGATTCAACTTTGAAACTTAAATTGTTTAACAGGTTGCCCTTAGGCGTTACATGAAAGGAAATACTGAAAAGGGAAGTAAAACTGTAAAAGAACACCCAGAGCTCCTTATTGATCCCATGGTCTCCTCTTCTCAGTACGGATGTAGGCATTCAGAGCTCGCTCATTCTCCAGCTGCTTTGTCAGCTTCTGGATCTTTAATTCCTGCTCGTTGAACTTTTCCCGGTAAGAATCTCGCTCTTCTCGCAGTTGCGACCAAGATCTCTTCAATGTCTCATAATCAGTAGGTATCTGAGGAGGAAGGACAGTTGGAGGAACACCATCTTTGTCAGGACACTCAAGAATGACGGGTCTGACAGCTTCATACGGCATACCTAACTTCTGAGCACGGACGCGAACCCATTTGTAGTAGGCTTCCATAGGTAAAGAAGTCTTTGGCCCCAACTCTTGTGGGTCAGCTTTATGAACTTTGTCCCAAGCCTTGATGAACCTACGACGCAGCTCGTCACTATCCACCTGAAACTCAAAACTGATGTGAGGCACCAACATTTCATGAGGCCCTGCTCTTCTTGCTCTTCCAAACTGACGGAGTGCTAGACATGGATTGTAAGAGATTCCTCCTTGGGTACCAATCAGAGGAACATTAGGTTATTCCCCGCATCGATCAATAATAGCTATCTCATCCAAACCTCTGCAAGTCCAAATGATGTATTTGTCGATGAGAGACATTAACCTATGAGCCCAACCTCTTCCTTCTTGGTTCTTCAGTACGAACTTAGGGAGGTGCGAAATAAACCACCTCACCAACAAAGGGATACAACACCATAGAGTTCCTCGTCTTCGGGTAGTACGAGCATGAAGTTGTTGCAAGATGTCACCCAAGAGAGTGGGCACAGGATTCTGAGACATAAAGATCCTTATGGCAGTGACATTGATGAAGTTGTCAGGATTAGGAAACAAGACTAACCCATAGATTAAGAGATCCAAAATGTCTTCATATGCCCTAAAGTCCAGGTCATTCCAGAAACTGTTAGCTTTACCAATCAGAAACTTGGCCAAGAAACCCTTAACTCCGCTTCTAGTTACCCAGTTGTCCATTACCTCTTGATGTGTTAAGGGAAGAGCTGCAGCAACCTCCTCAAGCCTGAGGGTCTTTTCCCAACCAGTAAAGGGAGTCTGATCCAAGATAGGGATACCAAGCAAGTCAGAGAACTCTTCCAGGGTAGGGACCAGCTGGAAGTCTTGAAAGGTGAAGCACTGGTACAGAGGGTCATAGAACTGGGTCAGAACACTCATCAACTGTTGATCCCGCTTTGCAGTGACTAAACTGAGAAGAGAACCATGCCTCTGAATGAAGGAAGTGGTATTTGGAATTCTGCTAACCAACTCTTCAAGCAACTCAGATGAATGAACAAAGTTGAATCGGATAGTATTCCTTCGCACAGGTATCATGATGTCCTACAAAATAGAGCAAACATGAAACCCTCTTGTCTTTGAAATGGTCAGTCCTTATGTAGGATGCATGCAATGCTCATGATGTTATGATGTTATGATAAAGCACACCACAAATAGATACAAAGGCAAACATGGTAAGGCACGCAAGTCACACAAGGCAAGCCCCTAAAGTTTAGGCCAGCGTGAGGTCTAGGTACTACCCTCTTTCAGTTTGTTGGTTCATACCTGTCCTATCAAAGTAACCGGGTTCTTAGAGGATCCCAATATCATTGACTACCCTCAATCGGTCATAACTCCAGCATCGCAATCTTTTCTTGCAGCCAGAACCATCACGAGAGTTTAGCCTCAATGGGCGTAGCATACTGCTACTGTTCTAATGGCCAAGTTGTGTCATTTAAGGTTCTAAGGTTGTTGGTGCTTAATGACTCCTTAGAAGACCCATATTCTCCTCGTTGCAACACAAGGGATATCGGTACAGACCAAGGTGCCACACCAACGTAGCCACTGTTTCACCCGTGTCGGTCTACGCCGGACAGGTCCCTCACAGCTTATGCTACCTAAACAGGGTATCCCCAGATCCGGGTTAGGATCTATGTAACTCCCATGCAACCCACAAACTTAAAGCAGACAAGTCAATACAATTGAAAACACAGTTATGAACTAACCCTAAGGTACACCTCACTTTATAAAGATATCCCCAGCAGAGTCGCCAGTTCTGTGATCGGTGGATCTGGAACTGACTGTTTAACGCTGGTTCGCGAAATGTCGCGGAAGCAAGAGTCGCCACCGTCTTTTATTTTCTCCAAATGGAAAGGACAAAAGCACAGAAAAATTCCTTATAGAGATTGCTCTCGGTTCGGGAGGTAGATTATAGAAAGGGAAGGTGTTAGCACCCTTTCTATCCATGGTTATCCATGGGCTCTTAGATACTTGCTCATTTGTGTTTTCAAAAATGGTTTGTTTGCTTTTCAACTGTGGGTTTTAAAAAGTTTCTTTGAAAATTTCAGTTCGACTCTTGTATCGGTCCTCAAGAGTGTTTGAAAAATTGCTTTCGAAAGCTTTTTGAAAAGGTGTCGGTGTGAAAAGTATTTTTGAATTTGTTTTGAATTTAGAGCAAGTATCTAGAGTCGTCTACCTACCCTAAGGAATTCGTCTGTGTAAATGTCCTTAAAGTAGTGCCATCCCACCATTGAGAGGTAGGTAGCACCACCGTTGGAGGTGTTCGGGTCAATTCGAGGTTCGGGACATGGTGATCACCAGAGCAATGGGAAGACACCTTAGAAGCTACCCTCATGCCAGGTTCCCGGATCATGAGGACTTACTAAGACATCCTCTACTCGACGATCACCTTTCGAAGCAAGGAAACAGTGAGGCGTACCCTAGGGGTGGTGTGTGATTTGTGTATCAGATTCAGATATTTTATCTTGTCATGTTATGGGTGATCTACGCGTTTGTTTTTATTTAAGGCCATCCATTCTTGCATGCATTTATTTAACAGTTAAAAAAGTACGAGGAAGGTAAAGTTCTAAACTATTACAAAAGGCGCGGGTCCACATCGCCAAAATTTCCAGGACCCGATTTGACAGAAAATAAAGAAAGTAAGCGCAAAAGATTAAAATGTCCGAGTTTACAAAGCTTTGGGAGAGGTACATAAATATTAAAAGGAAAAGAAATAAATACGCGAATTGAAATTTAAATTAGAAACGAGGGCATTGGACCCTTTTAACGAAATTAAATTAAATGATTAAATTAATGAAAATTAAAATGAAAGGAAATTATTTTTGGTATTTTTGCATTTATGAGAATTAAATGAGATTAACTAATTAACCCTAATTCTAATTGTTTTTAGTTTATTAAGAAAAAATATTAAAGTTAAACCTAAATTAATCTAATTAATTACATGCGATTTTAATTACAAAAAATAATATTCAATAATTAATTATGGTAAAAAAGAGAAAAAAGGAATAAAAATAAGTAAAACCTAATTCTACAAATTTTAAGATTTATTGGAGAAATGTTAAGATTTAAACCTAAATTTACAAAGATAAGTTAATTAATGATATTTATTAAAAAAAATATTAGTTAAATAAAATATACTTTGAATTTTGTAATTTTCTGATTTTTATGTTATTTTATATTTTTTATGAGAAAAAAAACAAATTAAATTAAAGATTTTAAAGGAAACTAATTAAAATAAAAAAGAAATATAAACATAGCAAACCTTGGGGGGTTCTGCCCCTAATTTGGAGGTGTACTTGTAGCATTCAGGCCCAATTATCCCTGGCCCTATTGACCTTTTCAGGACGCGTGTGGGATCTTTGACTAGGGTTCATGGTCTTCACCAGATCTGGGTCTTTGGATTGATCTTTCCATACGCGTGGCAAGCTGGAAATTGTGGACGCATGGTGGTCCTTAGTGCTGAAACTGCATAGAATCATTAATAGGAAAACAATATTGAAGGGGTGGGGGACCTGGGATTCGAACCCAGGTCCCAGGGGTTACCAGCGTGTCCTTTGACCAGTAGAGCTATGAGCGCATTTGGTTTATAAAATAACCAATAAATAATATGAAATAAAACGCGTGTTAGTGAACTTTTTAGCGTGCAAATTTGAACGAACCAACCAACGCTGGCCACATACCCTTCTTCTTCCTTGGCTTGTTTATTTCCTAAAAATACAAAAGGGTTAGCGGGGGTTTTGAACCCCCCCAAAATATGCGTTTCCTGAAAATAGCGATTAGGCCGTCCGGCCACATAAATTAGGCGCGAGGGTTGATTTTGAACCGTCCAAGCATGCTGAGTTCGTTCATGGTGTTGGCATGTCTTAATTTTACCATATTCAAAAACCCCTAATTCAAAAGCTGAAGAACCCTAAAAATCAACAATGGCAGATTCGCGTATGGGTGATGAAAATGCAATCAAATTATGTGGTTAGCTTCAGAATGATATAATGAACACAAATCCAATATTAGAATTTACAAATAATGCATGAATCATGTTTCAAGAATCTGAAAGAAAAGCTTGAACCGGTCAAGATCGTTCTACCTATTTCCTGTGTTAGGGACGATGATTTTGATCTGTATATGTTCCTTGAAGCCTCAGGAACACAATGGAATAAGTATGGTGGCTTGAATCGACCTGGAAGATGGTTTTCAGATTTGAGTTTTTTTTGAGAAAATTCAAGTTTTGTTCTTGGCTTTTTTGCGCAGCTGGGAATCTCCTACCACTAGGGTTTTGATCAGGCTTATGTATGGATGGATTAGGGTTGAGAAAATTGATCAAAGAATCCTTGAATTGATGATACAATATTTGATTTTCCATGTTATTATTTTCAAATCTTTTCATGCACATTTGCTCTCAATCATATCCAATCACCATAATTCCTTCCATATTTGATTGTACACGAAATCTTAAGCCTATTTTATGCACAAAAAGATTTAGAAAATTAGGTTTAGTATTTTTCACCTATTTATTTTAATTAAATGAATTATTGATAATTAAAAATCCAAATAAATAAAATAAAAATGATAAAAACTTCCCTTTGGGCCAAATGGTCGTGCACATGCCTTGGATGATGAATTGTGGAAGAAAAAGAGGCCCATTAGCATTTTTAGGTCATTTGAAGCAATGTTGACTTTTCAAAATATCCAAAAATTTCCCAACTTTCACAAGGCATAACTTGCTCAATTTTTAAGCTTTACTCATGTTCTTGGACATTTTGGAAAGGTCTTTGAGTCCTATAACCAATGTCTTTGGTCCCATGTACTTTTGATTTACCAATCTCGAGTTATGGCCTTTGACTTAAAGTCCCTTTTTGTTGACTTTTGAAAATGACCTATAATGTTGAAATTGATAACTTTTTGTGAGAGCATTTCTTGGACTTGAAGTGTGAAGAGGAGTTGTAGGAAATGTCTTTATCTTCAAAATGAGCTTTGGATGGGATTTTTCTGATAATCCATGTGAAAGTTATGCCCTGGTCAATTTACAGTTGACTTTTTCAGCTGTGCAAATATGGAAACTTTTGCATCTTGATGATTTTTGAGCCAAGCTTTGAGAATCATGATCAAGAATTGATCAAATGATGTTTGTGGATTCAAAATGAAGTATTGATAAAAAATATGGACTTTTGACTGTCAAATGACCATTTTGCCCCTACAGTTGACTGTAGTGCAATTAGGGTTTTTGACTGTGCAATTTTGTCCTGTAAGTCTTGAAACTTGGTATGAGGATGCTTGACCATGTTTGTAGGCATGTGGGACTTGATTGGACCCTTGGAAACTTCATTTCCTTTGTCAGAACCAAAACCCTAATTTTTTACTCTTAGGAGGCCCTTGAACTGTGCAACCCTTGGGGAGATTTTGAAGCTTTGACTTGGTAAATTTTGAAGAATATGGGAGGGCAAATTTTGGGGTACAACAATATGTTTAGTGCTTTAATCCATCTAGAGGAGTGGTTGAATTTAAATATGAAAGAATTTTGAAATGGTGATCCAAATTAGCTTATCATTTCCCTCCCTCTTCATCTTATCCCTTTCTTTTTTTAATTGTGCTACATGTTAAGGGATGGTGATCTCTATATCATTTATCCAAACATGAAGTACATAGATTGCTATTGACCGGCCTCAAAATAGGTGCGACTTCTACATAAGTCCACTTACGATTGCTTAACATAGCGCTAAATTTTGTCCCGATTCGAATAAATGATGATTCGTGGCCCAAACTTATGATTGCAAGCCCAAGTATGTTAATTTGATCTCTTTGATCCAATAACCTTGAGATTCATTGTGTGGAGGCTTTGGTTCTACCAATCCTCTAATGGATCTACAACACCTTTGGTCAACGCGGATCACTTAAACATTGTTGATCATTACATGTTACCTTGTGAGAATTCCAAAATGGATGATATACTTGACAAAAAGCAAATGCAACTTGTTGTATGGAGGCTTTTGTTCTACCAATCCTCTAATGAGTTCCAAATGCAAGTTTCAAGATGGTCATCCAACTAACCACTAATTACTAACAATTAACTTTACTTTACGCTTTTGTTTTCATGTTTTATGTACCATTTACTTTTAGCATTTTTACATTTCATGCTATTCTCATCTTTGCTCACTTGAGCATTTACTTTTATGTCATTTTTATTTTGCTCACTTGAGCTTTTCTTTCTTTTTAAAGACACCTAATAATCAACATGAACCATAAAAATCATTAATGATACTTGGACTACATGGTTACTATCCTTTGCATTATAGAGTGATGGACTTCTTGGACTTAGGATTAGAGACCTTGGCCTATCTTGGAGACTTTGTGACCTTAATTCATTATTTTGTCTGGAGTTCTTGAGGTTTACCTCAAGACATTGGGTTGTTTGTTTGTTTTGTGTGCAGGTTATTGAGATTACGATCTTTGTTTGTAATTTGGAATTCACCCGTATACAGCCGTTACTCTGCCCAATTTTTGCGAAGACTAAATACACTTGAAGTTTGATTCTCTCAAGAGGTCTAGTATCTTTGCTTGCTTGGTTTCAATCCAAAGAATGGGAATTCTACATTGGCTTATAATGTCAAGTATCGGCTTCATGTTGGTTAGATGGTTCTCTTCCTTAGCTTTTACCTTATGCTTTAGGATAGTCCCTTCATCTCCTCCCATCTTCTTTAATTTTAAAAAAACCTTCTCATCTTCTTTCAAAATCTTCTTTGTTTTTAAACTCGAACCGCTTTCATAATAAACCTTGACTTTGTCGAGTGTCTTTTCTTTTAAAACTTATTTTCTTTAAACAAACTTCAATTCATTTAATCATACTTTGACATTTCTTTCAAAATTAACAAAACACTTCAACTCATTCAAACTCTTTTGTGCGCCCAAGCACCTTTTCCATTCAAAACTTTTTTTCAAGGTGAGACATGATTCATTGATAGTCGAGCAACATTCTCCTACCCCTATGGTTATAAAGGTGTCGATTTTTCCACTTGAGTACTAGAGGTGTTCTCAAACCCTCACTCTTGTTGACGCAGGGTCCATCTTTCTTACACCTTGTGGGCGTTAGTCGAGATTTCTCTCCTAACAATGACGACTTGTCTCCTTGTTTAAAAACAATCAACAAACAAGTCTTTTCTAGAGGAACTACGTGTACCCTGATCCCCTATTGCACGAAAGGTGGTATGTAGGCACTAAAGGTTCGCAACCGCGGCGGGTGCAAAAATCATAAAAATATTTCTTTTCTCACCTCCACCATCTATTTTATATACAACACATTTTTATAGCCAAAATATACAGATTTTACAAAGAGGTTCTTGCGGAGTACCGTAGATGTTTAGGGTGCTAATACCTTCCCTTTGCATAACCAACCCCCTTACCTTGAATCTTTCCCCCTCTTTTTGTTTTATTCGCTCTTTTCCCATTCCTTTGGAAACAATAAAGCGCGGTGGCGATTTTTATTTTGATTTGTATAAAGTCTAGTCAATCCAATGGCTTAGTCTTGCACATTTCTACCGCTACATCGGGCACGGCACTAATAGTTGCTAGGCTTTGAAGAATAAAATTCAGGACATGATTGACAATAAAGAGATTGAGTTTGATCCTCCCGAGACCCCCAATGTAATTACCAAACCTATGCCTAAGCATAACAAAGGTGTTAGTGTTATTGATGATGTTTCATATGTTTCTACTCTAAGTGAATTGACCACTCCCCTCCTAATTGTTAAGAAGAATATGTTGTGAGTCGGTTTATTTCTGGGTTGTATTGAAAGATGTTACTGCTGCACAGCGTAACCCAATGGCTGCAAACTGCTAAAAGAAGGTATTCAGCGCCTGATGGACAACCACATGATTCTAGTTGAGAAGATTCCTGCTATTGAGAATTTGTTTCAAGGCTTAGAGCTTGAAGAGGTATCTGTAACTTTCGGCACTCCTATCAGGATCACTTCTAAGGGTCCTATAAAGATTACTGCTAAACCCATAGTTGCTCCTCTGATAATCACCGCACTCTGACCTATTATGTATTCCTCGGACAAAGTTGTCCCCTGGAACTATGGAGTCGGCGTCTACTGCCATGGCGTCAAGCAAGAGCCGTTGACTGTTGAGAATGAAAGTAATGAAGTTGTTGATCCCAACATTGACAATATTGTTGGGACCAGTAAGGTTACTAGAAGCAGAAGGGGTTTTCTCTCTGGAAATCTCTCTGAAGACTGTTGCCACACCAGTTCATGTTAGCGCTAGTAAGTCGACTACTAAGACTCGGGCCAAAGAGCAAATGACGGAGCCTGCCCAGACGGAGGAACCTAAAGAAGTTACCGTAGAAGACACCTCCAGGAAAGAGTTGGAGAAGGTATTGAAAATTATTCGAAAAAGTGATTACAAGATTATTGAACAGCTGGGGAAGACTCCCTCAAAGATCTGCATGTTATATGTGTTACTGTGTTCTGAATCCCATGTGCAGGCTTCAGTAAAGTTCTTAAAGTCTGCTCATGTGCCACAAGAAGTTTCTGCCAATCAATTTGGAAGTTATGTTGCTAGCCTAACTACTGATAATAGGCTAGGCTTTTCTGATGTCGATTTGAATCCCAAAGGAAGAAACCACGACAAGGCTCTATATGTCTCTATTCAATGCAGGGGCACTACTCTAGCTCATGTATTGGTTAATACAGGCTCCTCAGTGAATAATCTACTGAAGGGTGCTCTAGATAGGCTCGATTGTGAAGGGGTTGTGCTAAAACCCATTGATATTATGGTCAGAGCCTTTGATGGATCAAAAAGGATGGTGCATGGAGAGGTGGATCTCCCAATAAAATTAGGTACTCAGGTCTTCAATTCCACTTTTTATGTGATGGATATTCGACTGGCTTATTCTTGTTTACTCAGATGCCCCTGGATTCATGGGGCATGCATTGTTACTTCAACCTTACACCAAAATCTGAAGTATCCTGTGAAAGGAAAGGTTGTTAAGATGAACAGCGAATTTATTAAAGCTCCCTGCCAGACTTTTGAAGTTATCCCTCCTACCGCTACTGAAGACGTTTCTTCTATTCCCAAGGTTATCAGGGTTCCACCCATAATGGCTTCTTTGAAGGATGTTAGAGCTGTAGTAGAAGAAGGTGGATGCACTACTTGGGGTCAGTTTTCTGACATTCTGTACAAGTCTGATAAATTTGGTTTGGGTTTCACTGCAGAAGCTCAGAGGGTTGTGCATCGTGCTCATGCCGGAAGACCACCATCCCACATCAGCAACAATGGAGTCAACACAGTAGAAGATGCTGACCGTGACTATGACCTCGATAGTTGGATATTTCCTACCGCCGACAACGGGCTCAACAACTGGAAGAATGAAGACCGTATCTCAATCTCCTTTAGTCAAGAGTAATTGATATTTTCTGTTTCTTTCAAAGTTTTGGCTATATAATCTTTAAACAATAACTTTAAGCCTTGTGCCTTACCCGGGGCACAATGATCCATTTGTTAGGATTGTCATTTCATTACATATTTTCATTCAATAAATCATAGGATGTTTTGCATCCAAATTTTGCAGTCTTTGTCTTTCTTTTATTTTATTACACTTTCAAAATAGCTATGTGTTCTTAAACACACCCATACGACAAATTGCATATCCACATCCATTATGGATCCCATTGACAACAATTCTGCTATTTCCACTTATGAATTTGAAAATCCGATCTACCAAGTCGAGGAAGAAGGTGGGGAAGATTATGAAATACCTGGAGAACTTGCCAGACTATTAATGCAAGAGGAAAAGGATATACAACTGCATGAAGAACCAGTCGAGGTTGTAAACTTGGGTACTGAAGCAGACACGAAAGAAGTCAAGATAGGTGCCAACCTAGAGGAAAGTGTCAAGAACAAATTAATCCATATGTTGCGCGAGTATGTCGAGATATTTGCTTGGTTATACAAAGACATGCTAGGGCTCGATACTAATATTGTGGTTCATCGTATGCCAATGAAAGAGGGTTGTTCTCCAATAAAGAAGAAGGTTCGTCGTATGTGTCCTGAGATGTCCGAGAAGATCAAGGTTGAGGTTATGAAGCAATTCAATGCAAGTTTATTAGTTGTTACATACTATCTTCAATGGGTTGCAAATGTGGTTCTAGTACCGAAGAAGGATGGTAAGGTGCGTATGTGTGTAGACTACAGGGATCTGAATAGGGCAAGCCCCAAAGAGGACTTTCTGCTTCCACATATTGATGTTCTGGTTGACAACATCGCTCAACATAAAGTATTTTCCTTAATGGATGGCTTCTCGGGTTATAATCAGATCAAGATGGCACCAGAAGACATGTAGAAGACTACTTTTGTCACACAGTGGGGCCCTTTCTGCTACAAGGTTATGCCTTTTGGGTTAGAGAACGCCGGTGCAACTTATCAACGTGCTATGGTAGCCTTGTTACATGACATGATACATCACGAGATAGAGGTTTACATTGATGATATGATAGCCAGTTCTCATACTGAAGAAGAATATCTCTACCACCTACATAAGTTGTTTGAGAGACTAAAGAATTATAAGTTGAGGTTGAATCCGAACAAATGCACTTTCGGGGTAAGATCCTGTAAACTCTTAGGTTTCGTTCTAAGCGGTAAAGGTATTGAAGTTGACCCCTCCAAGGTCAAAGTCATTCAAGAAATGCCAGCTCCCCATACTGAGAAGGGAGTTAGAGGTTTCCTAGGATGCTTGAACTATATTTCCAGATTTATTTCTCATTTGATCGCTACTTGTGACTCGACCTTCAAGTTGCTGAAAAAAGATCAGGTAGTGAAGTGGAACGACGATTGTCAGATAGCCTTCGATAAAATCAAGGAGTACCTCTAGGAACCTCTGATTCTGATGCCACTAGTTGAAGGAAGACCTCTGTGTTAGAACATAGTTTGATTCTACAACCCTTGATTAGAGTTTTGATTATAACAAAATACAAAGAATAAATAAATTCAAAGATATATATAAAGAACAAATATGCTTCTAAAAATTATGTTTTGTATATACAGAAGTTCTGATGGAATCAGCATCAGATTGGAATCAGCATCAGAAGATCAGTAATATGTGCTACACGCTAAAGCTACCAGATTATACGCTGAAGCTTGATGACCAGAATCTGCGCATAAACAAATACACTCTGACTCTGATCAAAGACATCTTTACTAAGTCATCAACACTTTGAAGCGTTATCAGCAGTTAAAGCAAAGAAGACTCTGAAGCGTTATTAATTATTCAAGATAGAATTAAATGCTAACGGCTTTCTTCAGACAAGATCTTCTTCAAAAGGAAAGTGCGTTATTATCATTAAACTTGCTTTATGGACAACGTATCTTTGCCTTGCCTATATAAACAAGTATGCTTGATAAAAGAAGTACGCATGTACGCACACAACAATTTGCCAAGCCTTCCAAACCATGCATACTCAAAAGCTTTAGCAAATTCATTTTATTCCAAGCTTAATTTGTGTAACTATCACAGTTGTGATATACTATTTTGTTAGAAAACAACAACACACTCTTGTTCGTTTCTTGTAAAAGATTTCCTTGAGATAAACCGGTTTGTGGTTATACTCAAGAAGACTTTAATAGTTGTTAAAGTAGCTGTTGTAATTCTTTGAGAATAGTGGATTAAGACCTCGTTGGAGAGAGGCGAAATCACCTTGACGGGTGGATTGGAATAGTTTGAGATCAAACGAACCAGGATAAAAATACTGTGTCCTAAAGTTGTTTTTATTTTATCCAAGTTTTTCAATTCCACCCCCCCCCCCCCCCCCTTCTTGTGTTTTTCACATCTTCAATTGGCATCAAAGCTCCTGGTTTTGAGCTTATAACACTTAACTCTGTCAGTACAAGATCCAGCGTCAGAAAAACACAATGGCAGGACCAAGTCAAAACATCAGCAATGACAACAATGAAGAAAGGGACAGATTCAGTGGCAAACCTCCAGTCTTTGATGGAGAGAACTTTGACTACTGGAAAGACAGAATTGAGAGTTTCTTTCTGGCCCATGATGCTGATCTGTGGGACATGGTGACTGATGGATACACACACCCAGTGGATGGACGTGGTCAGAAGATTGACAGAAAAATGATGTCTGATCAGCAAAAGCGTGAGTTCAGAAATCATCACAAGGCCAGAACAATTCTTCTCAGCGCCATCTCTTATTCAGAATATGAGAAGATATCAAACAGAGAAACTGACAAGAATATGTTTGACTCTCTGAGAATGACGCATGAAGGCAACATTCAAGTCAAAGAAACCAAATCCCTTGCGCTCATTCAGAAGTATGAGGCATTCAATATGGAAGATAGTGAATCAATAGAAACCATGTTTTCAAGATTTCAAATTCTTGTTGCTGGTCTAAAAGTTCTTGACAAAGGGTATTCCACTGTTGATCACGTTAAGAAGATCATCAGAAGCTTGCCAAAACAGTGGAGGCCAATGGTCACAGCGCTTAAGCTAGCCAAGGATCTCAACAAAATCTCTCTGGAGGAACTTTTCATCTCCCTCAGAAGTCACGAGATAGAGCTAAAAGCAGATGAACCTCAAAAGCAAGGTAAGCCATTAGCTTTAAAATCTAACAGAAAATCTGACTCCAAAGTTTTGCAGGCTGTGGAAGAAACCTCTGATGGGTCCTCATCAGAAGAAGATGAACTGTCTCTCCTTTCCAGAAGGGTGAACCAATTGTGGAAGCAGAGGCAAAGGAAGTTCAGGAATCCTAGAAGATCAGAAAATCAGAATGAATCTTCCTCCAGATACAGAAGGTCAGAATCCTCCTCTGGACACAGAAGATCTGAAGGTTCTTCAGGAAACAGAAAGCCAAACAACAAAGACATCATCTGCTATGAATGTAACGAGCAAGGGCACTACAAAAGTGATTTCCCAAAGCTTCAGAAGGAGAAGCCCAAAAAGAAGTTTGGCAAGGAAAAGAAGAAAAGTCTCATGGCTACATGGGATGATTCTGACACATCAGAAGCTGACTCAGAATCAGATGATGAAAGAGCAAACATAGCTCTCATGGAAAACATAATTGAAGACAGTGAAGCTTCTTAGTCAGACTCTGAATCAGATACAGAAGAGGTATTCCCTGACTTTACTATAAACTTTACTAAGGTTGAACTAGCTGAAAGCCTTAATGAAATTCTAGAAAGATATCAGCAAATCAGAGTCAAATTCAGAAACCTGAAAAGGAATCTTGCTTCTGACTCTGATAAGACTGAGAGTCTCAAATTGGAGAATTCTGAGTTAAAAGATAAAATTTCAAAATTAGAAAACCAATTGCAAAACTCTCAGAAGGAAACAATCCTTGAAACTCCCAGCAATGCTGATGAGATCATCAAGGAGTATGATCACAGCTTTCAGAAGTTTCTAGCTAAAAACATAGACAGAAGCAAAATGGCTTCAATGATCTATGGAGTTAGCAGAAATGGGAGAAAAGGGATAGGATATCAAGGTAAGGTACCTACACCAAAAAATGCCATGGATTTAGTTATAAAACGTACTCCACTTGATTCACACTTTACATATGGGAACACACATGACATAAAATATACAAGTAGTGATTACTCTGTCAAACCAAAATTCAACCAGAGTTTTGGTAAAACTAATAAATCAGGACCCAAGAAAATGTGGGTACCTAAGGATAAAATAATACATGTGGCAGATATCTTTAGCAGCAAAGCAAAGACACCAATCATGGTACCTGGACTCTGGCTGCTCACGACACATGACGGGAAGAAGGCATATGTTACAAAGCCTGGAACTTAAGCCTGGAGGCCACGTAGGCTTTGGAGGCAATCAGAGAGGAAAGATCATTGGCTCTGGAACAGTAGGTAATGGAAATTTTCCCTCTATAAGTAATGTTTTCTTAGTTGATGGATTAATGCATAACCTGTTATCCATAAGTCAATTAAGTGATAACGGTTATGATATAATCTTCAATCAAAATTCATGCAAAGCTGTTAGTCAGAAAGATGGTACTATCCTATTTAATGGAAAGAGGAAAAACAACATCTATAAAATCAAACTTTCTGAACTGAAAAGTCAGAACGTAAAGTGTCTTTTGTCTGTTAACAACGAGCAATGGATCTGGCATAGAAGATTGGGACATGTTAGTATGAGAAGAATATCTCAGATTAACAAACTCAATCTGGTCAGAGGACTTCCTAACCTGAAGTTCAATTCAGATGCTCTGTGTGAAGCATGTCAGAAAGGCAAGTTTGTAAAACCAGCTTTCAAATCCAAAAACGTTCTTTCCACCTCAAAGCCATTAGAACTTCTGCACATTGACTTATTTGGACCAGTTAAAATTGCTTCAGTCAGTGGCAAGAAGTATGGGTTAGTAATCGTAGATGACTATAGCAGATGGACATGGGTAAAGTTCTTAAGGCACAAGGACGAGTCACACTCTATGTTTGTTACCTTCTGCAACCAAGTTCAGAATGAAAAGGATCTTAGAATCGTCAAAGTCAGAAGTGATCATGGTGGAGAATTTGAAAACAAAGATTTTGAGTTATTCTTTAATGATAAAGGCATTCTGCATGATTTCTCTTGTCCTAGAACTCCCCAGCAAAATGGAGTTGTAGAACGAAAGAACAGAACATTGCAAGAAATGGCCAGAACCATGATCAACGAGACTAACGTTGCTAAGATCTTCTGGGCAGAGGCAATAAACACAGCGTGTTACATTCAGAATAGAATCTCCATAAGACCTATTCTGGAAAAGACTCCATATGAATTGTGGGAGAACAGAAAGCCCAACATTTCCTATTTTCACCCATTTGGATGTACATGTTTTATTTTGAATACAAAAAATTATTTGAACAAGTTTGACTCTAAAGCACAAAAGTGTATTATGTTAGGATATTCTGAACGCTCAAGAGGGTACAGAGTATACAATACAGAAACACAGATTGTGGAGGAGTCAATCAGTGTTCGTTTTGATGATAAGCTTGACTCTCAAAAGTCAAAGCAGAATGAATTCCTTGCAGGTATGGAAGTTGAACTCATCGGTACTGAAGACAAATCATCAGAAGCTCTCAACAGAGACACTCCATCAACATCAGAAAGAGTCACTGCAAGAAATCCAGCACCTTCTATTGATCAACTCCAGAAAAGACCATCCAGAAGAAGCATGGATCACCCAGAAGAAACAATCTTAGGAAGGAAGGAAGATCCAATCAGAACAAGATCTACCTTCAGAAACTCTGAAGAATCCCTCATGGGATTGGTTTCTCTGATTGAACCAACAAGAATTAATGAAGCACTTCTGGACAATGACTGGATTCTTGCAATGCAAGAGGAGTTAAATCAATTCAAAAGAAATGACGTATGGGATCTAGTTCCCAAACCAAAAGGATTCAACGTCATTGGTACAAAATGGGTGTTCAGAAACAAACTGAACGAACAAGGTGAAGTCATCAAAAACAAAGCACGACTGGTAGCACAAGGTTATAGCCAGCAAGAGGGGATAGACTATACAGAAACCTTTGCTCCAGTCGCCAGGTTAGAATCTATCAGACTCTTAATTTCATTTGATGTTAATAAAGGCATCATTCTGTATCATATGGATGTTAAGAGTGCATTCTTAAATGGCTATATAGAAGAAGAGGTATATGTGCACCAACCCCCTGGTTTTAAAAGTTCCAAAAATCTAGAATATGTTTTCAAACTAAAGAAGTCACTCTATGGTCTGAAACAATATCCCAGAGCTTGGTATGAAAGACTAAGTAACTTCCTGTTAGAAAAGGAATTCACCAGAGGGAAAGTGGACACAACCTTGTTCTGTAAGACAGTTAAGAATGACATTTTAGTATGTCAGATTTATGTTGATGACATCATATTTGGATCCACTAAACCCTCTCTGGGAAGAAAGTTTTCTAAATGTATGCAGGCAGAATTTGAGATGAGCCCAATGGGGGAACTAAAATTCTTTTCGGGCATTCAAATTAATCAAACCCTAGAAGGAACTTACATTCATCAGAGCAAATATGTCAGAGAACTTCTGAAGAAATTTGATCTCTCAGAATGTAAGCCATCAAACATTCCAATGCATCCCACGTGCATTCTGGAAAAAGAAGAGGTAAGTAAAAAGGTAGATTAGAAGGTCTATAGAGGTATGAATGGTTCTCTTCTCTATCTGATGGCTTCAAGGCCTGACATTCTATTCAGTGTTTGCATTTGTGCTAGATTCCAATCAGATCCTAGAGAATCTCACTTAACAGCAGTTAAGCGAATTTTCAAGTATCTGAAAGGTATTGCTAATCTGGGTTTATTTTATAGAAAATCAAGTGATTACAGCTTGATAGGATACTGTGATGCTGATTTCGCTGGAAACAGAGTAGAACGTAAAAGCACTTATGGAAGCTGCCAGTTTCTGGGAGAAAATATGATCTCATGGTCTAGCAAAAGATAATCCACAATAGCTCTATCAACAGCAGAAGCTGAATACATAGCAGCAGCTGGATGCAGCACACAAATGCTCTGGATGAAAAGTCAACTTGAGGACTTCAATATATTTGAGAGTAACATCCATATCCTCTGTGACAATACTTCTGCTATTTGTCTTAGTAAAAATCCTATTTTGCATTCTAGGGCTAAGCATATAGAAATAAAACATCATTTTATTAGGGACTATATTCAGAAAGGGATTCTAAATTTAAAATTTATTAACACAGACCATCAATGGGCTGATATCCTTACAAAACCTCTTTCTGAAGATAGGTTCAACTTCATTCTGAAACATCTCAGCATGAAGCTCTGCCCAGAATAAAACTGTTTTGATTCCATATCTTAACCTTCAGAACTTTGTTTATTTTTCTGTGAACTACTGATCAATCTTCCTTCAGATCTTTAGAAGTACATATTGTATCAGAATCTATCCATGAAGATCTGAGCGCTTCATTTCAAGGATAGAAATGTGTTGTTCACTCAAGCAAATAGGTGTCATCCAGTCATCAGCTACTTTCTGAGGCTGAACACGCGTTCACGTTTCTGAAAGGTCAAAAGCGTTGATTGGATGCATTGGGACACATGTCATGGGTAACCGTTCCAATATCTTTCTGAATCCCCCAAAATCAGCTGTCATTAAATGCTCATAATCATTATAATTTATTTCTCTCTCTTGTCGTTTATGTTTTCAAAATCTTTTTCAAAATTTATTTAAACACATTTCTCACTCTTTACACTTTTTCACTTTCACTTTCATTTTCTCTACAATCTAATTGATTTCAGTTTGCATCCTTTCTCAAAACCCTTTTAATTTCTTCTCAAAACCTTAGGTGTGAACATGGCTTCCTCAAGCAACCCTACTTCCAGTACTCAGAAAACAGATTCCTCTGAACAATATGAAGAACCCTTCAGAACTCTTCTCACACCCATCAAAAATCTAGAAGTACTCTCAGAATTGATTCTGGACTTTAACAGTCTTAAAGAGAACGGGTTTAATCTCTCTGAAGAGGTAAAGGCTCAAGGCTGGGACAGATATTTTGACCGACTGGTAGGTCCAACATTCCCAATCCTTGTGAAGGAATTTTGGATTCATGCTTCATCTTCCAACCATCAAGTTACTTCATACACAATGGGGAAGAAGATAGTCATAACTGAGGACCTCATTGCAAGATTAATAGGCTACAATGGTGGTGGTGTACGATGCATTGACATGGCTGAAAGATGCGTTGATGTCGCCCTAATTGCTAGAGAAATATTCACTCTGGGTCTTCCCTCCAGCAAGATAAGGGATCTAAAAGACCATCACAAAATATGGGCCAAGATTATTCTGGGATGCATAAACCACAGGAAGCCTACCAGCTCTCCTGACTACATCAATATTGATCAGCAATTTCTAATCTACTTCATCTCCCAGAAGATTAAGGTAAATCTGGCTCATCTGCTGTTAAACCATCTAAGGACTAGTGTTAAGGAAACCAGAGAAGAGGAGCGCACAAAAATGGACTGGATACCCCTAGGAAGGCTTATATCAGATATTCTAATAGAGAATAAGCTGATTGATCATCTAACAGAAGCTCAGGAAATCAGCTCTTTGGAAGCTACTGTTGGCAAACAATTGAATGCAAAGAATCTGAAGAAGATAAAGTTAATTGAGAACATCAAGAAGGAACCCAGTGTCACTTCTTTTACAGTAATCTCCAGCAGAAGAATCCCTCTGGATAACTTTCCCATGTTCTCAGAGATTGATTTTAAACCTGAGATAATAGTCAGATATTTGGATGCATGCAAGACGGATGGTACAGCACCAGATTTGAACATTCAGGATCTGCAGCAGAAGGCTCCAGAAGTTGTGCTGAAGAAAAACAAGAAAAGGAAGGCTGTAGCAGAAGGATCATCCCAGCGGACTCCTAAAAAGAGAGGTAACCCTTCTTCTGTAACTGTTTTAAATTCAATTTCTGTATCAACATCTATACTAGTTCCCACTCAATCAGAAAACCCCACACCACAAACACTTGATGACTTTGACATTGAATTTGACCCCTCAGAAACCTTAACTCTTAGAGGATCTCACTCCCTACCTCCAAATCCAAATATTGAAGCAACCCAACAAGAACTTGCAAAAGTTCTATCAGATATAGAAACCTTTGACCAACATATTTCTGCTCCCATGCTAGAAAATCCAAACTCTGAAACCACCACAGAAGCACCATAACCAGAAATACCACTACCTCCATCTCCTCAACTAGAAATTCATCCACCTTCTCCACAACATGAACTATTTCAACCAGAATTTCAAACTTCTGAGGCTCAACCTTCTGAATCCTGTGAACCAGAACCTCATAACGATCAATCTGACCAAACTGTTGATTCTGATACCATTCCCATTCCTGGAATCACTGAACCTCTGGCCATCCGTATGCCCCTAACCATTTTGGATACTCCCCAAATTCCCTCTTCACTAGAATCAACTCCACCAAACTCCCCAACTAGTCCAATAATTATTCCAGACTCTCCCACTCCCTCACTAAAGAACAATCCAGATGACAACGCCAAGACTGTCATTGATTTAACGGTTTTTGAACGTCTTGTTGCCATAACCCACAAAACAGCTATTCCAAAACCAAAACCATCTGAACCCTCTCCAGATGTTGGTACAAGTTTATTGACGTTTGAAACAGAAATGCAGAAGTGGATAACTTCCCTGAAGCAAGCTAGTCTTGAGATGATCAATCCTGCTGCTTCAGATTATCTTTGGACAAGTTTCAGAAAATGGGTATGTTCTGAAACTCATAAGATGCAAGAACAGTGCTACAGACAAGTTCAACAGAATTTTAGTAATCTTCTAAGAGTAATTGAAGACCAAGTTCTGAGCCAACTTCTCAAGGAAGAAGTTCTCCCTCTGGAAAATGCTCCCTGGTCAGAACATCGTCCAGCAGACAAACCTCAACCAGAGCCAAAAGGTCTCATTCTGACTGATACTCCAGAGCAGATGATTCCTCCAGAAGAACTGGGTCAAAAAGATGACATTACCGAATGCTCTGATAAGCATGCAGTTACTGAAGATTCTCAAGCTTCCTCCTATGAAAGGCAGACTCTGGAAGAACTGAAGAGAGCAGATATTATTATGCAGGAAAGGATGGATAAACAGGATGACAAAATTTCAGAAATCAAGAGCATGTTAACCAAACAAGAGGAAACCAACACCCAGGTCAAGGGCTTGTTGGAAGCTTTGTTCACGCGTCTTCCTCCTCCATCATAGCTTTTCTTTGTTTTTTTTAAAATCTGTTTATCTGTAATTTTTTCTACATTGCTGTTGTTCTAAACTTCTTATCGTTGCTTCTAATTGTGATATAAATCCTTTTTGTTTCTGATTATATGTTCTTTTTGATAACTGACAAAAAGGGGGAGAAAGAAACAAGATATTTTCAATAACGAATTACTGAGACATAAGTCTCAAACATAAATTCCTTCTTCTTAAAAACTTGAACAGGTACAAAACTCTGATGAAAGACATAGTAAAATTCTGATGCTCAAGGACTCAAAGAATTTAAGGGGAGTAATCAACTCAGGGGGAGTCTTTCTACTTAAATTCTATACTCTTTATTCTTTATTTTTAATTGAAAAATCTGGTTTTTGTCATCATCAAAAAGGGGGAGATTGTTATAACATAGTTTGATTCTACAACCCTTGATTAGAGTTTTGATGATAACAAAATACAAAGAATAAATAAATTCAAAGATATATATAAAGAACAAATATGCTTCTAAAAATTATGTTTTGTATATACAAAAGTTCTGATGGAATCAGCATCAGATTGGAATCAGCATCAGAAGATCAGTAATATGTGCTACACGCTGAAGCTACCAGATTATATGCTGAAGCTTGATGACCAAAATCTGCGTATAAACAAATACACTCTGACTCTGATCAAAGACATCTTTACCAAGTCATCAACACTCTGAAGCGTTATCAGCAGTTAAAGCAAAGAAGACTCTGAAGCGTTATTAATTATTCAAGACAGAATTAAATGCTAATGGCTTTCTTCAGACAAGATCTTCTTCAAAAGGAAAGTGTGTTATTATCATTAAACTTGCTTTATGGACAATGTATCTTTGCCTTGCCTATATAAACAAGTCTTCTTGAGAAAAGAAGTATGCATGTACGCACACAACAATTTTCCAAGCCTTCCAAACCACGCATACTCAAAAGCTTTAGCAAATTCATTTTATTCCAAGCTTAATTTGTGTAACTATCACAATTTTGATATACTGTTTTGTTAGAAAACAACAACACACTCTTGTTCATTTCTTGTAAAAGATTTCCTTGAGATAAACTGGTTTATGGTTATACTCAAGAAGACTTTAACAGTTGTTAAAGTAGCTGTTGTAATTCTTTGAGAATAGTGGATTAAGACCTCGTTGGAGAGAGGAGAAATCACCTTGACGGGTGGACTGGAGTAGTTTGAGATCAAACGAACCAGGATAAAAATATTATGTCCTAAAGCTGTTTTTATTTGATCCAAGTTTTTCAATTCACCCCCCCCCCCCCTTCTTGTGTTTTTCAAATCTTCACTCTGATCATGTACCTAACAGTATTAGAGAATTCAATGGGGTGTGTACCGGGGCAACATGACGAGTCTAGTCAAAAAGAGCATGCAACATACTACCTTAGAAAAAAGTTTACTGACTGTGAAACAAGATACTTGTTGTACCCCAAAATTTGCCCTCTCATGTCTCAAGGACTCTTAGATTTACTTCAGTCAAGTTTTAAGCCTCAGATCACAATTTTCTAAGAAGAATCATTCAAATTGTCAAAAGGGGGCAAAATGAGCAAAATCGGAGTTTCAACTGGAAAAAGTCAAACTTTGACTTTTTAACCAAATTTGAGTCCCAAAAATCACATTATGTCAAAACATCTAAAAATATGAAATTTGATCATCAAAAATCAAGAGAAACAAAATCCAACTTTGCAAGACTTTGAAATTTTTCTAAGTATTTTCTATACTTGGTTAATTTCATTTACTTCATGACATCTTTTACTACAATTCCAAATAATTCAAGATGATACAAGTAATTCAAGTTATTACAAAGTGGCATTTTTACAAAATTACAAATTCTAAAACTATGTCTTGTTTGAATTCTCTCAAAAAAAACCTTGCCACAATATTTTTACCCTTGGCATAATGTGTATAAAATATTCCACAAGACCAAATTTGTGTCATGCTACAAATTATATTGTCTAAGTTGATCATAAAGTGTGTTATGCTACATTTCCACAACACCCCAAAACATGCTCTATTGTTGCCCTACAAGAAACCTTGTGCTATGCTGCACCACAAGTATGCATATGTTGTCCTATACAGTCCAAAACTGCTCTATGCAGTCTGCCCAAACCTGCATCATAACAGCCCCAAGATTGCACCAAAATGGCAAAAGAAATTTGTGTGAAGAAAGTATCAAAACAGTAGGCAAAAACAATTCAAAATAACTTATTTTGTTTGCCCCCTAAACCTCAGTCAAGGGTCTACAAAAAGAGCAGTCTCATAAGACACAAGGGAGATCTTTTTTCAGAAGTTGGAATTGGGAGAGAGGATAGAGAGTTTTGTTGAGCAGAAAAAACAGTATTCTTGGTAACCTTGACTTATTCATTCAAAATCAACTCTAGTTTTTTATTCAAAACAGAACCCCAATCCATTACTCCATCATACAAACTCTTCCAATAAGCCACACACCTTATCACACAAAAAAATCGTCCAAACATAAAACAATCCATGTAGTGCTATCACTTTCACCCTCAAAACACCAAAAACATTACAGTATAATTTAACTTAATTTCAACAGTCCAGAGCAAATTTCTGAAGATTCATTAGGGCCATCATAGCATTTGGAAAAGCATTCAGATCTAAAACAGTCAGTGCAGCCCAAAGGTAAGTCTTCCTGACTTGATATCTTTTCATACATCATTGATGATTTGCTTTTGAAGATAAGATGTAGTGTTTTATTATCCCTTTGAACTAGTCATTTGCTTAGTGTTTAGGCTTATCAAATCATTTTCTATTTATGTTTATCCATCATATGCTATAAACTAACCTGTACAGACAAGAAAAACCATGTTTAAGGCAAAAAAATGCAGGATAAGTCGACACGTAGCCACATGCATCGACCCTTTCTAGGTGAAAAAACAGAGTATGAGTCGACACATAGCCTAATGCATCAACTCATACTGAAAACAAATCTCCAAAAACAGAAACGTGAAAGCTACATGAGTCGGCACATATGCGTTTCGTGTCGATACAAGAAGAAGTATGAGTCGACACATCTCAGTATGCATTGACTTATACTGAGTCGGGTCAGATTTTACATGGACGAGGAAAAGCTATGTGTCCATGCATAACAGCATGGGTCGAGACATAGCAGTTCAAAATGCATTTTTTCCTTTGTTTTGTACTGTTTTTTACATTGTTTTCATTATTGTTCAATATGGTTGTAATATTTCAGTTTCCACTTCATCCCCGTTGTTAATTTGTACCCCCATCCCCCTAAAGTGATGTAATAGCTTAGGATTTATTTTCCGCATTTTTACTTGCTTTCATATATTGCTAGTAATTAGGATGTATGGCAAGATCAACAAGTAGATAACCTTTCAAATACAAGACAAAATGCATGCAAACTCACACACTTTCACACTAGCATCTCTAGGGTAATCTCATTTTGTTGCCTTTCGGAAAATAGTCATGTCCCTCGAATATGGGACGTTTTAGCAAAGACCCTTCGATTAAAAAAAAGATCGTAGTCCCTTGATGACCCTTGATGTTGCCTCTGGTAAAACGATATAGTCCCTAAAACGATATTGCTAAAACGTCCCATAGGTTGCCTTCTATGACTATACAAACATCTCATCCTCGTCCCTTCACATCCAACGATGGGGCTCCTTACCAAAACAATGGTGAGATAGCCACGTCTAAAGGAGAAGGAAAAGAACGTTTAAGACCTCTCGAGTAGGTAGATTCCCTCCTAGTTACTCGCTTGCTCACAACAACAAAAGACATTTTACACACTAACACTTCCATTTCAAAAACATTTTCAAAAAGATAAAACATTTTGTATACATTCTTATAGAGACGAGAACCATTGCAAAATATCTTTCTGAAAACCACTTTCTAAAACACAATCCACAAACACATCTTTGGACTATCTTTTGAAACAAAACTTTGTACGCGTTCTTATATAAACGAGAACTATTACAAAGAGATTTTTCAAAACACTTTCAAAGCCCACACCACAAGCACATTGTCAAAACAAAAGCAAGTGATCTAGTGAGTAACTAAGAGCCCATGGAAAACCATGGATGAAAAGGGTGCTAATACCTTCCCTTTTCATAATCTACCCCCCCGAACTCAAGAAAACATCTCTAAAGGTCTTTCTTGTGCTTTTTCACCTTTCCTTTTGGATAAAAGAAAAGTCGGTGGCGACTCTTGCTAAACCGCAACATTTGCGAAAACAAACGCAAAACCATCAAGTCAGTTCTCCCACTGTATCACAGAACTGGCGACTTTGCTGGGGAATTTAAAAGTGGGGTTACCTTAGGGTTAGATCACCTTTACTTGCTTTCTTTGTTTGACTTGTATGCTTTACATTTTGTTCTTTGTTTGGGCTTGCTTTGATCCTCCACCCGGATCTGGGACACCTCTTTAGGTAAATAGTAATAGATTGTGGAAACTGTACGACATAGACCGATATGGTTGAAACAATAGCTATGTTAGTGTGACGCATTTGTGGGTACCAGTATCCCTCGTGGTGAATCGAGGAGAATACGGGGCCGCTGAGTGGCGTCATAAAGCACTAATTAACTTTAGAACCCTAATTGAACAAACTTGGCCATTAGGACGTAGTGAGATATTTGGTTTCGGTGTAGAGATGAAAATTGATTGATACTCGATACTACACTCATTGAGGCTGGACTTTTGGGATATCTCGGCCGCAAGAAAAGATTGATTATGCTGAGACAATGCCTAAGAGAATGGTCAGTGATATTGATATCCTTTAGAACCCGATCACTATTACTAGGACAGGTTGAGCCAACTAAACTTCAAGAGGGTACTTACCTATAAAGCCCCATGCAAGCCTAAAACATAGGGACTTGTCTGCTTTGTGTGTACATATATCTACTTGTACATAACATAATAAGAATCATACACATGCTCACTAACCATTTCAAGGATTTAGAAATTTATCTTTGTTTTTGTTTTGTAGGTCATGAATTTCGTCCGAAGGAACACCATCTGAATCAGCTTTGTAAAAGCACACCCTCAACTTCAAGAGTTAGCCTCAAGAGTGCCCGGGGATTCTCCTTTTACCAAGAAATATGGTCGACTACTCAGTTTGGCTACATCCAATTTCCAAGAGGAGATGATGTGTGTGCTGTTCCAATTCTTTGATCTCGTACATCATTGTTTCACTTTCCCAGACTATCAGTTGGTACCTACACTGGAAGAGTTCTCTCTACTCTTAGGTGTGTTCGTGCTTGATTAGATACCGTTCACCGGTTTAGAAGGGATTCCAAAACCTGAAGTCATCGCCGAAGCTTTACATATGAAGAGAGCCGACATCATAGCCAATTGGGAGATAAGAAGCGGGGTTAAAGGCTTCCTAGCCAAGTTTCTATTGGAGAAGGCTCGTTCATTCTGGGACGGCATGGATTTCCAAGATTTCGAAGATATCCTGGATCTTCTCATTTATGGTTTGGTTCTGTTCCTCAATTCGGATCAATTCATAGATGTTAATGCCATCAAAATTCTTATCTCTCGCAATCCCGTACCTACCTTACTGGGAGACATCTTGCATTGTCTTCATACCCGCACCATGAAGAAGAGAGGTACTCTTTTGTGTTGTATTCCCCTACTCGCTAAGTGGTTCACTTCACACCTACCTCAATCATCATTTAAGAACGAGAAAAGACTGACATGGTCTCAAAGGATGATGTCCCTCACCCATTCTGACATTCGTTGGTGTTCAAGATCCTTGGAAGATGTCTCTATCATTGACCGCTGTGGGGAATTCCCTAACGTCCCTTTGCTTGGTATTAAGGGAGGTATCACCTATAATCCCTGCTTGGCTCTTCGACAGTTTGGGTATGCCCGAAGAGACGATCCCCATGAGATGCTAATTCAAGGTCTGGTGTTCGACTACGACAAAGAAGACCAAGGTTACCTCCAGATATTTACACAAGCTTGGAAAATGGTGAACAAGGTGGACAGTAGGACTTTGGGACACAAAAACTCTATCCCTCTCGGGCCTTATCTTAGGTGGGTACGGGCTCGTGCTCAGAGACTCGTAATGCCTTACCCTTCCATCCTTCCTGTTATCATAGAGCCTGTTGTTGAAGGAGGCGTCCCATACACTGTCCTTCATCCTTACATGCCTACCTCTCTCGAAGACTTGCAGAAAGCATGGGTTCAATTGAAGGAAGAGCGAGACACCTTTGAAGCTCAGTTTTACGCCAGTGAGAAGAAGGTTCTGGAACTCACCAAGTAGCTTCATGAAGAGCGGAATCTGAATTCCTACATCGCTCCAAAGAGGATGCGTTCAACCTTCTTGTCTTGGGATTTTTTGTTGTATTTTGTTTCTTTCATTGTAAGCCCAAAGAGGCATGATGTGCTCAAACATTGGATTTAATATAACGTGTGTTCCTTTTTGGTTTAAACAAATTTAAATCTCTAAATTCCTTGAAATCATTTGCATATTGCATCTTGCATATTGCATATTGGTAAAAGGAGAATCCCCGGGCACTCTTGAGGCTATCTCTTGAAGTTGAGGATGTGCTTTCACAAAGCTGATTCGGATGGTGTTTCTTCGGAGAGAATTCATATCCTACAAAACAAAAACAAAGATAAATTTCTAAATCCTTGAAATGGTTAGTGGGCATGCATATGATGTTGATGATGTTTATGATGTTTATGTACAAGCAAACATATACACACACAATTAACAGTTCCCTATGTTTTAGGCTTGCATGAGTTTTGTAGGTGAGTACCCTCTTGAAGTCTAGTTGGCTCAACATGTCCTAGAAATAATGATCGGGTTCTAAAGGATCTCAATATCACATACCTTTCTATTAGGCATTGTCTCATTACAACAATCTTTTCTTGCGACCGAGATATCCCAAAAGTCCAGCCTCAATGAGTGTAGTATCGAGTATCAACCAATTTTCAGCTCTACACCGAAACCGGTTATCTCACTACGTCCTAATGGACAAGTTTGTTCAATTAGGGTTCTAAAGTCAGTTAGTGCTTCATGATGCCACTCAGCGGCCCCGTATTCTCCTCGATTCACTACGAGGGATACTGGAACCTACAAATGTGTCACACTAACATAGCCATTGTTTCTACCATATCGGTCTACGCCATACAGTTTCCACAATCTATTGCTATTTACCTAAAGAGGTGTCCCAGATCCGGGTGGAGGATCAAAGCAATCCCAAATAGAGAACCATAATATAAAGCATACAAATCAAACAATGTAAGCAAGTAAATGTGATCTAACCCTAAGGTAACCCCACTTTAAGAAGTCCCCAGCAGAGTCGCCAGTTCTCTGATACGGTGGGAGAACTTACTTGAAGGTTTTGCGTTTTATCGCAAATATCGCAGTTAGCAAGAGTCACCACCTACTTTTCTTTTATCCAAAAGGAAAGGTGAAAAAGCACAGGAAAGACCTTTGAGATGTTTTCTTGAGTTCGGGGGGTGGATTATGAAAAGGGAAGGTGCTAGCACCCTTTTCATCCATGGTTTTCCATGGGCTCTTAGTTACTTGCTTAGATCACTTTCTTTGGTTTGTTTGAATGGTGTTTGATGTGGTTTTGAAAGTATTTTATAAAAGAGGCCATTCGTTTAGGCAATCTTTATAATGATTCTCGTTCATAAGAATGTATACAATGATGTTTGTTTTTTTGAAAATGTTTTCAATTGTTTGTAAGATGTTTTTGAAATGTGTGTGTGTTTGTTTTGAAAACAGCAAGGATTGTTGTTTGAAATGGAGCAAGTAACTTAGAAGTTATCTACATACTCAAATGTCTTTCTTATGCATTTTCTATTCCATTGATATTGTTGACTTACCATTGATTTGGTAAGCAACCATATCTTTGGATGTAAACGGGACGGGCGTGGGTCATCGTATAGCCCTGATAGCAATGTTGCAAAGTATCTTAGCTTTTTTGAGGGACCAAGATCATTTTGTTAGGCAACTTTTGAATAGCGTCATCGAGGGGCTATGATCTTATATTTGTTTGTTTTGCCAAGATACTTCGCATACGTAACATGGCCATTTTATTTTAGGCAACCAAGTGGGAGAAACTCTAAGGGTGTAAGTGTGCAAATGTGTTTTATTTACATGCTTTTTGTCTTTGATTAGGATTGTCTATTTTTTTTTGTTTTTATCTTGCCATACATCTTATTTACTAGCAATGTATGAAAAGCAAGTAAAAAGCGGAAAGTAAAATCTAAGCTATTACATCACTTTAGGGGGATGGGGATACAATTTAACAATGGGGATGAAGTAGGAACTAAAATATTACAACCACATTGAATGATAATGAAAAGAATGTGAAAACAGTGTAGAATAAAGGAAAAATGCATTTTGAACTGCTATGTGTCAACCCATGCTGCTATGCATCGACACATAGCTTTTCCTTGCCCCTGTAAAGTGAAATCTGTTCAGTATGAGTCGACACATAATGGGATGTATCGACTCATACAGCTTTTTTTTGCATCGACGCGAAATGTGCATGTGTCGACTCATAGTCCTTTCCAGTTTCTGTTTTGCGACCTAAACTCAGTATGGGTCGATGCATGAGGGTCATGTGTCGACTCATACCATGTATTTTCACTAAGATGGGTCGACACATGTGGATATGTGTCGATACATACTGCATTTTTCTGCCTTAAACACCATTATTTGCATACATCAGTTAGTTTTTTTAACATATGAATGAATAACAAGAACAACCAATAATTGATTAACTTCAAGAATAATGATTGCTACATCCTATAAACAGAAAAGTTGTTGTATGGAAAAGGCAAGGTAAATATGATTTACCTTGAAACTACACTTTAAGTTTTGAGTCCAAATGCCCTTCAAGATGTTGTATCAACCTTAAGGAAGCTCCAACAGACTGCTAGACTTTTGTTTTTGTTGAAGGTTATTAAAAAACCTCTGTGTGGTATGAAATGTTTGGATGGTTTTTAGGTGGAATATGCAAAGTGTGAGAGGTTTTAAGGCTTAGACTTCAAAACTCAAGAGTGGGAGTCTTAGGGACTGTTATGGATTTTTTGAAGGTTTTTCAATAAAACTACTGGTTGTTCACTCTATTTTTCTAACTCTTTTCCAAACTGTTTTTCCAACCCATTTCTCTTGCAACTGGCCTCTCTATTTATAGAGAAGGTTTGAGATTTGAAAACTCGGATTTTTAATCACATGTTATGGCTAGGTTAGATTGTACATGAAGCAAGCTTGAAGATTGTAGTTCCAATGCTTTGTACTTTGTTGCATAGAGATGTTGGACACTTTAAGCATGCCCTTCTGATTTGTGTGTGATTAGAACAACAAGTTAGAGGCTCAAGAAATTGACTTTATGATTAAAGTGAACTTTGCAAGAATGGCAATGGTGCCTTTGTGTCAAAAATAGAAAGATCACTTGAATAATGCTTAAACCCAATGGACCATAGCTCAAAAGTTTGTGTAAGCATTAAATTATGGTAAGAGTTGCAAGTCACAAGGCCTATAAATTGGAGATTATGCAGCATGGATTAAGATTCTTGTTCCTTGTTCATCACAAATCAGCCTTGTAAATCAAGAATGAATGTCCAACTTCAGATCCTTGTATCTCCTAACTCGAATAAGATACATGCATGGTCCTGGATGTTTTGGAAAGCTTAAAACACCCTCTATACCTTTCATGTTGGCCATTTTTGTTAAATCAAACTGGAACTTGATGAAAAATGGGCAAGAAGTTGGGTCCAAATCCTGCCTAAATTAGGGCAAAATTTCACTAAGTTAAGAAGTTCATGGCCATGTATTCACAAATTTATAACTTGAGATCCAAGCATCTTTAGGGAAAAGTTTGTGAAGAAAAGTTGTAGATTTCATGGAGGACTACAACTTTCATTTTTGGGACTTTCCTTGAATCATTAGGCATCATGGTGAAAAAGTGGTGAAAAGTTGAGAAAAAATAAGAAAAATTTTATACTTAGAAAAATTCTAAGTTATGAAAATTTTCAAATTCAAACCCTAATTTTCAAATTTGGTTTTCTTGTTGAACAAGTTTCACATTTTGACATATCTTGATGAGTTATGACCCTTGGCACTTGATTTTGACCAAAAAGTAAAAGTTTGACTTTTCAGTATACAATTGACTTTTGATCAATTTACTGCAAATTTCATCTCTCAGTCCAATGAACTTGAGATGTTTTGAACCATGTAATTAAGTCAAGATGATGCCATTGAATCCTTGAAATCATGCTTGAACTCAATTGGTCATTTCCTAAGTAAAAAAATCAGAAATTTCCCTTTCTCAGTCAAAACCCTAATTTTGACCATTTTGCCCTTTTGATGATTTGATCAAATTTCTTGAGGAGTTGTAATCCAAACTTGATCAAATGGTACATATGAGTCTAAAATGTTGATGTGGATCAAAAATTATGAAGTTTGACTGTAAATTGGCCATGGTTGACTTTTTCCCCCAATATAGCTGATTTTTAGGTCAATTATCCAATTGACTGAGCAAAAGTGTAATCCAAGGCTTGAAACTTATCATGAACAATCTTAGGGGTCCAAAATGATGTATTAAAATCACATGAAGCATTGGTGGTCCAAAATTCCTTGTGCAAACTCAAACCCTAATTTTGGGTTATCAGTGCAAGATGAGATGTCTTGAGCTGACAAAACCCTAATCTTGTATTGAGTTAAAGAAGTCTTATGAGAAAAGTATTGATAAATGAGAGGGAAAATTTTGGGGTACAACAGCTGCCCCTATTCAATATTCTTAAACCTGAAGAGTTAGATTAGCGAGTTTTGCCATTCGTGACTCGAAGGTAAAAGATGATTGGACACTAGAGTGCCCGTAAATTTGCACTCAACAAAGTGTAGTTAAGGGAATGGGCTTAAAGATGCCATTTGGAGAGGTGATAGAATCTTGTTGGAGATGGGCTTGTATATGCCATTCAAGAATGGTTGTTGAATTGTAAGTTGTAAGTCAAAGGAATAAGTATCAGAATGGTGTCCGTATCTGGAACGTATCTGAGTTGTATTTGGAGACTGAACCTGTATGAGCAACAAAATAGCATCCATGTCTGGAGCGTATCTGAGCTGTATCTAAACTTGAAAGTATGAATAAGTGTCAGAATGGCATTTGTGTCTAGAGCATATCTGAACTTGAAATCTGAATAAGTGTCAGAATGGCATCCGTGTCTGGAGCGTATCTGAACTTGAAATCTGATTAAGTGTCAGAATAACATCCGTGTCTGGAGCGTATCTGAACTTGAAATCTGAATAAGTTTCAGGATGGCATCCGTGTCTGGAGCGTATTTGAACTGCATCTGAACTTGAAATCTGAATAAGTGTCAGAATGGCATCCGTGTCCGGAGCGTATTTGAACTGCATCTGAACTTGAAATATGAATAAGTGTCAGAATGGCATCCGTGTCTAGAGCGTATCTGAATTGTATCTGAACTTGAAATCTGAATAAGTGTTAGAATGGAATCCGTGTCTGGAGCGTATCTGAATTGTATCTGAAAGCTGAATCTGAATGAGTAATTGAATGGCTTCTGTGTCTGGAGCATATCTGAACTTGAAATCTGAATAAGTGTCAGAATGGCATCCGTGTCTGGAGCGTATCTGAACTGTATCTGAACTTGAAATATGAATAAGTGTCAGAATGGCATCTGTGTCTGGAGCGTATCTGAACTGTATCTGAACTTGAAATCTGAATAAGTGTCAGAATGGCATTCGTGTCTGGAGCGTATCTGAACTGTATCTGAAAGCTGAATCTGAATGAGTAATAGAATGGCTTCCGTGTCTATAGCGTATCTGTACTGTATCTGAAAGCTGAATCTGAATGAGTAATAGAATGGCTTTCGTGTCTGGAGCGTATCTGAACTGTATCTAGATTGCATGTTGTCAGTAGTAGTTTGTTAATCTTATCCTGAAAAGGGTAAAATGTTAGCTGAAACACAAAGTTATGTTGCATGAAATGTATGATGCAATATATGTGTTTTATTAATGTTTATGATAGGTGGATGTAATGTATGCGCATGTAAGCTGATTTGCTATATTACTGAGGAAAATAAATCCTTGACTGCTGCTGAGGATATGTGGATTCTTCATGTCTCGAAGTTGACAAAAATTCTGTTGGGAGAGTAATTCCATGCATTGCTTGAGGAATCTGTTTGGGGAATTCAGAGAACTTTGATGACTTCTACTGGGGATTAATGACGGGAGTCTTTGTTCTGTCGTGGAGCAATAAAAACTCTGTGGGGAAAAAGCTTATTCCTATTTGGGAAAAAGTTCAGGAGTTTCGATCGTCTGTTACCCTGCCGGGGAGTTATCCTAGGTTGGGGAGTAACAGAAGTTAACTGTTATCCGGTTTATTTTCAGGCTTCAAGATAACCTACTGGGGAATTTTGGAGAAACTGAATGGTTTCCACTGTGGATTAATAGTTTAAAGTTTTGGCTCCGTTGGGGATCTTGATGATGTACTGTATGGATTGTTCAGGGAATAGCCTAAAGACTTTTTCCTATTCCTTCGACCTGTCAATAATTGTCCTTTTTCATTTCGTTTATTTGTAAACAGTAATTATGTTCAAATGCATATGTTCATTAATGAATCATTGGACATTTTTTGCAAATAAAACACAAGTGTAAAAGAAAAGGACAAATAGTTTTCTGTACTTTAAAGAGATATCTTTGTATTCACTTTGAATAAGTATTTTGTACAAAGGATACAGACATCCTAGTAAGAGGATGGTGTCATTAAAAATAAGAAAAATTTATACAAAGAAAGATAGCTATGTGTGATAATCCCATGGGATTCCCATTCTGCTATAGCCTATGTATCTCTGAATATCTTGTCTATTTGTTGCTTCGTCCGAAGATGATTGAATTGTTCAGAACTCTGAGTTTGTCAATGAAGAGATTATCCTCAAAGTGATCCGACGAGACATAGTCATACGCTTTAATTCCCTAACTTTTGCCTGGACCGCCCTTTTGGGTTTTCAATCCATCGGGAAACCCTTTTTTCCCAAGTCGCCCTTTCGGGTTTTCAACTTGACGGGTGTACAATTTTTTTTTTATTTTATCCCTAATTTTTGCCCGAACCTTTTTGGTTCACCGGGATGCCCTTGTTTTGCCTAGGTGTGTCAACCTAGTGGGTCTTTTATGCGTAGTATCTTTTGAATATGTATGCGTTCGCAGGGTGTGGCAGGTCGTCACCGTCCATGGTGGTTAAGATCATTGCCCCACCGGAGAAGATGTTCTTGATTACAAATGGTCCTTCATAGGTAGGAGTTCATTTGCCCCTGGGATCACTTTGTGGCAAGATGATGCGCTTGATCACTAGATCTCCAACTTGATATACTGGCGTCTGACTTTCTTGTTGAAAGCCTTGATCATCCATTTTTGATACATCTGACCATGGCAAACAGCAGTAAGTCTCTTTTCATCAATTAAGTTCAGTTGATCAAGCCGGGTCCGGATTCAATCGTCTTCACTCAAACCTGCATCTTTCATAATTCTCAAAGAGGGGATTTGAACCTCAATAGGCAAGACAGCCTCCATGCCATAAACTAAGGAATAGGGTGTTGCCCCAGATGATGTGTGAGTCGTGGTACGGTACCCGTGGAGAGAAAACAGTAGCATCTCATGCCAGTCCTTATAGGTGACTGTCATTTTCTGTATGATCTTTTTAATGTTTTTATTTGCAGCTTCGACTACACCATTCATCTTTGGCCGATAGGGGGATGAATTATGATGTTGAATCTTGAACTGCTCGCACAAGGCGGTGATCATAGTATTGTTAAGGTTCGTACCATTATCAGTGATGATCCTTTCTGGGATACCGTACCAGCAAATAAGATTCTGCTTGATGAAGCGGACAACAACATTCTTAGTAACGGATGCGAAGGAAGCTGCTTCGACCCACTTTGTGAAATAGTCAATGGCCACTAGAATGAAGCGGTGTCCATTGGAGGCTGTAGGCTTGATCTCCCCAATCATGTCGATTCCCCACATAGCAAAGGGCCAAGGAGCTGTTAAGACATTTAGAGGAACTGGAGGCACGTGCACCTTGTCTGCGTAGATTTGACACTTATGACAGGTCTGGGAGTGTTGATAGCAGTCTGCTTCCATGGTAGACCAATAATAGCCTGCCCGTAGGATTTTCTTCGCCATCGTATGCCCACTAGAGTGAGTGCCAAAGGTGCCTTCATGTAATTCGGCCATGATCGCTTTAGCTTCAATCTTATCCATACAACGGAGCAGAATAGAATCATGACTACGTTTGTACAGGATGCCATTTCTCAGGAAACATTTAGCAGAGAATCTCCTTAAGAACTTTTTATCATTGATTGAAGCTCCTTCTGGATATTCTTGAGCCTCGAGATACCTTTTCACTTCATGAAACCAAGGTTGGTCCACTACTTCTTCAGTATTAATCTCGTGACAGTGTACTGGTTCGTCCATTTGTTCAATGGTGATTTGGGGAGCCTAGTTATCCCAATTAAGTTTAAACATAGATGACATTGTGGCTAGAGCATCTGCTAGCTGATTTTCTTCTCGCAGGAAATGCTCGAAGGTAATCTGCTCGAAATGTGGTAACAATGTCAAAACATGTCCTTTGTAAGGGATAAGGTTTGGATGCTTAGTGTCCCATTCTCCTTTGATTTGACTGATGACCAAAGCTGAATCTCCAAACACATCTAAAGATTTGATTCCTAAGTCTATGGCAGCCTTGAGACCAAAGATGCATGCTTCGTATTCCGCCATGTTGTTCGTACAGTTGAAGCAAAGTCTGGCAGTAAAAGGAGTATGGCATCCTTCCGGAGATATGAGTACAGCTCTTATACCATTAACAAGTGCATTGGACGCCCCATCAAAGAACAGGGTCCATAGGGATCCTTGTTCAGGTCCGTCATATGGTCTGATTTCTTCACAATTGTCTAATGTCATGATGTCTTCATCCGAGAATTCAAACTTCATGGATTGATAATCTTCTACAGCTTGATGAGCAAGATGATCAGCTAGCACGCTGCCCTTTATAGCTTTTTGGGTAGTGTATTGTATGTCATATTCTGTTAGGATCATCTTCCATCTAGCTATCCTTCCAGACAGAGCAGGCTTCTCAAAGATGTACTTTATCGGATCCATCTTAGATATCAGCAAAGTGGTATGGGTCAACATATACTGTCTTAGCCGGCGAGCAGCCCATACCAGAGCGCAGCAAGTTTTCTCGAGCAGTGAATATCTGGTTTCACAGTCGGTAAAATTTTTGCTCAGGTAGTAAATAGCGTGCTCTTTTCGGCCAGACTCGTCATATTGCCCCAATACACACCCCATTGAGTTCTCTAAAACAATCAGATACATGATCAGTGGTCTTCCCTCGACTGGTGGCATCAACACAAGAGGCTCTTGTAAATACTCTTTGATTTTGTCAAAAGCAATCTGACATTCATCATTCTATCTGACTACCTGATCTTTCTTCAACAGTTTAAAGATTGGTTCACAAGTAGACGTTAGGTGAGAAATGAATCTAGCAATATAGTTCAGGCGTCCCAAGAATCCTCTGACTTCCTTCTCAGTACGAGGAGCAGGCATTTCTTGTATTTCTTTAACCTTGGCAGGATCAACCTCGATGCCTTTGTTGCTGACAATGAACCCTAAGAGTTTACTGGACCGGACTCCGAATGTGCACTTGTTTGGATTCAACCTTAGTTTATACTCCTTCAATCTCACAAACAGCTTTTGCAAGTGATCAAGGTGCTCCTCTTCAGTTTGTGATCAGGCTATCATGTCATCTACGTAGACCTCTATCTCATGATGTATCATATCATGAAACAAAGCTACCATGGCGCGTTGATAGGTTGCCCCGGCATTCTTCAGTCCGAATGGCATCACTTTGTAGCAGAATATCCCCCACTGTGTGACAAACGTAGTGTTCTCCATGTCCTCATGTGCCATTTTGATCTGGTTATAGCCTGAGAATCCGTCCATGAAGGAAAACACTTTGTGTTGGGCCATATTATCAACCAGGATATCGATGTGGGGAAGTGGAAAATCATCTTTAGGGCTGGCCCTATTTAAATCTCTATAATCTACGCACATCCGTACTTTGTCGTCCTTCTTAGGCACGGGAACAATGCTGGCAACCCATTGAGGATAGGAAGTAACAACCAGAAATCCAACATTGAATTGTTTCATAACTTCCACTTTGATCTTCTCTGACATGTCAGGTCTCATGCGGTGAACTTTCTATTTCACTGGTGGACAGTCTTCTCTTGTGGGTAGACGATATACCACGATGTCAGTATCGAGTCCCGGCATGTCTTCCTATGACCAGGCAAAGATCTCAATATTATCATGCAATAGTTGAATTAAGTGCTCCTTGACACTCGGCTCTAGATTAGCACCCACTTTGATTTCCTTTTTATCTTCCTCGGTACCCAAATTGATTGTATCCAACAGCTCCTCATGAGGCTGAATAGCTCTTTCCTCTTGTGGTAATAGTCTGGCCAATTCCCCTGGCACCTCACAATCTTCCTCACCTTCGTATTTGGCTTGGTAGATCAGATCTTCAGAGTCACTGAAGGCTATAGCAGTATCGTTACCCATGGGATCCGGAATGGAGGGGTACTGAGAGATGAAAGTTATTGGGACAAAGTCTCTGGCTTCCCAGTTGCGAAGTCCTCCGTTGACAGTAGGAAATATCCAATCTTCTAAGTTGCCATCCTCTTCATTGTCTTCTACTGCATTGACCCCTTGGTTGCTAATATTCACAGGTGGCCCTCTGGCACGGGCGCGACGTACAGCCTTCTGAGTAGTTGAAGTAAACCCCAAGCCAAACTTGTCTGATTTATACGGGATGTCTGGAAGCTGCCCCCATATGGTGCATCCACCCTCTTCTATTACTGCCTTTGCGTCCTTTAGAGATGACATCCGAAGTGGAGGTCTTGTGATCTTGGGAATCGAGGATACTGCCTTGGTTACCGCCACTTCTTGAGAGACTTCTTCAAAATGTTGGAAAGGGGTTTCAATGAACTCGTCATCCAACTCCATATATTGGAAAGAATTCAGATGACTAATCATGTACTCTTCCTCCCCATGGACAGTTATGATCTTTCCTTGGACCGGGTATTTCAGCATCTGATGCAATGTGGAGGTGACAACACCGGCATTGTGGATCCAAGGCCGTCCTAACAGACAAGAGTAAGAGGGACGGATGTCCATCACATAGAAGGTTGAATTGAAAGTCTGAGTTCCCACCTTTATCGGGATGTCCACCTCACCGTGGACCATCCTCTTCGAGCCATCAAATGCTCTCACAATTATGTTACTGGGTTTCAATGTCATCTCTTTGCAATCCAATCTGTCAAGAGCTTTCTTTGGTAAGACGTTCAAAGATGAACCAGTGTCTACCAAGACACGGGCTAGGGTTGTTCCTCTACACTCTACAGAGACATGTAATGCCTCGTTGTGTTTTCCCCCTTTGGGTGTCAAGTCAACATTAGAGAAACCCAGACCATTATCAGCTGTCAAACTGGCCACACAGTCTTAGAACTGGTCAGCAGACGTCTCTTGTGGCACATGAGTTGTCTTTAGAAATTTTACCAGATATTTCGCATGTGCCTCAGAGCATAACAACAATGCTAGCATAGAGATCTTGGAGGGGGTTTGCCCCAACTGTTCAACCACATCGTAATCACTCTTCTATATTATCCTCAGGATTTCTTCCATCTCCTTCTTGGATGTTTCAGGGACAGCTAGTGATTGAGCCTTCGTCCAGACAGGCTCTTCTTGAATGCTTTTCCCTTTATTCTCAGCAGTAGAGGTACCGGTAGGGACAGGAATTGTGTCGTCTTTGTTGGTAGATACGCTTGCAGGTATAATCACTGGTGCAGAGGTAATTTTCGGAACAGCCACGGGTCCAAAGACTGCCTTTGGAGGGGCAATCTCTGGAGAGAAGATTCTACCACTACGGGTAATCTTGCTAGTTCCGGCAATATTGCTAATGTCGGAATTTTCCTCTTCGGAGCTCTCTTCTTCGGCAGTCAGTTCATCTTGTTTGATACCATGGTAGTAGATTTATCCACCATAATTCCATGGTACTGTTTTATCTGATTTGTACGGGACCGGCCTGGGCATTGTGATCTTAAGTGGAGTAGTTTTTAGAGCAGGTGTAATCCTAACGGGTCTTTTGGGGGCCCTAGAAGGATTGGCGGAGATGGTTATGATCGAAATATCTTTAACAGGAACGGGTAAAACAGGAGCATTCTCAAACAGAATTTCCTGGTTATCAATCAGGCGTTGGATACCTGTCTTCAACAGAGGGTAATCAGTCGGCGAGGTCAAACACATATGGCAGTCTTCTTTACATCCTGGGAATACACCAGCTTTTAACAAATTCATCTTAATGATCGGGAGCGGAGTCAAAAGTTCATCTACTGTAGCAACAAACAAATCTTCCTCAACAGCATTAACATTGTGACGATGCCTAGGCATCGGAGCGGAAATGACATTCGGTTTCTCAGGCGCATCAAACTCAACTTCCTTTGCATCAATAAGGTCCTGAATTTTGTTCTTCAGAGCCCAACAGTTGTTAGTGTCGTGCCCTGGACTTTCAGAATGGTATGCGCATCTGGCATTTGGGTGATAATGAGGGGACGCAGTATTGGGATTCTTTGGGGCCTCTTTTAAAGTTGCCAGATTCAATTTTAGAAGATGTGGTAGAACCTGGGCTAGAGTCATGTTAATCCTGGTGAATTACCGGACTAGCCTTTCCACCCTTGGCTGGTTATTTCTTGGCTGGTCAGATGCGGGCTTTGGGATCATAACGGCCCCCACCACTGGTCGGCGTTCAGTTCTTCCTTGATTTCTTCGTGAATAAACAGCAGATATTTCCTTCCTCCCAGTGAAGGGTTTTTTCACAGCTGTAGAGGCAGACGCGTCCTTCTGAATCTTCCCACTTCTTATACCAGCTTCCACCCTCTCACCGGTTAATATCAATTCAGTAAACCCTGCAGAGGGACTCCCAATCAGATGATTGAAGAAAGGGCCTGATAGAGTTCCTAAGAACATGTCCACCAACTCCCTTTCAGACAGAGGGGGTTGCACTCTTCCGGCTAAATCACTCCACTTTTGCGCATAATCTTTGAAGCCCTCATTGGAAACCATAGCCATACTCTGAAGTTGAGTACGGGTAGGCGCCAAATCGGCGTTGTACGGGTATTGTTTATAGAAAGCTGCGGCCAGGTCTTCCCAATTGTGGATGTCGGCCTTTTCTAATTGGTAAAACCAATTGTGATACGGTGGGAGAACTGACTTGAGGTTTTGCGTTTGTTTTCGCAAATGTTTCGGTTGAGCAAGAGTCGCCACCGACTTTTTATTTTATCCTAAGGAAAGGTTAAAAAGCACAGCAAAAAACCTTTTGAGATGTTTTCTTGGGTTCGGGGAGTAGATTATAGAAAGGGAAGGTATTAGCACCCTTTCTATCCATGGTTATCTATGGGCTCTTAGTTACTTGCTTAGATCATTTGCCTTTTGTTTTCAATTGTTTTAAATGGTGCTTGTGTGTGTGTGGGTTTTGAAAATTATTTTGAAAAGAGGCCAATGTGGTGGCAATCTTTGTAATGATCCATGTGGGGATGTATACAAAGATGTACGTCTTTTGAAAAGGTTTTCATTTGTTTTTGAAAGTTTGTTTTGAAAGTGTTGTGAGGTGTGGTTTTAGAAAATAGGCAAGTGTTTTGTTTTTGCAAGTTTGATTCAAGTAACTAAGAGGTTTATCTACTCCTAAATTTCTCAAAGATTATTGCTATGTTTTAACCCTTTTAACAAGTTTGTTCCACCATTGTATTTGGTGGACAATCTCATGTTAGGATGTGAAAGGGACGGGCGCGGGTCATCGTTTAGACCATAATTGCAATGGTGCCAAGTATCTTTGGGCAATTTTCTTTAAGGGACTTGATCATTTGTTTAGGCAATATTTTGAAAAGTGTTATCGAGGGACTATGATCATTCAATTTGTTTGTTTTGCCCAAAGAGACCTAGCATACAACATGGCCCAATTTTGAAAGGCAACAAGTGGAATACCCTAGGGGGTGCAAGTGTGATTTGTGTGTCCATTTTCATGCTTGTTTGTCTTGAGATTAGGTCATAACTATTTTGTTGTTTTTTCGCATACAAACCCTAATTCTAACATGGTATAATTAGAAAGCAATAAAGTGCGAAAATAAATTTACTAAGCTATTACAAAACCAAATATGGGAAGGGGGGTACAAATGTTCAAATGGGGATTTTGACAAGGAATTTAAACCTAAAACTATTACATCAATATTAAAATATTTTACAAGATGATTAATTTACATAGATTAAATAAAATAAGACAAATATGCAAGAATGCAAAAAAGAATTTTTATATGTATGAAAAAAGAATTATTTATGTGAAATAAAAATGTATTATTTTTTGGAGTATTTTAATATTTAGGGCAAAACCCTAATTCTATTAAATAAAATGTATTATTATTTAATTTAATACAAGTATTTATTTATTATGCACAAAAATAAAAATAAAATGAAGTATATTTATAAAAAGTATTTTTTATGTCAAATATTAATAAAAATGAAAAATATAGGTATTTTTGTATTCTAACCTAAATATATATATATATATATATATATATATATATATATATATATATATATATATATATATATATATATATATATATATATATATATATATATATATATATATATATATATATATATATATATATATATATATATATATATATATATATATATATATATATATATATATATATATATATATATATATATATATATATATATATATATATATATATATATATATATATATTAAGTTCTAAATATGTATTATATATAAAAATAATAATATTTAATATTTAATAAAAAAAGTATTTTTCTATAAAATATTTTCAGAAAGTACAACAAAAATAAAAATGTATAGAAATGCATTTGCACTATTTTTTTAGTATTTTAAACAAAATATATGTATTTATCTATTTATGTATAAACTAAAAGAAAACTAAATAAATGCCTAATAAAATCAAAAATGGTGAGAAAAAATATTTTTATATTTTTAATGTCATGAGAAAAAATAAACAAGTCAATCAAAAAAAGAAAAAGTCAAAAAGTCAAAGAAATAAGCAAAATGGGCTCAGGGGGTTCAAAAGCAATTATGTGGTGCAAAAAGAAAAGTCAACACAGGCCCAGCCCATGAAGACCTTTCTTCAACCTCCAGCCTTCTGTTTGAACAAAACGCGCGCCACTTTCCTCCATTGCAAAGTCCTGATTCCTTGAGTTTTAGCAAAAACTTCCAACATCAAAACTGTTAAGCATCTTCCCACGAATTCACACATATAAAAAACATGTTTTAATTCTCAGAAATGAGAGAGAATTTCTTCTCTCCCAATTCTTAACCTAATTTTTATTCAAAGTTCAGACATCAAATTCTTGCAACACACATAATATAAATAAAATCTAATTATATGGGCATGTTCAGGGCAATGATTATGACATCTGCTCTTCACAAACCTAAAGCTAACAATGCCTAATAAGAGAGATACGAATTCAAAAACTCACCTGTTCAGTTGAAGTTCTATCTGGCAGTGGAGAAGCTCTCAGTGCAAGGTGATGATTGGAAAAGCTTCCTTGAGGTCCAGGGATGCTATTCCAATGTTTACTTTGTCTTGAAAGCTTTTGAATCGAGCTAGAGCACTTCACCTGCAAGTCAGAAATGTGAAAATGGTGGAACCAGTTAGAGGGATTACAGGTCGTGTTTTTGCTTTTGGTTAGCTTGCATAGATGTTATGGAATGTATGTGAGCTGGTTTGGGCAAGAATGCTTGAAAGGATTGAGAGTTGGAACTCAATCTGCAGAGGTTGCTCTGTTTGAGCAGTTTCAAGGTGATTCTGAGTTTTGGGGGAGATTGGAGGTAAAAGACTCGTGCAATAGCTTGGTTGTGATGTGTGGAATGTGTTTGATCAGTTTGTCTAAGTGTTTGTAGGCTGATATGTAAGTTGGTACAAGTTATGCTACCTTACTTGAATTTGAAGCAAGCAATGGCCACTTGATCATTCTAGCCTGTACAGGCCCTCACACTATGCTGCATCTTTTAGTCTTGATCAGTGTGTTATGTTCATGAATCTTGTGTCCAAAGATATGCATTGTACCATTTGATTTGCAAACTTGACATAAAGTTCTACTTTACAAAAATGGATAAATCACTTTTTTCCAATTAAGGCTTAAATCTTTGTACAATGACCAAACTCAAAGAATAACATCTTGGCACAATGTATTAGCATTAAATTTATGAGTGTCAAAGGGTTTTAGGACCTGTAATGTAGCACAAACTATGCTGATTTGAAAATGGCCTAAGTTATGAACATGTTCATGAACCATTCAAAAGTGGATTTTTGCCATATTGTGAAATTCGATTCTCTCAAGTTATGAGGTTGTTTGAGAAGTTCTTGGACATTTTGGAAAGCTTGGAATGTGTACTACAATCCATCTTTGAAATGCAAATTGAAATTCCAAGTAGAAGTGTATGGAAAATGGTCTTGAAGTTAGGTAGAAAACCTTGTCAAAAAGGTCAAATTTTCACTAAGTTATGAATGGTTTAGTGCCCTTATTCAAAAATTTATAACTTGAGATACAAGCCTCATTTGGGAAAACTTTTTGAATCAAAGTTGTAGATTATGCAACAAGCTACAACTTTCATGTTTTGACTTTTGTTTGAATCCAAATGAATCTTGGTGAGAAAGTGGGGCAAAGTTTGGAAAAAATTAGGGTTTTCCATAACTTAGAAAATTCTAAGTTATGAAAAATTCCCATTTCAAACCCTAATTTGCATTTCTTGGTTTCTTGATGAACAAGTTTCATGATTTGGCATGTTTTGATGAAAAATGAATCTTGACTCTTGATTTTGACCAAAAAGTCAAAGTTTGACTTTTCAGTATACATTCAAAATTGATCAATTGACTGGGAAATTCAACTGTCAATCTTGTGTACTTGGGATCTTTTGAATTTGTTGAACATGCCAAGACAATTCCATGGGGTTCTTGAGTCCATATGTGAGTTTGGCTTGCCATTGGCTAGGTCAAACAGTCAAAAATTGCCTTTGTGCAGTCAAAACCCTAAAAATGACCATTTTGCCCTTTTGGTGATCTGATCAAATTTCTTGTGGGATTGTGATCCAAACTTGATCAAATGGTCCATATGAGTCCATAATGTTGATGTGGGTCAAAAATCATGAGGTTTGACTGTCAATTGACCACATTTGACTTTTTCCCCAATACAGCTGATTTCTAGGTCAACTGTCCAATTGACTGGGCAAAACTTGGAATCAAGACTTGAAACTTGGTATGGATAAACTTGGGAGTCCAACATGAAGCATGAAAGTCATCTTAGGCTTTTTAGGTCAAAACATCTTTGTTCAACCACAAACCCTAATTTGAGTTAGCAGTGCAAGGAGAAGTCTTGAGCAGAGGAAACCCTAACTGGATCTTGATCTTCAAAGGTCTTGTGATGAGAAAATATTGAGGAAATGGGAGGGAAAATTTTGGGGTACAACAGTTGCCCCTGTTCAATCTTCTTGAACCTGAAGAGTTAGATTGGCAAGTTTGCCTTTCGTGACTCGAGGGTAAAAGGAGATTGGACACTAGAGTGCCCGGAAATTTGCACTCGCATGTTGAAGTATCAATAATGTGATGTTGGGAATGGGCTTATAGATGCCATTTGGAGAGGTGGTGGATAGGGAGATGGGCTTATAGATGCCATCTGGAAATGTGACGGAACTTTGTCGGGAATGGGCTTATAGATGCCATTTGGAAGTATTGATCGCATAAGAGATTCCTTAGCGAAAACTTGTGTATTTGAGAAAGACAGATGTTTTCCTGGCTCGTTACAGGTGTTTGATCTTCAGTCTCCTTATGTAGATATGCCCTGGCTAGATACAGGTATCGAATCTACAATCGGTTGTTCATAGATGTGCCCTGGCTGGGTACATGAGTCGAATCTGGAAATAGTCGTTAGTAGATATGCCCTGGCTGGATACAGGAATCGAATCCTCGAACTCTTCAGACGTGCCCTGGCTAGATACAGGAATCGAGTCTGGAAATGTGATCAACAGATATGCCCTGGCTGGATACAGGAGTCGAATCTGGAATTGTGATAGTTTATAGATATGCCCTGGCTGGATACAGGAATCGAATCTGGAAATGTTGTAGTTGATAGATGTGCCCTGGCTGGATACAGGAATTGAATCTTCGAACTTCTTCAGACGTACCCTGGCTAGATACAGGAGTCGAGTCTGGAAACTGATCACTCTCATATGTGCCCTGGCTAGATACAGGTATCGAATCTGGAATTGTGACAGTTGAAGGTAGTTGTCTTTGGGATTGTCTTTTTCCCTGAAAAGGCAAAAACATAAGTTGTATGCAATGTCATGATGTATGATATGCATGATGTCATGATGTTCAACAAGAAATAGTGTTGTATGCACTTTATCATGTATGTAAGCAAGATGTATGAAGATGTGAAATGTTTATGAATGTAATTCCGTCTTAGGAAAATAAATCCTTAACGAACGGCCGAAGAATTGCTCTGTGGCAGAGATACTTTGTTGAAGTTTTGATGAGAGGCCTGCTGAGGACTTCAATGATGGATTCTGCTGGGGATAATGATGATAAACTCCGCTGGGGAACAACAAAGATAAACTCCGCTGGGGAATAACAAAGATAAACTCCGCTGGGGAATACCAAAGATAGACTCCTGCCGGGGATTGAAGGAACTTTGCCGAGGGTGATCTTCCGTGGAAATTAGCTGAGGATAACCCAGTTATAAGCCCTTGTGAGGAATAACTCTGAATAAAGCTCGGGAGAGACGTCCGTACTCTGCAGGGAACAAGTTTCCAGAATCTACTAGGGATGAGCTTCAAGACCTACCGGGGAATGTTGCGCCTTTTCAGGATTGACAGGGAATCAACTCCGCTTGGGGAATGTATTGCTGAATCTTGTCTTACTCTGCGGGGCGTTGAGATGATTTGGTCACATTCTTCAGTCGAATCTACCCGGGTACCTTGGCAGACAAAGCAACCAGACTGCATCAGACAACTTCACATTGCCCCTGTCTCTGATGTCACCTGTAATTAATCTCTTGTTTTATATGCAAATATTTATGAATCAGCAATTTAATGTCAAATGCATATATCAAAAATGAACATTGGACGTTCTTCGCAAAACAAAACAGAAAAAAGAAAAACAATGGCAATTTGTATGGACAAGTGAATTTGTATTGATTTGAACTTTGCCCGTGAATAGGTGTTTTTGTACAAGAGGCTGACATCCTAGTAAGAGGACGCCGCCAAATAACATATAATTTACAATTTTGAAAAGGAAACAAAACAGCTATGTGAACAATCCCCCTGGGTTCCAACTCTGCTATCGCCTTTATGTCTCCGAGCGTCTTATCGCTTTGCTGCCTAGTTGAAGATGAAGCTGATTGGTCGATGCCGAAGTCTGAGCCAGATAGTTGATGCCGAATTCCGGATGCGAAGTGATCCAATGAGACATATTGTTACGTTTTATCCCTAACTTTTGCCTGGACCGCCCTTTCGGGTTTTCAGCCCACCGGGATACCCATTTTTGCCCAAGCCGCCTTTTCAGGTTTTCGACTTGTCGGGTGTACAGATTTTTTCATTTCATCCCTTATTTTTGCCCGAACCCTTTTGGTTCGCCGGGAAGCCCTTATTTTTGCCTAGGTATGTCAACCTAGCGGGTCTTTTTATTTATGCGTAGTATTTTTTCACTATGTCTGCATTGGCGGGGTGAGGAAGGTCGTCACCATCCATGGTGGTTAGGATCATGGCTCCTCCTGAGAATACATGTTTAACCACAAATGGCCCTTCGTACGTAGGGGTCCATTTGCCCCGGGGATCACTTTGAGGAAAGATGATGCGTTTGATTACCAGGTCCCCAACTTGATACTCTTGTGGTTTGACCTTCTTGTTAAATGCCCTGATCATTCGTTTTTGATACGTCTGACCATGACAGATAGTGGTGAGTCTCATTTCGTCAATCAGATTTAATTGATCGAGTCGAGTCTGGATCTAGTCATCTTCACTTAAGTCTGCATCCTTCATTATCCGGAGAGAGGGTATCTAGACTTCAATTGGCAAGACTGCCTCCATGCCATAGACCAAGGAGAAAGGAGTTGCCCCGGTTGACGTCCTTGCTGAGGTACGGTACCCATGAAGAGCGAACGGTAGCATCTCGTGCCAATCTTTATAGGTCACTGTCATCTTCTGCACAATTTTCTTGATATTCTTATTAGCTGCCTCTACAGCCCCATTCATCTTCGGCCGGTAGGGAGAAGAATTGTGATGCTGTATCTTGAATTGTTTATAGAGTTCAGTGATCATCGTGTTGTTGAGATTGGTACCATTGTCCGTAATGATTCTTTCCGGGACGTCGTACCGACAGATCAAATTATGCCGGATGAAACGTGCCACGACGCTCTTGGTTACTGTGGCATAGGAAGCTGCCTCAACCCACTTCGTGAAGTAATCGATCGCTACCAAGATGAAGCGGTGCCCATTGGATGCCGTCGGTCGGATCTCACCGATCATATCAATCCCCCACATTGCAAAAGGCCAAGGTGCCGTCAGGACGTTCAGAGGAACTGGAGGAATATGCACCTTGTCAGCATAGATTTGGCATTTGTGACAAGTTCGGGAGTGTTGGTAACAATCAGCTTCCATTGTGGACCAGAAATATCCTGCCCGAAGGATTTTCTTAGCCATGGTGTGTCCACTGGAATGTGTTCCAAATGTACCTTCATGCAGTTCTATCATGATCTTCTCTGCTTCAGCCTTATCCACACAACGTAGTAGAGTTGAATCATGATTCCGTTTGTAGAGAATGTCGTTGCTGAGGAAGAATTTTGCAGCAAACCTCCTCATGAACTTCTTGTCATTGACAGATGCGCCTTCAGGGTATTCCTGAGCTTCCAAGTACCTCTTCACCTCATGATACCAGGGTTTTTCAGTCACCTTTTCAGCCTCAAGCTCGCAGCAGTATGCCGGTTCATCCAACTTCCAGATAATGATCCGGGGAGCCTCATTGTCCCATTTAACTTTGAACATTGAAGACATCGTAGCTAGGGCGTCCGCTAGCTGATTCTCCTCTCTTGGGAAGTGCTCAAAAGTTATTTCTTCAAAGTGGGGAAGCAAGGTCGACACATACTCCTTGTAAGGAATAAGATTTGGGTGTTTCGTATCCCACTCGCCTTTGATCTGATTGATCACGAGAGCGGAATCTCCGAAAATACTCAGAAATTTGATCCTTAAATCGATTGCAGCTTGTAAACCCATGATACATGCCTCATATTCTGCCATATTGTTGGTGCAGTTGAAACATAATCGGGCGGTGAGTGGAGTATGAGTTCCTTTGGGAGATATGATTACAGAGCCGACGCCGTTACCCAAAGCATTGGAGGCTCCGTCAAAATGCATAGACCATCGGGATCCTTCCTCAGGTCCTTCATCCGGTCCAGGTACTTCACAGTCAGTTACCACCATGATGTCTTCGTCTGGAAAATCAAAGTTCAATGATTGGTAATCGTCCACAGGTTGGTGTGCCAAATGATCCGCCAGTACACTTCCTTTAATTGCTTTCTGAGTTGTATACTGGATGTCATATTCTGCCAAGATCATTTGCCACCTCGCTATTCTTCCAGACAGAGAGGGCTTTTCGAATATGTACTTGATGGGATCCATCTTTGAAATTAGTAGAGTAGTGTGAGTCAGCATATACTGTCTCATCCGGCGAGCAGCCCATACTAGAGCGCAGCAAGTTTTCTCAAGCAGTGAGTAACGAGACTCACAGTCGGTAAACTTTTTGCTCAAGTAATAAATAGCGTGCTCTTTTCGGCCAGACTCGTCATGCTGCCCCAGTACACACCCCATTGAATTGTCAAGTACTGTCAAGTATAATATCAGAGGTCTTCCTTCCACTGGTGGCATAAGAATGGGTGGCTCTTGGAGATATTCCTTTATCCTTTCAAAGGCGGCCTGACATTCATCGTTCCAGCGTACTACTTGATCTTTCTTCAGTAATTTGAAGATTGGCTCACAAGTAGCAGTCAGATGTGAGATGAATCGGGCAATGTAATTCAGTCGTCCCAGGAAGCCTCTGACTTCTTTCTCTGTCTTTGGAGTCGGCATCTCTTGTATGGCTTTTACCTTGGCAGGGTCCACCTGAATACCTTTGTCACTTACAATGAAACCTAGCAATTTTCCAGATCTTACCCCAAAGGTGCATTTGTTGGGATTCAACCTCAGCTTGTATAACTTGAGTCGGTCAAACAACTTCCTCAGATGGTCAAGGTGCTCCTCCTCAGTTTGAGACCTTGCAATCATGTCATCAACGTATACCTCAATCTCATGATGGATCATATCATGAAATAAAGCAACCATGGCACGTTGATAGGTTGCCCCAGCATTTTTCAATCCGAATGGCATGACCTTATAACAGAAGGTGCCCCACTGAGTCACAAAGTTAGTTTTTTCCATATCCTCCGGAGCCATCTTGATCTGATTATACCCTGAAAAACCATCCATAAAGGAGAAAACCTTGTGTTGAGCGGTATTGTCAACAAGAACGTTGATGTGAGGTAAGGGGAAGTCATCCTTGGGGCTTGCCCTGTTCAAATCTCTGTAGTCGACACACATTCTGACTTTATCGTCCTTCTTCGGTACTGGCACCACGTTAGCGACCCATTGAGGATAAGAAGTTACTGCTAGAAACCCGGCATCGAACTGCTTCATGACCTCGGCCTTGATCTTTTCAGACATCTCCGGACGCATACGGCGGACCTTTTGCTTTACCGGAGGGCAATCCTCCTTGGTTGGCAGGTGGTGAACTACAATGTCGGCATCCAAACCAGGCATGTCTTCATAGGACCAAGCAAATATCTCCATGTAATCACGTAGCATCTGGATTAATCGTTGCTTCACGCTGAGCTCTAGATTAGCCCCAATCTTGACCTCTTTCCTATTTGTCTCAGTACCCAGGTTAATTGTTTCTACCGGCTCTTCATGTGGTTGAATAGCCCTCTCTTCCTGGAGTAGCAGTCTTGCAAGTTCACCAGGCACTTCGCAATCATCTTCACCTTCGTCTTCGGCCAAGTTGATCAGATTCTCGAAGTCATAACTGGCGGTAGCAGAGCTGTTACCAGTGAGATCCAGAGTGGATTGAAACCTGTATAAGTGAGTGTGTGTAAATATAGCTGTTTTGCAATATATATATATAACACAGAAAGAAAAAGAGCGCAAGATTTGAAATGCAACAAACGTCCAATGTTTTGATTGATGATATATGGAAATGTCATACAAAAAGCCCTCACAAATGGAGCTACGATGCCCCGGGTAGGACACCGAGCCAACAAAGTTTTAACATATTGTTTGTTACAAATTGGAAATCAAAAGAAATTAATTACTACGTGACAAATGTGATAGGTGTAAAATCCTTTGCCATCCAGTTGCTGGGTCCGTTGCTGGCAGTCGGGTAGATCCAACTGTCAAACTCTGCTTCCTCTACATCCTCCTCAATAGCATTCACCCTTGGGTTGGAGATGAACACCGGAGCCTTTCTGATCTTGTCCTTGCGCACAACCCTCTGAGCCTCTGCAGTGAAGCCCAGCCCAAACTTGTCGTTCTTTTGAGTGAAGTCAGGAAGCTGGCCCCAGTTTGCACAATTGCCTTTCTCGATTACAGCCCGGGCATCCTTCAAGGACGCCATCTTCAACGGAAAATCTTCTTCAACTATTGCTTCAGCTGATGCCAACACTGGAGGTACTTCCTCAAAATGCTGAAAGGGGGTTTCAATAAACTCCCCGTCCATCTCGATATACCGGAATGAATTCAAGTGACTAACCATGTATTCCTCCTCACCCTGCACAGTAACAATCTTCCCTTTGACAGGGTATTTGAGCTTTTGGTGTAGAGCGGATGTTACTGCCCCAGCTTTGTGAATCCAGGGTCGACCCAACAAGCAGGAGTAAGATGGACGAATATCCATTACATAGAACGTTGAGTTGAAAACTTGGGAACCCACACGAATAGGGATGTCTACTTCACCGTGCACCATCCTCTTAGAACCGTCAAAGGCTCTAACAATGATGTTACTAGGTTTCAACTCCAGGCCCTCACAATCCAAGCGATCCAGTGCTTTCTTGGGCAAAACATTCAGGGAAGAGCCGGTATCCACTAACACGTGTGCGAGAGTAGTGCCCATGCATTCTATGGAAACATGCAGGGCATCATTGTGATTTTTCCCTTTGGTGGTAAGGTCAGCATCCGAGAACCCTAAGCCATTGCCAGCCGTCAAATTAGCCACACAGTCGGTGAATTGATCCGCGGAGGTCTCTTGCGGCACATGGGCCGTTTTCAGAAATGAAATCAGGGCTTTTGCATGGGCCTCTGAGCATAGCAGTAATGACAGCATAGAGATTTTGGAGGGAGTATGCCCCAACTGTTCAACAACATTAAAGTCACTTTTTTTGATAATTTTAAGGATTTCCTCCATTTCTTGTTGGGAGGCTTCCACAGCAGTCTTCTTTTTTGGTGCCTCCGTCCTGGCAGGCGAATCGGTAGTAACTTCTTTGCCTCGAGTATCAGAGGATTCGGCGGCAGTAGTAGACATAGGAACTTGAATTGGAACATACACACTTGCGGGTGTGATGGTGAGCGGTTTTCGGATAACTGACGGTGCAATGTCAGGCGAGAAGAGCCTGCCACTGCGGGTAATCTTGGCGGGACCAGTGATGCTACTGATACTGGTATTGGTGTTGAACTCCTGCTTCACCCCAAGCACATACACGTCGGCTCCATAATGCCATGGGACCGCTTTATCAGACTCATATAGGAGAGGCCCTGGAACAGTAATAGTGATGGGTGCGACAGACATAATTTGGACTGGTTTCTTCACAGGAGCTTTGGCAGGATTGTAAATTGTGACAACAGATATTTCTTCAATGGAAACAGACGGAACAGCAGTTTTCTTGAACAGAATTTCTTTGCTATCCATCAGGCTTTGGATGCCTGATTTCAGCAGTGGACAACCGGTAGGGATAACAGCACACAGGAGGCAACCCTTACTACAACCCGGAAATAAACCGGCTAGTAGTAAGTTCCTCTTAACAGTCAAAAGAGGGGTAACAACTTCATTCACCGAAACAGTATACAACTCTTCCTCAATGGCATTTACTCTATGTTGGGGCATAGGAGCAGTTACAACATTCGGTCTTTCAGGCGCTTCAAACTGAATTTCCTTCGCGTCGATAAGATCTTGCACTTTGTTTCTCAAGGCCCAGCAATCATCAGTAGTGTGCCCGGGACTATCAGAATTATAAGCACACCGGGCATTTGGGTTATACTTAGGAGACGCAGTGTTGACGACCTTAGGAGCTTCTTTGAGGGTCACCAAGTTGGTTGATAACAGTTGGGGTAAAATTTGAGATAGGGTCATACTCAGCCGAGTATACTGCCTCTTGGGCCTTTCACTTCTTTGTTGATTATACTGCTGAGGAGCAGCAACAGGTTTTGAAATGACCAAAGCATTGACGGCTTGGCGACTTTCGGGCTTGACTTGTCGTCTAGGACCATAGACGGCGCTTGCTTCTTTCTTAAACGGCCTCTTCTCAGTACTTGTAGAGGCAGCCTTTTGTATCTTGCCTGACCTGATGCCAGCTTCAATTCTTTCTCCCGTTAGAATCAAATCCGTAAACCCAGCGGAGGAGTTACCAACCAAATGATTGAAAAATGGACCAGACAAAGTCCCTAGGAACATATCAACCAGCTCACGATCAGTCAGTGGAGGCTGCACCCTGCCAGCCAAATCTCTCCATTTTTGTGCGTATTCTTTGAACCCTTCACCCGTTCCTAGAGACATACCCTGAAGTTGGGTACGCGTAGGAGCGAGATCAGAATTGTATTGATATTTTCTGTAGAATGCGGTTGCCAAATCTTCCCAGTGTCGGATGCTAGTTCCATCTAATTGGTAGAACCATTCAAGCTGTGACCCCGAGAGGCTATCTTGGAAGAAGTGAATGCAGAGGTTCTTATCCGTCGTTTAAGGTTGGATCTTCCTTACGTACGACCTCAGATGCAGCTTTGGGCAGGAGACCCCATCATACTTGGCGAAGGCAGGCTCCTTAAACTTGTGTGGAATTACTACCCCAGAAGATAACCCCAGATCTCCGAAATCCAGTCCCGGCACATTCTGAATTTCCATGGCGCTCAAGCGGTCCTCCAATTGCTTGTATCTGTCAGTAGCAGGTGGGTATTGTTCGTCATTATAGTCCGTCTCGTTGTCGGAGACTGCGGGACTAGGAGCTCCTCCCCCTTGGGGACTGTTTTTCTCAGCAGAAGAAGTAGTTGGTTCAGCTTCATTATGGAGTGTGTTCCCAAATCTGCGTCCGGTGTTGAACAATGCAGTCCTCTTTTTCTTCTTCTTCTTCAGGAGTAGAGTCTTCAACTCTTGCTGACCTTGGGCTAGGCTTAGGACCATCTCTTGAAACTGTGCACTTTGGGCCTGAAGGGCCTTGATTGCTTGCTCACTGGATGAGTCTGGATTCATGATGACTGTTCAAAATAAATAGCGAAGGAGATTAAGCAACCTGTGAAATAGGGTACCTGCTATGCATATGGTGCAATGGAATGCGTATGTTTTATGTTTTCAAAGACAAACAAGATTCAACTTTGTAGACAAGAAGGGAAACACACTTCATTAGATTAAAATTTTCAACTGTTCAACAATTTGCCCTTAGGCATTACAGGAATGAAAAATACTGGAAAGGAAATAAAAGCTATAAAAGGAAATATCCAAAGCCCATCAATGCTCCCATGGCCTCCTTTTCTCAGTGCTGATGTAGTTGTTCAGGACCCTCTCTTCCTCCAATTGCTTAGTTAGCCTCTGGATCTTCCGTTCCTGCTCGTTGAACTTCTCCCGATAGAAATCCCGTTCTTCCTTTAGCTGCGCCCAAGATCTCTTCATTGTGTCAAAATCAGTAGGTATCTGAGGAGGGAGGACAGTTGGAGGAACCCCATCTTCATTAGGAGATTCAAGAATGATAGGTCTGACAGCTTCATACGGCATCCCTAACCTCTGAGCACGGATGCGGACCCACTTGCAATAGGGCTCCATTGGTAGAGAAGTCTTTGGCCCCAACTCATGTGGGTCAGCTTTGTGAATTTTGTCCCAAGCTCTAATGAATCCATGGCGTAGTTTGTCACTGTCTGCCTGAAACTCAAAATGGAAGTGAGGAACCAGCATTTCATGAGGCCCATCTCCTCTGGCTCTTCCAAACTGACGGAGAGCTAAGCATGGATTGTAAGAGATTCCTCCTTGGATACCAATCAACGGAACATTAGGGTATTCTCCGCAACGGTCAACAACAGCTACCTCATCCAAACCTCTGAGAGTCCAGGTGATGTCATTATCAGTGAGAGACATTAACCTCCGAGCCCAACCTTTTCCTTCTTCATTCTTCAGCACGAACTTAGGAAGGTGCGAAATAAACCACCTCACTAGCAAAGGAGCACAACACCATGGAGTTCCCCGTTTTCGAGCAGTACGAGCATAGAGTTGTTGCAGGATATCACCCAAAATAGTGGGTACAGGATTCCGAGACATGAAGATCCTTATGACATGGATACTGATAAAGGTGTCAGGGTTGGGAAACAATACCAGACCATAGATCAAAAGAGCCAGAATATCCTCGTACGCCTTGAAGTCCAAGTCATTCCAGAAATCATTAGCCTTGCCAACCAGAAATTTGACCAAAAAGCCCTTGACCCCATTTCTAGTTTCCCAGTTGGACAATACCTCTTCTTTGGTCAAGGGGAGAATTGCAGCAATCTCTTCAGGCCTAGGAGTCTTTTCTAAACCAGTGAATGGAGTTTGTTCCAAGACAGGGATCCCAAGCAAATAAGAGAATTCTTCCAGGGTAGGAACCAGCTGGAAGTCTTGAAAGGTGAAACAATGATACAGAGGGTCATAAAACTGGGTCAGAACACTTATCAGTTGTTGGTCCCATTTTGCAGTGATCAAGCCAAGGAGAGAACCATGTCTGTTGATGAAGGAAGAAGTGTTTGGAATCCTTCCAACCAAATCCTTGAGTAAAACTGGTGGTTGAACAAAGTTGAGCCGGATGATATTCCTATGTACGAGCATCATGATGTCCTACAAAATAGAGCAAAGATGAAACTTTTTTGTCTTTGAAATGGGTTAGTCCTTTATACAGGATGCATGCAATGGTATGATGGCATGATGCTATGATGAAGCACACCACAAGTATTCACACAGGCAAACATGATAAGGCACACAAGTCACACAAGACACCCTTAGGTTTCAGGCCAGCATGAATTTCAGGTATTATCCTCTTTTGGTTTTGTTGGTTAAAACCTGTCCTATCAAAAGTAACCGGGTTCTAAAGGATCTCAAATCATTGGCTACCCTCAATCGGTCATAACTCCAGCATCGCAATCTTTTCTCGCGGCCAGAACCATCTCGAGAGTTTAGCCTCAATGAGTGTAGCATACTGCTACTGTCCTAATAGCCAAGTTGGTCAATTTAGGGTTCTAAGGTTGGTTGGTCTTTAATGACTCCTTAGAAGACCTATATTCTCCCTGTTGCAACACAAGGGATATAGGTACAGACTAAGATGCCACACCAACGTAGCCACTGCTTCACCCATGTCGGTCTACGCCGGACAGGTCCCTCACAGATTATGCTACCTAAAAAGGGTATTTCCCAGATCCGGGTTAGGATCTATGAGACTCCGATGCAAAGCCTATAAATATAAAAGCAAACAAAGCAAACAATTGAAAACAAAGGTGATCTAAACCCTAAGGTTACTCCACTTTTTAAGTTTTCCCCAGCAGAGTCGCCAGTTCTGTGATACGGTGGGAGAACTGACTTGAGGTTTTGCGTTTGTTTTCGCAAATGTTTCGGTTGAGCAAGAGTCGCCACCGACTTTTTATTTTATCCTAAGGAAAGGTTAAAAAGCACAGTAAAAAACCTTTTGAGATGTTTTCTTGGGTTCGGGGAGTAGATTATAGAAAGGGGAGGTATTAGCACCCTTTCTATCCATGGTTATCCATGGGCTCTTAGTTACTTGCTTAGATCATTTGTCTTTTGTTTTCAATTGTTTTAAATGGTGCTTGTGTGTGTGTGGGTTTTGAAAATTATTTTGAAAAGAGGCCAATGTGGTGGCAATCTTTGTAATGATCCATGTGGGGATGTATACAAAGATGTACGTCTTTTGAAAAGGTTTTCATTTGTTTTTGAAAGTTTGTTTTGAAAGTGTTGTGAGGTGTGGTTTTAGAAAATAGGCAAGTGTTTTGTTTTTGCAAGTTTGATTCAAGTAACTAAGAGGTTTATCTACTCCTAAATTTCTCAAAGATTATTGCTATGTTTTAACCCTTTTAACAAGTTTGTTCCACCATTGTATTTGGTGGACAATCTCATGTTAGGATGTGAAAGGGACGGGCGCGGGTCATCGTTTAGACCATAATTGCAATGGTGCCAAGTATCTTTGGGCAATTTTCTTTAAGGGACTTGATCATTTGTTTAGGCAATATTTTGAAAAGTGTTATCGAGGGACTATGATCATTCAATTTGTTTGTTTTGCCCAAAGAGACCTAGCATACAACATGGCCCAATTTTGAAAGGCAACAAGTGGAATACCCTAGGGGGTGCAAGTGTGATTTGTGTGTCCATTTTCATGCTTGTTTGTCTTGAGATTAGGTCATAACTATTTTGTTGTTTTTTCGCATACAAACCCTAATTCTAACATGGTATAATTAGAAAGCAATAAAGTGCGAAAATAAATTTACTAAGCTATTACAAAACCAAATATGGGAAGGGGGTACAAATGTTCAAATGGGGATTTTGACAAGAAATTTAAACCTAAAACTATTACATCAATATTAAAATATTTTACAAGATGATTAATTTACATAGATTAAATAAAATAAGACAAATATGCAAGAATGCAAAAAAGAATTTTTATATGTATGAAAAAAGAATTATTTATGTGAAATAAAAAGGTATTATTTTTTGGAGTATTTTAATATTTAGGGCAAAACCCTAATTCTATTAAATAAAATGTATTATTATTTAATTTAATACAAGTATTTATTTATTATGCACAAAAATAAAAATAAAATGAAGTATATTTATGTCAAATATTAATAAAAATGAAAAATATAGGTATTTTTGTATTCTAACCTATATATATATATATATATATATATATATATATATATATATATATATATATATATATATATATATATATATATGTATTAAGTTCTAAATATGTATTATATATAAAAATAATAATATTTAATATTTAATAAAAAAAAGTATTTTTCTATAAAATATTTTCAGAAAGTACAACAAAAATAAAAATGTATAGAAATGCATTTGCACTATTTTTTTAGTATTTTAAACAAAATATATGTATTTATCTATTTATGTATAAACTAAAAGAAAACTAAATAAATGCCTAATAAAATCAAAAATGGTGAGAAAAAATATTTTTATATTTTTAATGTCATGAGAAAAAATAAACAAGTCAATCAAAAAAAGAAAAAGTCAAAAAGTCAAAGAAATAAGCAAAATGGGCTCAGGGGGTTCAAAAGCAATTATGTGGTGCAAAAAGAAAAGTCAACACAGGCCCAGCCCATGAAGACCTTTCTTCAACCTCCAGCCTTCTGTTTGAACAAAACGCGCGCCACTTTCCTCCATTGCAAAGTCCTGATTCCTTGAGTTTTAGCAAAAACTTCCAACATCAAAACTGTTAAGCATCTTCCCACGAATTCACACATATAAAAAACATGTTTTAATTCTCAGAAATGAGAGAGAATTTCTTCTCTCCCAATTCTTAACCTAATTTTTATTCAAAGTTCAGACATCAAATTCTTGCAACACACATAATATAAATAAAATCTAATTATATGGGCATGTTCAGGGCAATGATTATGACATCTGCTCTTCACAAACCTAAAGCTAACAATGCCTAATAAGAGAGATACGAATTCAAAAACTCACCTGTTCAGTTGAAGTTCTATCTGGCAATGGAGAAGCTCTCAGTGCAAGGTGATGATTGGAAAAGCTTCCTTGAGGTCCAGGGATGCTATTCCAATGTTTACTTTGTCTTGAAAGCTTTTGAATCGAGCTAGAACACTTCACCTGCAAGTCAGAAATGTGAAAATGGTGGAACCAGTTAGAGGGATTACAGGTCGTGTTTTTGCTTTTGGTTAGCTTGCATAGATGTTAGGGAATGTATGTGAGCTGGTTTGGGCAAGAATGCTTGAAAGGATTGAGAGTTGGAACTCAATCTGCAGAGATTGCTCTGTTTGAGCAGTTTCAAGGTGATTCTGAGTTTTGGGGGAGATTGGAGGTAAAAGACTCGTGCAATAGCTTGGTTGAGATGTGTGGAATGTGTTTGATCAGTTTGTCTAAGTGTTTGTATGCTGATATGTAAGTTGGTACAAGTTATGCTACCTTACTTGAATTTTAAGCAAGCAATGGCCACTTGATCATTCTAGCCTGTACAGGCCCTCACACTATGCTGCATCTTTTAGTCTTGATCAGTGTGTTATGTCCATGAATCTTGTGTCCAAAGATATGCATTGTACCATTTGATTTGCAAACTTGACATAAAGTTCTACTTTACAAAAATGGATAAATCACTTTTTCCAATTAAGGCTTAAATCTTTGTACAATGACCAAACTCAAAGAATAACATCTTGGCACAATGTATTAGCATTAAATTTATGAGTGTCAAAGGGTTTTAGGACCTGTAATGTAGCACAAACTATGCTGATTTGAAAATGGCCTAAGTTATGAACATGTTCATGAACCATTCAAAAGTGGATTTTTGCCATATTGTGAAATTCGATTCTCTCAAGTTATGAGGTTGTTTGAGAAGTTCTTGGACATTTTGGAAAGCTTGGAATGTGTACTACAATCCATCTTTGAAATGAAAATTGAAATTCCAAGTGGAAGTGTATGGAAAATGGTCTTGAAGTTAGGTAGAAAACCTTGTCAAAAAGGTCAAATTTTCACTAAGTTATGAATGGTTTAGTGCCCTTATTCAAAAATTTATAACTTGAGATACAAGCCTCATTTGGGAAAACTTTTTGAATCAAAGTTGTAGATTATGCAACAAGCTACAACTTTCATGTTTTGACTTTTGTTTGAATCCAAATGAATCTTGGTGAGAAAGTGGGGCAAAGTTTGGAAAAAATTAGGGTTTTCCATAACTTAGAAAAATTCTAAGTTATGAAAAATTCCCATTTCAAACCCTAATTTGCATTTCTTGGTTTCTTGATGAACAAGTTTCATGATTTGGCATGTTTTGATGAAAAATGAATCTTGACTCTTGATTTTGACCAAAAAGTCAAAGTTTGACTTTTCAGTATACAGTCAAAATTGATCAATTGACTGGGAAATTCAATTGTCAATCTTGTGTACTTGGGATCTTTTGAATTTGTTGAACATGCCAAGACAATTCCATGGGGTTCTTGAGTCCATATGTGAGTTTGGCTTGCCATTGGCTAGGTCAAACAGTCAAAAATTGCCTTTGTGCAGTCAAAACCCTAAAAATGACCATTTTGCCCTTTTGGTGATCTGATCAAATTTCTTGTGGGATTGTGATCCAAACTTGATCAAATGGTCCATATGAGTCCATAATGTTGATGTGGGTCAAAAATCATGAGGTTTGACTGTCAATTGACCACATTTGACTTTTTCCCCAATACAGCTGATTTCTAGGTCAACTGTCCAATTGACTGGGCAAAACTTGGAATCAAGACTTGAAACTTGGTATGGATAAACTTGGGAGTCCAACATGAAGCATGAAAGTAATCTTAGGCTTTTTAGGTCAAAACATCTTTGTTCAACCACAAACCCTAATTTGAGTTAGCAGTGCAAGGAGAAGTCTTGAGCAGAGGAAACCCTAACTGGATCTTGATCTTCAAAGGTCTTGTGATGAGAAAATATTGTGGAAATGGGAGGGTAAATTTTGGGGTACAACACCAATCAAGTTGCGTTCCTGATAAACTGTCTTGGAAAAAGTGGACCCACAAGTCTTTATCAGTAGAATGTGGCTGAATCTTCCTGACATATGATCGGAGGTGCATCTTAGGACAAGATACCCCATCATACTTGGCAAATAATGGCACTTTAAACTTTGGAGGGATTACAATTCCTGAAACCAGCCCCAATTCCTCAAAATCTAGCCCCGGTACTCTCTGTATTTCCATAGCAGTTAAACGCTCTTCCAGGTGTCTGTACTTATCATCAGCCGGAGGGTATTGTTGTTCAGAGTAGTCCTCCTCTTCCTCCTCTTCTTCAGAGTCTGACAGAACTGCCGTTTCTTTTCCTTTTCTTTCCCCTTCATCAGATGTTACTGGAAAATCTAAGGTCCTTCTAGTTTGTCCCTGAAACCTTCTGCCCATGATTGCCACACCAGTTGGTTTCTTCTCTTTCTTCTTTTTCTCTTTTGCTAGCAGAGTCTTTAATTCCTCTTGTCCTTTTGTCAGAGCCATGAGCATTTGTTGAAACTGGGCATTCTGCGCTTGAAGATCTTTCACAGTCTGTTCAACATCCATCTCACTAAAATAAACAGTAGAAGGATAAGGCGACCTGTTATGAGAAACCTGTATGATGTTATGATTAATGAAGATGCAATATGCAAATGATTTCAAGGAAATTTAGAGATTTAAACTTTGTCCAAACCAAAAAAGAACACACGTCATATTAAATAAAATCAAGTTTGAATACATCATGCCTCCTTGGGCTTACAAAGAAAGAAACAAGATACAGCAAAAACTCCTAAGACAAAAAGACCAAACGCATCCTCTTTGGAGCAATGTAGGTATTCAGATTTTTCTCTTCATGAAGCAGTTTGGTGAGCTCTAGAACCTTTTTTTCACTGGCGTAGTACTGGGTTTCAAAGGTGTCTCGTTCTTCCTTTAACTGAATCCAAGCTTTTTGCAGGTCTTCGAGAGAAGTAGGCATGTCAGGATGAAGAACGGTGTATGGGACGTCTTCTTCAATAACGGGCTCAATGATGATAGGAAGGATGGAAGGGTAAGGCATCAAGAGATTCTGGGCACGAGCCCGTACCCACTTAAGGTAAGGCTCGAGAGGGATAGAGTTTTTATTTCCCAAAGTCCTATTGTCTACCTTGTTCACCATTCCCCAAGAACGTGTAATCCTCTGGCGATAACCTTGGTCTTCTTTGTCGTAGTCGAATACTAAACCCTGGATGAGCATCTAATGAGGGCCGTCTCTTCGGGCATACCTAAACTTCCAAAGAGATAAGCACGGGTTGTAGGTAATACCTCCCCTAATACCTAGCAGAGGTACATTAGGGAACTCTCCACAATGGTCAATGATAGGGATATCTTCCAAAGATCTTGAGCACCAACAGATATCAGAGTGAGTGAGAGACATCATCCTTTGAGACTAAATCAATCTTTGCTCGTTCTTCAATGTTGACTGAGGCAGGTGTGAAGTGAACCACTTAGCGAGTAGGGGTATACAACATAAAAGGGTACCTATTTTCTTCATGGTAAGGGCATGAAGGCAATGCAAGATGTATCCTAGTAAGGTGGGTATAGGATTGCGAGAGAGAAAGAATTTGATGGCATTAACGTCTATGAATTGGTCCGAATTGGGAAACAGAACAAAACCATAAATGAGGAGAGCTAACACGTCTTCAAAATCTTGGAAATCCATGTCATCCCAGAATGAACGAGCTTTTTCTAATAGAAACTTAGCTAAAAAACCTTTAACCCCACTTCTCGTCTCCCAGTTGGCTATGACGTCGGCCCTCTTCACATGTAAAGCTTCAGAGATGACTTCAGGTGTTGGAATCCCATCTAGACCGCTGAACGGTATCCGATTAAGCATGGGAACCCCTAAGAGTAGAGATAACTCTTCCAGTGTAGGTACCAACTGATAGTCCGGGAAAGTGAAACAATGGTGTACGGGATCGAAGAATTGGAATAGTACACACATCATCTCTTCTTGGAAGTTGGATGTAGCCAAACTGAGGAGTCGACCATACTTCTTGGTAAAAGGAGAATCCCCGGGTACTCTTGAGTCTAGCTCTTGAAATTGAGGATGTACTTTCACAAAGCTGATTCGGGTGGTGTTTCTTCAGAGAGAATTCATATCCTACAAAACAAAAACAAAGATAAATTTCTAAATCCTTGAAATGGTTAATGAGCATGCATATGATGTTGATGATGTTTATGATGTTTATGTACAAGCAAACATATACACACACAACAAATAGATCCCTATGTTTTAGGCTTGCATGAGTTTTGAAGGTGAGTACCCTCTTGAAGTCTAGTTGGCTCAACCTGTCCTAGAAATAATGATCGGGTTCTAAAGGATCTCAATATCACCGACCTTTCTCTTAGGCATTGTCTCAGCACAACAATCTTTTCTTGCGGCCGAGATATCCCAAAAGTCCATCCTCAATGAGTGTAGTATCGAGTATCAACCAATTTTCAGCTCTACACTGAAACCGGTTATCTCACTACGTCCTAATGGACAAGTTTGTTCAATTAGGGTTCTAAAGTCAGTTAGTGCTTCATGACGCCACTCAGCGGCCCCGTATTCTCCTCGATTCACTACGAGGGATACTAGAACCTACAAATGCGTCACACTAACATAGCCATTGTTTCTACCATATCAGTCTACGCCATACAGTTTCCACAATCTATTGCTATTTACCTAAAGAGGTGTCCCAGATTCGGGTGGAGGATCAAAGCAAGCCCAAACAGAGAACCATAATATAAAGCATACAAATCAAACAATGTAAGCAAGTAAATGTGATCTAACCCTAAGGTAACCCCACTTTAAGAAGTCCCCAGCAGAGTCGCCAGTTCTGTGATATGGTGGGAGAACTGACTTGAAGATTTTGCATTTTATTGCAAACGTCGCGGTTAGCAAGAGTCGCCACCAACTTTTCTTGTATCCAAAAGTAAAGGTGAAAAATCACAGGAAAGACCTTTGAGATGTTTTCTTGAGTTCGGGGGGTAGATTATGAAAAGGGAAGGTGCTAGCACCCTTTTCATCCATGGTTTTCCATGGGCTCTTAGTTACTTTCTTAGATCACGGTCTTTGGTTCGTTTGAAATGGTGATTGATGTGGTTTTGAAAGTATTTTATAAAAGAGGCCATTCGTTTAGGCAATCTTTGTAATGATTCTCGTTCGTAAGAATGTATACAAAGATGTTTGTTTTTTTGAAAATGTTTTCAATTGTTTGTAAGATGTTTTTGAAATGTGTGTGTGTTTGTTTTGAAAACAGCAAGGATTGTTGTTTGAAATGGAGCAAGTAACTTAGAAGCTATCTACATACTTAAATGTCTTTCTTATGAATTTTCTATTCCTTTGATATTGTTGACTTACCATTGATTTGGTAAGCAACCCTATCTTTGGATGTAAACGGGACGGGCGTGGGTCATCGTATAGCCCTGATAGCAATGTTGCAAAGTATCTTAGCTTTTTTGAGGGACCAAGATCATTTTTGTTAGGCAACTTTTGAATAGCATCATCGAGGGGCTATGATCTTATATTTGTTTGTTTTTCCAAGATACTTCGCATACGTAACATGGCCATTTTATTTTAGGCAACCAAGTGGGAGAAACCTTAAGGGTGTAAGTGTGCAAATGTGTTTTATTTACATGCTTTTTGTCTTTGATTAGGATTGTCTTTTTTTTTTGTTTTTATCTTGTCATACATCTTATTTACTAGCAATGTATGAAAAGCAAGTAAAAATCGGAAAGTAAAATCTAAGCTATTACATCACTTTAGGGGGATGGGGATACAATTTAACAATGGGGATGAAGTAGGAACTAAAATATTACAACCACATCGAATGATAATGAAAATAATGTGAAAATAGTGTAGAATAAAGGAAAAATGCATTTTGAACTGCTATGTGTCGACCCATGCTGCTATGCATCGACACATAGCTTTTCCTTGCCCCTGTAAAGTGAAATCCGTTCAGTATGAGTCGACACATAATGGGATGTATCGACTCATACAGCTTTTTTTTGCATCGACGCGAAATGCGCATGTGTCGACTCATAGTCCTTTCCAGTTTTTGTTTTGTGACCTGAACTCAGTATGGGTCGATGCATGAGGGTAATGTGTCGACTCATACCCTGTATTTTCACTAAGATGGGTCGACACATATGGATATATGTCGATACATACTGCATTTTTCTGCCTTAAACACTATTCTTTGCATACATCATTTAGTTTTTAACATATGAATGAATAACAGGAACAACCAATAAATGATTAACTTCAAGAATAATGATTGCTACATCCTATAAATATAAAAGTTGTTGTATGGAAAAGGCAAGGTAAAGATGACTTACCTTGAAACTGCACTTTAAGTTTTGAGTCCAAATGCCCTTCAAGATGTTGTATGAACCTTAAGGAAGCTCCAACAGACTGCTAGACTTTCGTTTTTGTTGAAGGTTATTAAACAACCTTTGTGTGGTATGAAATGTTTGGATGGTTTTTAGGTGGAATATGCAAAGTGTGAGAGGTTTTAAGGTTTAGACTTCAAAACTCAAGAGTGGGAGTCTTAGGGACTGTTATGGCTTTTTTGAAGGTTTTTCAATAAAACTACTGGCTGTTCACTCTATTTTTCTAACTCTTTTCCAAACTGTTTTTCCAACCCCTTTCTCTTACAACTGGCCTCTCTATTTATAGAGAAGGTTTGAGATTTGAAAACTCAGATTTTTAATCACATGTTATGGCTAGGTTAGATTGTACATGAAGCAAGCTTGAAGATTGTAGTTCCATTGCTTTGTACTTTGTTGCATAGAGATGTTGGACACTTTAAGCGTGCCCTTCTGATTTGTGTGTGATTAGAACAACAAGTTAGAGGCTCGATAAATTGACTTTATGATTAAAGTGAACTTTGCAAGAATGGCAATGGTGCCTTTGTGCCAAAAATAGAAAGATCACTTGAATAATGCTTAAACCCAATGGACCATAGCTCAAAAGTTTGTGTAAGCATTAAATTATGGTAAGAGTTTCAAGTCACAAGGCCTACAAATTGGAGATTATGCAGCATGGATTAAGATTCTTGTTCCTTGTTCATCACAAATCTGCCTTGTAAATCAAGAATGAATGTCCAACTTCAGATCCTTGTATCTCCTAACTCGAATAAGATACATTCATGCTATTGCATGTTTTGGAAAGCTTGAAACACCCTTTATACCTTTCATGTTGGCCATTTTTTCTAAATCAAATTGGAACTTGATGAAAAATGGGCAAGAAGTTGGGTCCAAAACCTGCCTAAATTAGGGCAAAATTTCACTAAGTTAAGAAGTTCATGGCCATGTATTCACAAATTTATAACTTGAGATCCAAGCATCTTTAGGGAAAAGTTTTTGAAGAAAAGTTGTAGATTTCATGGAGGACTACAACTTTCATGTTGGGGACTTTCCTTGAATCATTAGGCATCATGGTGAGAAAGTGGTCAAAAGTTGAGAAAAAATAAGAAAAATTGTATACTTAGAAAAATTCTAAGTTATGAAAATATTCAAATTCAAACCCTAATTTTCAAATTTGGTTTTCTTGTTGAACAAGTTTCACATTTTGACATATCTTGATGAATTATGACCCTTGGCACTTGATTTTGACCAAAAAGTAAATGTTTGACTTTTCAGTATACAGTTGACTTTTGATCAGTTTACTGCAAATTTCATCTGTCAATCCAATGAACTTGAGATGTTTTGAACCATGTAATTAAGTCAAGATGATGCCATTGAATCCTTGAAATCATGCTTGAACCCAATTGGTCATTGGATAAGTAAAAAAATCAGAAATTGCCCTTTCTCAGTCAAAACCCTAATTTTGACCATTTTGCCCTTTTGATGATCTGATCAAATTTCTTGAGGAGTTGTAATCCAAACTTGATCAAATGGTACATATGAGTCTAAAATATTGATGTGGATCAAAAATTATGAAGTTTGACTGTAAATTGGCCATGGTTGACTTTTTCCCCAATATAGCTGATTTTTAGGTCAACTGTCCAATTGACTGAGCAAAAGTGTAATCCAAGGCTTGAAACTTATCATGAGCAATCTTAGGGGTCCAAAATGATGTATGAAAATCACATGAAGCATTGGTGGTCCAAAATTCCTTGTGCAAACTCAAATCCTAATTTTGGGTTATCAGTGCAAGATGAGATGTCTTGAGCTGACCAAACCCTAATCTTGTATTGAGTCAAAGAAGTCTTGTGAGAAAAGTCTTGATAAATGAGAGTGAAAATTTTGGGGTACAACAAGGACCAAGGAAGTGAACAACAATCCAGCGTCCGAAGGAGAGGGAGAAATTGACTACTCTGAGGAACAGTATCCTCCTGCTGATAATAAATACAAAGAGCTAGAAGATCGTTTGAATGCTATGGAGGTCCAGAGGGTACCCGAATTGGATTTTGAAGTGTTAGGACTTGTCTCAGGGGTCGTCATCCCGAAGAAATTCAAGGTTCCCACTTTAGCTAAATATGACGGTGTCTCTTTCCCGAAGCTGCATTTAAGGTCATACGTCAGAAAGATCCAACCCCATGCAGCTGATAAAAATCTGTGGGTGCATTTCTTCCAAGAGAGCTTGTCAGGGGTGCAGTTGGATTGGTTCTATCAATTGGAAGGGACCAATATTCGTAATTGGGAAGATTTGGATGTCGCCTTCTACAAATAATACCAGTATAATGCCGACTTAGCTCCAACTCAGACGCAATTGCAAAGCATGTCTATGGGTGCAGGTAAAGGTTTCAAAACCTATGCTCAGAAATGGAGGGATCTCGCGAGCAGGGTCCAACCCCATTTATCTGATAGAGAATTAGTGGATATGTTCCTAGGAACATTATCAGGTCCATTCTTCAACCACCTGATCGGAAGTTCCTCAGCTGGATTTACTGAACTAATCATGACCGGTGAGCGGGTCGAAGCCGGTATAAAAAGTGGCAAAATTCAAGGAGATGCATCCTCGAGCACAATGAAGAAACCCTTCACTGGTAAGAAGGAGGCCAGTGCCATTTATAACCCGAGAGATTAGAGCAGAGCGGGATACCGTCCAACGATAAGTGCTCTAATAATACCTAGGCATGCGACTACCCCACAATGCAACAATCAACAAAGAGTGGAAAGACCACAAAGGCAGTTCACCCGAATCAACATGACATTGGCAGAGGTTCTACCCCATCTTCTGAGATCTAACTTGGAAACTTTGAAAGAGGCTCCCAAGAATCCTAATACCTCCTCTCCTCGATACAATCCGAATGCTCGGTACGCCTATCATTTTGAGGGTCCTGGTCATGACACAAATGATTATTGGGCACTAATAAATAAAGTACAAGATTTGATTGAAGCCAAGGAGATTAAGTTCGACACTCCGGAGAAGCCCAATGTCATAACTGCTCCCATGCCTAAGCACGGTCATGGAATTAATGATGTTGATACCGACTTTTTTGTAACCTTGGTGGATAAAATTTCTACTCCTCTCATGACTGTAAAGAAAAATTTGATGTTGGCCGGTTTATTTCCAGGTTGTGGTGAAGGTTGCCACATGTGTTCATTTCTACCTTCTGGTTGCCATTTGCTAAGGTCAGGTGTTCAATGCCTGATGGAAAGCAAAGAAATTTTGTTTCAGAAAACTCTACTTCCCGTTGTTCCATCTGAAGACATTGCTATTATAACCATTTCCGCCAATCCTTCCAAGGCCTCCTCGAGAAGACCTGTTAGGATTACACCATCTACGAGAATCGCTCTGCTAATAATCACATGTCCTGGTCCTATCTCGTACGCCTCGAACAAAGTTGTCCCTTGGCATTATGGTGTCGATGTTTACTATCATGGCGTTAAACAAAACTTGAAGATCGAAGAAGTCGATCCTGATGTCGGTAACATTGTCGGGACCAGCAAGGTTACTAGAAGTGAAAGGGTTTTCTCTCATGAGATCTCCCCGAAGACTGTCACTAAGCCTGTCGTTATTTCATCTTCTGCGCCCGCCAGTACTTCAGTTGCTATTCCTATTCTTACTCCAGCTGGTACCCCTGCCGATAAGTCATCTGGAATTCGGGGCAAAGAAGTTGTAGGTGAGCCTGCCCAGAAGGAGGTACCTAGAAAAATTGTTATGGAAACCTCTAAGCAAGAGATAGAGAAAATATTGAAAATAATTAAAAAGAGTGACTACAATATGGTCAAACAGCTGGGGTAGACCCCCTCAAAGATATCCATGTTATCCCTGTTGTTGTGCTCTGAGGCCCATGCGAAGGCTTTGATTTCATTCCTCAAAACTGCCCATGTGCCGCAAGAGACTTCAGCTGATCAATTTAAAGATTGTGTGGCTAGCCTGACTGCTGACAATAGGCTGGGTTTTTCAGACGCCGACTTGACACCAAAAGGAAGAAAACATAATGATGCTCTGCACGTCTTGATTGAATGCAGGAGCACCACTATGGCTCATGTGTTAGTGGATAATGGGTCTTCGATGAATGTTCTTCCCAAGAAGGCGTTGGACTGTTTGGATTGCGAGGGTTTAACTTTAAAGCCTAGTAACATTGTGGTAAGGGCTTTTGATGGGTCGAAAAGAATGGTGCATGGGGAGGTGGACATCCCTTTCAAGGTAGGCTCTCAGACTTTTGAGTCCACCTTCTATGTGATAGACATCAGGCCATCGTACTCTTGTTTGTTGGGTCATCCTTGGATCCACGAAGCTGGGACTGTCACTTATACACTACACCAAATGTTGAAGTATCCGGTGAAGGGGAAGATAGTCACTGTGCATGGCGAAGAGGAGTATATGGTGAGCCACCTGAACTCCTTCAGGTACGTAGAGATGGAAGGAGAATTTATAGAGACTCCCTGTCAAAACTTTGAAGAGGTTCCCCAGATTTTAGCGTCAACTGAGACCACTACCGGAACCAAATCTCCTCTGAAGATGGCTTCTCTCAAGGACACAAGAGCAGTAGTTGAAGAAGGCAGGAATACCAATTGGGGACAGCTTCTTGAGTTTATTCACAAAACTGACAAATTTGGTTTGGGTTTTACTTCAGGGGCTCAAAGGGTTGTTCGACGCGCTCGAGTTGGAGGATCTCCCCTACGCATCAGTAATCGTGAGGTCAACGCTATTGAAGATAATGAGGAAGACCCTGACATCAACAACTGGATCTACCCGACTATCAATGGTGGACCGAGTAATTGGACGACTAGAGATTTTGTTCCAGTTTCTTTTATTCCGCAGTAATTGTCTTACTTGTTTTCTGATTTTGTAATGAACAATTTAAACTTTTTGGCCTTGTGTCTTACCCGAGGCACGATGTTTCTATCTGTGAGGGTTATTATATGTCATCTCATATATCATCAATGAAGCATTAGACGTTCTTTGCATTCAAATTTTGCACTCTCTGTCTTTCTTTTCTGTCTTTACTTTATCAATGCAGTTATGCTCTTATACACACTCACATATCAAACTGCATATCTATATCCACTATGGATCCCATTGATAACAATCCTGCTATTTCCAATTATGACTTTGAAAATCCGATCAATCAAGCCAGGATGAAGGTGAAGACGATTGTGAGGTACCTGGAGAACTTGCTAGACTAATACAACTGGAAGATAGGGCTATACAGCCTCATGAAGAGCCAGTTGAGACAATAAACTTCGGCACAGAGGTAGAAAGAAAAGAGGTTAAAATAGGTGCAAAGCTGGAGCTTAGCGTCAAACAGAGGTTGATATAGATGTTGCACAACTACATTGAGATCTTCGCCTGGTCCTATAAAGACATGCCTAGTTTAGACACTGATATTGTGGTACATCGCCTGCCGACTAAGGAAGACTGCTTGTCGGTTAAATAGAAGGTCCGCTGTATGCACCCTGAAATGTCAGAGAAGATTAAGGAAAAGGTCATGAAGCAGTTCGACGCAGGGTTCTTAGTTGTCACCTCCTATCCGCAGTGGGTTGCTAACGTCGTTCCGGTACCTAAGAAGGACGGCAAGGTACGAATGTGTGTGGATTATAGAGATCTGAACAGGGCAAGCCCCAAGGATGACTTCCCGCTTCCCCACATTGATGTTCTGGTTGACAACACCGCGCAGCATAAAATCTTCTCCTTCATGGATGGTTTCTCTGGCTACAACCAGATCAAGATGGCTTTTGAAGATATGGAAAAGACAACCTTCGTTACACATTGGGGCACTTTCTGCTACAAAGTGATGCCTTTTGGGTTGAAGAATGCTGGGGCAACTTATCAGTGCGCCATGGTCGCTTTGTTCCACGATATAATTCACCACGAGATCGAAGTTTATGTGGTTGATATGATAGCCAGGTCTCAGACTGAGGAAGAGCACCTTAATCATCTCCAAAAGCTATTCGACAGGTTGAAGATATATAAGCTGAGGTTGAATCCGAACAAGTGCATCTTTGGGGTAAGGTCCGATAAGCTTATGGGCTTCATCGTCAGTGACAAAGGTATTCAGGTAGACCTTGCAAAGGTAAAGTCTATACAAGAAATGCCCGCTCCCCGTACAGAGAAATAAGTTAGAGGTTTCTTGGGACGCCTGAATTATATCGCCAGGTTCATTTCACATCTGACTGCTACTTGTGAGCCAATCTTCAAGCTTCTGAAGAAAGATTAAGTGGTAAAGTGGAATAATGAATGCCAGACCGCTTTCGAAAGAATCAAAGAATACCTATAAGAACCACAAATTCCGATGCCTCCAGTTGAAGGGAGACCTTTGATATTGTACCTGACAGTGCTAGACAATTCGATGGGGTGTGTGCTGGGGCAGCATGACGAGTCTGGTCGAAAAGAGCATGCAATATACTACCTTAGCAAAACGTTTACCGACTGTGAGATAAGATACTCACTGCTCGAGAAAACTTGTTGCACTTTGGCATGGGCTGCTTGTCGACTGAGACAGTATATACTGACTCACACCACTTTGTTGATATCAAAGATGGATCCGATCAAATACATTTTCGAGAAGCCTACTCTCTCTTGAAGGATAGCAAGGTGGAAAATGATCTTAACTGAATACGATATATAATATACAACCCAAAAAGCAATCAAAGTAAGTGTATTGGTTGATCATTTGGCTCATCAGGCCGTGGATGACTACCAGTCCATGAACTTCGAGTTCCCGGATGAGAATATCATGTTATTAACCGACTGTGAAGAACCCGGACCGGATGAGGGACCTGAGGAAGGATCCCGATGGTCTATGTATTTTAATGGAGCCTCAAACACACTGGGTAACAGCATTGCCACTGTAATCATATCTCCCGAGGGTTGTCATACTCCGTTCACTGCCCGAATATGTTTCAATTGCACCAACAATATGGCGGAGTATGAAGCTTGTATCATGGGTCTTCGAGCTGCTATTGACCTGAGGATTAAGTTCTTAAGTGTATTCGGGGATTCCGCTCTGGTGATCAGTTAGATCAAGGGCGAGTGGGATATGAAACATCCAAATCTCATTCCTTACAGAGAGTATGTACTGACGTTTCTCCCACACTTTGAAGAAGTAACCTTTGAACATTTCCCATGAGAGGAGAATCATTTAGCGGACACGTTAGCCACCATGTCTTCTATGTTCAAAATCTGGTGGGACAACGAAGCTCCCTGAATCACCATTGAAAGGTTGAATGAACCAATACACTGCTGCGAGATTGATACTGAGGAGGTAACAGACAAACCTTGGTTTCACGAAGTCAAAAGGTATCTCGAGGCTCAAGAGTATTTCGAAGGGGCATCTGTCAATTATAAGAAGTTTCTGAGAAGGTTCGCTGCAAAGTTCTTCCTCAGTAATGGAATCCTCTATAAACGCAACCATGACGCTACCTTACTGCAATGTGTAGACAAGGGCGAAGCAGAGAGGATCATGACAGATCTACATGAAGGCACCTTCGAAACCCATTCCAGAGGACACACCATGGCTAAGAAGATCCTACGGGCAGGATATTATTGGTTCACTATGGAAGCCGATTGTTATCAACACTCTCGAACTTGCCATAAATGCCAAATCTATGCTGATAAGGTGCATGTGCCTCTGGTCCCCTTGAACGTCTTAACAGCTCCGTGGCCCTTTGCAATGTGGGGAATCGACATGATCGGAGAAATCAGGCCCACCGCTTCTAATGGACATCGCTTCATCCTAGTAGCCATTGATTACTTCACGAAGTGGGTTGAAGCAGCCTCTTTTGCCACAGTAACCAAGAACGTTGTGGCGCGGTTTATCCGACAAATCTGATATGTCGATATGGTGTGCCAGAGAGAACTATTATTGACAATGGTACGAATCTCAATAACACAATGATCACCGAGCTCTGTAAATAGTTCAAGATACAGCATCACAACTTTTCTCCCTACCGGCTGAAGATGAATGGCGCTGTCAAAGCAGCTAACAAGAACATCAATAATATTGTACAGAAGATGACAGTGGCATACAAAGACTGGCATGAGATGTTACCATTTGCTCTTCATGGGTACCGTACCTCAGCACGGACGTCGACAGGGGAAACACCCTACTCTCTGGTATATGGCATGGAGGCAGTCCTACCCATCAAAGTCCAGATACCTTCTCTCAGGATTATGAAGGATGCGGGTTTGAACAAAGACGACTGGATCCGAACCCGGCTTGATCAGTTAAATCTAATCGATGAAAAGAGACTTACTGCTATCTGCCACTGTCAAACGTATCAAAAGTGAATGATCAAGGCTTTCAATAAGAAGGTGAGACGCCAAGAGTATCAAGTCGGGGATTTGGTGATCAAGCGCATCATACTGCCACAAAGTGACCCCAGGGGCAAATGGACTCCCACATACGAAGGGCTATTTGTGGTAAAAAAAACATTTTCTCAGGTGGAGCCATGATTTTAACCACCATGGACAGCGACGACCTTCCTCACCCTGTCAATGCGGACATAGTGAAAAGATATTACGCATGATAAAAGACCCGCTAGGTTGACTGGCCTAGGAAAAAATAAGGGCTTCCCGGTGAACCAAAAGGGTTCGTGCAAAAATAAGGGATGAAAATGAAGAAAAAAATTTGTACACCCGGCAAGTCGAAAACCTGAAAAGGCGACTTGGGCAAAAAGGGTTATCCCGATGGACCGAAAACCCGAAAGGGCGGTCCAGGCAAAAGTTAGGGATGAAAAGCGTATCACTATGTCCCATTGGATCACCCTGCGATCTGACCTCGGTATCAACTATCAAGCTCAAACGGCATCAATCAATCTAATCAGCTTCGGACAAGAAGCAAAGTAAGGAGACGCTTAAAGGCATGGTTGAAATAGCGGATTTGAAACCCAATGGGATTGTTACACATAGTTGTATCCTTTTATTGTACATAATATTGTATGTCTTTCATTTTTACGGCGGTATTCTCTTACTAGAGCGTCAGCTTCCTTGTACAAAAACGCCTGTTATAGGCCAACTCCAACAATTAATACAAGTCATCTTACAAAACTATTTGTTTTTCTTTTTGTTTTGTTTTGCAAGAACGTCCAATGATTTATTCTTGACATATGCACTTGAATATGATTGTTGTTCACAAATATTTGCATAGGAGAAGAAAGACAATTGCTCATAACTTAAGAAACAGGAACAAAAAAACTAAAATGTCGAACCCGACAGTTACCCTGTCCAACAGGTACCGGGAGAAAGACAACTTTGGAGCACAGTCATCAGTACCTGTGACCTTGTAACATCTATACTCCTCACAGAGTAGAAGTAATCAAAGCATTGATATCAGTTCTCTCAAAACGGGAAGTAATCTCCCCATCCAGGGTCATCCAGAAACCTGACGCCTATGTCACCCAGTCGAATTTCATAATCACGAGTGGATCATCATAAGCTTCTAACTCCCCAGGCAGGGTTCATTCCTTTGGATACTGGAGCTCAAATCCCCGACAGAGCCCATTACTTCAGCTACTGGAAATTCACCTTCCAATTTGTTCCCCGTAGAGTTATTCTCAAACAGAATCTCCCCCTGACAGAAGTACAGTCACTTCCATTCATCATCCCCAGCAGAAGTAGAAGAGCCATTTTTCTCTACAACAGTCAGGAACGTTATTTTTCTCCAGTAGCGGTCAGGGATTTATTTTCCCGGACCTGGATATGTCACAACTAGCATCTAATGCTCATACATCATGACATGCACATACATATCACATATGGCATAATCTCGTTTATTTTGAGAACATCATCTCACAACGTATTTCGTGCATCGCATATAACTAACCCTGTTATCTTTTCAGGAAAGACAGTTATCACCAACAATCCAGCAGTTATACACGTCATATCTGCAGGCAACAAAGGGAAAATCAGTTCCTGAAACCAAACGGGTCAACTAATCTACATGATCAAACAAAATAACCTTACTATCCAGGTTCCTTCTTACATCCCTACTACCTAGGCTTTCATTTTGAAGTAACCCTACTACCCAGGTTCCTTCCCACAAGCCCTACTACCCAGGATTTCATTTCGAAGTAACCTTACTATCCAGGTTCCTTCCCACAAGCCCTACTACTCAGGCTTTCATTTCGAAGTAACCTTACTATCCAGATTCCTTCCCACAAGCCCTACTACCCAGGCTTTCATTTCGAAGTAACCTTACTATCCAGGTTCCTTCCCACAAGCCCTACTATCCAGGCTTTCATTTCAAAGTAACCTTATTATCCAGGTTCCTTCCCACAAGCCCTACTACCCAGGCTTTTATTTCAAAGTAACCCTACTACCCAGGTTCCTTCCCACAAGCCCTACTACCCAGGCTTTCATTTCAAAGTAACCTTACTATCCAGGTTCCTTCCAACAAGCCCTACTACCCAGGATTTCATTTCAAAGTAACCTTACTATCCAGCTTCCTTCCCACAAGCCCTACTACCCAGGCTTTCATTTCAAAGTAACCCAACTACCCAGGTTCCTTCCCAGAAACCCTACTACCCAGGCTTTCATTTCGAAGTAACCATATCACCCAGGTTCCTTCTCACAAGCCCTACTACCCAGGCTTTCATTTCGAAGTAACCCTACTATCCAGGTTCCTTCTTTCTTATCTCCAGACAACAGGTTACAACACTGTGAGGCCTGGATCCGATCAGATACGATCGATTTTACATTTCCCTAGTGAGTTGTTGTACAGCCTGGACCTTGACCGAGTGTACATTCTACTTTCACTCCATCGATTAGGAGTTAATTCCCCAGTGGAGTAATGGACAACCAAAGTTCTTAGACTTTACTTCCCAGGATATAAACCAACATTCCCCGGCGAAGTCCTCCTCGACAGCAGGAACAGGATTTCTCGCCAAGGAATCCCATACGGAACCAATCTTTTCTAGATGGCATCTACAAGCCCATCTCCGAAAATTCTCCATCATTTCTCCAAATGGCGTCTTTTAAGCCCATTCCCTGCACAATCAACTGCCACATCATTGAGTGAAAATTTCTGGGCATTCTTGCGTTAAATCATCTTCCACCTTCAAGTCACGAATGGTAGGTTCGCCATTCTAACTCTTCAAGTTTAAGAAGATTGAACAGGGGCAGCTGTTGTACCCCAAAATTTGCCCTCTCATGTCTCAAGGACTCTTAGATTTACTTCAGTCAAGTTTTAAGCCTCATATCACAATTTTCTAAGAAGAATCATTCAAATTGTCAAAAGGGGGCAAAATGAGCAAAATCGGAGTTGCAGCTGGAAAAAGTCAATCGGACGCTAAAAAGTAAAACTTTGACTTTTTAACCAAATTTGAGTCACAAAAATCAAATTATGTCAAGACATCTAAAAATATGAAATTTGATCATCAAAAATCAAGAGAATCAAAATTTAACTTTGCAAGACTTTGAAATTTTTCTAAGTATTTTCTATACTTGGTTAATTTCATTTACTTCATGACATCTTTTACTACAATTCCAAATAATTCAAGATGATACAAGTAATTCAAGTTATTACAAAGTGGAATTTTTTCAAAATTACAAATTCTAAAACTATGTCTTGTTTGAATTCTCTCAAAAAAAACCTTGCCACAATATTTTTACCCTTAACATAATGTGTATAAAATATTCCACAAGACCAAATTTGTGTCATGCTACAAATTATATTGTCTAAGTTGAACAAAGTGTGTTATGCTACATTGCCACAACACCCCAAAACCTACTATATTTCTTCCCTACAAGAAACCTTGTGCTATGCTGCACCACAAGTATGCATATGTTGTCCTATACAGTCCAAAACTGCTTTATGCAGTCTGCCCAAACCTGCATCATAACAGCCCCAAGATTGCACCAAAATGGCAAAAGAAATTTGTATGAAGAAAGTATCAAAACAGTAGGCAAAAACAATTCAAAATAACTTATTTTGTTTCCCTCCTAAACCTCAGTCAAGGGTCTACAAAAAGAGCAGTCTCATAAGACACAAGGGAGATCTTTTTTCAGAAGTTGGAATTGGGAGAGAGGATAGAGAGTTTTGTTGAGCAGAAAAAACAGTATTCTTGGTAACCTTGACTTATTCATTCAAAATCAACTCTGGTTTTTTATTCAAAACAGAACCCCAGTCCATTACTCCATCATACAAATTCTTCCAACAAGCCACACACCTTATCACACAAAAAAATCGTCCAAACATAAAACAATCCTTGTAGTGTTATCATTTTCACCCTCGAAACACCAAAAACATTACAGTATAGTCTAACTTTATTTCAACAGTCCGGAGCAAATTTCTGAAGATTCATTAGGGCCATCATAGCATTTGGAAAAGCATTCAGATCTAAAACAGTCAGTGCAGCCCAAAGGTAAGTCTTCCTGACTTGATATCTTTTCATACATCATTGATGATTTGCTTTTGAAGATAAGATGTAGTGTTTTATTATCCCTTTGAACTAGTCATTTTCTTAGTGTTTAGGCTTATCAAATCATTTATTGTTTATGTTTATCCATCATATGCTGTAAACTAACCTGTACAGACAAGAAAAATCATGTTTAAGGCAAAAAATGCAGGATGAGTCGACACGTAGCCACATGCGTCGACCCTTTCTAGGTGAAAAAATAGAGTATGAGTCGACACATAGCCTTATGCATCGACTCATACTGGAAACAAATCTCCAAAAACAGAAACATGAAAGCTACATGAGTCGACACATACACGTTTCGCGTCAATGCAAGAAGAAGTACGAGTCGACACATCTCAGTATGCATCGACTCATACTGAGTTGGGTCAGATTTTACAGGGACAAGGAAAAGCTATGTGTCGATGCATAACAGCATGGGTCGACACATAGCAGTTCAAAATGCATTTTTTTCCTTTGTTTTGCACTATTTTTTACATTGTTTTCATTATTGTTCGATATGGTTGTAATATTTCAGTTTCCACTTCATCCCCATTGTTAATTTGTACCCCCATCCCCCTAAAGTGATGTAATAGCTTAGGATTTATTTTCCGCATTTTTACTTGCTTTCATATATTGCTAGTAATTAGGATGTATGACAAGATCAACAAGTAGATAACCTTTCAAATACAAGACAAAATGCATGCAAACTAACACACTTGCACACTAGCATCTCTAGGGTAATCTCATTTTGTTGCCTTTCAGAAAATAGTCGTGTCCCTCGAATATGGGACGTTTTAGCAAAGACCCTTCGATAAAAAAAAGATCGTAGTCCCGCGATGACCCTCGATGTTGCCTCCGGTAAAACGATCTAGTCCCTAAAACGATATTTCTAAAACGTCCCATAGGTTGCCTTCTATGACTATACAAACATCTCACCCTCGTCCCTTCACATCCAACGATGGGGCTCCTTACCAAAACAATAGTGAGATAGCCACATCTAAAGGAGAAGGAAAAGAATGTTTAAGACCTATCGAGTAGGTAGATTCGCTCCTAGTTACTCGCTTGCTCACAACAACAACAAAAAACATTTTACACACTAACACTTCCATTTCAAAAACATTTTCAAAAAGATAAAACATTTTGTATACCTTCTTATAGAGATGAGAACCATTGCAAAATATCTTTCCGAAAACCACTTTCCAAAACGCAATCTGCAAACACATCTTTGGACTATCTTTCGAAACAAAACTTTGTACGCGTTCTTATAGAAACGAGAACCATTACAAAGAGATTTTTTAAAACACTTTCAAAGCCCACACCACAAGCACATTGTCAAAACAAAAGCAAGTGAACTAGCGAGTAACTAAGAGCCCATTGAAAACCATGGATGAAAAGGGTGCTAATACCTTCCCTTTTCATAATCTACCCCCCCCCCCCCCCCCCCCCCGAACTCAAGAAAACATCTCTAAAGGTCATTCCTGTGCTTTTTCACCTTTCCTTTTGGAAAAAAGAAAATTCGGTGGCGACTCTTGCTAAACCGCAACATTTGCGAAAACAAACGCAAAACCATCAAGTCAGTTCTCCCACCGTATCACAATACTCATTGCTTGAGAAAACTTGTTGCCCTTTTGCATGGGATGCTCGCCGAATAAGATAGTATATGTTGACTCATACCACTTTGTTAATCTCTAAAATGGATCCCATAAAGTATACCTTAGAGAAACCCGCTCTCTCTGGAAGAATAGCTCGATGGCAAATTGTCTTAAAAGAATACGATGTTCAGTACACCACTCAGAAGGAAATCAAAGGAAGTGTACTGATAGATCATTTGGCTCATTAAGCTGTAGACGAATACCAGTCTATGAATTTCGAGTTCTTGGATGAGAACATTATGCTATATATAGATTGTGAAGAACCTGGACAGTATGATGGACCTGACCCAGGATCCCGGTGGACTATGGTTTTTGATGGAGCTTCCAACACACTTGGAAATGGAATTGGTGGTGTGATTATCTCTCCCAAGGGTTTCCATACGCCATTTATCGCTAGACTATGCTTTGACTGTACCAACAATATGGTAGAATATGAATCGTGCATTATGGGCATCATAGCTGCTATAAATCTGAGAATCAAGTTCTTGAATGTATATGGGGACTCAGCCCTGGTGATCAGTCAGATTAAAGGAGAATAGGACACTAAGCACCCGAATCTCATTCCTTATCAGGAACATGTGTTGACCTTAATCTCGTACTTTGAGGAAATCACTTTTGAGCATATCCCACGAGAAGAGAATCAACTGGCAGACACATTGGACACCATGTTATATATGTTCAAAGTCAGATGGGACAACGAGGCTCCTTGAATTACTATTGAGAGACTGGATGAACCGGTATATTGCTACGAGGTTGATACTGACAGAGTAGAAGAAAAGCCTTGGTTTCGTGAGGCAAAGAGATACCTCGAGGCTCAAGAGTACCCAAAGGGGCGTCTATTAATGACAAGAAATTTCTACGGGGGTTCTCTATTAAGTTCTTCCTGAGCAACAGAATTTTATACAAGCGCAATCATGATTCGACTCTATTTCGGTGTGTAGACAAGAAGGAAGCTGAGAAAATATGGAAGATATGCATGAAGGAGTCTTCAGTACTCATTCCAGTGGGCATACAATGGCTAAGAAGATTCTGAGAGCAGGTTATTATTGGTCGACTATGGAAACTGGTTTTCATCACCACTCTAGAACTTATCACAAATGCCAGATCTATGCTAACAAAGTACACGTACCTCTGGTTCCTTTGAACGTCTTGACTGCTCCTTGGCCATTTGAAATGTGGGACATTGATATGATTGGAGAAATTAAGCCTATTTCTTCTAACGGACATCATTTCATCCTCGTCACTATTGAATATTTCACAAAGTGGATCGAAGCAGCCTTATTTGCCTCTGTTACCAAGAATGTTATGGCCCGGTTCATTAAGCATAACCTTATTTTTTGGTATGGCATCCCCAAAAGGATTATCATGGACAATAGTACCAATCTTAACAACACTATGATCACAGAAACTCTGCATGCAGTTCAAGATCAAACACCACAATTCTTCTCTGTATCGACTAAAGATGAATGGCACAATGGAAGCCACCAACAAGAACATTAAGAATATTATACAGAAGATCACAGTGACATACAAGGATTGGCATGAGATGTTACCATTTTCTCTTTATGGCTATCGCACTTCAGTATGGACATCAACTGGGGCAACCCCATTCTCTCTAGTCTACGGTATGGAAGTTGTCCTACCTGTCGAAGTCCAGATTCCTTCTCTAAGGATTATGAAAGATGCAAATTTAGAAAAAGACGAGTGGATTCATACTAGGCTAGACCAGATGAACTTGATCGACGAGAAAAGGCTTGTGGTTGTCTGTCATGGTCAGATGTACCAGAAGCGTATGATCAAAGCCTTCAACAAAAAAATCAAACATCGGGTATATCAGGCTGGTAACTTGGTAATAAAGTGCATTATCCTACCACAAGGTGATCTCATGGGAAAATGGACTCCCACCTACGAAGGACCATTTGTAATCAAGAAGATATTTTATGGCGGTGCCATGATACTTACCACCATGGACGGTGAATATTTTCCGCACCTGGTGAACGCGGACATAGTTAAAAAATACTACGCCTAAAAGAGACCTGTTAGGTTGACTGGTGTAACACCCTATTTCTATCCGGCGAATAATAATAAAATCAAAGTTTAACATTAACAGGATGATACATTTTCAACTTAAAATCAAACTTCATTTAATCGCATATAAAACACATACATAATAGTTAATTAGGATGAACCGATAACAACTTGATTTATTCTTTAAAGTCAAACAACTTTTTATTGATAAGCAGTGAAATCTACATACTCAACTTCAACTCACTTAACATATTTTATCTAACTAAAACAACTTCAAGACAACAATTATTTCATGTAATCAACTTAAAAATTCAGCAACTGAAATAATAATCAACAACTAAACATCAAGCGTCCATCCCCCCGAGTACTACGTATCAGAGTGACAACACCGACTCGAACTAACGAAGGTAACAAATATCCTTCTTGATTACCTGCATGTTACCAATAGAGGGCAACATTCAAACAGAAGGGGTGAGATATCGGACAATATAATAGGTCGCATGATAACTAATATATTATATCAGATCATATAAAATCACCACTTCACAACTTACAAACAACTTCAATCACAACAAAACATCAACATGACATGACTACTAATTCACAACTTTTAGATAATACCTATCACAACAAGTCAACAACATACAACAACAACAAATATATCATCACCACAACTCAATATGCAACATCAACTACGACTCAATTACAATGCACGTGCATGTGGTACCAATGGAGCAGAACTCCAAACTTAAAAATCTGCCAATTAATAGAGGCATCAACAAGGCATAAGCCTTCAACTTAATATTTGCCAATTCATGCCAACTTATAGAGCATGAGCTCCCAACTTGATATGTTATGTATGCGACAACATATGAAACTCAACAACAACTACAACATCGACCATTCAACAACAATGCAACAACAACGATACAAGGACAACATTTCAACAACAATGCAACAACAACAATTCAACAACAACTTAACAATAACTCAATACTAGCCATAGGCCTACAACTTGATATTATCAATAAATAGAGGCATTTCAACAACAACTTAATAATAACAACAATTCAGCAACAACTAACCAACGAATCAACACTGGCCATAGGCCTGCAACTTTATATTGCCAACAAATATAGGCAATTCTACAATTTCAACACCACTTGAAATTTCACATTATTCAACAAAATACCACACAACGAATCAACCAAAAATTACTACAAATAAACTACGTAGTTATTCGGACTATTTCGACTAAAATCGGTTAATTAATTATCGGCTAAAAAGTTTTATTATTTCTACTTTGTACTAATATTATTGTTATGACTCAGCTATATTAATACTACACATCTATTGAATTGGCTATACTATTAATATTATTCCTGCTAAAATTACTAGACTGCTATTTGACTACTCCTGCTACATAAAACCAGGCTGCCACTAAATTAATTTATTTGACCCCTACCATGTACAAAGATACTATATTTATTTTATTGAACCAATAGATATGAGATCCTATTATATTAATCCTGCAATGTATCAATTCACAAGTACTTACACTAATTCATAATGTCCTGCTACTAAATTTAACTAAAAAATCCATAACTAAAATATCAATAATTTAGTAAATATGTATTATTATTCGGTAGTTTTAAATTGCTCTACTGACAACTCTAAATATGTCAGAATGACTCAAAACAAATAAAAGTATAACTTTTAATAACCCAAAACAACTCTGATAACTCTATTGACAACTCTAATAACTTCCTTGACAACTCTATCGACAACTCTAACGAAATTAAGATATTTCAATTTAATAAATTAACCCAAATATTTAACTCTCAAATATTATACTATTATTATTACTTATAATACTAAATTATTATTATATATATATATATATATATATATATATATATATATATATATATATATATATATATATATATATATATATATATATATATATATATATATATATATATATATATATATATATATATATATATTGAAACGTCACACTATGCCAATTATTGATATAACAATGCTTTATCCCAGTAACTTGCCGCTATAGTAAAATAATATATAGGTAGCACTTCAATTTAGACATCTCTCAAAAGTAGCATGTAATCTCTTATTCTATACTCCTTTCCAAAAGCAAATAACGCTACAGGACCATAACACATGTTCCGCTATAGTATATATGGTGTTTCAATTCGCTACAGTACTAATTGGTGATATCTCCTCAATTATAACTTACCCATATAACCACTTTAGTATAATATATAAATATTAATTGGGTTCTAATTCATCTCTTAATTTCACCAATATATCAATTTCAAACACAAATAGAAATAATTTTTCAAACCCAATCACACATACTATTCATCATATACCTTATTATAGAGTAAGAACTCCACCCTTATCTTGGATTGAAGATTGCTCTAACTCTCCGATTTCATTATAAAGCCCCACTATTTACTACTTCTAACCATTAAATAAGACCCACATAATAATAATAGTATTATATAATTCTAATATTATTTCTACAACTTAAATCAACCAATTTATCAAATAACCACATAACAACTTAACAAAATCTCACAACATCGACCAATTTCATAAATAAGTTCAAAAATATTTAATTAAATAACTAATTAAATATCAGGCGTTACAACTCTCCCTCACTTAGAATATTTTCGTCCTCGATACTACCACTCTTAATGCGAATTTCGCATCCAACTTTCTGATCATCAATTCGCGTTTGGCAATACTTCGACCACTACTTTCTCGACATAACAAGGCTCAACATGATATAATTCAAATCCACACATGCTAATCATTCAACATATCCGCGACATAACCGCTAATAACTTATCAATCACTTCAATAAAATATCATCAACTCTACTCATATCGTCGTATCACTCTTATAGTGACATCAACATTGCCTGAATAATCAACTTCGTCATATTAAGAAATATTATTCATTACTTACGGTAATCAACAACAACATCATAACAATGGGAACAAAATCATTATAACTTCAACTTAACAGCACAACTCAACAACTATACGTACAACTCACCATCAGCTAACAACCACAATAATTTCCTTATAGGACCAGCAAATATCTCCGAGATATCACAACACCTTGGCACATCATTCCTACATCAACAATCTACCAAATCAAGCATATAGAGTCGTATACTCATAGCAACTGCACCACATACGCTCCAGCTGCGCAACTCTGATAATCCATCTTAAGTCACCATTCTCATTAAAGTTTCTGCCAACTATACAGTTTACAAGTCTCATTCTAGTTTCAGACTTTCCTCGACATCCACCATAAAACCATTGTTCACTTGATATTCTCAATCTTTCACTTTGCGACGTTAGCTCGGATATAAACTCGCTACTCTGAATTGTTCAATACGCCTCAACTCTTTCTTAGCCACTCTTCACACAAATTGGTGAGCAACTATCTCATGATATAACATTAACCACTTCACTAATCATTAAGATAGCAAGACAAGTCTATACCATCCAACACAATCTCGTCTACTATCAACAAGAGATTAAGGGTGATTAGTTTCTCAATCTAGAAATAAATAGCCAACAACCATAATGGAGTATAAACCATCGTTACCAAACTATAATAGTGTTCCTTTAGAACTTGTACTCAAGTCACCTAAAGCACCATAATCCAATAATTTCCAATGATGTTTACAAACACTCCCACAATTTTCCTCTCATCCGATCTTGTTGATGAGACACCAACGCTCAGCATATTACACGGTCCATATTACACTCACTTAGCCTCATATGAAGGTTAAGTATTCTCCAACTCAAGAATTACTATTATAACAATACATAACACGTCGTCTCGTTCCAATTGAAATCTCAACAATGTCGTTCCACACTGTTTTGATGATAGAACCTCTCCAATTCTTCTTTTACACATGACTCTAATTCCTCTTAAAAGCATCTTCCTTCAAAAGGATATCTTTATTCCAATCATTGTTAATCATCATAAGTAGAATCTGTATGCGCTTCTCATACCTCCACATCCTTTTTAATGTCGAACATCTCGCTTCTCAATTTATTCTCTAACAACGCTTAATATCGTCTTGAACAACTGCGATAATAACCATTTATGCCCAAGAAGCCTCTAGTCCTGTAACAGACTTCAGAGTCCCTCCATATAGGAATGCATCTACCATGTTTGAAAACAATTTCATAGGATAAAATGTATTGTTATCTCCTCATAGGTTCAAATGGAATATCAATCTGATACTCGGAACACAAGATATGAATTTCCTAAGTTATCTGAAATGCGAACACCGTTGTCATGCAACGACATACTATTACACGCCTTACAATAACATTGGAACATAATTTCTTTGTACCAGTACCAACCTTTATCACTCTTGACATCATACTCATCTCCTCACATTTCCGACTCTGACTCGCGATTCAAAATATTCCAACAACTTCAACAACCTTTTCAATCACTCACAAGGATCCCACGATAAGTCTACAACAATCTGTCACTTCATCATAGTTCGAACATCGACATCTTACACAAGGTTACTCAAACCGACAACTTCACAGTCCACCAGCAGCTCTGAAACATCGCAACTTTCTAAATTTCCATCTTCTAAAAATTATCCTTGTTACTTAACAATCACCTTCAGAAACATCAGAGAATTACACTCTACTCGTATATCAACAACCGTTACATTGCTCCTCATCCTTCGAGAAGTAAACATCAACAATGTCTGATCATCCTCCCTCAAGATGATCCAACATGATTAACAAACAAAATCTTGAATCCATGTCATCTTCGGATTAGGGAAACAACAAAACTTCAACAATAGTTGCACTGTCGCCATCAACAGCATACTGAACTAATATCTTACAACCAAAACATATCTAAGAAGAAAAACTTCTCCCCCACTTATCTTCAAACCAACTTCTGCATACAATCGATTGGAAAAACAAATAAGTACCGAAAGTGTGTCGCACACATGTCACATACTAAAAAACAACACATTGACAGTATTTAACTGTCACACTACTCTACTGACTTAACAACTTTGTCAGACAGACCGAACTGCTCTAATACCACTAATATAACACCTCATTTCTACCCGAAGGATAATAATAAAATCAGAGTTCAACATTAATAGGATGATACATTTTTAACTTAAAATCAAACTTCATTTAATCGCATATAAAAAAGATACATAACACTTAACTCGGATGAACCAATAACAACCTGATTTATTCTTTAAAATCAAACAAATTTTTATTGATAGGCAGCGGAATCTACATACTCAACTTCAATTCACTTAATATCTTTTATCCAACTAAAACAACTTCAAGACAACAATTATTTCATGTAATCAACTTAAAAATTCAGCAAGTGAAATAATAATCAACAACTAAACATCAAGCGTCCATCCCCCCCGAGTGCTACATATCAGAGCGACAACACTGAATCGAACTAACAAAGGTAACATTTATCCTTCTTGATTACCTGCACATTACCAATAGAGGGCAACATTCAAACAGAAGGGATGAGATATCGGACAATATAATAAGTTGCATGATTAATAATATACTAGATCAGATCATATAAAATCACCACTTCACAACTTACAAACAACTTCAATCACAACAAAACATCAACACGACATGACTACTAATTCACAGCTTTTAGATAATACATGTCACAACAAGTCAACAACATACAGCAATAACAAATATATCATCACCACAACTCAAGATGCAACATCAATTGCAACTCAATTACAATGCACATGCATATGGTATCAATGGAGCAAAACTCCCAACTTAAAAATATGCCAATTAATAGATGCATCAACAAGGAATAAGCCTTCAACTTAATATTTGCCAATCTAGGCCAACTTACAGAGCATGAGCTCCCAACTTTATATTCTATGTATGCAACAACATATGAAACACAACAATAACTACAACATCGACCATTCAACAACAACGACACAACGATAATATTTCAACAGTAACTTAACAACAACAACGCAACAACAACAATTCAACAACAACTTAACAACAACTCAACACTGGCCATAGGCCTACAACTTGATATTACCAATAAATAGAGGCATTTCAATAACAACTTAATAATAACAACAACTCAGCAACAATTAATCAGCAAATCAACATTGGTCATAGGCCTACAACTTTATATTGCCAATAAAAAGAGGCAATTCTACAATTTCAACACCACCTGAAATTTCACATTATTCAACAAAACACCACCCAAAGAATCAACCAAAAATTACTACAAATAAATTGCGTAATTATTCAGACTATTTCGACTAAAACCAGTTAATTAATTATCGGCTAAAAAGTTTTATTATTTTTAGTTTATACTAATATTCTTATTATGCCTCTGCTATATTAATACTACACAGTTGTTGAATTGGCTATACTATTAATATTATTCCTGCCAAAATTACTAGACTCTTATTTGACTACTCCTGCTACATAAAACCAGGCTGCCACTAAATTAATTTATTTGACCACTACCATGTACAAAGATACTACCTTTATTTTATTGAACCAATAGATATGAGATCCTATTATATTAATCCTACAATGTATCAATTCATAAGTACTTACACTAATTCATAATTTCCTGCTACTAAATTTAACTAAAAAAATCCATAACTAAAATATCAATAATTTAGTAAAGATGTATTATTATTCGGTAGTTCCAAATTACTCTACTGACAATTCTAAATATGTCAGAATGACTCAAAACAAATAAAAGTATAACTTTTAATAATCCAAAACAACTCTGATAACTCTATTGGCAACTCTAATAACTCCCTTGACAACTTTATCAACAACTCTAACGAAATTAAGATATTTCAATTTAATCAATTAACCTAAATATTTAATTCTCAAATATTATACTATTATTATTACTTATAATACCAAATTATTATATTATTATATTACATATATATATATATATATATATATATATATATATATATATATATATATATATATATATATATATATATATATATATATATATATATATATATATATATATATATATATATATATATATATTGAAACGTCACACTATGACAATTATTGATATAGCAATGCTCCCAGTAACTTGCCGCTACAAAAAACAATATATAGGTAGCACTTCAATTTACACATCTCTCAAAAGTAGCACATAATCTCTTATCCTATACTCCTTTCCAAAAGCAAGTAGCACTACAGGACCATAACACATGTTCCACTATGTTGTACCCCAAAATTTGCCCTCTCACTTATCAAGAATTTCCTCACAAGATCTCTTTGACTCAAGACTGCATTAGGGTTCGACCAGCTCAAGACATCTCCTCATGCACTGATGACCAAAATTAGGGTTTGAGTTTGCAAAAGGATTTTTGGACTATCAATGCCTCATATGACTTTCAAGGATCATTATGGACCCCCAAGATTATTCATGTCAAGTTTCAAGCCTTGAATCACATTTTTGATCAGTCAATTGGATAGTTGACCTAAAAATCAGCTGTATTGGGGAAAAGTCAACCATGGACAGTTTACAGTCAAACTTCATAATTTTTTATCCACATCAGCATCTTAGGACCATATGTATCATTTGATCAAGTTTGGACCATAATTCCTCAAGAAATTTGATCAAATCTCCAAAATGGCAAAATGGTCAAAATTAGGGTTTTGACTGGGAAAGGGCAATTTCTGATTTTTGACCTAGTAATTGGTCAATTGGTTTAAGGAATGATCTCAAGATTCCAAGTGCTTCATTTTGATCTAATAACATTATTCAAAACATTACAAATCCATTGATTGACAGATGAATTTTTCAGTCAATTGATCAAAAGTCAAATGTGTACTTAAAAGTCAAACTTTGACTTTTTGGTCAAAATCAAGTGCCAAAGATCATAATTCATCAAAACATGTCAAAATTTGAAACTTTTTCATCAATAAATCAAGGATTTAAGACTTTGTTTTGAAAAGTTGAAATTTCTTAACTTAGAAATTTTTCTAAGTATAGAAAATTTCTTATTTTTTTCTCAACTTTGAGCCAAATTTTCACCATGATGCAAGATGATTCAAAGGAAACTTCCAACATGAAAGTTGTAGATCTCCATGAAATATACAACTTTGCTTCACTCAATTTCTCCTAAAAATGCTTTGATATCAAGATATAATTTTGTGAATAAATGCTCATAAGCCAAAATAACTTAGTGAAATTTTTCCCTAGTTAGGGAGATTTTTGACCTAACTTCATGCCATTTTTTCACATAGTTCCAAAGGGAATTTTCAAAATAAATTCAAAGATTAGTTGTAGAGCACATTTCCATATTTCCAAAATGTCCAAGAACTCCTTGAGATCATTCCTGAGCATGGAGAATCGAAGAGATGAAGTTGGTGATTTATCACTTTGATTTCAAGACATTTCATGAAGAACAAAAATTCAAATCCAAGCCTAGACTGCATAATCCTTGCTTTGTAGGCCTCAAACATGTTTCTAACTCCATAATTAAATTTTTTCACAGCTGATAGAGCTTTAATCCAAGCATTAGAGCCTTTATCCAAGCTATAATTCCATTTATGGCACAAAGGTGTCATTTCCATTTTGATAAAGCACAACTTTTTCCTTTGTCAACTTCTTGAGCCTCTCAATTGTTTTCTCTGCACACAAGCAAAGTCAAAACCAAAAGCAACTTGTCTAAGGCCTCTCCCAAACCAAACCATGCTTGTACAACACTTAGGGACTTGTCTCCTTACTTTTCTTCAAAAGCATGTAATAGAGCCAAAAGGCTATAACTCAGAAACCTTTAGAGGAGTTGATGTCTAACCTTTTCCATACTTATACACAAGTGTTTTTCCATATTAGACACGAATGCTAAGACTCAGAAACACTCCCAAACACTTAGCCATTGAAAATATGCCATAGCTTGACCGTTTTGAACCTTACTCAGCCATCTCCAAATCCACTCGTGCATTTTGAGTTTTAACCACCTAAACACTTAATATACATCATATCTAAGTGATCCAGACCCATGTTCCCTCACTGTAACTCCTCCTCCATCATCCAACATTTTTGAATATCAAGCTTGCAGGTTGACTTGAGTAGGGAGATTCAGGGACTTTCAAGACTAAGTAAGGATTAGAATACACTCAGGGAGGTTCAGGCAAGCTAAACAGATCCTCAGACCTTCTCAAAACTTGCCCAAACTCCATTCACGATCTCAACTGAAAGAGGTAAAAACTAAAACTTCTATCTCTTTATACAAGCATCATTTGGTCCTGATTTGTGAAAGAAAAATATAGATATCCTTACCCTAAAGCTAATCATGTTCATAGTTTACATTTATATTAACTGCGTATAGAGAATTTTTTATTTTAAATTTCTGTAAAAATTAGGTTTCAAATTAGGGCAGGTAAAATTAGCTTTGATCTTTGACTTTTAGTTTACATAAATTACATGGTTGAACTCGTGGGAAGAAACACCATAACTTTCATGTTTGGACTTTCTATTTTTATGGAGAAATGAGAGAGATGCAGGTGGTCCGGCCATGGCTCAAGGTTGAAGATGAAGTTGCCTTCAGGGGGCATTTTCTAATATATTTTTATGATTGTGTTTATATAAACAGATGTACAGCCACCCCAGTGGTAAGGCAGCGCGCAAAAATGCTATAGGTCACGGGTTTGAGCCTTAGCGCATGCCTTTTGCAATTTTTCTCACTTTTGTTCCATTTTTTGTTAGCTTGCAGCGCATGGGCTTCAGTGCATGGGCCTTTTTGTTTTTTCTAACATTTTACCCCCTGTCTACTTGTATGCTCCCCTGACCCATTATCATTTATTTATTTATTTTGTTTTCATTTTATTTTCTTAAATATGTTTTTCTTAATATAAAAATCATAAAAAATATAAAAATGATAGATTTTTATTTTAGCTTATTTTATTTTATTTCTCACAAAAAATATTTTATTTAGTTATATATATTATCCTTTTTTTTTTATTATTTAAACTTGTAAATTAAATTATAACTAGGTTTAATATTTATTTTTTTCTTTATACCCATTAAATATTTATTTTAATATAAAAGGACCAAAATACCTCATAATAACATGTATTATTTTCAAGACAAAAAATACAAAAAAAATACTTACTTTTTTATTAAAGAAATTTATTTTCTTTTAATCAAATAGAATTAGGGTTTATTCAAAAATGTTTTCTAAAAAATAATTTCTTTTCTTAATTGATTTAAGTTAATCTTGATTTATTTATTAGGTTTAGGTTAAAACTTGTTTTCACATAAAAAACCAAACCATAATCTTCTTTGCATTTACATACCTTTGCATATTTAATTTATCTTGTATATTATTTATTCCAATATTTGTACATATTCAATTTGGTTGTAATAGATTAATTAGGTTTATATTATTGCAATCTCCATTCATAAATTGTATACCCCCTCCCACAAGTGTTGTAATAGCGTAGTAACTTTAAATTTCGCAATTTATCGCTTTTATATAACATGCTAGTAATTAGGGTTTGTATGGCAAGATAAAACCAATCAAATAGAAAACTCTAATTCAAGACAAAATCAAGCATGAAAATAACACACTTGCACATAAAACACCCCTAGGGTTATCCCACTTGGTTGCCTTATACAAAAATGGCCATGTTACGCATGTAAGGTGTCTTAGCAAAAATAAACAAATACAAGATCATAGTCCCTCGATGACGCTATTCAAAGTTGCCTTACAAAAATGATCTTAGTCCCTCAAAAAATGCTAAGATACTTTGCAACATTTCTAATCATGGTTATACGATGACCCGCGCCCGTCCCATTTACATCCAAAGGTAGGGTTGCTTACCAAATCAATGGTAAGACAACAATGTCAAAGGAAAAGAAAATGAACAAGAAAGACATTTGAGTAGGTAGATTGCTTCTAGTTACTTGCTCCATTTCAAAACAAATATCTTTTCTATTTTCAAAACAAACACACACATTTCGAAATATCTTACAAAATTGAAAACATTTTCAAAAAAAGATTAACATCTTTGTATACATTCTTACGAACGAGAATCATTACAAAGATTGCCTAAATGATGGCCTTTTTTACAAAATACTTTCAAAACCAAACAAAGCATAATTTCAAACAAAAGTAAGTGATCTAGCAAGTAACTAAGAGCCCATGGAAAACCATGGATGAAAATGGTGCTAATACCTTCCCTTTTCATAATCTACCCCCCAAACTTAAGAAACAATCTCAAAGGTCTTTCCTGTGCTTTTTCACCTTTCCTTTTGGATAAAAGAAAAGTCGGTGGCGACTCTTGCTAACCGCAACATTTGCGATAAAACGCAAAACAATCAAGTCAGTTCTCCCACCGTATCATAGAACTGGCGACTCTGCTGGGGAAATTCTAAAAATGGGGTTACCTTAGGGCTAGATCACATTTATTTGTTTACATTGTTTGACTTGTGTGCTTTACATTATGGTTCTTTGTTTGGGTTTGAATCCTTTACCCAGATTTGGGATACATTATAGGTAAGTAGCAATACGTTGTGGAAACTGTGTGGGGTATACCGACATGGTCTAAGAAATAGCTATGTTAGTGCGACATATTTGTGGGTACCGGTAGCCTTTGAGTTAATCAAAGAGAATACGTGGCCGCTGAGTGATGTCATGAAGCACTAATGAACTTCTAGAACCTTTACTTGACCAACTTGGCCTTTAGGATGTAGTGAGATGACCGACTTTGGTGCAGTCTGATGTTGGTAGATACTAGATACTACACTCATTGAGGTTTGGTTTCTTGGGATATTTAGGTCTCCATTAAAGAGGCTTGATCTGAAACAATGACCAAGGAAATAATCCAGTGATATTGAGCTCCTTAGAACTCGGTTACTATTACTAGGACAGGTTTAAGCTAACTAAACTTCAAGAGGGTACTTACCTATAAAACTCCATGCAAGTCTAAACTAAGGACTTGTTTGCTTTGCTTGTATATGCATACTTGTACATAACATCATGGACATCATGAACATCATATACATCCACTAACCATTTTAAGGATTTTGGGATTCATCTTTGTTCTATTTTTGTAGGATATGGACTCACTTCGCAGGAAAACTATTTAAGTCAACCTTGTGAGAATCCCTCCACAACTAAAGGAGCTAGCTTCAAGGATTACTGGAAACTCTCCATTCACTAAGAGACATGGTCGTCTACTCAACTTGGTCACCTCCAACACATATGAGGACATGATAAAGGTGCTCTTTCAGTTCTTTGATCCTTTGCACCATTGCTTCACATTGCCCGACTATCAACTTGTGCCTACTTTGGAAGAATTCTCCCAACTATTGATGATTCTCATTCTCAATCAACTACCTTTCAACGGTACAGAAAGAGATCCAAAGCCAGAAGAGATTGCTCAAGCTATACACTTGCACTCATCTGATATCACAACTCATTGGGAAACAAGGAGTGGTGTCAAAGGTTTCTTAGCAAAGTTTCTGTTTGAGAAAGCCCAAAGTTGTTGGAATTCCTTAGACTTGCAAGCCTTTGAGGAAATTGTGGCTCTCCTCATCTATGGGATGGTTTTATTTCCAAATCCTGACCAACTCATAGATATCAACACCATCAAAATCTTCATATCACGCAACCTGGTGCCTATATTGCTAGGGGATATCCTACACTCTTTTCACACTCGCACAATGAGGAAAAGAGGTGTTCTTATGTGTTGCACTCCTCTCTTGGCAAGATGGTTTATTTCTCATCTTCCCCAGTCTGTATTTGTTGGCTCCTAAATTCGACACCCTTGTTTTTATTAATATCAGCTATTAAAGTTGAAAGATGTTTTCGACCAGCTGGGTCTGTCGAAATGCCATCGAAAGATGGCAATGTACTTAGAGGATTTCTTCCAAGGGAGAAGTTGGTTGCCTTCGACGTCGAAGGTGTTTCTCGTCGAAGATGCTTCTCGACGAAGGTGTTCGATGGTTCAGAGTGGAACAGTTTGAAATTCAAGCGTTTGGAGGGAAAACGGTTTCCAGCGGTTACCAAGTGCAACGTGCAAAGATCTGGAGCGTCGAACGCTGAGAACGTGCCAAGTGGAGTCATCTCGAAGCAGTGTAACTGCCCGACGGTTACTTGGGATGTTTTAGTATAAATAGTAGTAGGTCACGCAGTTTCTCGCGTGTGTTCACAATTATATACAAAGTCACTCATATAGATTCGAGTACCCAGCGTGTGAGAAAGAATTGTTGAGAATGTATGTGTGAAACACCACTTTTATTAATCAAAGTCATTTACTTTCCAGAAACTTTACTTGCTTTCTTCTTTACTTTTCCTGTCGAAGCCTTTTATTTCAAGCCTTCATTTATTTTATCAAGCCCATTTCTTCATGCAATTTACTTAAAGCCTCTTCATTTTCTCGTCATTTAACCTTTATCCAACTTAATCAAAACCTCAAAATCAACCATGTCTTAGGATCAATCTGATCGATCCTGCGAGTAACCAAATAAGTAACCATTTGGAGGATCAGCGGTTGTTTACCAATAACCACGGTAAACAAATTGGCACACCTGGTGGGACTGTGTGTTGATTTTTGAAGTTTAACCTTTTTAAACATAATCTCGTCTTTTTCGAGGGGTGTTGTATGTTATTGAGAAGTGGTAGAATATACACTAACGATACCAATACTGCCAGAAGAAGGGAAGAGATGGCGAATCCGCCAAACAATAACGAAATCCCACAAACGAATGTGGGAGCAACGGTTATCCCGACCGTAAGTGAAGCGATAACCGCTGGTTCAACACCAGCAGTAACGGTCACAACAACGGGGCCATTACCTCCGTTCACAGGCCCCAGAGTGCCTTTGGGAACTCCCCCACCAAGGGGAAATTTGGGCACAAGGCCTTATGTTCCCCCAGGATTTATGACAGGCGGTCATAATCGAGAACCACTCTATGGCATGCCAACTTCTGACTTGGCTAGCCTGACGAACGCTGCGTCCACTTTTTCAGACCCTTTAGTGAGTGCCTCTTTGCCACTCCAAGGTTCTGGAGTAGGTATGGCGAATAGAAATAGGACCCAACTCTTAGGAGGAACGTCCCAAGTAGCACATGGCCTTACAAATGCCTCGACAGCAGTCTTGAGGCAACAAATGGACGAAAGCAACCATGATATGGTTCAAATGTTGGCACAAACTTTAAGTACAGTGCTGAACCCTCTAATACAAAATACTACTCAATCGAATCAGCAGATGACAGCGCAAATGACGCGTTTGGCTGATTTCTTTGGAGTACCCCAACCTATTCGACAGCCCCAAAGGGCGCAAATAAGGGGAAACCAGGGTGTATTCTTAGAGGAAGAAACCACTATCAACCAAGTCCAACAGCCTGTCGAAGAAAACCTTAGGGCACGATTGGAGCAACCTGTCGAGGAACCTAGGGTAATAACCCCAGAGGTAAGGTTAGTTAACAGAAACCAAAATGCTGACGAAGTAGTTCAGCATATCCAATACCAAAACATGGGTTTGGAAAATAATCTGGCAACCATGATCGAAAGGATCATGACTCAAAATGGGATGAACATGGGCTTTCGAAGGCCCAACTTTACATCCCCGCTGTCAGAATACGTGTTACAAACAGACTTACCTCCTAGATGTAAAGTCCCTAAATTCACTAAGTTCTCTGGGGACACGACAGAATCTACTGTCGAACATGTGGCGAGATACTTGATCGAAGCAGGAGATATTTCGAATAACGAAAACCTGAGGATTAAGTACTTCCCAAGTTCTTTAACAAAGAACGCTTTTACTTGGTTTACAACTCTCCCCCCCAATTCAATCCACCATTGGACCCAGTTGGAAAGATTGTTCCACGAGCAATTCTATATGGGGCAAACCAAGATAAGCCTGAAAGAATTGGCCAGTGTAAAGAGACGTTTCACTGAACCTATAGACGAATATCTAAATAGGTTTAGGTTGCTCAAAGCAAGATGTTTTACACAAGTGCCGGAACATGAGTTAGTCGAAATAGCCGCAAGCGGTTTAGATTATTCCATTAGGAAGAAGTTAGACACTCAATACCTGAGAGACATGGCCCAACTGGCCGATAGAGTTCGACAGGTAGAACGCCTTAAAGCTGAAAAAGCAAAGGCAACGAAAACTCATAAGAGAGAGAGGATAGCGTATGTTGAGATGGATGACGAAGATCCAGAATCCTTCGACGATACTATAACTGTCGAAGAAGGAGAAGTCGATTTAGCGGAACTAAAACAAGGGCCACCATACTCTTGCAAACTGTTAGTCCCCTCAAGTGGGAAAAATCCCATTGGTTCAGAAAGGACCAACGATAGGTTCCCCAAAAAGACTTATAGTTTTGATATTACAAAATGTGATGAGATCTTTGACTTGCTTGTAAAAGATGGCCAAATGATAATACCCCCAGGGGTAAAAGTGCCTCCTCTTGATCAAAGAAAGAAGAGAGGCTTTTGTAAATATCATAATTTTCTGGGCCATAAAACGTCTCAATGTTTTCTTTTCAGGAATCTTGTGCAAGACGCTATCGAAGAAGGGAGGTTGAAGTTTGCTGACAAGACCCCCATGGCTGTGGACTCTAATCCGTTGCAGGCTGAAACCCACTATGCTGAACCTTCAGAGGTGAACATGATAGAGGCATCCAGAATCCAGTCGAAGAGGCCAGGAATCACAATGGTCGAAGTCTCAAAGGACCATGTCAACATGCCAATCTTTGGCAGTTTTTCTGGGAATTTATCCAGAAAGACAATTGAAGCGGTTCAGAAAGCGGTCGAAAGCCCAAAGCTGGAGACAGTTGGAGCCCAAAAAACTGGACCAGAACCCAGTTCTCACTTGGCCACAGTTCAAGGCCAGACAGAGGACTTGGAGATTCAAATGAAGCAGTTGACTCTTGCCAACAAAGATACCATGAATGTCAACATGGTCGAAGTCTCTGACCCAAAAGCATCAGAGGAGGCCATGAGGCAAGAACAAGCTAACAAGACTGCTTTCCCTCGGGAAAATGAAAATCTGGCAGATTTCCTGCAAAGATGCCAGAAAAAGAAGTCAGAAGTGATGCTGTGTCCAAGATGCAGTTCGATCTTTGACAAAAAAGCTGCTGAACATATTCAAGGCGTAAGAGCAGCAAATAAGAGAAGGGAGAATGTTGATCTTTGACATGACCCCAGAAGAGCCTCCCAAAGAGGTTCAAACCAAGAAAAGAGGCCATTGACCTTCAGGCCTCCAACGAATGTGCCGGTAGATACCTGGTACAAAACGTCTGGTCGAAAGAGGCCAAGCGAGGAGAGATGGCACTCTTTCGATGTGCCAAGGGGTTCATCTTTAACACAAAAGAAAGAGCCTCAAGTTGCTGCACCTAAAGTTGCACAGGTGTTAAGCAACTACAAAGGGAAAAATCCCATGTCTCGATCTCAATGGAGGAGATACCAGAGGCGACGAAAAGCTGAGAGGGAGGCTGCCAATGAACCAAAGGCAGAAACCAGTTCAAATGTTCCTCTAAGGAAGCAAAGGAAACCTCTGGAAAGAGAGCCAGTAACCAACAGGCTAGTTTGGCCTAACCAGGGTGAAATTGAAGACGAAGATGGTTCTGAGTCTGATGATACTTTGGACATCATGGTGAATATAGTCTCAGTGCTGCCCAGAGAGTTCAACCGACAGGTGGAGGTCGAAACAAGTGATTGGGAAGTGGAGCAAGAAATGGCCAAACATAGGCCAGTGTGCTACTTCGTCATGGACAATGGCACTACTGAGGAACAAAATGGGTTCTTCGAACCACCTACAGAGGCGATGAAAAATCACCTCAAGCCTTTATTTATAAGGGCTAAACTCGAAGAAACCACAGTGAATAAAATCTTGGTGGATTGTGGGGCAACCATCAACATTATTCCTCACTTTATGCTAAGGAAAATTGGCAAAAGGGATGAGGACATCAAGCCTCACAACATGGTCATGTCGAACTATGAGGGTGGCATAGGGACCACTATGGGAGTGATCCAACTGGATATCAAGGTAGGATCTATCCTTCGACCAACAATGTTTATGGTCATATCGGCCAAACCTAACTATAATCTTTTGTTGGGCCGTGAATGAATTCATGGTGTTGGAGCTGTGCCATCATCAATGCACCAGAGGCTGCTACTATGGCGTCCAGATGGGATGGTCGAAAACATAGAGGCAGATCAAAGCTATTACCTGGGCAAAGTGAATCACCTAGGGTTGGCAGATTTCGACAAGAACTTGGCTCACATAGGGCCATGTCCAACACCTGACTTCGACTTGGCGCCAGCGCCAAATACTTTTTGTTCCTTATACCTGCATCCTAAGCATGGTTTTCAATGGGACAGAGAAGACTTGTCCCACATAGACTTCAGTGGGTTAACTGATATCCAACCAACTGGTTGGGGAAGTGAATTCAGTGATAATGACTGAGTCACAATCATTGAAGCGAATTTCGGCTTATGTAACCGAAACAAAGATGATAACAGCTCTCGAAGCCGAAGTAAAATACATGGCCACACAGGCCAATGATCAACAGTTATCTGCTGCAGGTCCAGGAAAGGATTTCGATCCAGAACCTCCTGATATCATGCCAGAAGGAATGCAGGAACAGAGGCTCGACGCCATCTATGACGATGAGCCTTTGGGCTTCGAAAAGGACCCCTTGGCGAACAACATTAAAATGTTAGCGCAAGATCCTTTAGAAGAAATCAACTTAGGCGAAGGGTCAGAAAAAAAGCCAACTTACATCAGCGCCAAAATTGACCCAGAACTTAGGTTGGAAGTAATCCAATTGTTGAAAGAGTTCAAGGACTGTTTTGTATGGGAGTACGACGAAATGCCTGGTCTCGACAGAGGATTTGTAGAACTTCAGTTGCCAATCAAATCTGGGAAGAAGCCAATCAAGCAAAGTCCAAGATGCTTCGCTCCATAAATACTGTCGAAGATCAAAACGGAAGTCGAAAGACTGCTGAAGTGCAAATTCATACGCGTTACGAGGTATGTCGAATGGATTGCAAACATTGTGCCAGTAATTAAGAAAAATGGTACATTGAGGGTGTGCATAGATTTCAGAGATTTGAATGCTGCTACACCCAAAGATGAATATCCTATGCCTGTGGCGGAAATGCTAGTCGATTCTGCCGCTGGCTATGAATACCTGAGTATGCTCGATGGTTATTCAGGATATAATCAAATATTCATTGCTGAAGAAGATGTGTCGAAAACAGCTTTTCGATGCCCTGGGGCTCTAGGCACTTACGAATAGGTAGTGATGCCTTTTGGCCTAAAGAACGCTGGGGCAACATACCAGCGAGCAATGAATTCTATCTTCCATGATTTTATTAACACTTTTATGCAAGTATATATTGATGACATTGTTATAAAATCTGTTTCCAGGAAGAATCATATTGACCACCTTCGACAATCATTCGAAAGAATGAGAGAACATGGTCTGAAGATGAACCCTTTGAAGTGTGCATTCTGTGTGAAAGCTGGAGATTTCTTGGGCTTCGTTGTCCACAAGAAAGGAATCGAAATCAACCAGAACAAGACGAAGGCTATTCTGGAAGCGAAAGCGCCATCGAATAAGAAGGAACTGCGATCTCTGTTAGGCAAGATAAATTTCTTAAGGATATTTATATCTAACCTAAGTGGGAAAGCTCAAGCCTTTTCACCCTTACTTCGACTGAATAAAGAGGGATTCAAATGGGGGCAAGAGCAACAAGAAGCCTTCGACAAAATCAAAGGGTACCTCACCAAGCCACCTATTTTGGTGCCTCCTTGTAGCAATAGGAGTATGAGATTGTACATAGTTGCATCCGACGAAACTTTGGGAAGCATGTTAGCCCAAGAAGATGAGAATGGAGTCGAAAGACCCATTTACTATCTTAGTAGAGTTTTGAACGATGCAGAAACTAGATATAGCGAAGTTGAAAAATTGTGTCTATGTCTGTATTTCTCTTGTACAAAACTCAAGCAATATATAAAACCAGTTGATGTGTATGTTTCGGCTCATTTTGATGTTTTCAAGTACATGTTGTCGAAACCCATCTTGCACAGTCGAATTGGCAAGTGGGCATTAGCATTAACTGAATACTCCTTAACCTTTATGCCTCTTAAGGCAGTAAAAGGACAAGTGGTTGCAGACTTTATAGTCGACCACTCAATTCAAGTTGAGGATTTTAATTATGTGGAGATAGAACCTTGGAAATTCTACTTCGATGGTTCCAGCCATAAAGATGGAACAGGAGTAGGAGTCTTGATCATTTCTCCAGAAAAAATTCCAACAACATTCAAGTACAAGATATCAGGTTCTTGTTCGAACAATGAGGCTGAGTATGAAGCTCTAATTACTGGCCTTGAAATATTGTTGGAATTGGGGGCAACTCGAGTCGAAATAATGGGAGACTCAGAGTTAGTCATTAAGCAAGTCACAAAAGAATATAAATGCATAAGAGAAAATCTCATTATGTACTTTGTGATAGCAAATCGTTTATTGAAAAAATTTGAAATGGTCAATATTCGACACATACCCAGATTGGAAAATCAAATAGCCAACGACTTGGCACAAATTGCATCTGGGTACAAGATTTCAAAAACGAGATTACAAAGACCAATCGAAGTTCGAGAAAAGATAAAAGCAACTTGTCTATCACCAACAGACTTGGAATCGACAAGACTAGGATATGCTGATCAAAGTAACTTCGAAATTTCGTTCGTAGATAATTTGTCAGAGCAAGATTGGAGGAACCCCATTGTGGATTATCTTCAAAATCCAGTAGCTTCGATAGAACGAAAAACAAAGTACAGGGTGTTGAGTTATGTACTCATGGGTAATGAGTTATTTAAAAAGACGCCTGAAGGGGTATTGCTAAAATGCTTAAGTGAAACTGAGGCATACATAGCCCTTTCGACTACGCACGCTGGAGCATGTGGGGCTCACCAAGTAGGCCATAAGATGAAATGGTTGTTGTTTCGACAAGGGCTATACTGGCCCACCATGTTGAAAGATTGTGTCGAGTTCGCTAAAGGTTGCCAAGAATGTCAAGTCCATACAGGCATCCAACATGTACCAGCAAGCGAGCTTCACTCGATAGTGAAACCTTGGCCCTTTAGAGGATGGGCGTTGGACCTCATTGGAGAGATTCGACCAGCATCATCAAAGAGTCAGAAGTATATATTGGTAGGCATTGATTATTTTACTAAGTGGATCGAAGCTATCCCTTTAGTCAATGTGGACCAAGAAAATGTCATTGAATTTATTCAAAAGAACATTATCTTTAGATATGGAATCCCTAAGACTATAACAACTGATCAAGGATCAGTTTTCACCGGTCGAAAGATGCAGGAATTCGCTCAGGAAACGGGCTTTAAACTCCTAACATCAACGCCTTATTATGCACAGGCAAATGGTCAAGTCGAAGCAGCGAACAAAGTAGTGATTGGCTTGATAAAAAAGCATGTTGGGAAGAAGCCCAAAAATTGGCATAAGACGTTAGACCAGATTTTGTGGGCCTGTCGAACGTCCCCAAAAGAAGCCATAGGTACAACACCATATAGGCTAACTTTTGGCCATGACGCAGTGTTGCCAGCTGAAATTTGTCTTCAATCTGCAAGGGTTCAGAGACATTACGATATTCCCTCTGAAATTTATTGGGATATGATGTTAGATGAACTAGTAGATTTAGACGAAGAAAGATTGCGCGCTCTTGACCTACTCAGGCTTCAGAAGAAAAGAGTAGAAGACTCTTATAATAAAAAGGTGAAACCTAAGGTATTTTCTCCTGGAGAACTAGTTTGGAAGGTGATTCTTCCCATGGATCGAAGGGATCGAAGCATGGGAAAATGGTCACCCAAATGGGAAGGACCATTCAGAGTTATCCAGACTTTTTCTGGTGGAGCTTATGAAGTCAAAGAGCTAGGTGAAGATAAAAGGCTCTTGAGAGTAAATGGTAAATATTTGAAAAAGTATAAACCCATACTCCAAGAGATAAAAATAAATAACAAGTAACGACTAAATTAACCATAAATAAGCCAAAATGGAAAATTTTTATAAATTAGCCAAAATGGCAATATTATCGAATACATATTACAATATATGGTTAAAGGGCTGAAACAATCAGAAGGGGATGGAGTCCTTGAGTCGAAGGTATTTGGTTTGCTGCAGCTCCAATCTTTTGTTGCAAAAGGCATTCGCCTGCGCAAGCTTGGCAATTTGATCGTCGAAGGCTTGAGCTTTCTCAGCAAATTCTAGGCCTTGTGTGATTTCAGCTTGACTTTCGGTGTCTGGAACAGTCGAGAGAAGTTCCTCTTTGCGCTTAGTATTGGCATTTATCTTAGCCTCTATTTCTTCGATTTGCGCCTTGAGGGAAGCATTCTCTCGATCGATGGCATCAACTTCTTCTTGTTTAGATGCTTTTTGCTTCGACAACTCCGCAATTCGAGAAGTTGTCTCTGCTACAGCAGTCCATGCAGAAGAGCTTTTGCCATATAGCACTTCAAGCTGGCTATTAAAGCCCCTTTGTCGCCGATAATCTGCTGAGACTTGATCAATAATGGAGTGTAACTCCATGATAAAGCCTGAAACTTCCGGAGGCACAGCTAGCAAGTCTACGGCATTCAAAACAGCCCCCAAATATGATGGAGCAGTAGGGTCCCCCTCCAAAGCTTTCATCAAGTCCTTCTTGAAAAACTGAGCCTTAACCTTCGTCAAAGCCTCATCGAGAGGAGAAGTTTCAGTGGACTTCCCCGACAGAGTAGGAACCTCCTGACTAGCATCAGACAAACTTCCCTTGCTCTCGATGATGGCGTTCAGATAGCCAACAGGATCAGTTTTCTTCAAGAGTTCTAAGTCTTCTTTCGACCTATGCTTTGTTGAGGTGACAGCCTTTGCAACAGCATTGTCTTGGGTTTGAGGCTGTTGAGTAGCATTCGCCTCGACTTGACTCTCTTCAACTCGGACTGCGGCAGTACCAGCGTCATCATGGTTCCCTTCGCCAGCGTCACCTTGATCCTCTTCGCCAGCGTCACCGTGGTCCCCTTCGTCACGATTTTCTTCCGACAGATCAACCACCTGAATCTCTTTTGGTTGTTGCTCTTCTGTTTGTGGATCTTCTGTTGGTTGTTCTGCTGTCTCAGCATTGGCTTCATTTGTTGCAGTATTGGCTTCATCGTTCGCCAAGTCTTTTTCTTGTGGCCTGCTGAGTTCAGCAGAATCCAATGTTTCAGAAGTCCTTGGCGCGGAGCTTTCAGTGGTGTCCTGAAAAAAGGAGAAGGAGAATCTTCTAAATTCGAAAGAGACATAATCGAACGTGGGTATCGACACCTGAGTTAAAAAGGGATCAAAGAGATTACCTGCAAAGGAGCTTCAGCCCCAGGGATGGAATTGTCGCTTTCGACAGGTTTATTGAGAAGAACATTTAGTTCCTCCTCTGTTGGCTCTTCAATGATTACTGGAGGTGGCCTGGGCTTTCTCCCAGCAACCTTTATTCTGATTGTTCGAGCCACAAGAAGAGGAACGTCCTTCTTCAGCTTTCTCCTTTTAAGAGGAGCAGGGGGAGAATCATCTTCTTCGTCACTCCCAGATTCGATCGTCAGTGCTGGCCGTTTCTTGGGTGAAGGTGCCTAAAAACCAATTGGGGTTCGATTTAGAAGTTGCATCGAAAGTCAGAAAGTTAAAGCCAGAAGAAAATAATAAAATTCTGGTTACCGATGCAGAAGGCTTTTTCGAAGGGCCTTCCCCCTGTTGGTTTGTTGTCGTCTTCACCGGCGCTATAGTCTTCGCCGGTGGTGGAGGTTTTGTTAAGGGGCCTCCTCCCTGATGGCCTTCTGCAGCCTTCTTGGCTGCAGGCTTTCGAACAACTGAAAGCAGACAAAATAATTAACAGGCTACCAGTCGAAAGGGAAAGACAACGTAATTTGAAAGGATGAACTTACATTTCTTTATTTTGTCCAAGACAAGGACAAAAGACTTCTGAAGTTCGTCCACGAAGTCCTTCTCGTCGAAAAACTCCTCAGTGTAGTAACTTTTCCACCACTCCTCGAAGGATGGTGGGCAGAGAAAGTTAAGCTGATAGTCAAACAACGAAAGAACTGTTCGACCAGCATATCTGCCGATATGCTTAGTGGCAGCGTCTTCAGTGTAGTCATTGCAGAAGTATAACATAGACTTCTCCCTGGGAAAAATTGGAGAAGGTAGTGTTTGAATAATACCAAACTGGCGAGACACCAGGTTTGGTTGATACGCGATTAGACTCAAGTGAGTCTTGGAGCTCTTGAATCGCAGGGGCATTATTCTTGGTGTGAGAAATGCCTCCCACACTGTTGTATGTTCGTCAACCTGAAGACCACTCGACGCCCTAGGATGTGGCCTTGTGAACCACTCTGGGCCAACCTTTCGTCGAGCAAACGGAGCCATGGTCGAAGCAAACTCTTTCCTTTTAGCAAACATCAAGACGAAGTTTGTAAAAGTTTGTTGAAGCTCCCGCCCATCTTCCGTTGGAGTCAACAGAGCCAATCTGGTGCCTTCGACGCGTCTATTTGCTATTTCTGGAGCCTTCTCATTTATTTGAGTCTTCTGAGGCAAGAAAGACTCGAAGGTGGCATTGAGCCACAGCTGAAGCAGCCAAAAAGGTCCAGCAAGCAGCAGACTGGCTCTGTTCTCGATGATCTTCAGAAGAGTCGCTCCGTTGCTAATCAATTCGTACAAACTCGCCAAAATCAATTCTTCCAAACAGATATTTTGGCCATGGTGGAGTTGAGTGGCGAGAGTGACCATCTTCTTGGTCACCTGTAAAGACTTGGTGCAAAACACAAATCGTGTCAGCCATAAGGCTAGAAACGCGATATGTTCGACATCCGACACAGCATCTGTCGACTTATCGTGGTAGTGATTGATGAAGGTGGTGTAGGTTGGTTTTGTGGCAGAGAATCCGATCTGATCCTCTGACATCTCCTCTGGGTCGAAGTAGTCCCCAGTGGGTCGAAGGCCAGTGATGGCGGCCACGTCGAAGAGCGTGGGAGTCAGCATTCCACAGGGAAGATGGAAGGTGAAATGGGTGTAATCCCAGAAGAGTAAAGAAGCTATCAACATCTCTGGGGAATAGTTAAGACCTGTCTTCGACAGCATAACCAGGTCGAATATCCCCATGTCTTTCCAGATCGAAGCCTGGCGTTTCTCCATTTTTTCCAGCCAAGCACTATAATCAGGAGTGAGGCTAGGGCCAGACCTGAAAGCCCTAACACCTCTATTGAAGAAACGGAGGTCGATTTTCTCCTTAGCAGGATCTTCATTATCCTCTACATCTTTCTTGGAGCATCCAACCGGTTTGAGTCTCTCAAGTACCGGAAAGTAACTTTTGATATTCATGGCTTCAGCAATGCTTGGGTATAATGGGCCAGAATAGCAAAGATTTGGTTGGAATATCCAACCGGAATCATGAGGTGGCGTGAATAAGCATCACGTACAGCAATGTCCAAAGGCTCTGGGACCCTTCGTTGGCCCGTGGGAGTCACTACGGGAGCAGTGGAGAAAATCCTGGGTTTGACATTTCCAGAGGGAGTGTTGGCGCTAGGAGCGTTGGAAGAACCAGATGCCATTGTTGATACTTAGGTTGAAGATGAAGCGAAGAACAGGTGGTTTGCAAAGTTGACAAGAGTTTGTATGCAAATGAGGAATTCTGAAAGCAAGGTAGCGTGAAAAAGTCCCACAATGGGTACTTACCGCTATTTATAGTAGTTGGGGAAATCCCCAAATTCGAGGACATTAAATGCCATTTAATGTTGCAGAAGGTAGTGGGACATGTGGCGTCTCCCTGTTGTTGTAGCCGTTCTGCAGAAATGGAAGGGTGCAGCGTGCGCCCTCGTTTTTGGGAATTGTCATGATGACAATTTGTGAAAAGACGTTTGGCACGCTGCACGCCGTACTGAAGTGACGTCTTAGGTACGGATGAAATGATGGCTTTTCCTTGGGATTGTCAGTGGTTGGTAGAAGACAAAAAAGTGCACAATTTAATTTGTGACTAAGAACGAAAAGACAGGTGTCGAATGGAATTTCAAAGAATGCCTTTTTCTTTCAGAGTCGAAATAAGGCATTCTTGGGGGGCAATTTGTTGGCTCCTAAATTCGACACCCTTGTTTTTATTAATATCAGCTATTAAAGTTGAAAGATGTTTTCGACCAGCTGGGTCTGTCGAAATGCCATCGAAAGATGGCAATGTACTTAGAGGATTTCTTCCAAGGGAGAAGTTGGTTGCCTTTGACGTCGAAGGTGTTTCTCGTCGAAGATGCTTCTCGACGAAGGTGTTCGATGGTTCAGAGTGGAACGGTTTGAAATTCAAGCGTTTGGAGGGAAAACGGTTTCCAGCGGTTACCAAGTGCAACGTGCAAAGATCTGGAGCATCGAACGCTGAGAACGTGCCAAGTGGAGTCATCTCGAAGTAGTGTAACTGCCCGACGGTTACTTGGGATGTTTTAGTATAAATAGTAGTAGGTCACGCAGTTTCTCGCGTGTGTTCACAATTATATACAAAGTCACTCATATAGATTCGAGTACCCAGCGTGTGAGAAAGAATTGTTGAGAATGTATGTGTGAAACACCACTTTTATTAATCAAAGTCATTTACTTTCCAGAAACTTTACTTGCTTTCTTCTTTACTTTTCCTGTCGAAGCCTTTTATTTCAAGCCTTCATTTATTTTATCAAGCCCATTTCTTCATGCAATTTACTTAAATCCTCTTCATTTTCTCGTCATTTAACCTTTATCCAACTTAATCAAAACCTCAAAATCAACCATGTCTTAGGATCAATCTGATCGATCCTGCGAGTAACCAAATAAGTAACCATTTGGAGGATCAGCGGTTGTTTACCAATAACCACGGTAAACAGTATTAAAGAATGAGAAAGGTTCAAGGTGGTCACAAAGGATGATGACACTCAAACATTCAGACATTCATTGGTGCTCCCGTTCTAAAGAGAATGTAATCATTGTCGAACGTTATGGAGAATTCCCCAATGTCCCTCTACTTGGCATTAGGGGAGGAATCACCTACAACCCGTGCTTAGCTTTAAGGCAGTTTGGTTATGCCCGAAGGGACGGCCCGCACGAGATGTTGATTCAAGGTTTGGTATTCGACTACGACAACGACGATTAAGGTCTTCGCCAGAAATTTATCTGAGCTTGGAGGATGTTAAACAAGGTGGATAGCAAGCTTTGGGGCACAAGAATTCCATCCCTCTTGAGTCTTACCTCAAATGGGTACGAACTCGTGCTCAGAGTCTTATGATGCCTTGCCCCTCCATTCTACCGATAATCATTGAGCCTGTCATAGAGGGAGACATTCCATACACTATCCTACATCCTGACATACCCACATCTCATGAGGAGCAGAGTCTGAATGCCTACATTGCACCAAAGAGGATGCGCACTACTTTTCTATCTTAGAGTTTTGTATTATTTTGCCCAAGGGGCATTGATGTACTCAAACTTTACCTTATTAATATAATGTGTGTTTCTTTTTTTTTTGTCTAAAATAAATTTGAATCTTTGAAATCCTTGAAAACATTGCATATGCATATACCATTCATCATAACATAAACAGGTCTTTTGCAACAAGTCTCCTCATCTCTCTACTGTTTATTTCAGTAAGATGGATCTCGAGCAAACAGTGAAAGATCTTCAAGCTCAGAATACGCAGTTTCAACAGTTGCTTATGACCCTAGCCAAGGGGCAAGAAGAGTTGAAGACTCTGTTGGCTGAAGAGAGGAAAAAGAAAACAAAGAAGGTAACCTGATTCTTAAACATGGGAAGAAGATTTCATGGGCAGACAAGAAGCACGTTGGACTTTGCAATAACATCCGGTGAAGGAGAAGGGAAAGGTAAGGAAACAGTTGTCCCATTATGTTGTACCCCAAAATTTGCCCTCCCATATTCTTCAAGAAATTGCTAAGCCAAGTCACAAAATTCCCCAAGGACTATGCAGTTCAACTGTCTCCTATACAGTCAAAACTAGGGTTTGGGTTCTGATCAAGGAAAGGAAGTTTTCAAAGGCCCAATCAAGTCTCATATGCCTACAAAGATGGTCAAGTATCCTCATATCAAGTTTCAAGGCATTCAGCTCAAAATTGCACAGTCAAAACCCTAAATTGCACTACAGTCAACTGTAGGGGCAAAATGGTCATTTGACAGTCAAAAGTTCAAATTTTTGGTCAATATATCATTTTGAAGCCACAAACATCATTTGATCAATGCTTGATCATGATTCTCAAAATTTGGCTCAGAAATCATCAAAGATGCAAAAGTTGCTATATTTGGACAGCTGAAAAAGTCAACTGAAATTGACCAGGGCATAACTTTCACATGGATTATCAGAAAAATTCCATCCAAAGCTCATTTTGAAGAGAAAGACATTTCCTACAACTCATCTTCATGTTCCAAGTCCAAGAAATGCTCTCACAAAAAGTTATCAATTTCAACATTATAGGTCATTTTCAAAAGTCAACAAAAAGGGACTTTAAGTCAAGGGCCATAACTAGAGATTGGTAAATCAAAATGACATGGGACCAAAGGCATTGGTTAAAGGACTCAAAGACCTTTCCAAAATGTCCAAGAACATGTGAAAAGCTTAAAAATTGACCAAGTTATGCCTTGTGGAAGTTGGGAAATTTTTGGAAATTTTTGAAAGTCAACAATGATGCAAATGATCCAAAAATGCTAATGGGCCCATTTTTCTTCCAAGTTTCTTCATGCCAAGCCTATGCACGACCATTAAGCCCAAAGGGAAGTATTTTCTCATTTTTTAATTATTTATTTGAATTTATATTAATATTAATTCATTTAAATCATTTTAAATATGTAGAAAATATAAATTTGACCTAAAAAAATCTTTTTATGCACATTATAGGCTCAATATCTCGTGCTTAGTCAATTATGGAAGGTTTTGGGTTGATTGGAACTAATTGACACCAAATTGCATATGGAAAAGATATGGAAAAGATCCTTGAAATCAAATATTCAAAAATCATCAAAGCAATGGATTTTGTCCAATTTTTCTTAACCTAATCACTCACTATATGATCAGGAAGGCAGACCTAATGCAAAGGGACTGCAAGCTGCGCCCCAAGAACCCTTTTGCAAATTGAAATTTTTCCATAAAATACAAAAACTGAAAACCAGTTTCAAGGTCGATTCAAGCTTCAACTTTCATTCCATTAGCATCCTGAAGCATCACTGAACGTTTCTCAATCATTAACATCAACCAAAACGCCTTGAATCGGTACCCCTAAGTCAAACTGCACCTCAAAACTTTTGAAATCGTATAGCATGATTCAAGCATAGTTTTGCATTTTTAATTATATATTCATACTCATAATGATGTTTCTAAGCTAACCATTGTGTTTGATTGCTTTTTCATTGACCATACGCGAATCTACCATGTTTGGACATTAGGGTTTGCAGGTTTCAAAATTGGGGTTTTCTGCCCAAGGAAAAATTACGCTTCCAGACTAGTGCCATTAGCTTAAGCAGGTTGAGACGAAGAAGATGGCACCCTCGCGCTCAATTTATGAGCGTCGAGGGGCTAGTCGCTATTTTCTTATAGGCCCTCTAAAACAACGATCAAAAAACCGTTGCCTTCGTCCTTCATGTTTCAGGAAAACGAAAGAGACGATGAGTTGTCAGCCGGTGGTTCGCCAATTTGAATTGCGCGCGTTTTTAATTACTATGCGTTGGTTTTGCTTTTTCATTATTTGTTTACCATAATATATCAATTAACGTTCATTGGCTCAGTGGTAACACATTATGCATATGACATCAAAGACCTGGGTTCAAGTCCCAGGTCTGTATATATCTCATATTATTTTTCACTTACAAATCCCATGCAGCTTCAGTAATGCGTACATACCATACGTCCCCTCATCCAAGCGTACACATGCCTAATGGTCCCAGATCAAGGGCTGATATTGAAGGTCCACTATAAGGAAAGTCAATACGCTGGCACCCAAGCTGGAAAAGTCAACAAATCTCTGGTTCAATGGGCCAATGTTCTTGGGCCTTACCTCCAATTTTGGGGCTACCCCCCCTGGTTTGCCTTACTACTTTTTTTTCACTTATTTTTATTCTTGCCTTAATTATTATTTTTGTTTTAATTATCATTCCATTAATTAATTATTTTTTATATATAAAATGCATAAAATATCAAAAATTCAGAAAAGACAAAAAGATATATAATTAATAATATTTATTTTCTACAATTAAATTTTGTATGTAAATCATTTAGTTTAATTAGATTTTTTAACTTTAATTCCTTTTTAATGAAAATCCAAAAAAATATAGAATTAGGTTAATTGATAATTTTTATTTTCTTTTAATTTTTCCTTTTTCTCACAATATTATTTATTTATTTATTTTTATAATCAAATATACATAAATAAATTAGGATCTAAATTAGGTTAAATTTCTATATCTTTCATAATAAACCTAAAAAACATTAGAATTAGGGTTTGCCTTTTAATTTAATTTCAATTAACTCCTTTTTCTCATTAAATCTAAAAAACACAAAAATACCATTTTCATTTAATTTTAATTTTAAATTCCTTGTTAATTTTAATTGTTTGCAAAAGGGTCCAACGCCCTAGTTTTGTTTAATTCCTTTATTTTGCGCATTTATTTTATATTGCTTATTATAATTTTGTAAATCTCCCAAAGCCATGTAACTTTACCTCTCGCACTTTTATTTACCGCTTTATTTATTTTCCGCTAAATCGGGTCCGGTTTAATTTTGGCGATGTGGACCCGCGCCATTTGTAATAACCTTAGATTTATTTTCCCGCAAACTAATAACTGTTAAAAAGCATGCAAGAATGAATGTCTTAATTAAAATCAAGCGTAGAACACAACAAACATGACAAGACAAAAATAATTGAAACATGACACACAATTCGCACACACCACCCCTAGGGTACGCCTCACTGTTGCCTTTCGAAAGGTGATCGTCGAGTAGAGGATGTCTTAGTAAGTCCTCATGATCCGGGAACCTGGCATGAGGGTAGCTTCTAAGGTGTCTTCCCATTGCTCTGGTGATCACCATGTCCCTACAAACTCGAATTGACCCGAACACCTCCAACGGTGGTGCTACCTACCTCTCAATGGTGGGATGGCACTACTTTAAAGGACATTTACACAGACGAATTCCTTAGGGTAGGTAGGTTCTCAAGGATACTTGCTCTAATTTCAAAACGAACAAAAATACTTTTCGCACCACACATTTTCAAAAGCTTTCAAAGCAAACTTTTCAAACACTCTGACGTACGAGTCGATCTGAAATTTTTCAAAAGAAACTTTTTAAACCCACATTGAAAAACAAACAAACAATTTTGAAAACACATTGAGCAAGTATCTAAGAGCCCATGGATAACCATGGATAGAAAGGGTGCTAACACCTTCCCTTTCTATAACCCACCTCCCGAACCGAGAGCGATCTCTTTAAAGGAATTTTTCTGTGCTTTTGTCCTTTCCATGTTGGAGAAAATAAAAGACGGTGGCGACTCTTGCTTCCGCGATATTTCGCGAACCAGCGTTAAACAGTCAGTTCCAGATCCACCGATCACAGAACTGGCGACTCTGCTGGGGATATTTTTTAAAGTGAGGTGTACCTTAGGGCTAGTACATAACTGTGTTTTCAATTGTTTTCCTTGTGTGCTTTAAATTGTGGGTTGCTTGGGAGTTCTATAGATCCTAAACCCGGATCTGGGGGATACCTTTCTTAGAAAGTAGCAACAAGGCTGTGAGGGAACTGTGCGGGGTATACCGACATGGTTGAAACAGTCTGCTACGTTGATGTGGCACTTTGGTATGTACCGGTAACCCTTGAGTTCAGTCAAGGAGAGTACGGGGCCTCCGCGTGGTGTCGTGAAGCATCAACAGACCTTAGGAACCTTAATTGAACTATCTTGGCCTCTTTAGGGTAGTGAGATAACTGACTTTGGTGCAGTCCGAGGTTGGTTGATACTCGATACTACGCTCAATTGAGGGTTGCTTTCCTGGAATATTTCGGTCGCCAGTTCAGTGGCTAAATCGAAACGATGAACAATGAAAGCAATCCCGTGATATTGGGAACCTTAGAACCCGGTTACTTTGATTAGGACAGGTTGAACCCACCAACTTCAAGAGGGTACTACCTAGATCCCATGCTGGCCTAAACCTAAGGGCTCTCTCTTGTGTGACTTGTGTGCCTTCGTATTTGACTATCTGCATGCTTGTGATCTAACACTTGTTTCTTGCAGGTTTTGTTTCAGTCCTTAATTAGGACTCATAACAGGGTTCACTCACATTACCCCATGCATAGCATAGCATCATACCATTGCATGCATCCTGCATACATCCTAACCCATTTCAAGGATCTCAAGGGCTTGTGATGCAGGTCATGATGAATCAAACACCCAACAAGGGGCAAAGGGGATTTATTTTCCTCTAGCCAAGGGTGTCAGGGGCTATGACCCACTGGATATGGTGAGCCTTTGACCCTTGAAGAAGGGCTCTCAACAACATGAAGTACCTTCAATCAAGTTACCGGCTTGCAACTCTAACAAGTTTCTCTGTTTACCCCGCGAGGTCCTTGAAATCATTGCATGCATGTCATACATATCATTGCATAACAGGTACCCTTTCTCTGCAGGTTACTCACCTTTTTCGCTGTTTATTTCAGCCGATCGTTATGAATCCTGAATCATCAGCCGAGCAGACTATCAAGGCCCTCCAGGCTCAGAATGCCCAATTCCAAGGGCTAATCATGAACTTGACCCAGGGGCAGCAAGATCTGAAGGCTCTGCTCTTGAAGAAGGAAAAGAAGAAGAAGAGGACTGTCTTGTTCAGCCCTAGACGCAGATCTGGGAATACACCGCAAGTCGAAACTGAGAGGACTACCCCATCTGTGTGGGAAAGCAGTCACCATGAGAGAGAGGTTCCCAGTCCAGTGGTCTCCGACAACGAGACAGATTTTGATGAAGAGCAGTACCCTCCTGCTAATGACAGATATAAGCAACTGGAGGACCGAATGAAAGCTATGGAGGTTCAATAGGTACCTGGGCTGGATTTCGGAGATCTGTGTTTGTCAACTGGTGTGGTTATTCCTCGGAAGTTCAAAGCACCGTCCTTTACTAAGTATGATGGGGCGTCTTGCCCGAAGCTGCATCTAAGGTCCTATGTTCGGAAGATTCAACCATATACGGTGGACAAAAACTTGTGGATCCACTTCTTCCAGGAGAGTCTTTCAGGGACTCATCTCGAATGGTTCTATCAGCTAGATGGGACCAAGGTTCGTAACTGGGAGGAGTTGGCTACTGCTTTCTACAAGCAGTATCAGTATAATGCCGACCTTGCTCCTACGCGTACCCAACTCCAGGGTATGTCGTTAGGATCAAGTGAAGGTTTTAAAGAATATGCGCAGAAATGGAGAGACCTTGCTGGAAGGGTACAACCTCCATTAACTGACCGGGAACTCGTTGACATGTTCTTGGGGACCCTGTCTGGTCCATTCTTCAACCACCTCATTGGTAACTCATCTGCTGGATTTACCGACCTCATCCTGACCGGCGAAAGAATTGAAGCTGGTATCAAGAGCGGGAAAATTCAAGAGGCCACACCTTCTGATATTCATAAAAAGCCTTACACGGGAAAGAAGGAATCTAATGCTGCATACGGTCAAAAGGGTCGCCGTGATCAACATGCAGGGGCAGTCATGATCTCTGGTTCTGCACCACGCCGCCAACCACAGAGAGGAAACCAGCAAAGGCCGGACGGGCCTAAAAGGCAGTTCACCAACATTAACATGCCGTGGTCGCAAGCACTGCAACATATGTTGAAGATGAACCTGATTGCAGTGATCAACCCTCCTGCCAGTCCTAAGACCTCCTCTCCTAGCTACAATCCAGAAGCCAGATGTGCTTATCACTCCGATAGCCCGGGGCACGATACTGAAGACTGTTGGGCACTAAAGTACAAAATTCAGAACATGATCGATGCCAAAGAGATCGAGTTCGAGCCTGCTGAGACTCCCAACGTGATCAATGCTCCATTGCCAAAACATGGCTAGGATTGAGAATTTTTTGTTCATTTGAATTCAAGTTGTATTTTTCCTTTCTTGTTCAGATAAACAATTATTATGTTAAACTCTTTTATTTCATGAATGCATTACACATGTCTGTCTTGATTTAATTATGTTTACTACGCTTAAAACTGCTTTCATATTTTTGCGATGATCAACTCTTAACTGAAGACTCTAAACCTCTTGAGGGAGGATGACGAAAACGATACTACAATCTACAGTATGCTTTTGAACAAACCCCGCTGATGAGGTACAGGCATTGTTTCAACCCCTAAACACTGGAGTTATAAGGATGATAATCCCTCGTCAACTCATCAGAGCCAAAGAAGTAGGAGTTTTTATTTTCGAAAATCAAAACCCTTAATCATAACCTGGGGCAGGGTAGTTCTCTCAGTTGAGCCAAATGCATCTTTACAAAACGAGCAAAGACAGTAATGGTTCAGAACAATCAAAAGGACAGGCAGTCATCATCAAAATTCATAAATGAAAAGCTCAAAAATTCTAAACCTACAAAGGGGACTTATGAAACTGGGGCATCCCGCTGACTGTAATTCCCAAAAAGGAAACAGTTCAGGCAAAAAAAGAAAGGGATAACAAAAAAGAGGTTCTACAAACCCTCAACAAAAAAAAATGACTGCCTAGTCAGAATAAATCATCAATGTCCGAACCATCACCGGAAAATCAGAGCAAGACTCAAACAAGGTCTAACGTATGATCAACTGAGTTTAGGTTTGGAGAACATCACGAAGAGCGGGTGGGTACAAATAATTTGAGCCTTTATCCTTTGTTTCTTAAACCGTGAACCAGGCCACGATATAACCCTTAAAAGTCCTAGCTGAAGCAAGGGTTAGTCCGAAAGCGTACTGTTACGAAGGTATCCTGACTCCTGAAGGTTTGCTGTAAAATATTGAGTTGACATCGCACTGTATTACAAAAAATGCATTTTCAAAATTCAAGACAGACATAGACTTTTGCATTCTTAAAATAACCTTGTTTGCATATGACTATTTGTTTGAACAGCAGGGAAATTCGCACGATGAACACCTTGTGAACAGAAGTACCTCCAATCAAGGGGCACAGTAGGAGCATTGCTCATTATCCGGGGCATGGCAAAATACTTCCAACAGGGGCAACTCCCTACATTCTGAGAGCGTGGACATAGTCGAAAAAATACTGCGCATAATCAAAGACCCGCTAGGTTGACATACCTAGGCAAAAATAAGGGCTTCCCGACGAACCAAAAGGGTTCGGGCAAAATGAAGGGATGAAATAAATAAAAAAAAAAAATCTGTACACCCGGCAAGTCGAAAACCTGAAAAGGCGGCTTGGGCAAAAATGGGTATCCCGGTGGACTGAAAACCCGAAAGGGCGGTTCAGGCAAAAGTTAGGGATCAAAGCGTACGACTATGTTCCGGTATCTCATCACTTGCCTACCCGAAGATTTGTCAATCACCCACACAGGTATCATCTTCCCTCACCACCGAAGCAGGGGCAATAATGAGTTATCCAGGCAACCCAACTGCCCTGCCAACCAAAGTACAACGGAAAAATCAACATAAAGATGATTACCATCTACCTTTACAAATTCCAGATCGTGGGCTAGCGTCCGAAACCAAACAGGACAATCATCCACTTAATCAAAATCAGGCAACCTTACCCCGGTTCCTCCTAGAAATCTTACATGGATTTATCCCAAGGTAACCTAACCCCGGTTCCTCCAGAAGTCTTACATGGACCTATCTCAAGATGACCTAACCCCGGTTCATCAAGAAGTTTTTACACAAACTTATCCAAGTAACCTAACCCCGGTTCCTCCTGAAGTCTCACATGGACCTATCTTAAGATGACCTAACCCCGGTTCATCAAAGTTTTACACAAACTTATCCAAGTAACCTAACCCCGGTTCCTCTAGAAGTCTTACATGGACCTATCTCAAGATGACCTAACCCCGGTTCATCAAAGTTCTACACAAACTTATCCCGAAGCAACCTTACCCCGGTTCATCAAGAAATCTCACACGGATCTATCTCAAGGTAACCAAACCCCGGTTCCCCCAGCAGTCTCACAGGGACTCGTCTCCAGTAACCTTACCCCGGTTCGTCAAGAAATCTCACATGGATTTACTCCAAGGTAACCCAACCCCGGTTCCTCTAGAAGCCTTACATGGATTTAGTTCAAGATAATCTCACCCCGATTCATCAAAAAGTTTTACATGAACTTACCTCACCAAGCAACCCTACACCGGTTCCCCCTATTCAAGATGCAGTTTTACATGGACTCGTCACCCAGAAACCCTACACAGGTTCTCCCTTCCCAAAAAAAAACGAAGTTTTACACGAACTCATCATCAAAGTAACCCTACCCAAATTCCTTCTCCATTTCAGATGCGGTTTTACACGAGCTCATCGGCAGGCAACCCCGCATAGGTTCCCTCTTTCAACCTACAGCATTACAGTTCAAAACTTCCCAAGAGAGTCTAATCCAGCTTCCCCAGGAAAGTTGGAACTCATCTCCCCAAGCAGTAAGCTCATCCCCAGTAGATTCTGGAAGCTTATCCCTCGCAGAGCATGAACGCGTCGTCCGGCTTTATTTAAAGAGTTATTTCCTTAACAGGATATAACTGGGTTATCCTCAGCCAAAAGCCATGGAAAGGTCGTCGTAAACGTAGTTCTTTCCTATCCCCAGCGAAGTCCATTAACACTTCCAACAATAATACATCCTCAGCAAATTACTATCAACAATCAGCAAAGCATCTCTATCCCCACAGAGTATTGCTTCCCAGCATGGTCGTCAGAGTATCTCTTCTCCCCGCAGACTCTTCATTTGCCAAGTTTATTCCTCAAACGGAGTTATCTTCTTCTACCGGTATTCTTGCAGTTATCATCCCCAGCGGAAGCAAAATCTATTCTGCAACGTCAGCCCAGGATACAACTTCCCGGCACCCGTCAAGGACTTACTTTCCTAGACGAAAACATACATAAAACTTCACATACATCATCATAGCATGCATAACGCACGGCATCATATCATACGAATCTCATTTATGTTGAGAACATCATTGCTTGATCCATATCATGCATTGCATATGACTGACCTTTACCTTTCAGGAAAGATGCAGTTGAAATTCTCAATCACGTCTCAAGACTTTGACCGGTTCAGTTAAATCGACCCTAAGATTTTCCTGATGCTTATCCAGTCAAAGGCCTTCTCTTGGTTCAGTCAGATCGACCCTAAGATCTCCCTGATGCTTATCCAGTTGAAGATATTTCAAGACCTAGACCGGATCAGTTAAATCGACCCTAAGATTTTCCTGATTCTTACCCAGTCCAAGGCCTTCTCTGGTTCAGTCAGATCGACCCTAAGATCTCCCTGATACTTATCCAGTTGAAGATATCCCAAGACCTTGTCCAGTTCAGTTAAATCGACCCTAAGATTTTCCTGATGCTTATCCAGTCAAAGGCCTTCTCTGGTTCAGTCAGATCGACCCTAAGATCTCCCTGATGCTTATCCAGTTGAAGATATTTCAAGACCTTGTCCGGTTCAGTTAAATCGACCCTAAGATTTTCCTGATGCTTATCCAGTCAAAGGCCTTCTCTTGGTTCAGTCAGATCGACCCTAAGATCTCCCTGATGCTTATCCAGTTGAAGATGTTTCAAGACCTAGACCGGTTCAGTTAATTCGATCCTAAGATTTTCCTGATTCTTACCCAGTCAAAGGCCTCTCTGGTTCAGTCAGATCGACCCTAAGATCTCTCTGATTCTTATTCCAGTAGAAGACACCCAAGATTTTGCTCAACAAGCGTTGTTGAAGTTAAAGACACCCAAGATTTTTCTCAACGAGCGTTGTTGAAGTTAAAGTCGCCCAAGGTTCTCTTACCATTCATGCTAAGGTAGTAACCATCCCTGGTTCATTCATCAGCGTTTGAAGCTCCAGACTCAGCTCCTGTAACCAGTCAGGACACATCTATACCAAGCATCTAAAAGTCAGCTCCTGCAACGTGTCAGGTACTCATTTTTCTTTTGCAGGTATGCAGGTTCTCGCTAAGGAATCTCCTACGCGATCAACATCCAGATGGCATCTATAAGCCCATCATCCTATCCAGCAACCTCTAAATGGCATCTATAAGCCCATTCCATCATCGCACTGCTACTATGTGAGCGCAAATTTCTGGGCACTCTAGTGTTCAATCATCTTCCACCCTCGGATTACGAAAGGCACGTCAGCCAATCTGCATCCTCAGGTTTAAGAAGATTGAACAGGGGCAACTGTTGTACCCCAAAATTTGCCCTCCCATATTCTTCAAGAAATTGCTAAGCCAAGTCACAAAATTCCCCAAGGACTATGCAGTTCAACTGTCTCCTATACAGTCAAAACTAGGGTTTGGGTTCTGATCAAGGAAAGGAAGTTTTCAAAGGCCCAATCAAGTCTCATATGCCTACAAAGATGGTCAAGTATCCTCATATCAAGTTTCAAGGCATTCAGCTCAAAATTGCACAGTCAAAACCCTAAATTGCACTACAGTCAACTGTAGGGGCAAAATGGTCATTTGACAGTCAAAAGTTCAAATTTTTGGTCAATATATCATTTTGAAGCCACAAACATCATTTGATCAATGCTTGATCATGATTCTCAAAATTTGGCTCAGAAATCATCAAAGATGCAAAAGTTGCTATATTTGGACAGCTGAAAAAGTCAACTGAAATTGACCAGGGCATAACTTTCACATGGATTATCAGAAAAATTCCATCCAAAGCTCATTTTGAAGAGAAAGACATTTCCTACAACTCATCTTCATGTTCCAAGTCCAAGAAATGCTCTCACAAAAAGTTATCAATTTCAACATTATAGGTCATTTTCAAAAGTCAACAAAAAGGGACTTTAAGTCAAGGGCCATAACTAGAGATTGGTAAATCAAAATGACATGGGACCAAAGGCATTGGTTAAAGGACTCAAAGACCTTTCCAAAATGTCCAAGAACATGTGAAAAGCTTAAAAATTGACCAAGTTATGCCTTGTGGAAGTTGGGAAATTTTTGGAAATTTTTGAAAGTCAACAATGATGCAAATGATCCAAAAATGCTAATGGGCCCATTTTTCTTCCAAGTTTCTTCATGCCAAGCCTATGCACGACCATTAAGCCCAAAGGGAAGTATTTTCTCATTTTTTAATTATTTATTTGAATTTATATTAATATTAATTCATTTAAATCATTTTAAATATGTAGAAAATATAAATTTGACCTAAAAAAATCTTTTTATGCACATTATAGGCTCAATATCTCGTGCTTAGTCAATTATGGAAGGTTTTGGGTTGATTGGAACTAATTGACACCAAATTGCATATGGAAAAGATATGGAAAAGATCCTTGAAATCAAATATTCAAAAATCATCAAAGCAATGGATTTTGTCCAATTTTTCTTAACCTAATCACTCACTATATGATCAGGAAGGCAGACCTAATGCAAAGGGACTGCAAGCTGCGCCCCAAGAACCCTTTTGCAAATTGAAATTTTTCCATAAAATACAAAAACTGAAAACCAGTTTCAAGGTCGATTCAAGCTTCAACTTTCATTCCATTAGCATCCTGAAGCATCACTGAACGTTTCTCAATCATTAACATCAACCAAAACGCCTTGAATCGGTACCCCTAAGTCAAACTGCACCTCAAAACTTTTGAAATCGTATAGCATGATTCAAGCATAGTTTTGCATTTTTTAATTATATATTCATACTCATAATGATGTTTCTAAGCTAACCATTGTGTTTGATTGCTTTTTCATTGACCATACGTGAATCTACCATGTTTGGACATTAGGGTTTGCAGGTTTCAAAATTGGGGTTTTCTGCCCAAGGAAAAATTACGCTTCCAGACTAGTGCCATTAGCTTAAGCAGGTTGAGACGAAGAAGATGGCACCCTCGCGCTCAATTTATGAGCGTCGAGGGGCTAGTCGCTATTTTCTTATAGGCCCTCTAAAACAACGATCAAAAAACCGTTGCCTTCGTCCTTCATGTTTCAGGAAAACGAAAGAGACGATGAGTTGTCAGCCGGTGGTTCGCCAATTTGAATTGCGCGCGTTTTTAATTACTATGCGTTGGTTTTGCTTTTTCATTATTTGTTTACCATAATATATCAATTAACGTTCATTGGCTCAGTGGTAACACATTATGCATATGACATCAAAGACCTGGGTTCAAGTCCCAGGTCTGTATATATCTCATATTATTTTTCACTTACAAATCCCATGCAGCTTCAGTAATGCGTACATACCATACGTCCCCTCATCCAAGCGTACACATGCCTAATGGTCCCAGATCAAGGGCTGATATTGAAGGTCCACTATAAGGCAAGTCAATACGCTGGCACCCAAGCTGGAAAAGTCAACAAATCTCTGGTTCAATGGGCCAATGTTCTTGGGCCTTACCTCCAATTTTGGGGCTACCCCCCCTGGTTTGCCTTACTACTTTTTTTTCACTTATTTTTATTCTTGCCTTAATTATTATTTTTGTTTTAATTATCATTCCATTAATTAATTATTTTTTATATATAAAATGCATAAAATATCAAAAATTCAGAAAAGACAAAAAGATATATAATTAATAATATTTATTTTCTACAATTAAATTTTGTATGTAAATCATTTAGTTTAATTAGATTTTTTAACTTTAATTCCTTTTTAATGAAAATCCAAAAAAATATAGAATTAGGTTAATTGATAATTTTTATTTTCTTTTAATTTTTCCTTTTTCTCACAATATTATTTATTTATTTATTTTTATAATCAAATATACATAAATAAATTAGGATCTAAATTAGGTTAAATTTCAATATCTTTCATAATAAACCTAAAAAACATTAGAATTAGGGTTTGCCTTTTAATTTAATTTCAATTAACTCCTTTTTCTCATTAAATCTAAAAAACACAAAAATACCATTTTCATTTAATTTTAATTTTAAATTCCTTGTTAATTTTAATTGTTTGCAAAAGGGTCCAACGCCCTAGTTTTGTTTAATTCCTTTATTTTGCGCATTTATTTTATATTGCTTATTATAATTTTGTAAATCTCCCAAAGCCATGTAACTTTACCTCTCGCACTTTTATTTACCGCTTTATTTATTTTCCGCTAAATCGGGTCCGGTTTAATTTTGGCGATGTGGACCCGCGCCATTTGTAATAACCTTAGATTTATTTTCCCGCAAACTTATAACTGTTAAAAAGCATGCAAGAATGAATGTCTTAATTAAAATCAAGCGTAGAACACAACAAACATGACAAGACAAAAATAATTGAAACATGACACACAATTCGCACACACCACCCCTAGGGTACGCCTCACTGTTGCCTTTCGAAAGGTGATCGTCGAGTAGAGGATGTCTTAGTAAGTCCTCATGATCCGGGAACCTGGCATGAGGGTAGCTTCTAAGGTGTCTTCCCATTGCTCTGGTGATCACCATGTCCCTACAAACTCGAATTGACCCGAACACCTCCAACGGTGGTGCTACCTACCTCTCAATGGTGGGATGGCACTACTTTAAAGGACATTTACACAGACGAATTCCTTAGGGTAGGTAGGTTCTCAAGGATACTTGCTCTAATTTCAAAACGAACAAAAATACTTTTCGCACCACACATTTTCAAAAGCTTTCAAAGCAAACTTTTCAAACACTCTGACGTACGAGTCGATCTGAAATTTTTCAAAAGAAACTTTTTAAACCCACATTGAAAAACAAACAAACAATTTTGAAAACACATTGAGCAAGTATCTAAGAGCCCATGGATAACCATGGATAGAAAGGGTGCTAACACCTTCCCTTTCTATAACCCACCTCCCGAACCGAGAGCGATCTCTTTAAAGGAATTTTTCTGTGCTTTTGTCCTTTCCATGTTGGAGAAAATAAAAGACGGTGGCGACTCTTGCTTCCGCGACATTTCGCGAACCAGCGTTAAACAGTCAGTTCCAGATCCACCGATCACACATTAGAATCGGAAGAGGAAGAGGAAGAAGATGACTACTCTGAGGAATAATATCCTCCAGCTGATGATAAGTATAAACATCTCGAAGAGAAATTGAGCGCGATGGAAATCCAAAAGGTACCAGGCTTGGACTTTGAGGAATTGGGTTTGGTGTCGAGGATTGTGATTCCTCCAAAATTCAAAGCACGTGTATTCTCTAAATATGACGGAGTTTCATGCCCTAAAATGCATCTCCTGTCATACGTGATAAAAATTCAACCCCACACTGCTGATAAAGACTTATGGGTACATTTCTTCCAAGACAGTCTGTCTGGTACTTAACTTGACTGGTTCTACCAACTAGAAAGAGCCAACATTCATAATTGGGAAGACCTGGCCGCAGCTTTCTACAAGCAATATCAATACAATGCTGATTTGGCGCCTACCCGTACTCAACTCCAGAGTAAGTCTATGGCCTCCAATGAAGGTTTCAAGGACTATGCACAAAAATGGAGATATTTGGCTGGAAGAGTTCAACCCCCTCTGTCTGAGAGAGAATTGGTAGACATGTTCTTTGGCACCTTGTTTGGTCCCTTCTTCAATCATTTAATCGGAAGTTTATCTGCAGGCTTTACTGAACTAATTTTGACCGGAGAGAGGATAGAAGCCGGTATTAAGAATGGAAAGATTCAGAAAGACACATCCTCTTCTACATCTATAAGGAAGCCCTTTATCATAAAGAAAGAGGTGGCTGCCATATATCCGCAAAGAAACCAAGATAGGGCCGAACATCGACCAATGGTGGGGGTCATTATGATCCCAAAACCTGCATCTGATCAGCAAAGAAATAATCAACCAAGGGTAGAAAGGCCAGTCAGGCAGTTTACCAGAATTAACATGACTCCGTCTCAAGTATTACCTCATCTACTAAGATCCAATTTGGTAACCTTGAAAGAAGCTCCGAAAAAACCCAATACAACATCCCCTTATTATCATCCCAATGCCCGTTGTGCATATCACTCTAAAAGTCCTGGTCACGATACTAATAACTGTTGGGCTCTAAAGAATAAAATACAACACCTCATTGAAGCAAAATAAATTGAGTTCGATGCGCCTGAAAAGTCAAATGTCATTTCTGCTCATATGCCCAGACATGGTCACAATGCCAATGCCATTGAAGAAGATTTGTTTGTTACCTTAGTTGATGAACTCATGACCCCACTTCCAACTATTAAGATAAACTTGTTGAAAGCCGGTGTGTTTCCGGGATGTAATAAAGTTTGCCATCTCTGCTTATCCTCACAGACTGGCTGTCCTTTGTTAAAGACAGGCATTCAGTGCCTGATAGATAACAAAGAGATTTTGTTTGAAAAGACTCTTGTCTCACCTATTCCTAATGAAGATGTTTCTATCATTACCATTTCCGCCAATTCTTCTAGGGTTTCCACCAAAAGACCTGTTAGAATTACATCAGTTTCGAAAGCAGCTCCCTTAATAATCACAATGCCTGGGCCAGTCCCATATACATCAGACAAAACCATACCATGGAATTATGGAAGGGATGTCTATTACCATGGTATTATGCAAGACTGGCCGGCCACTGAAGAGATAAATTCCAAGAAAGAAGACTCTGACATCAGTAATATTGCCGGAACTAGCAAAATTACCCGAAGCGGTAGGATCTTTTCTCCAGAAATTGCTCCCCCAAAAGAAGTTTCTGGACCCGTGATCATCCCTGTGGCCGCTCCAAAGGTTGTTCATGTACCCATACTCATCTCTGCAAGTACTCCTATTGATGAAGTCGTTACAACCCTTGTTATCATTCCTACCAACACTCATGTTGCCGAAACTCGAGGAAAGAGTATTTTGGTTGAGCCTGTCCAGACGAAGGCCCAGTCATTGACTATCCCTGAGACATCCAAGAAAGAAATGGAGTAGATCCTAAAAATTATAAAGAGTAGCGACTATGATGTAGTTGAACAATTGGGGCAAACTCCCTCTAAAATCTCCATGTTGGCATTACAACTATGTTTCGAGGCACATGCAAAAGCCTTGGTGAAGTTCTTAAAAACTGCCCATGTACCTCAAGAGACATTTGCTGATAAATTTCAAGACTATGTAGCCAGCCTAACTGCGGACAATGGTTTAGGTTTTTCAGATGCTGATCTGACGCCTAAGGGAAGAAAGCATAATGAGGCATTGCATGTCTCAGTGTAATGTAGGGGCACCACTTTGGCGCATGTTTTGGTGGACACTGGCTCATCTTTGAATGTATTACCCAAAAAAGCTCTTGATAGACTTGACTGTGAGGGGTTGACTTTGAAGCCAAGCAACATAGTAGTAAGGGCTTTTGACGGTTCGAAGAGGGTGGTACATGGGGAGGTAGACATTCCCATAAAGGTGGGAACCCAAACCTTCAATTCAACTTTTTATGTGATGGACATCCTCCCTTCATACTCCTGCTTGCTAGGCCGACCATGGATCCATAATGATGGCGTTGTTACCTCTACATTGCATCAGATGCTGAAATATCCAGTTCAAGGAAAGATTATCATCGTACATGGAGAGGAAGAATACATGATCAGCCATCAATATTCCTCCAGATATGTGGAATTGGACGGCGAATTCATTGAAACTCCATTTCAACACTTTGAAGAGGTTCCCCAAGAGGTGGCAGTGACCAAGGCTGCTCCCAAGATTACAAGGCCTCCACTCCGGATGTTGTCACTAAAGGATGCCAAAGTAGTTGTAGAAGAAGGAGGATGCACTATCTAGGGACAACTCCCAGATATCCCATATAAGTCTGACAAGTTTGGCCTATGTTTCACTTCAAGTGCTCAAAAGGTTGCACGTCACGCTCGTTCTGGAGGACATCCCCTGAAGATCAGCAACTGTGAAGTCAACACGGTAGAGGATGATGAAGATGGCGTCAACCTGGAGGATTGGATATTCCCAACTGTCAGTGGAGGGCTCATCAATTGGGAGGCTAGAGACTTCATCCCGATCACTTTCATCTCTCAGTAATTTATCTTTACATTTTGTTGGATCTGTAATATTCAAAACAATTCGCACTCTTAAAACCTTGTGTCTTACCCGAGGCACAATGTTCCATTTGTAAGGGTTTTTATCTCATTTTTCATATGACATCAATGAATCATGTACATTTTCGCATTCAAACTTTTATGCTCATTGTTTTTCTTTTACATTTTACTTTCTTTCAAAGATAGTTATACCCTTACACACACCCACACTCACAATGCAAGTATACATCCATTCGGGATCCCGTGGATAACAATACTGCTATGGCCTTTTGTGACTCTGAGAATCTAATCTACCAAGCCGAAGACGAAGGTGAGGAAGATTGTGAAGTACCAGGGGAACTATCCAGACTACTACAACAGGAAGAGAGAATCATTCGGCATCACGAGAACCCGTGGATACAATCAACCTAGGTACCGAAGAAGATAAAAAAGAAGTCAAAGTGGGTACCAATCTGGAACCCAGTGTCAAGAGGCGTCTGATTCATTTGTTGCATAATTATGTTGAAGTCTTTCCCTGGTCGTATGAAGACATGCCAGGACTTGATGAAGACATTATGGTACATCATCTGCCTACAAGAGAAGATTGTCCACCCGTAAAGCAAAAGGTTCGCCGTATGAGGCCTGATATGTCAGAAAAGATTAAAGCAGAATTCATGAAGCAATTCAACGCTGGATTCTTGGTTGTCACCTCTTACCCCAATGGGTTGCCAATGTTGTTCCCATGCCCAAAAAGGACGGCAAGGTGCGAATGTGTGTGGACTACAAAGACCTGAATAGGGCGATCCCCAAGGATGATTTTCCACTCCCCCACATTGATATCCTAGTTGATAATAAGGCACAACACAAAGTGTTTTCCTTCATGGATGGATTCTCAGGTTACAACCAAATCAAAATGGCGCCTGAGGACATGGAGAAAACAACATTTGTCATACAGTGGGGCACATTCTGCTACAAGGTAATGTCGTTCGGATTGAAGAATGCTAGGGAAACCTATCAACGTGCCATCGTAGCTCTATTTCACGACAATATACATCACGAAATAGAGGTCTATGTGGACGACATGATAGCCAGATCTCAAACAGAAGAAGAGCATCTTGATCACTTACAAAAACTGTTTGAGAGACTGAAGAAGTACACGCTGAGGTTGAACCCAAACAAATGCACATTTGGGGTACGGTCTGGTAAACTCCTAGGCTTTATAGTCAGCAACAAAGGTATCGAGGTCGATCCTGCCAAAGTTAAAGCAATACAAGAGATGCCTGCTCCCAGTACTGAGAAGGAAGTCAGAGGATTCTTGGGACGGTTGAACTATATCGCCAGATTCATTTCTCACCTAACAGCTACTTGTGAACCAATCTTCAAACTATTGAAGAAAGATCAAGTAGTCAAATGGAATGATGAATGCCAATTTTCTTTTGACAAAATCAAAGAATACTTACAAGAGCCTCTTGTGTTGATGCCACCAGTCGAGGGAAGACCGTTGATTATGTATCTGACTGTTTTAGAAAACTCAATAGGGTGTGTATTGGGGAAACATGACGAGTCTGGTCGAAAAGAGCACGCTATTTACTACCTGAGCAAAAAGTTTACTAACTGTGAAACTAGATATTCATCACTCGAGAAAAATTGTTGCGCTCTGGCATGGGCTGCTCGCCGGCTAAGACAGTATATGCTGGCTCATATTACCTTATTGATATCTAAAATGAATCCAATAAAATATATCTTCGAGAAGCCTGCTCTTTCTGGGAGAATAGCGAGATGGCAGATGATCCTGACAGAATATGACATACAGTATACTACCCAGAAAGCTATAAAGGGCAGTGTATTAAACGATCACCTTGCTCACCAAGTTGTAGAAGACTACCAGTCCATGAAGTTCGAATTCCCAGATGAAGACATCATGACATTAGACAACTGTGAAGAATTCAGGCCATATGACGGACCTGAACAAGGATCCCGATGGACCCTGTTCTTTGATGGGGGCATCCAATGCACTTGGAAATGGTATCGGTGTTGTACTCATATCTCCGGAAGGGTGTCATACTCCCTTTACTGCCATACTTTGCTTTAATTGTACAAACAACATGGCGGAATACGAAGCATGCATCTTTGGTCTCAGAGCTGCCATAGACTTGGGAATCAAATCCTTAGATGTGTTTGGAGACTCAGCTTTAGTTATCAGCTAGATCAAAGTGGAATGGAACACCAAACACCCAAACCTTATCCCTTACAAAGAACATGTTTTGACATTGCTACCATATTTTGAGAAGATTACCTTTGAGCATTTCCCGCGAGAAGAAAATCAGTTGGCAGACGCACTAGACACAATGTCATCTATGTTTAAACTTAACTGGGATAACGAGGCCCCCCAGATCTCCATTGAACGAATGGATGAACCAGCACACTGTCACGAGATTAATACTGAAGAATAGTGGACCAGCCTTGGTTTCACGAAGTTAAGAGGTATCTCGAAGCTCAAGAATATCCAAAAGGAGCTTCAATCAATGATAAGAAGTTCTTAAGGAGATTATATGCTAAATTATTCCTTATTAATGGCATCTTGTACAAACGCAATCATGACTTTGTATTGCTACGGTGCGTAGATAAGGTTGAAGCTGAAAGGATCATGGCTGAATTACATGAAGGCACTTTTGGCACCCATTCCAGTGGGCATACGATGGCAAAGAAAATCCTACGGGCAGGCTATTACTAGTCTACCATGGAAGCAGATTGCTATTAACACTTTGCTTTAATTGTACAAACAACATGGCGGAATACGAAGCATGCATCTTTGGTCTCAGAGCTGCCATAGACTTGGGAATCAAATCCTTAGATGTGTTTGGATACTCAGCTTTAGTTATCAGCTAGATCAAAGGGGAATGGAACAACAAACACCCAAACCTTATCCCTTACAAAGAACATGTTTTGACATTGCTACCATATTTTGAGAAGATTACCTTTGAGCATTTCCCGCGAGAAGAAAATCAGCTGGCAGACGCACTAGACACAATGTCATCTATGTTTAAACTTAACTGGGATAATGAGGCCCCCCAGATCGCCATTGAACGAATGGATGAACCAACACACTGTCACGAGATTAATACTGAAGAATAGTGGACCAACCTTGGTTTCACGAAGTTAAGAGGTATCTCGAAGCTCAAGAATATCCAGAAGGAGCTTCAATCAATGATAAGAAGTTCTTAAGGAGATTCTATGCTAAATTATTCCTTATTAATGGCATCTTGTACAAACGCAATCATGACTCTGTGTTGCTACGGTGCGTAGATAAGGTTGAAGTTAAAAGGATCATGGCTGAATTGCATGAAAGCACTTTTGGCACCCATTCCAGTGGGCATACGATGGCCAAGAAAATCCTACGGGCAGGCTATTACTAGTCTACCATGGAAGCAGATTGCTATTAACACTCTCGAATCTATCATAAGTGTCAAATTTATGCTGACAAGGTGCATGTACCTCCGGTTCCTCTGAATGTTTTAACAGATCCTTGGCCCTTTGCTATGTGGGGGATTTATATGATTGGGGAAATTAAGCCGACAACCTCCAATGGACACCTCTTCATCCTATTAGCCATTGATTATTTTACAAAATGGGTGGAGGCAGCTTCTTTCGCTTCCGTCACCAAGTACGTTGTTGCCCGCTTCATCAAGCAAAATCTCATCTGCCGGTACGGTATCTCAGAAAGGATCATCACTGACAATGGAACAAATCTCAATAACACTATGATCACCACATTGTGCGAGCAATTCAAGATTCAACATCACAATTCTTCTCCCTATCGGCCGAAGATGAATGGTGTTGTCGAAGCTGCACATAAAAACATTAAAAAGATCATACAGAAAATGACAGTCACGTACAAAGACTGGCATGAGATGTTACCATTCGATCTCCACGGGTATTGTACCACAGCTCGCATATCAACCGGGGCAACACCCTATTCTTTGGTTTACGGTATGGAAGTTATCTTGCCTATCGAGGTCCAGATCCCCTCTCTGAGGATTATGAAGGATGCAGGGTTAAACGAAGACGATTGGATCCAGACTTGACTTGATCAACTGAACCTGATTAATGAGAAGAGACTTACTGCTGTTTGCCATGGTCAGATGTATCAAAAACTGATGATCAAGGCTTTCAACAAGAAAGTCAGGTGCCAAGTGTACCAAGTTGGAGATCTAGTGATCAAACACATCATCTTGCCACAAGGTGATCCCAGGGGAAACTGGACTCCTGCCTATGAAGGACCATTTGTAATCAAAAACATTTTCTCCGGTGGGGCAATGATCTTGACCACCATGGATGGCGATAACCTGCCACACCCTGCGAACGCGGACATAGTCAAAAGATACTACGCATAAGAGACCCGCTAGGTTGACACACCTAAGCAAAACAAGGGCATCCCGGCGAACCAAAAAGGTTCGGGCAAAAATCAGGGATAAAACAAAAAAATTTGTACACCCAACAAGTCGAAAACCCAAAAGGGCGACTTGGGCAAAAAAGGGTTTCCCGGTGGACTGAAAACCCGAAAGGGCGGTCCAGGCAAAAGTTAGGGAATTAAAGCGTATGACTATGTCCCGTCGGATCACTTTACGGACAACCTTTGGCTTCCACTGACAAACCCAGAGGTTCTGATCAATTCAATCATCTTCATACGAGGCAAAAAATAGACAAGAGGCTCAGAGATACAAAAGCTATAGCAGAATGGAAACCCCGTGGGATTATTACACATAGCTATTTTTCTTTGTATCAATTTTTTCTTTTTTTATGACAACATTCTCTTACTAGAATGTTTGTCTCCTTGTACAAAAATACTTTTTCAAAATAAATACAAAACATCCCTTTGAAAGTGCAAAAATTATTTGTCTTTTCTTTACGCCTGTGTTTTGTTTACAAAAACGTCCAATGATTCATTGTTGAACATATGCATTTGAACATAATTACTGTTTACAAATAAACAAAACGAAAAGAGGTAATTACTGATAGGTTGAAAGGATAGAGAAATACCTCTTGGTTATCCCATAAGTAATCCCATGCAGTACGTCGTTTAAATCCCCAGCAGAACAAGGTTTCAAATTATTGATCCCCGGTAGAAGTCGTCAAATTTCTCAGGATTTCCCAATAAGATTTTACAAGCAGTACATGGCATTTCCCTTACAACAGAGTTTGTTTCTCTCGACAAAAATTCACCAACACTTCGACTTCAAAGAATGAAGACTTACATATCCTCAACAATAGTCAGGGATTTATTTTCCCCAATCCAACTACAATGCAGCAAATTAGCTCACATACGCATACATTGCATCCATATATCATGAACATTGATAACGCAAATGCATTATACTATGCATTTAATACAACATAAACATATTGTTTTAGCTAACATTTTACCCTTTTTAGGATAAGATTAACAGTTACCATTAACAAAACTCCAAAATCTTTTGATACAGTTCAGATACGCTCCAGACACGGATGCCATCCTGATGCTCATTCAGATTCAGCTTTCAGATACAGTTCAGATACGCTCCAGACACGAATTCCATCCTGATACTCATTCAGATTTCAACTTTTGATACAGTTCAGATACGCTTCAGACATGGACGCCATTCTGATACTCATTTAAAATCAACTCTCAGATATAGTTCAGATACGCTCTAAATACAGATGCCATCCTTATACTCTTTCAGATTCAAACTTCAGACGCAGTAGAGATACGCTCCAGACATGGATTCCATTCTAATACTTAATCAAAGCCTCTTCTAGATACAGTTCAGATACGCTCCAGACACGGACGCTATTCTGATACTCATTCTTTCAGCTTACAAATTACAATTCAAAAAAATCACTCTCAGATGGCATCTGCAAGCCCATCTCCCACAACTTTCTATCACCTCTCCAAATGGCATCTATAAGCCCATTCCTTCTATCGTCGCACCGCCGAGTGAAAATTTTTGGGCACTCTAGTGTCCAATCATCTTCCACCTTCGAGTCACGAATGGCAAAACTCGCCAGTCTAACTCTTCAAGTTTAAGAAGATTGAACAGCGGCAGTTGTTGTACCCCAAAATTTGCCCTCTCACTTATCAAGAATTTCCTCACAAGATCTCTTTGACTCAAGACTGCATTAGGGTTTGACCAGCTCAAGACATCTCCTCATGCACTGATGACCAAAATTAGGGTTTGAGTTTGCACAAGGATTTTTGGACTATCAATGTCTCATATGAATTTCAAGGATCATTATGGACCCCCAAGATTATTCATGTCAAGTTTCAAGCCTTGAATCAAATTTTTGATCAGTCAATTAGACAGTTGACCTAAAAATCAGTTGTATTGGGGGAAAAGTCAACCATGGCCAATTTACAGTCAAACATCATAATTTTTTATCCACATAAAGATCTTAGGCCCATATGTATCATTTGATCAAGTTTGGACCATAATTCCTCAAGAAATTTGATCAAATCTCCAAAAGGGCAAAATGGTCAAAATTAGGGTTTTGACGGGGAAAAGGGCAATTTCTGATTTTTGACCTAGTAATTGGTCAATTGGTTTAAGGCATGATCTCAAGATTCCAAGTGCTTCATTTTTACCTAATAACATTATTCAAAACATTACAAATCCATTGATTGATAAATGAATTTTTCAGTCAACTGATCAAAAGTCAATTGTGTACTAAAAAGTCAAACTTTGACTTTTTAGTCAAAATCAAGTGCCAAAGATCATAATTCATCAAAACATGTCAAAATGTGAAACTTTTTCATCAAGAAATAAAGGATTTAAGACTTTATTTTGAAAAGTTGAAATTTCTTAACTTAGAAATTTTTCTAAGTATAGAAAATTTCTTATTTTTTCTCAACTTTGAGCCAAATTTTCACCATGATGCAAGATGATTCAAAGGAAACTTCCAACATGAAAGTTGTAGATCTCCATGAAATCTAAAACTTTTCTTCACATAATTTATCCTAAAAATGCTTGGATCTCAAGATATAATTTTGTGAATACATGCTCATAAACCAAAATAACTTAGTGAAATTTTTCCCTAGTTAGGCAGATTTTTGACCTAATTTCATGCCATTTTTTCACATAGTTCCAAAGGGAATTTTTAAAAGCAATTAAAAGATAATTTGTAGATAACATTGAAAGCTTTCCAAAATTTCCAAGAACTCCTTGAGATCATTCCTAAGCAGGGAGAATCGAAGAGATAAAGTTGGTGATTTATCACTTTGATTTCAAGACATTTCATGAAGAACAAAAATTCAAATCCAAGCCTAGACTGCATAATCCTTGCTTTGCAGGCCTCAAACTTACTTCTCAATCCATAAATAAATGTTTGCACAGCTGATAGAGCTTTAATCCAAGCATTAGAGCTTTTATCCAAGCTATAATTCCATTTATGGCACAAAGGTGTCATTTCCATTTTGATCAAGCACAACTTTTTCCTTTGTCAACTTCTTGAGCCTCTCAATTGTTTTCTCTGCACACAAGCAAAGTCAAAACCAAAATAAAATTGTCTAAGGCCTCTCCCAAACCAGACCATGCTTGTACAACACTTAGGGACTTGTCTCCTCACTTTTCTTCAAAAGCAAGTAATAGAGCCAAAAGGCTATAACTCAGAAACCTGTAGTGGAGTTGATGTCTAACCTTTTCCATACTTATACACAAGTGTATTTCAACATTAGACATAAATGCTAAGACTCAGAAACACTCCCAAACACTTAGCCATTGAAAATCTGCCATAGCTTGACAATTTTGAACCTTACTCAGCCATCTCCAAATCCACTCGTGCGTTTTGAGTTTTAACCACCTATACACTTAATATACATCATATCTAAGTGATCCAGACCCATGTTCCCTCACTGTAACTCCTCCTCCATCATCCACTATTTTTGAATATCAAGCTTGCAGGTTGACTTGAGTAAGGAGATTCAGAGACTTTCAAGACTAAGTAAGGATTAGAATACACTCAGGGAGGTCCAGGCAAGCTAAATAGATCCTCAGGCCTTCCCAAAACTTGCCCAAACTCCATTCACGATCTCAACTGAAAGAAGTAAAAATTCAAACTTCTATCTCTTCATACAAGCATCATCTGGTCCTGATTTGTGAAATAAAAATATAGATATCCTTGCCCTAAAGCTAATCATGTTCATAGTTTACATTTATATTAACTGTGTATAGAGAATTTTTTATTTGAAATTTCTGTAAAACTTAGGTTTCAAATTAGGGCAAGTAAAATTAGCTTTGATCTTTGACTTTTAGTTTACATAAATTACATGGTTAAACTCGTGGGAAGAAACACCATAACTTTCATGTTTGGACTTTCTATTTTTGTGGAGAAATGAGAGAGATGCAGGTGGTCCGGCCATGGCTCAAGGTTGAAGATGAAGTTGCCTTCAGGGGGAATTTTCTAATATATATTTATGATTGTGTTTAGATAAACTGATGTACAGCCACCCCAGTGGTAAGACAGCGCGCAAAAATGCTATAGGTTACGGGTTCGAGCCTTAGCGCTTGCCTTTTGCAATTTTCTCACTTTTTTTCCATTTTTTGTTAGCTTGCAGCGCATGGGCTTCAGTGCATGGGCCTTTTTGTTTTTTATAACATTTTACCCCCTGTCTACTTGTATGCTCCCCTGGCCCATTATCATTTATTTATTTATTTTGTTTTCATTTTATTTCCTTAAATATATTTTTCTTAATATTAAAAATCATAAAAAATATAAAAATGATAGATTTTTATTTTAGCTTATTTTATTTTATTTTTCTCACAAAAAATATTTTATTTAGTTATATATATATTATCCTTTTTTTTATTATTTAAACTTGTAAATTAAATTATAACTAGGTTTAATATTTAATTTTTTCTTTATACCCATTAAATATTTATTTTAATATAAAAGGACCAAAATACCTCATAATGCCATGTATTATTTTCAAGACAAAAAATCCAAAAAAAATACTTACTTTTTTCTTAAAGAAATTTATTTTCTTTTAATCAAATAGAATTAGGGTTTATTCAAAAATCTTTTCTAAAAAATAATTTCTTTTCTTAATTGATTTAAGTTAATTTTGATTTATTTATTAGGTTTAGGTTAATACTTTTTTGCACATAAAAAACCAAACCATAATCTTCTTTTCGTTTACATACCTTTGCATATTTAATTCATCTTGTATATTATTTATTCCAATATTTGTACATATTCAATTTGGTTGTAATAGATTAATTAGGTTTATATTATTGCAATCCCCATTCATAAATTGTATACCCGCCTCCCACAAGTGTTGTAATAGCGTAGTAACTTTAAATTTTGAAATTTATCGCTTTTATATAACATGCTAGTAATTAGGGTTTGTATGGCAAGATAAAACCAATCAAATATAAAACCCTAATTCAAGACAAAATCAAGCATGAAAATGACACACTTGCACACAAAACACCCCTAGGGTTATCCCACTTGGTTGCCTTATACAAAAATGGCCATGTTACGCATGTAAGGTGTCTTAGCAAAAACAAAAAAAAATACAAGATCATAGTCCCTTGATGATGCTATTCAAAGTTGCCTTACAAAAATGATCTTAGTCCCTCAAAAAATTCTAAGATACTTTGCAACATTGCTAATCATGGTTATACGATGACCCGCACCCGTCTCGTTTACATCCAAAGTTAGGGTTTCTTACCAAATCAATGGTAAGACAACAATGTCAAAGGAAAATAAAATGAACAAGAAAGACATTTGAGTAGGTAGATTGCTTCTAGTTACTTGCTCCATTTCAAAACAAATATCCTTGCTATTTTCACAAAAAACACACATATTTTCAAACATCTTACAAAATTGAAAACATTTTCAAAAAAAGATCAACATCTTTGTATACATTCTTACGAACGAGAATCATTACAAAGATTTCCTAAACGATGGCCTCTTTTACAAAATACTTTCAAAACCACACAAAGCACAATTTCAAACAAAAGCAAGTGATCTAGCAAGTAACTAAGAGCCCATGGAAAACCATGGATGAAAAGGGTGCTAATACCTTCCCTTTTCATAATCTACCCCCCGAACTCAAGAAACAATCTCAAAGGTCTTTCCTGTGCTTTTTCACCTTTCCTTTTGGATAAAAGAAAAGTCGGTGGCGACTCCTGCTAACCACAACATTTGCGATAAAACGCAAAACAATCAAGTCAGTTTTCCCACTGTATCACACGCTATAGTATATATGGTGTTTCAATTCGCTACAGTACTAATTGGTGATATCTCCTCAATTGTAACTTACCCACGTGACCACTTCAGTATAATATATAAATATTAATTGGGTTCAAATTCGTCTCTTAATTTCATCAATATATCAATTTAAAACACAAACATAAACAATTTTTCAAACCCAATCCCACATATTATTCATCATATACCCTATTATAGAGTAAGAACTCCACCCTTACCTTAGGTTGCAGGTTGCTCCAATTTTCCGATTGCACCTAGCTTTTCCCTTTTGCTTGTATCTCTACGTACCTTCTCTTCTCCATAAACCCTTATATTCCTCTACTGATAAAACCTAGAACTAACTTCCTGCTACTTTTAATTCTCTTTTATTCAATTTAATCAATATAATAATACTATTATCTTACTATTACTCTTATTGGGCTTCATTCTAAACCCCCACTATTTACAACTTCTAACCATTAAATAAGGCGCATATAATAATAATAATGGTATTATATAATTCTAATATTATTTAATAATATTATTTCTACAACTTAAGTCAACCAATTTATCAAATAACCACATAACAACTTAAATCAAAATCTCACAACATCGATCAATTTCATAAATAAATTTGAAAATATTTAAATAAATAACTAATTAAATATCGGGCATTACAACTGGCCTAGACAAAAATAAGGGCATCCCGACGAGGCAAAAGGGTTTGGGCAAGAATTAGGGATATATATATATATATATATATATATATATATATATATATATATATATATATATATATATATATATATATATATATATATATATATATATATATATATATATATATATATATATATATATATATATATATATATATATATATATATATATATATATATATATATATATATATATATATATAAAGATGGTACACCTGGCAAGTCGAAAACTTGAAAAGGCGGTGTTGTACCCCAAAATTTTCACTCCCATATTTCTCAATACATTTCAAGTGAGGTCCTCAAATTGCTCAAAGAAGTCCAAGGGTTGACCAGACAAACTCTCTCCTAAGGCAGTCTACCCCAAATTAGGGTTTCACTTTGCATCAAGATGCTTGAGTCCAAATGATCCCAAATGCTCACCATTGTCCTAATATATTCTCAAGATCATCCATGTCAAGTTTCAAGCCTTGTAGAGGAAATTTGCTCAATCAATTGCTCAAAAGCCTGAAAATCGATTGTGCTAGGGCAAAAGTCAATTGTGGCCCACATACAGTCAAACTCCAATATTTTTGGTCAAAATTCTCATTTTGAAGTATTATTCATCATTTGATCAAAGGTTTATCATGATTCCTCAAGGATTGCTCACCATTCATCAAAGCCCAAAAGTTGTTAGATTAGGGTTTTGTAGGAAAAGTCAACTCAACTTTGACCAAGCATAACTCTCTCATACTTTATCAAAAATGACCCATCCAAATCTCATTTTTAAGAGGATGTAATTCCCTACAATTCATCTTCAGCTCCCAAGCTCAAAATATTCACTCACAAGAAGATATGAATTTGGACATTATAGGTCATTTTGAAAAGTCAACAAAAACACCTTTTGGGTTAAAGCTTCATACATGAACATGGAAGACTCAATTGAGATGAGACCAAAAGGGTTGCTTAGAGGACATCTTAATATTTCTAAAAAGTCCAAGAACACATCTCTAGGGTCAAAATTGAGATAGTTATGCATTGGCAAAGTTGACCCTTTTTGCAAAATTGCCAAAAGTCAAAAGTGTCCAAAATTGCATTTTTTGTCAAATGGGCCCAACTTTTTATGCTTGCATTGAGTTTGTAATGTGACCCACGACCCATGAGCCCTTCCACTTTTCATCATTATATTTTTGTTATTTATTTTGATTTTATTTCAATTAAATCAAATAAAATCAATATAAAATAGTAAAAATATCAAAAGCTAATTAAATCTTGAGATTTTGTGCATGTTTAGGTTCATTACACAGCTGGAAGTGAGATCAAATCGTGCAAGGCTCATATGGATACAAAAAGATTGCATTTTTCTTGATTCGGAAAGATTTTGTACAATAATCAAATCATGAATCAATATTCATAATTGGAGAAGATTTGAAACAAATGGCAACCCTAATTCATTCTTGGATACATAAGGGACAATTGCAGACCAAAGAGAAAAAGGTGGGAGGCGTGCAAGAGAGAGAACAAATTGCAAAAAAAAATTCAAGAAAAAGTGTAAACTGATTTTCAAGTTTCAGGCCCTCTCAAGCCATTCTAGTCACACCAATCATTTGCTGGACATCCAAGGATCATGTTGCAACCACTACCAAGCTTCCATACACTCATAATCATGCTGTAAGAATCATACGGTTCTTCTCTTTTCTTGGATTCGAATACATTAATTTTGACATATTTAGCATGTTTGATTGGTATATTCATCATCCTTGAGTTATTTGCAAGCTATTGATTATATCCAATTGCGTTTTTACTGACTATACACCAAGATGCCATGGTTAGGGTTCGTGGTTCATTTTTAGGGATTCTTCATACAGGAACAATTAGCCCTAATGGAGGAGACTATTGTGATCAGTGGGTCAAATCCAGTTGATCCATGGTCTTGAATTTTATTTATATTACTTGTATGCCATTTCTGAAATGCACAGGGTTATAGCTACAGCGCCATGTCTGTAGGTAAAGGTTCATAGTTTTAAACGACAGATCCAGGGAAGAAGACGATGGCGTGTCACAACTTTACTGGCCAGTTTAAATTCTGGCGCGTTTATTCTGGCCAGAAGCCTGTAGTTCTTATCTATTTGTTTATTTCTATTGTATTGATAAACTAACACCCAGCGCAGTTGGTGAGAAGAAGGAAGTCAGAAGCTCATGATTCTGGATTCGATCCCAGGCGTGAGCTTTTGGCATTTTTCCCCTCTTGTGTTCACCAGATCCAGCGCCTGCACTTTCTAAGGGTCACCTTATGGACCCATCAACCAGGACCAGATCAAGCATCCTCTGGTCACCTTCTGGACCCATCAACCAGGACCAGATCAAGCATCATCTGGTCATGATCTGTTGGATCCACCATCCAGGAGTAGGCCCAGTATCACCATCCTTTGGACCACCATCCTTTGGACCACCATCCTCTGGACCACCATCCTCTGGACCATCATCCTCTGATCAGAGTCGCTGTAAGCAGACCCTTGGGTTATTTCTCATTTTTCTTTAATTTTCCTTTCTTTAGTTATTCTTTTTTTTTATCAACACCAAAATTACCTTTTTTAAAATAACCAACAAAAAACCATAAAAAGAAGACTTGCTTTCTTAATAAAGGTGGTTTTTTTTAATTTAATTAGTTTAATTAATTTAAGGCAATTCTAATTTCTTTCACAATTAAAATTAATTAGAATTTAGGATTTCCTTCTCTCTTTTTTTTAATTCAATTGTTTCATTACTTTCTTAAATAACAAAAAAATGACAAAAAATATGTTTACTTTAATCAATTACAATTAGGTTCAGTCAAGGGTCAAAACCCTGATCGCCTCGCATTTAATTTGCTGCACGCTTATGTTATTTTTCCATTATTTTGTAACTGTTTTGAGGATGTAATAGTTTTAACTAGGGATTTTACTTATCGCTTTTCCCTCGAGTTTTTGGTTGTGTAAATAATCCATACCCTGAAGCCTTGTAATAGCGTAGGTTTTATTTCTCGCATTTTAATTCTCGCAAATATTAACTGTTAGATGTATGCTAATAGGATTGTATGACAAGATTGCATGATGATTTAAAACGGTTAGAAAACCCTAATGTGCAAAGATAATAACTGAAATCAAATCACTCGCACATGCACACTCTTAAGGTATACTCTCACTTCGGTTGCCTTCGGTAAACGATCATTAAGTATAGGGTGTCTTAGTGGTTGCCCTCCAGTCTAAACAAAGATCAAATGTCCCATTCAGAAATGTTGCCTCAGAAATGTCGTCTCAGAAATGTTGCCTCAAATATGATCTTAAGACTTTAGGGTTATTACTAAGACGTTCTAACATTGCTTTGGTGATCGTACGTCCCTTTCGAATTGAACCTTACATCCAACGACTAGGGTTACCTACTCACTAATAGTAGGATAACACGGTCTAAAGGAAACAAGAACAGAAACAATCCTTTTTTCGAGTAGGTAGATGCTAGTAGGTACTTGCTCAAAATCAAACTTTTCACAACAAACACTTTTCAAACAAAGTTTTCACGAACACTTCGTAACACTCTTAAGGACTAATACAAGGTTTAAAATAAAGTAAAACAAAAACTTTTCAAAACAAACACACACAAGCAATTTTTTAAAGATGATCAAGTACCTAAGAGCCCATGGAAAACCATGGATAGAAAGGGTGCTAACACCTTCCCTTTCTATAATCTACCCCCCGTACTCAAAATCTCGAAAAAAGAATTTTTCTGTGCTTTTTTCCTTTCCGGTTGGATAAAATAAAAGTCGATGGTGACTCTTGCTTACCGCAACATTTTGCAAACACAAACGCAAAACGCAAACCAGCATTTCCAAAACAGTCGGTTCTGCCACCGTATCATAGAACTGGCGACTCTGCTGGGGATCAATCAGTGGGGTATACCTTAGGATTAGTTCATCATATTTGTTTCTCTTGTTTGTTTTGGTTGCTTTACTTTTAAGGGTTCTGTATTGGGAGTTATTGTAGATCCTAACCCAGATCTGGGGACACCTTTTAGGTAAGTAGCAATAAACTGTGAGGGAACTGTACGGCATAGACCGATACGGTTGAAGCAGTAGCTACATTGATATGGCACATTGGTTGGTACCGGTATCCCTTGTGGAGAAACGAGGAAAATACGGGGCCGCTACGTGTGTCGTTAAGCATCAACTGGCCATAGAACCCTTAATCGACCAACTTGGCCATTAGAAAGTAGCGAGATAGCCGACCTCGGTGTAAAGCTGAGAACTGGTTGATACTCGATGCTACACTCATTGAGACCATACTCTCGAGATAGTTCCGACCGCAAGAAAAGATTGTGTGAGCTGAAACCATGACCGGTGGAGGATGGTCAGTGATATTGAGAACCTCTAGAACCCGGATACTTTTGCTAGGACGGGTTGAAACCAACTGAACTTCAAGAGGGTAGTACCTTAGACCCCATACAAGCCTTAAACTTTGGGGTTATTGTGTGACTTGTTTGCCTTTGCCATGCCTGTTATTTGCTATACCTGTTGTTTGTTTTATCATGACATCATGCATCATAACATGGCATGCATACTTCATTATACTGACCATTTCAAAGACCGAGGGAATTTATCTTTGTTCTGTTTTGTAGATTATGGCTTCCGTGCGCAGAAACACCATTCGAGTTAACTTTGTGCAAATACCTGCTCAACTTAAAGAGTTAGCCTCAAGAGTGTCTGAGACATCTATGTTCATTAAGAGGCATGTTCAGCTTCTTAGCCTGGTTACTTCAAAGCTTGATGAGCAGACGATGAGTGTGCTTTTCTAGTTATTCGATCTTGTGCATCATTGTTTCCCTTTTCTAGATTATCAGCTGGTTCCCACTTTGGAAGAGTTCTCACACTTATTGGGTATATCCATCCTAGAGAAGGTGCCTTTCACAGGTATGGAAGAAACTCCTAGACCGGAAGACATTGCCCCAGCTCTGCATCTAAAATAGGTTGATGTAGTATCCAATTGGGAAACACGAAGTGGGGTCGAAGGTTTCTTAGCCAAATTTCTGATGGATCAGGCTCAGCTGTTCTGGGATAATTTAGATTTTCAGGCTTTCGAAGATATCTTGGCTCTCCTTATCTACGGTTTGGTTCTCTTCCCAAATTCGGATTCCTTCGTGGATGTGAATGCGGTTAAGATATTCCTTTCTCGCAATCATGTGCCTACTCTACTGGGTGATATCTTGCATGCCCTCTACACTCGTATTGTGCAAAGAAGAGGGACTCTCATGTGTTGCATGTCGCTGCTGTCGAGGTGGTTTATTTCGCACCTCCCCAAGTCTGTGTTGAAGAATGAAGAAGGTTTGGGATGGTCTTACAGAATAATGTCACTTGCCCATACAGACATTCTTTGGAGCTCCCGGACTATGGAAGACACTACTGTCATTGATTGTTGTGGGGGATACCCTAATGTCCCGTTGCTTGGAATCAGAGGGGGTATAACCTACAATCCTTGTCTAGCTTTACGACATTTTGGTCGTGCTCGGAGAGATGGTCCTCATGAGCTACTTCTTACGGATATTGCGTTTGACTACAAGGAGGACGTTGACGAGCACCACCGGAGGTTCATACGAGCTTGGGGTATGGTGAATAGATCTGACCCCCAAGAGATGGGACCAAATACTTCTCTCCCTATGTAGCCTTATCTCCAGTGGGTTCGAGCTCGTGCCCAGAAGCTTGGGATGCCTTATGAAGTTGTGTTGCCAGTGATTGTAGAGCCCACAAACAAAGAGGGCATTCCTTATACAGTCCTTTATCCTTACATGCCCACTGATCCTGGGGCATTGCAGATGTCTTGGATTCAGCTGAAAGAGGAAAGGGACACTTACCGGGAAAAGTACCATGAGCAAGAAAGGAAGATTCTGAAGCTCACCGGGCAGCTCGAGGAGGAAAGAGTGATCAACGACTACGTCAGCACAAAGAGGAAGCGTCCATGGGATTTCTGATTTTTCTTTTTCCTAGTTTAGATTTATTTTCCATTTACTTCTTTGTAATGCCTAAAAAGGCATTGTTGAACCTTTTTACCGGTTAATCTAATAAAGTTTGTTTTATTTTTTGGTTTGCAAATTTAAATCTCCCAAAGTCTTTGAAATCATTACATATGCATCCCATTATCATGCACACCATTACAGGTACCATTACAGGTTTCTCATCTTCTTCGCTGTTTATTTCAGCAGAAATGTCTTCCGATCAAGCCATCAAAGATCTTCAGGCACAAAATGCCCAATTCCAACAAATGTTCTTAAGCTTGGCCAAAGGGCAAGAAGATTTGAAGACTCTGATTCTGAAAGAGAAGAAGAAGAATAAGAAGGTTGGTATTCTGAACATGGGTAGAAGATTCGGAGAAAGGATAAGACAATCAGCTGATCTGACCTCCTCATCCAAGGACGGGGAGAACCAAGAAAGGACAAAGGACCCCAGTCCAACAGTTTCTGATAATGATATGGATTATGATGATGAGCAATATCCTCCTGCCAAGGATAGGTACAAGCAGTTAGAAGACCGTTTGAGTGCTATGGAGATTCAAAAGATCCCTGGTTTGGATTTCGGAGAACTGGGACTGGTATCGGGAGTGGTGATCCCTCATAAGTTCAAAGCTCCGGTTTTTTCCAAATACGATGGAGTATCCTGTCAAAAACTCCGTCTCCGCTCGTACGTTAGAAAAATCCAACCCCACACTGCTGATAAAAATTTGTGGGTACACTTCTTTCAAGATAGTCTGTCAGGGACTCAACTTGAATGGTTTTATCAGTTGGAAGGAGCTAATATTCGAAACTGGGAAGACCTTGCTGCTGCCTTTTACAGGTAATATCAGTATAACGTCGACCTTGCTCCCACTCGTACTCAGCTTCAGGGTATGTCAATGGGTGCAAGTGAAGGTTTTAAGGACTATGCGCAAAAGTGGAGAGATTTGGCTGGAAGAGTCCAACCCCCTTTGTCTGATAGGGAGTTGGTGGACATGTTTCTGAAGGGGTGAAAAACACAAGAAGGGGGGGGGGGGGGGGGGGTTGAATTGTAAAACTGGAAACTTTAAAGCAAATGACAAGGTATTTTTATCCTGGTTCGTTTGATCTCAAACTACTCCAGTCCACCCGTTCAAGGTGATTTCGCCTCTCTCCAACGAGGTCTTAATTCACTATATTCAACTGAATACAAATCTGCTTTAGCAACTGCTAAAACCTTCTTGATTCAAACCACAATCCGGTTTGTCAAGGCAACACTTTCTTACAAAGGAATGAACAAGTGTGTATGAATGTTTTCTACAAAAACTATATCACAACTGTGATGTTTACACAAATGAAGCTTAGAATACTAAGATGCTAAACGCTAATAGAGTATCAGAGTTTGGTGGTTTAGCAAAACTTGTAGAGTGAAGATTACTGTTCAGCTTTGTGCGTGTAGAGAGTTTGGAAGCATTAGCCGTGATAATCTTCAAAGCTTGGTTTATATAGCACTTTGAGAAGATGAACGTTGAAGCAAATATTCTTGATTCAATGCTATTAACAAGCTTTCCTTTTTGAGCAGATCTTGTCTTAGAATGATGCCGTTGGTATTGATTAGCTTTCAATGCACAGTACCGTTGCTTCTTCAATGCACGATCTGGCTTGGCTCATTCTGATTCTGCTTCGCTGCTGATGAACTAATTTGTTTCTGTATCAGAGTGTTTTATGCGCAGTTCTGTTCATCAAGCTTCAGCATGTGCAAGCGTTGATCATCTGATCTTGACGTTCTGATTCAGCAACTTCTGATGCTGATGTGCAAACTCATATTCTGATGCTGAAAACGTGATCTTGCTTATTTTAATCAGCATATCTGCAAGTCAGAGCATAGTAATTTTAGGCAGCATATAATTCAATCATAAAATATTTAACTACTATATCTTTTCACTTTGTTATCATCAAAACTTAAATATAGGGTACTAGATTCAAACATTGTTCTAACAGTTTCTAGGGATGCTATCTGGTCCATTTTTCAAACATCTGATCGGCAGTTCATCGTCTGGGTTTACTGAATTAATCTTGACTGGAGAGAGAGAGTAGAAGCTGGTATCCGAAGTGGTAAGATACAGAAGGATACTTAATCAAGTGCAGTAAAGAAGCCTTTCACCGGTAAGAAGGAAGCTAGTGCAGTCTACGTCCCGAGGGGCCAAAGCAGACTTGAACACCGCCAAGCAGTAAATGCAGTAGTGATATCAAGACCCACAGTTTCCCCACAACGTAACAATCAACAAAGGGTGGAAAGACCACAGAGGCAGTACACTCGGCTCAATAGGACCTTGTCTCAAATTCTACCACAATTATTAAAGACCAATCTGGTAACTCTGAGGGAAGCCCCGAAGAACCCCAACACCACTTCTCCCCACTATAACCCGAACGCCCGTTGCGCCTATCACTCCAAAAGTCCAGGTCATGATACGAATAACTGTTGGGCCTTGAAAAACAAAGTGCAAGACTTGATTGAAGCCAAAGAGATTGAGTTTGACGCTCCGGAGAAACCCAACGTCATAACTGCTTCCATGCCCAAACATGGTCATGGAGTAAATGATGTGGTCGATGATTTATTTGTGACCTCCGTGGAAGAAATTGCTACTCCTTTGATGACAGTTAAGAGGAATTTATTGTTAGCCGGTTTATTTCCGGGCTGTGGTGAAGGTTGCCACATATGCTGGTTGCCACTTATTGAAATCAGGTGTTCAGCGCCTGATGGATAACAAAGAGATCCTGTTCGAAAAGACTATGATTCTGTTAGTTCCAATTGAAGATGTTGCCATCATAACCATTTCCGTCAATCCTTCTAAGGTTTCCTCGAAGAAACCTGTTAGGATTACATTTGTCCCAAGAATTGCTCCGTTAATAATTACTTTCCCTGGTCCTATCCCATACACTTCAGATAAGGTTGTCCCTTGGCACTATGGTGCTGACGTGTATTACCATGGAGTTAAACAAGACTTAAAAAGTGAGGAAGATGAGGTTGATGTCAGCAATATTGTCGGGGCTAGCAAGGTCACCAGAAGTGGAAGACTCTTTTCTCCTGAGATTTCCCCTCCGACTGTCCACAAACTTGTTCTCATTCCATCTGCTAGTACATCAGCTACTATCCCATTTCCTATTCTAGTCATCACCCCTACCGCTGAGCCATCTGGGACTCGGGGCAAAGAAATCATAGGTGAGCCTTCCCGGACGGAGGCACCTAAGAAGGTCATTGTAGAAACCTCGAAACAAGAGATAGAAGAAATTTTGAAGATTATCAAGAAGAGCGACTACAACATAGTCGAGCAGTTGGGACAGACCCCGTCAAAAATCTCCATGTTATCCTTTTTATTGTGCTCTAAAGCATATGCAAAGGCTTTAATTGCATTCCTCAAAACTTTGCATGTGCCGCAGGAAACTCCGGCTGATCAATTCAAAGACTGCGTAGCTAGTTTGATCGTCGACAATGGGTTGGGTTTCTCAGATGCAGATCTGACTGCTAAAGGAAGAAATCACAATGATGCTTTGCACGTCTCGATCGAGTGCAGGGGCACTACTATGGCCCATGTACTGGTGGATACCGGGTCCTCATTAAATGTTCTGCCAAAGAAAGCATTAGACCGTCTGGACTGTGAAGGTTTGATTCTAAAGCCGAGCAATATTGTGGTCAGGGCTTTCGACGGGTCAAAAAGGATGGTGCACGGGGAAGTGGATATCCCTGTTAAAGTTGGCTCTCAGACTTTTGCATCCACTTTTTATGTGATGGATATCAGACCATCATATTCTTGCTTGTTGGGCCGCCCTTGGATTCATAAGGCTGGGGCAGTGACTTCCACGCTCCATCAAATGTTGAAATATCCGGTAAAAGGGAAGATTGTCTGGGTACGAGGTAAAGAGGAGTATATGGTGAGTCATCTCAATTCCTTCCGCTACATGGAGATGGATGGGGAATTCATCGAAAACCCCTGTCAGAACTTTGAAGAGGTCCCCCAGACCTTGGCGTCAACTGAAGTTGCTACCGACAAACCTCCGATGAAGATGGCTTCTCTCAAGGATGCTAGGGCTGTAATTGAAGAAGGTGGGTGTGCAAATTGGGGTCAACTCCCTGATTTCATGCACAAAATTGACAAATTTGGTTTGGGCTTTACTATAGGGGCTCAAAGGGATGCTAGGCACGCGCGGATTGGAAGACCTCCTCTGCACATCAGTAATCAGGGAGTTAATATGGTTGGAGATGGGGAAGAAGATTCAGACATCGACAGCTGGATCTACCCTACAACCAATGGTGGACTAAGCAACTGGACAGCGAAGGACTTCATACCTGTTTCTTTTATTCCACAGTAATTGACTTTTGTTTTAAGAGTTGTAATAGACAGTTTGAAACTTTACGGCCTGGTGCCTTGCCCGAGGCATTTTGGTTTTGTTTGTGAGGGCTTATTACTTGTCATTTCATATATCATTAATAAAACATTGGACGTTTCTTGCATTATAAATCTTGCGCTCCTTGTTTTTCTTTTTCTGTCTCTCGCTTTATCAAAAACAGCTATGCTCTTACACACACTCATGTATCATAATGCAGATCCATATCCACTCTGGATCCCATTGATAACAACACTGCTACTGCCAGTTATGACTTTGAAAATCCGATCAACCAAGTTGAGGATGAAGGTGAGGATGATTGTGAGGTGCCTGGAGAACTTTATAGACTATTACAGCAGGAAGAGAGGGCTATACAGCCTCATGAAGAGCCAGTTGAGTCATTAAATTTGGGTACAGAGGAAGACAGGAAAGAGGTCAAGATAGGTGCAAATCTGGAGCCTATTGTCAAGAAATGGTTGATACAAATGCTACGCGACTATGTTGAGATCTTCGCCTGGTCGTATGAAGATATGCCTGGTTTGGACACTAATATTGTGGTACACCATCTGCCAACTAAAGAAGATTGTCCTCCGGTAAAGCAGAAGGTTCGCCGTATGCGCCCTGAGATGTCTGAGAAAATCAAAGTTGAGGTCATGAAACAGTTTGACGCGGGATTTTTAGCTGTCACTTCTTATCCACAGTGGGTTGCCAACGTTGTTCCATTGCCTAAGAAGGACGGTAAGGTACAGATGTGTGTGGACTATAGAGATCTGAACAGGGCAAGCCCCAAGGATGACTTTCCACTTCCTTATATCGATGTTCTGGTCGACAACACCGCACAGCATAAGATCTTCTCCTTTATGGATGGTTTTTCTGGTTACAATCATATCAAGATGGCCCCCGAGGACATGGAGAAGACAACCTTCGTTACACAGTGGGCACCTTTTTCTATAAGGTCATGTCGTTCAGATTGAAGAATGCTGGGGCAACTTATCAGCACACCATGGTCGCTTTGTTCCATGACATGATTCATCATGAGATTGAGGTTTATGTGGATGACATGATAGCAAGGTCCCAAACCGAGGAAGAACACCTTGACCATCTCCAGAAGTTGTTTGACAGGTTGAAGACGTACAAGCTGAGGTTAAACCCGAACAAGTGCACCTTCGAGGTAAGGTCTGGTAAGCTGCTAGGTTTCGTCGTCAATGATAAGGGTATTCAGGTGGACCCTGCCAAGGTAAAAGCCATACAGGAGATGCTAGCTCCCCGCATGGAAAAGGAAGTTAGAGGCTTTTTGGGACGTCTAAATTACATTGCCAGATTAATTTCACATCTGACTACTACTTGTGAGCCAATCTTCAAGCTGCTGAAGAAAGATCAAGTGGTAAAATGGAATGATGAATGTCAGACCGCTTTCAAAAGAATCAAAGAATGTCTTCAAGAACCACCGATTTTGATGCCTCCAGTTGAAGGAAGACCTTTGATTTTATACTTGACAGTACTGGACAACTCATTGGGGTGTGTGCTGGGGCAGTATGACGAGTCTGGCCAAAAAGAGCATGCTATTTACTACCTTAGCAAAAAGTTTACCGACTGCGAGACCTGATATCTGTTGCTCGAGAAAACTTGTTACGCTTTGACATGGGCTGCTCACCGGCTGAGACAGTATATACTGACTCACGCCACCTTATTGATATCAAAGATGGATCCAATCAAGTATATCTTCGAAAAGCCTGCCTTGTCCGGAAGAATAGCAAGATGGCAGATGATCTTAACCGAGTATGACATCCAATACACAACCCAAAAAGCAATCAAGGGGAGTGTGTTGGTGGATCATTTGGCGCATCAGGCCGTGGATGACTACCAGTCCATGAATTTAGAGTCCCGGATGAGAACATCATGTTGGTGACTGATTGTGAGAAACCTGGACCTGAGGAAGGATCCTGATGGTCTATGTATTTTGATGGAGCATCTAAGCATTGGGTAATGGCATTGGCGCTATGATCATATCTCCTGAGGGCTGTCATACTCCATTCACCGCCCGATTATGTTTTAACTGCACCAACAACATGGCGGAGTATGAAGCGTGTATCCTGGGTCTTTGAGCTGCTATTGACCTGAGGATTAAGTTCTTAAGTGTATTCGGAGATTCTGCTCTAGTGATCAGTCATATCAAAGGCGAGTGGGATACGAAGCACCCAAATCTTAATCCTTACAAAGAATATGTACTGACATTGCTCCCACATTTTGAGGAGATAACCTTTGAACACTTCCCCAGAGAAGAGAACCAGTTGGCGGACGCGCTAGCTACCTTGTCTTCTATGTTCAAAGTCATATGGGACAATGAAGCTCCCCAGATTACCATTGAGAGGTTGGACGAACCCGCACATTGCTGTGATATTGAGACTAAAGAGGTAGCAGATAAACCCTAGTTTCACGAGGTAAAGAGGTATCTTGAGGCTCAAGAATACCCCGAGGGGGCATATGTTAATGATAAGAAGTTGCTGAGAAGGTTCGCTGTGAAGTTCTTCATCAGCAATGGTATTCTCTATAGGCGTAACCATGATTCAACCTTACTGCGATGTGTGGACAAAAGCGAGGCAGAAAGGATTATGGCAGAGTTACATGAAGGTACCATCGGAACTCATTTTAGTGGACATACCATGGCGAAGAAAATCCTACGGGCAGGATATTATTGGTCCACTATGGAAGCCGACTGTTATCAGCATTCTCGAACCTGTCATAAGTGCCAAGTCTATGCTGATAAGGTGCATGTACCTTCGGTTCCTCTGAATGTTTTGGCAGCTCCTTGGCCTTTTGCAATGTGGGGCATTGACATGATCGGCGAGATCAGATCTACTGCGTCCAACGGGCATCGCTTCATTCTGGTAGCAATTGATTATTTCACGAAGTGGGTTGAGGAAGCTTCCTTTGCTACAGTAACCAAGAACATCGTGGGGCGGTTTATCCGACATAATTTGATCTGTCGATACGGTGTACCAGAGAGGATCATTACGGACAATGGTACAAATCTCAACAATACAATAATCACCGAGCTCTACAAACAGTTCAAGATACAGCATCACAACTCTTCTCCCTACCGGCTGAAGATGAATGGGGTTGTTGAAGCGGCTAACAAGAACATCAAGAAGATTGTGCAGAAGATGACGGTGACATACAAAGACTGGCACGAGATGTTACCATTCGCTCTTCATGGGTACCGCACCTCAGCGCGGACGTCGACAGGGGCAACACCCTACTCTCTGGTGTATGGCATGGAGACGGTCCTACCCATTGAAGTCCAGATACCTTCTCTTCGGATTATAAAGGATACAGGTTTGAGCGAAGACGACTGGATCCAGACTCGACTTGATCAGCTAAATCTAATAGATGAAAAGAGGCTTACTGCTATTTGTCATGGTCAGACATATCAAAAACGAATGATCAAGGCTTTTAAAAAGAAAGTCAAATGTCAAGAATATCAAGTCAGAGATCTGGTGATCAAACGCATCATACTGCCGCAAGGTGATCCCAGGGGCAAATGGACCCCCACATACGAAGGGCCATTTGTGGTTAAGAACATTTTCTCGGGAGGAGCTATGATTCTAACCACCATGGACGATAACGACCTTCCTCACCCCGTCAATGCAGACATAGTGAAAAGATACTACGCATAATCAAAGACCCGCTAGGTTGAATGGCCTAGGAAAAAATAAGGGCTTTCCAGTGAACCAAAAGGGTTCGGGCAAAAGTAAGGGATGAAAACGAAAAAAATTGTACAACCGGCAAGTCGAAAACCTGAAAAGGCGGCTTGGGCAAAAAAGGGTATCCCGGTGGACTGAAAACTTGAAAGGGCGGTCCAGGCAAAAATTAGGGATTAAAGCGTAACACTGTGTCTCATTGGATCATCTTACAACCAGACTTCAGTATCAACTATCAAGCTCGAATGGCGCCAATCAATCTGATCTACCTTCGACCAAGTAGCAAAGTGATGAGACGCTTGAAGATATAAAGGCAATAGCAGAGTTGGAACCCAATGGGATTGTTTCACATAGCTGTTTTTCTTTCTTTTTCACAAATTGTATAATTTCTATTTTTCGGCGGTGTTCTCTTACTAGGACGTCAGCCTCTTGTACAAAAACGCCTATTACAGGCCAACTTCAAAATCAATACAATTCAATTTTATAAGAAATTTCAACTTGTTTTTTTCTTTTTCTGTTTTGTTTTGCAAGAACGTCCAATGATTCATTTTTTATATATGCATTTGAAAATAATTATTGCTCATAAATGTTTACATGGAAAAAACAAAAGACAATTACTCGTAATTCAAGGAACATGGGCAAACAAGAAGTGTCCAAACCTTACAGTTGCTCTACCCACCAGGTACAGGGATGGATCCAGCTTAAGAATGTAACTGAAAGTTTATACACTCCCCGCAGAGTTAGAGGTATTCTAAAGACAGTGGTGTCGGCTCTCTCCAGCCGAGGTTCACAATCGCGAATGAGTCGGCAAAACGCTCCCCAAGCAGAGTTTATCTATCACCAGCAACGATAATTCATCCCCAACGGAGTCGTTTCTCCAAGTCAGCAGATCGTCCAATAGAATATCTATCTTCCCCACAGAGTCATTCTCCCACCAAATTATTCTCAAACAGAGTCTCCCCCGGCAGATTGTTCTCGAACAGAACAGGCGCAAGTCTCCAGCTAATCATCTCCGGTCAATATCTCCAGCAAGAACGAAGAACTCAATTCCTTGTACTCTCCAACAGTAGTCCAGGATTTATTCTCTCCAGTCGGAGAACATCACAAGAACATTGCATATCCATACATCGTAGCATACGCATATGCATCATACAGCACAATCTCATTTATTTTGAGAACATCATTGCTCAATACATTTCATATATCATGACATTACACATGACTAACTCTTTACCTTTCAGGGAAAGATACAATCAAGTTTCTCACAAGTTTTCTCTGGTTCACTCAAATCAATACTACGATTTCTATTCCAGTTCAAGCTATGAAGCCCGGAAATCGACCGGATAATATCTTGATTTCTCCAAAATACTACGAAGCCTGGAATCGACTAGATAGTGGTATATCTTAAATTCAAGCTATGAAGCCCGGAAATCGACCGGATAATATCTTGATTTCTCCAAAATACTACGAAGCCTGGAATCGACCAGATAGTGGTATATCTTAAATATAAGCTTTGAAGCCTAAAAATCGACTGGAAAATAGCTTAACCCTCAGCAAGTTATTGTGAAGCCTGGAAATCGACCAGATAGCAATACAAGACACCATGAAGCCTGGAAACGACCAGATAATGGTACAAGACATCGTGAAGACTGGATCATGACCAGATAACGGTAAAGGACACTGAAGCCTGGAAATCGACCAGATAACAGTATAAGGTACTGCGAAGCTTGGAATTCGACCAAATAGCAGTTTACCCGGCCAATTACTATAAAGCCCAGAAATCGACAGGATATTAGTAAGCCTTAAATTCAAGTTGAAGCCCGGATGCGATCGGATAACCATTTGATTCCTTCTGAAGCCTGGAGCACGACCAGATAAGAATTGAGAAATTTCAAAGCCTGGAGAATCACCAGATAGCAAGCCTAATCTCATCTCCCCAGTAAGTCACTGTAAAGCTTGGAGAACGACCAGATAGCAGTCGGTCTTATTTTCCTCGGCAAATCACTGTAAAACTTGGAGCACGACTAAATAGCAGTGCATTTTCACCTCCTCGACTAAGAGATGATTCCACAGTAGAATAACGGATAATTGAAGCTCCTAAAATTCTATTTCTCCCAAGACAGATACCAACATTCCCCAGTGTAGTCCTCCTTAACAACAGGTGTACGGGCTCTCGCAAAGGAATCTCTTATGCGATCGACAGTTCTTCTGATGGCATCTTTAAGCCCATCTTCCGACATCAACCTCCAAATGGCATCTATAAGCCCATTCCCGATATCACAAGACAAGTACCACTTCATGCGAGTGCTAATTTTTGGGCACTCTAGTGTTTAATCATCTTCCACCTTTAGATTACGAAAGGCAGACAAGCCAATCTACATCCTCAGGTTTAAGAAGATTGAACAGGGGCAGCTGTTGTACCACAAAATTTGCCCTCCCATATTTCTTAATACATTTCAAGTGAGGTCCTCAAATTGCTCAAAGAAGTCAAATGGTTGACCAGACAAACTCTCTCCTAAGGTAGTCTACCCCAAATTAGGGTTTCACTTTGCATCAAGATGCTTGAGTCCAAAGGATACCAAATGCTCACCATTGTCCTAATATTTTCTCAAGATCATCCATGTCAAGTTTCAAGCCTTGCAGAGGAAATTTGCTCAGTCAATTGTCCAAAAGCTTAAAAATTGATTGTGCTAGGGAAAAAGTCAATTGTGGCCCACATACAGTCAAACTCCAAGATTTTTGGTCAACATTCTCATTTTGAAGTATTATTCATCATTTGATCAAAGGTTAATCATGATTCCTCAAGGATTTCTCACCATTCATCAAAGCCCAAAAGTTGCTAAATTAGGGTTTTGTAAAAAAAGTCAACTCAACTTTGACCAAGCATAACTTTCTCATACTTTATCAAAAATGACTCATCCAAAGCTCATTTTGAAGAGGATGTAATTCCCTACGATTCATCTTCAGCTCCCAAGCTCAAAATATGCACTCAAAAGAAGATATAAATTTGGACATTATAGGTTATTTGAAAAGTCAACAAAAACACCTTTTGGGTCAAAGCTTCATACATGAACATGGAAGACTCAATTGAGATGAGACAAAAAGTGTTGCTTAGAGGACATATTAAGATTTCTAAAAAGTCCAAGAACACATCTCTAGGGTCAAAATTGAGAGAGTTATACATTGGCAAAGTTGACCCTTTTTGCAAAATTGCCAAAAGTCAAAAGTGTCCAAAATTGCATTTTTTTATCAAATGGGCCCAACTTTTTATGCTTGCACTGAGTTTGTAATGTGACCCACGACCCATGAGCCCTTCCACTTGTCATTATTTTATTTTTTTTATTTATTTTGATTTTATTTCAATTAAATCAAATAAAATCAATATAAAATAGTAAAAATATCAAAAGCTAATTAAATCTTGAGATTTTGTGCATGTTTAGGTTCATTACACAGCTGGAAGTGAGATCAAATCGTGCAAGGCTCATATGGATACAAAAATATTGCATTTTTATTGATTTGGAAAGATTTTGTACAATGATCAAATTATGAATCAATATTCATAATTGGAGAAGATTTGAAACAAATGGCAACCCTAATTCATTCTTGGATACATAAGGGACAATTGCAGACCAAAGAGAAAAAGGTGGGAGGTGTGCAAGAGAGAGAACAAATTCCAAAAAAAAAATTCAAGAAAAAGTGTAAACTGATTTTCAAGTTTCAGGCCCTCTCAAGCCATTCTAGTCACACCTATCGTTTGCTGGACATCTAAGGATCGTGTTGCAACCACTAGCAAGCTTCCATACACTCAAAATCACGCTGTAAGAATCATACGGTTCTTCTCTTTTCTTGAATTCGAATACATTAATTTCGACATATTTAGCATGTTTGATCGGTATATTCATGATCCTTGAGTTATTTGTGAGCTATTGATTATATCCAATTGCGTTTTTACTGACTATACACTAAGATGCCATGGTTAGGGTTCGTGGTTCATTTTTAGGGATTCTTCATACAGGAACAATTGGCCTTAATGGAGGAGACCATTGTGATCAGCGGGTCAAATCTAGGTTGTCCATGGTCTTGAATTTTATTTATATTACTTGTATGCCATTTCTGAAATGCACAGGGTTATAGCTACAGCGCCATGTCTGTAGGTAAAGGTTCAGAGTTTTAAACGACAGATCCAGGGAAGAAGACGATGGCATGTCATAACTTTACTGGCCGGTTTAAATTATGGCGCGTTTATTCTGGCCAGAAGCCTGTAGTTTTTATCTATTTGTTTGTTTCTATTGTATTGATAAACTAACACCCAGCGCAGTTGGTCAGAAGAAGGAAGTCAGAAGCTCTGGATTCTGGATTCGATCCCAGGCGTGAGCTTTTGGCATTTTTCCCCTCTTGTGTTCACCAGATCCAGCGCCTACACTTTCTGAGGGTCACCTTCTAGACGCATCAACCCGGACCAGATCAAGCATCCTTTGGTCACCTTCTAGACCCATCAACTAGGACCAGATCAAGCATCCTCTGGTCATGATCTGCTGGATCCACCAACCAGGAGCAGGCCCATTATCACCATCCTCTGGACCATCATCCTCTGGACTATCATCCTCTGATCAGAGCCGCTGACAGCAGACCCTTGGGTTATTTCTTATTTTTCATTAATTTTCCTTTCTTTAGTTATTCTTTTTTTTATCAACACCAAAATTACCTTTTTTAAAATAACCAACAAAAAATCATAAAAAGAAGACTTGCTTTCTTAATAAATGTGTTTTTTTTTAATTTAATTAGTTTAATTAATTTAAGGCAATTCTAATTTCTTTCACAATTAAAATTAATTAGAATTTAGGATTTCCTTCTCTCTTTTTTTTAATTCAATTGTTTCATTACTTTCTTAAATAACAAAAAAATGACAAAAAAATATGTTTACTTTAATAAATTACAATTAGGTTCAGTCAAGGGTCAAAACCCTGATCGCCTCGCATCTAATTCGTCGCGCGCTTATGTTATTTTTCCATTATTTTGTAACTGTTTTGAGGATGTAATTATTTTAACTATGGATTTTACTTATCGCTTTTTCCCCGAGTTTTTGGTTGTGTAAATAATCCCTACCCCGAAGCCTTGTAATAGCGTAGGTTTTATTTCTCGCATTTTAATTCTCGCAAATATTAACTGTTAGATATATGCTAATAGGATTGTATGACAAGATTGCATGATGATTTAAAACGGTTAGAAAACCCTAATGTGCAAAGATAATAACTGAAATCAAATCACTCGCACATGCGCACTCTTAAGGTATACTCTCACTTCGGTTGCCTTCGGTAAATGATCATTAAGTATAGGGTGTCTTAGTGGTTTCCCTCCGGTCTAAACAAAGATCAAATGTCCCGTTCGAAAATGTTGCCTCGGAAACGTCGCCTCGGAAATGTTGCCTCGAATATGTTCTTAAGATTTTAGGGTTATTACTAAGATGTCCTAACATTGCTTTGGTGATCGTACGTCCCTTTCGAATTGACCCTTACATCCAACGACAAGGGTTACCTACTCACTAATATTAGGATAACACGGTCTAAAGGAAACAAGAACAGAAACAATCCTTTTTTCGAGTAGGTAGATGCTAGTAGGTACTTGCTTAAAATCAAACTTTTCACAACAAACACTTTTCAAACAAAGTTTTCATGAACACTTCGTAACACTCTTGAGGACTGATACAAGGGTTAAAATGAAGTAAAACAAAAAAATTTCAAAACAAACACACACAAGAAATTTTTTAAAGAAGAGCAAGTACCTAAGAGCCCATGGAAAACCATGGATAGAAAGGGTGCTAACACCTTCCCTTTCTATAATCTATCCCCCGTACTCAAAATCTCGAAAAAGGAATTTTTCTGTGCTTTTTTCCTTTCCGGTTGGATAAAATAAAAGTCGGTGGCGACTCTTGCTTACTGCGACATTTTGCAAACACAAACGCAAAATGCAAACCAGCATTTCCAAAACAGTCAGTTATGTCACAGTATCACAGGCGGCTTGGGAAAAAAAGGGTATCTCGGTGGAATGAAAACCCAAAAGGATGGTCCAGGCAAAAATTAGGGATTAAAGTGTATGATTATGTCCCGTTAGATCACCTACTTACAACAAGCTTAGTTATAAACATTAAGTTTAAATGGTACATATCAATTCAATCAACTTCTTTCGACAGCAAGGGATGAGATGCTTGGAGATATAGAGGCAATAACAAAGTTGAAACTTGATGGGATAATTTCCACATAGCTGTTTTTCTCTGTTTTACTTTGTAATATTTTTGTTTTACAGCGATTTCCTATTACTGGGATTTCTATCTCTTTGTACAAAATCGCTTGTCTATAGAAAAATTATCAATACAAGTCGATTTCAAAATTAAAATTTGTTTTACTTTTCATGTTTTGTTTTCAAAAAATGTCCAATGACTAATATGAATGAACATATACATATGAATATGATTACTGTTAACAAATATGTACATAGAAACAGGAATAAGCATTTACTAAAAACTCTAGGAGTTGGGATATTATTCAAGTCATCCACTAATCCCCATAAGAAAATCCCCGCGGAGCTACCTTCACAAGCTCACCCCCGACGGAGATACATTCCCTAGCAAGTCTAATACACCTTAAAATAAAAATTGGGCATCTTCCAGCAATTCACCTCCATGTCCCTGATGGATGGATTAACCTGACCATCATCCCTAGTAGATTCCCTAGCAAACAAGGAAGTTTGATCATTTCCCCAGCATACGATGAAAACTTCCCCAATACAACTATGAAAATACCAATTCCCGTCAGAAATGATTCCTTAACACAGTTCACGGGAATTTAATCTTCCAGCGGAGTTTATTTCTCCAACATTATCCCCTGCAGAATTCTCTTCTCCAGCAGGGCTCATTTCCTCAACAGGGTTTATTACTCCAGCAGGGTTTATTTCCCCAACAGGGTTTATTTCCTCGACAAAGTCCATTTCTCCGATTACTGCAAAACCCCGACAAAATTCTGCTCTCCAGCAAAGTATGGTCAAGGTTGTTATCCCTAGAGAATTACTACGGACCTAAAACCAGGCCAGATATCATTTAACTTTGTCCTCCCCAGAAGAGTTGACATCCATATCGGAAACCTGAACAGACGGTACCTTAGAAGGTTATCCATCTCTTTTATCCCCAGTCAGGGTATATAAGAACTAAATTCTCCAATAGAGCGATGAACGATGTTCCTGGACTCTTCTATCCCTAAGAAGAAGTCAAACATCCCCAACGAAGCATCCTCAAATGGAAAGCGGGAATCCCCAGTAGAGACATTCTAAACAAGATTCATATTCTTCATCTCCAGCAACAGTCAGGGATTTATTTTCCCCAGTCAAGGATGTTATACAAAGTTACCAATATGCTTCAACGACATTGTGATGCGGTGGGAGAACTGACTTGAGGTTTTGCGTTTGTGTTTGCAAATGTTTCGGTTTAGCAAGAGTCGCCACTGACTTTTTATTTTATCCAAAGGAAAGGTCAAAAAGCACAGGAAAGACCTTTGAGATGTTTTCTTGGGTTCGGGGGTAGACTATGAAAAGGGAAGGTGCAAGCACCCTTTTCATCCATGGTTATCCATGGGCTCTTAGTTACTTGTTTAGATCACTTACTTTGCTTTTCCAATTGTTTGAAATGGTGCTTTGTGTGTGGTTTTGAAAATGTTTTGAAAAGAGGCCATCGTTGTGGCAACCTTTGTAATGATTCTTGTTTGAATGTATACAAGGGTGTTTGTCTTTTGAAAAGATATTTCAATGTTTGAAGGTTTTGTTTTGGGAAATGTTTTGAAATTATGTTATGATGTGCTTTTGAAAATAGCAAGGATATTTTGTAAGTTTTGATCAAGTAACTAAGAGTTGTCTACCCTATTTTACTCAAAGATCTTTCCTACACATTTTTAATCCTTTTGACGGTGTTGTTTTATCATTGCATTTGGTAAACAACCTTGTATTAGGATGTTAAACGGGACAGACGCGGGTCATCGTATTGACCATGATAGCAATTGTGCCAAGTATCTTTAGCAAGTTTTTGAGGGACTAGATCATTTTTGTATAGGCAACCAAGATAGCGTCATCGAGGGACTATGATCTTTTGTTTTGTTTTTGTTTTGCCAAAATACCTAGCATGCATACCATGTCCATTTTTAAAGGCAACAAGTGGATGAAACCCTAGGGGTGCAAGTGTGCATTGTGTTGTCAATTTATATGCATTTATGTCTTGTATTAGGTATACTATTTGTTTTGATTTGGGATATTGCATACAAACCCTAATCTCTAACATAGCATATTTGAAAGCATAAAATGCGTAAAATAAACCTAAGCTATTACAATATTGATATGGGGAGGGGGATACAATTTTTTGAATAGGGGATTATTTTGCAAGAAATTAAAACCCTAATATTTACTATTACATCCAAATTGAATTCTTTGCATTAAATAATAAATAAACAATATTTAAACAAACAAATTAAGTATAAATATGCAAAATATTATAAGTATGCAAAGAGAATGTTTTTGTTTATTTTTATGCGTATAAAAATATGATATTTAATGTATTAAAAAAAGAAAAGAAAATATTATTTTTGGAAAGGGTAGAAAACCCTAATTTTCTTTAAGAAAAGTATATATATTAATTATATTGTTTATATACAATAAAATAAAATAATGAAATATGTACAAATTTCAAAAAATGAAAATATATTAAAAAAATATATTATTTAAGTATGTAAATAATAATAATAAAAATATAATATTTTTTATGTATTATCTTCAAGTTTTTATTAAAGAAAAATAAAATTCTATACTAATTAATAATTATTTTCATGTTAGAAAAATAAAATAAAATATAAAAATAAATGTGAAAATTTATAAAAATATTTTTGGTATTTTTTATGTTTAGAAAATATAAAATAAAATTAGAAATGAAAAATAAATAGAAAAATACACAAATATAAAGAAATGGGCCAGGGGGTGCAGTCAGCAAGGCAAGGGGTGCAAAAAGTGAGCCAAGCCAAAGCTGAGCCCACTGAACTTCATCTTCAACCTTTGTCAAGCAAAAACGCGCGCCTGTACAAATGTCCAGATCCTGCATACGTGCTCTAATGCAAAAACTCATAACACCAAAGTTATAGCATTTTTCAAGACGATTTCAAACATATAAAGAACTTAATCTAACTCTCAAAGACTAGAGAGAATTTCTCTGGCCCTAATTTCTAACCTAACTTTTTCAGAAAGTTCATGAATCAAATTCTCTTAACATGCTTAACTTAAATGAAAACTGAGCATATGTACAACTTAAGGGCTATGAGTACTACATTTTTTATTCACAAACCTAAGCCTAATGATTCCTAAATAGAGAGATAGGAAGTTGACAAATACCTGTTTCAGATGAACTCGTGTATGGCAATGTGGAGCTTTTCAGTGAGGCCTGAGGTGCTTGGGAGCTTGCTTGAACTTCCTCTGACCTTCCCCAATGCCTAGTTTGCTTTGGACTTGCTTGAACAAGATTTTAGAACTCAACCTGCACAAGCTGAAAACAAAAATGGTGAAGCTTGCAAATGGAGTTACATTCAGTGGCCAATGATTAGGATAGCTTGGATAGGTTATATGGAATGTATTGGAATAAGTTTGGGGCAAAACACACAAGTAACTTGTGAGATGGAAGTGAAACTGCAGGGAGTGCCCTGTTTTGCAAAAGGAAGGTGATTTTGTGTTTTGGAAGGCTTGAGGGTTCAATAACTCGTGTTTTCGGCTCAAGGCAAAGTGTAAAACTTGTTTGTAATGTTGCCAAGACTTGGTTATAACAGATATGCAAGTTATGGCTTTTTGGCAAGTTTCTTGTATTTTAAGCAAAAGTATCAAGTGGTACAAGACAGGCCTGTACAGGCCATCTTTCAGCTTGCACCTTGTGATCTTGGCCCCTCAAGTTTGTGGATATTGTTTTTTGTACAAGATTTGGTTCAAGGTTCAAGAATGCAATTTGACATAAAGCAAATTTGACAAAAATGGCAATGTTGCCTTTTTACTATTTTTGGATTAATCTTTTGTGTAATCCTCCCATGATCAGAACAAAGCCTCAAACCAATGGATTTGCATTTAATTATTGAGTATGAAAGGGTTTAGGGACTTGTAATCAAGTACAATGGAAGCTGGACAGAAGTTGCAACTTGTATCAACGTGAAAATGCCATGGATCAAAAGTGAGTTTTTGCCAAATTCAAACCTTCGATTCTCCCTAACCACAAATGATTTTGGAGAGTTCTTGGACATTTTGGAAATCTTGTAACATGCTCTACAATCCATCTTTGAAATTCATTTTGATATTACAAGTGGAACCATGTGAAAAATGGTCATGAAGATAGGTCAAAATCCTGCCTAAACTAGGGCAAAATTTCACTAAGTTAAAAGTTTCATGGACCCTTGTTCCAAAAATCATAACTTGAGATCCAAAATTCTTTTGAGAAAACTTTATGCATCAAAGTTGTAGATTTTATGGAGGACTACAACTTTCATTTTGTAACTTTTGTTTGAATCCAATTGCATCAAGGTGAAAATGTTGGGCAAAGTTGGGAAAAATTAAGGAAATTTCATAACTTGGAAAAATTCTAAGTTATGAAATTTTTCAATCTTAAGCCCTAATTTGCAAAATTAGGTTTCTTGATGAACAAGTTTCATGTTTTGACACATCTTGATAAAAAATGACCCTTGGCACTTGATTTTGACCAAAAAGTCAAAGTTTGACTTTTCAGTGTACAGTCAAATTTTGATCAGTTGACTGAAAAATTCATATGTCAATCCAATGCATTTGAGATCTTTTGAACCTTGTGAATAGGTCAAGATAATTCCATTGAATCCTTGAATCCATGCTTGAACCCAATTTTCCATTGGCTAGGTTAAAAATCAGAAATTGCCCTTCTGTAGTCAAAACCCTAAAAATGACCATTTTGCCCTTTTGATGATCTGATTAAATTTCTTGAGGAGTTGTGGTCCAAACTTGATCAAATGGTTCATATGGTCCTATAATGTTGATTTGTATCAAAAATTGTGAGGTTTGACTGTAAATTGGCCACAGTTGACTTTTTCCCCAATACAGCTGATTTCTAGGTCAACTGTGCAATTGATTGGCCAAAAATTTGATTCAAGGCTTGAAACTTGGTAGAGGTAGTCTTGTAAGTCCAACATGAAGCATGAAAGTCACTTTGATCATTGAAAGTCCAAAAATCCTTGTGCAAACTCAAACCCTAATTTAGGTCATCAGTGCAAGGAGATGCCTTGAGCAGAGCAAACCCTAATCCTGTCTGGAGTTCAAAGGGTCTTGTGAGGGGAAATCTTGATAAAATGAGAGGGAAAATTTTGGGGTACAACAGCTGCCCCTGTTCAATCTTCTTGAACCTGAAGAGTTAGATTGGCGATTTTACCTTTCGTGACTCGAAGGTAAAAGAGGATTGGACACTAGAGTGCCCGTAAATTTGCACTCGTCAAAATGTAAATGAGGGAATGGGCTTAAAGATGCCATTTAGAGATGGTGGAATCTTGCTGGAGATGGGCTTAAGGATGCCATCCAAGACTGTTTTGTTGAAAATTAGGAGAATGAACACCAGAATGGTACCCGTATCTGGAACGTATCTGAGTTGTATTTGGAGATTGGATTCATATGAGCAAGGAATGGCGTCCGTGCCTGGAGCATATCCGAGCTGTAACTGTATTCAATTCTAGAATGAATATCAGAATGACTGCCATGTCTGGAGTGTATCTGTATTGTATCTGAATTCTGAATGGGCGACAGAGAAACATTTGTGTATGGAGCATCTATGGGCTGGGGATAAATTTTGAATGAGTGACAGAATAGCAACCGTGTCTGGAGCATATCTGGACTGTATCTGAAGTTGAGATCTGTATGAGTAGCAGAATGACTTCCGTGTCTGGAGTGTATCTGAACTGTAACTGGGATCTGAATAAGTGACAAAATGACATCCGTTTCTGGAGTGTATCTGAACTTGAAGTTGATAGTTGAAATCTGAATGAGAAATAGAATGGCTTCCGTGTCTGGAGCGTATCTAGTTTGTATCTGATTGTTGAATTCTGAATAAGTAATAGAATGACCTCCGTGTCTGGGGTGTATCCATACTGTATCTGAATAAGAGATTTAAATGAGTAGCAGAATGACTTCCATGTCTTGGAGTGTATCTGTACTGTATCTGAAATCTTTTGCATAATTGTTAAAGATAGCTTTTAATCTCATCCTGAAAAGGGTAAAATGTTAGCTGGAACACAAAGTTATGATGCATGACATGTATGATGCAATAAAATGTGTTCTATCAATGTTTATGATATATGAATGTAATGGATGTGCATGTAAGCTGATTAGCTGTCTTGCTGAGGAAAATAAATCCTTGATGGCTGGAGATAATGAAATCTTTGACTGCTGCTGGGGAAAATAAACCCTTGACGCTGCTGGAGATTCAGAATCTTGGTTTTATAAGGATGAGAAATTCTTGGACCACTATTGAAGATTCAGAATCTTGGTTTGCTGAGGATGAGAAATCCTTGGACCACTGTTGAAGATAGGAAATCTTGGGCAACTTGTGGGGATGTGAGAATCCTTCATGACTTTCCTGGGGAATAAGGAAAACTTTGACGATTTCTACTGGGGAATTGAAACCTGGGAGACTTCAACTGGAGAAATGAGAATGAGAATCTTTGTTCTGCTGGGAAATAATTCTGTGGGGAGAATGTTTATTCTGCGGAAGGGTTCTCAAGAGCTTGGGTTGTATACCAATCTATTGAGGAATTATCCGAAGCTGTTGTCTGGTTTCTAAGATAACTTGCAAGGGAATCTTCTGGTTTTAAGACCAACCTCTGGAAAAATGGAGGAAATTGGATGGTATTCCATCGGGGTTTAAGGGTTTAAGTTTTGGACCCCGTTGGGGAAGAAAGATTTATCTTCACTGAGGGTTTGCAGTTCAAAGTTTTCTGGCTCCGCTGGGGATTGGGAGTTTGGAAACTTAGTTCTGATGGGGATTTTGAAACTTAACTCTGATGGGGATATGTATTTCAAGGCTATAGCTCGGCTGAGGATTTCTCCTGGAATGGCCCAAAGACGTTTTCCTGTACATTCAATCTGTCAGTAATTATTCTTTCTCATTTCGTTTTATTTGTAAGTTGTGATTATATTCAAATGCATATGCTCATTTAATAAATCATTGGACGTTTTCAAATAAAACATAAGTGTAAAAGAGAAAGAAAAGGCAAACAATTTTCCGCACTTTGAAGTATCTTTGTATTAACTTTGTGTAATTATTTTGTACAAAGGAGACAGACATCCTAGTAAGAGAATGTTGTCATAAAATTGAGAAATAATTTATACAAAGAAAGATGGCTATGTGTAATAATTCCATGGGGTTCCCATTCTGCTACAGCCTTCGTAACTCTGAGTATCTTGTCCATTCGTTGCTTCGTCCGCAGATGATTGGATTGATCAGAAGTTTGGAACTTGTCCGTGAAGAGATTGTCCTTAAAGTGATCCGACGAGACATAGTCATACGCTTTAACTCCCTAACTTTTTCCTGGATCGCCCTTTCGGGTTTTTGATCCACCGGGAAACCCTTTTTTGCCCAAGTCACCCTTTCGGGTTTTCAACTTGCCGGGTGTACAGATTTTTTTATTTATCCCTAATTTTTGCCTGAACCTCCCTTTTGGGTTTTCGATTCACCGGGATGCCCATTTTTGCCCAAGTCGCCCTTTCGGGTTTTCAACTTGTCGGGTCATTTATGCGTAGTATCTTTTTACTATGTTTGCGTTCGCAGGGTGCGGCAGGTCATCGCCGTCCATGGTGGTCAGGATCATTGCCCCACCAGAAAAGATGTTTTTGATCACAAATGGTCCTTCGTAAGTAGGAGTCTATTTTCCCCTGGGATCACTTTGTGGCAAGATGATCCACTTGATTACAAGGTCCCCGACTTGATATACTTGTCTCTTGACTTTCTTGTTGAAGGCCTTGATCATACGTTTTTGATACGCCTGACCATGGCAAACAGCAGTAAGTCGCTTTTCGTCAATCAAGTTAAGTTGATCAAGCCAGGTTTGAATCCAATCGTCTTCACTCAAACCAGCATCTTTCATGATTCTCAAGGAGGGAATCTGAACCTCGATAGGTAAAACAGCCTCCATGTCGTATACCAAAGAAAAGGGTGTTGCCCCAGTTGAAGTGCGTGTCGTGGTACGGTACCCGTGCAGAGCAAACGGTAACATCTTGTGCCAGTCCTTGTAGGTGACTGTCATCTTTTGAATGATCTTCTTGATATTTTTGTTCGTAGCTTCGACAGCACCGTTCATCTTAGGCCGATAGGGAGATGAATTGTGATGTTGAATCTTGAACTGCTCGCACAGAGCGGTGATCATAGTATTGTTCAAATTTGTACCGTTGTCTGTAATGATCCTGTCGGGGATACCATACCGGCATATGAGGTTCTGCTTGATGAAGCGGGCAACCACATTCTTTGTAACGGAGGCGAAGGAAGCTGCTTCGACCCACTTGGTAAAGTAATCAATGGCCACCAGGATGAAACGGTGTCCATTGGATGTTGTAGGCTTGATCTCTCCAATCATGTCGATTCCCCACATCGCGAATGGCCAAGGAGCTGTTAAGACATTGAGAGGAACTGGAGGAATATGTACCTTGTCAGCATAGATTACGCATTTGTGACAAGTACGGGAATGTTGATGACAATCAGCTTCCATGGTAGACCAGTAGTAGCCTGCCCGTAGAATCTTCTTAGCCATCGTATGACGGCTTGAGTGGGTTCCAAAGGTGCCATTATGTAGTTCATCCATGATCTGCTCAGCTTCAACCTTGTCCACACAACGGAGCAGGACACAATCAAGATTACGCTTGTATAGGATACCATTGCTTAGAAAGAACTTGGCCGCAAACCTCCTTAAGAACTTTTTGTCGTTGACTGAAGCTCCTTCAGGGTATTCTTGTGCTTTGAGATACCTTTTGACGTCATGAAACCACGGTCGGTCCACCACTTCTTTGGTATTAATCTCGTGACAATGTGCAGGTTCGTCCATTCGTTCGATGGTGATTTGAGGAGCCTCATTATCCCAGTTAAGTTTAAACATGGATGACATTGTAACTAGCGCATCTGCTAGCTGGTTCTCTTCTCGCGGGAAGTGCTCGAAGGTAATCTGCTCAAAATGTGGTAACAATGTCAACACATGTTCTTTGTAAGGGATGAGGTTAGGGTGTTAAGTATCCCACTCTCCTTTGATTTGACTGATAACCAAAGCTGATTCCCCAAATACAATCAAAGATTTGATTCCCAAGTCAATAGCGGCCTTGAGACCAAAGATACAAGCTTCATACTCGGCCATGTTGTTGGTGCAGCTGAAGCAGAGTCTAGCGGTGAAAGGTGTATGGAAACCTTCTGGAGAGATAAGTACCACGTCGATACCGTTTCCAAGTGCGTTGGAGGCACCATCAAAGTACAGAGTCCATCGGGATCCTTGTTCAGGTCCGTCATACGGTCTGTTTTCTTCAATGTTGCTCAAAGTCATGATATCCTCGTTGGGAAAGTCGATCCTCATGGATTGGTAATCTTTGACAGCTTGATGGGCCAGATGATCGGCTAGCACACTCCCCTTTATGGATTTTTGGGTTGTGTATTGTATATCATATTCGGTGAGGATCATCTGTCATCTAGCGATTCTTACGGATAGAGCAGGCTTCTCGAAGATGTACTTGATCGGATCCATCTTGGAGATCATTAAAGTGGTATGTGTCAACATATACTACCTCAGCCGGCGAGCAGCCCATACCAAAGCGCAACAAGTTTTCTCGAGCAGTGAGTAGCGAGTCTCACAGTCGGTAAACTTTTTTCTAAGGTAATAAATGGCATGCTCTTTTCGGCCAGACTCGTCATATTGGCCCAATACGCACCCTATTGAATTATCTAAGACAGTCAGATACATGATTAAAGGTCTTCCTTCGACGGGAGGCATCAAGATAGGAGGTTCCATCAAATACTCCTTGATTTTAGCGAAAGCAACTTGACAGTCATCATTCCATTTAACCACCTGATCTTTCTTCAACAGTTTGAAGATTGGTTCACAGGTAGATGTTAGGTGAGAAATGAACCTTGCAATGTAGTTTAGGCGTCCCAAGAAACCTCTGACCTCCTTCTCAGTGCAAGGGGCGGGCATTTCTTGTATAGCTTTGACTTTGGCAGGATTAACCTTGATGCCTTTGTTACTGACGATGAATCCCAAAAGTTTACCGGACCTGACTCCAAAAGTGCACTTGTTAGGGTTCAGTCTGAGCTTGTACTCTTTCAACCTGACAAACAGCTTTTGTAGATGGTCGAGGTGTTCTTCTTCTGTCTGTGAATGGGCTATCATATCGTCTACGTAGACTTCAATCTCATGATGTATCATGTCATGAAACAAAGCTACCATGGCACGCTGATAGGTTGCCCCGACATTCTTCAGTCCGAATGGCATCACTTTATAGCAGAAGGTCCCCCACTGCATAACAAAAGTAGTCTTCTCCATATCTTCAGGGGCCATTTTGATCTGGTTGTACCCCGAAAATCCATCCATGAAAGAGAATACCTTATGTTGAGCTGTATTGTCAACCAAGATGTCAATGTGCGGTAGTGGAAAGTCATCTTTAGGGCTAGCCCTGTTTAAGTCTCTGTAATGCATGCACATTCTGACTTTGTCGTCCTTCTTAGGCACGGGCACAATGTTAGCAACCCATTATGGATAGGAAGTAACAGCAAGAAAGCCAGCATTGAACTGCTTCATCACTTCAGCTTTGATCTTTTCAGACATATCGAGCCTCATTCGGTGGACTTTCTGTTTAATCGGTGGACAGTCTTCTCTTGTAGGGAGACGGTGAACCAAAATATCAGTATTCAGTCACGGCATGTCTTCGTAGGACCAGGCGAAGATCTCAACATATTCATACAACAGCTGAACTAAGCGCTCCTTGACATTTGGCTCTAGGTTGGCACCCATTTTAACCTCTTTTCTGTCTTCGGCAGTACCCAAGTTGATAGTCTCTAACAGCTCTTCATGGGGCAGAATAACCCTTTCTTCCTGTTGTAGGAGTCTAGCCAACTCTCTAGGCACTTCACAGTCTCCATCACCTTCGTACTCGGCATGATTGACCAGATCTTCAGAGTCACTGAAGGCCATAGCAGAATTGTTACCCCTGGAATTCGGAGTGGATGGGTACCTGTATTTTGTGAGTGTGGGTGTGTGTAAGGGATAGCCACCTTTAAATAAAATAAAATGTAAAAAGAAAGAAAATGAACACAAAAGTTTATATATGAAAACGTCCATGATTCATTAAAAATGGCATATGAAGATGACAAATCAGGCCCTTACAAATGGACATATATGCCCCGGGTAAGGCACAAGGCAAAAAGAGTGTACGAATTGTTTAAAAATTATTACAGACCAACAGAAAATGTTCAAAAGATAAATTACTGATTGATGAAAGTAATGGGAACGAAGTCTTTTGCCTCCCAGTTGTCCAGTCCTCCTTCAATAGTTGGAAAGATCCAGTCTTCAATATTGCTTTCTTTTTCATCATCCTCTAAAGCATGAACTCCATGATGAGTGATTTTCAATGGCGGTCCTCCAGCCCGGGAGCGACGCACAGCCTTCTGACTAGCAGCAGTGAAACCCAAGCCGAACTTATTTGTCTTGTAAGGAAAATCTGGCAGTTGGCCCTATATTGTGCTTCCTCCTTCCTTGATCACAGCCTTCGCATCTTTAAGGGATGACATCCGGGACACAGGTTTGGTAATGATGGGCACATAAGTCATTGTCTTGGCTACCGCAACTTCAGGGGAAACCTCTTCAAAGTGCTGAAAGGGGGTCTCGATGAATTCACCATCTAATTCAACATAGCGGAATGAATTCAGATGGCTTATCATATACTCCTCCTCGCCACGAACTGTCACAATTTTCCCCTGGACTGGGTACTTAAGCTTTTGATGTAGAGTGGATGTAACGGCCCCAGCATAATGAATCCATGGTCTTCCTAACAAGCAAGAGTAGGAGGGACGGATATCCATGACATAAAATATGGAGTTGAAAGTTTCCATACCCACTTTAATTGGGATGTCCACCTCCCCGTGGACCATCTGCTTAGAACCGTCAAAGGCTCTTACGATGATGTTGATGGGCTTCAAAACTAAACCTTCACAATCTAGTCTGTCCAATGCTTTCTTTGGTAGGACATTTAAAGACGACCCGATATCCACCAGAACGTGAGCAAGAGTGGTCCCTCTGCACTCCACTGAGACATGCAACGCATCATTATGCTTTCTCCCCTTAGCTGTTAAATCGATATCGGAGAAGCCAAGACCATTGTCAGCGGTTAGGCTGGCTACACACTCCTGGAACTGGTCCTTGGAGGTTTCTTGAGGCACATGGGCCGTCTTCAGGAACTTGATCAAGGCTTTGGCATGGGCTTCGGAACAGAGCAATAGGGCTAGCATAAATATTTTTGAAGGGGTTTGCCCCAGTTGTTCTATGACATCATAGTCGCTTTTCTTAATTATCTTTAAAATCTCCTCCATTTCCTTTTGGGTGGTCTTGGGGATGACCAAAGGTTGAGCCCTCATCCTGATGGGCGCTTCTTGCATCCCCTTACCTTTATCAGCCGCAACAGCAGAGGGTACAGCTTCGGGAGTTATGATTTCTTCAATTACTGGAGTTCGTGCAGATGCATTGACGGGCACCGGAGTAACCTTAGGAACACTTGAGGGTCCGAAGATTTCCCTTGGAGGAGCAATCTCCGGAGAGAAGATTCTTCCGCTGCGGGTGATCTTACTTGTCCCCGCAATATTTCCTATGTCAGGAGTCTCTTCGTCAGAACTTTCTTCAACTGATTCAATCTGCTTAACACCGTGGTAGAAGATCTCTCCTCCATAATTCCACGGTATTGTCTTGTTGGACTTATATGGGATAGGCCCCGACATTGTTATCTTCAGAGGTACAAACTTTGGATCGGGTGTAATCTTAACAGGTCTTTTGGAGACCTTGGAAAGATTGTCGGAAATGGTGATTATAGCAACATCGTTTATTGGAGTAACAGGAGTAACAGGAGTAACAGGAGTTTTCTTGAAGAGGATTTCTTGATTATCCATCAGGCGTTGGATGCCTGACTTCAATAGCAGACAGTCGGATTTCAAGGTCGAACAAAAGTAATAATCTTTTTCACAGCCTGGGAAAATCCTGGCTTTCAACAGATTCATCTTGATCATTGGCAATGGAGTCATTAAGTCATCAACAGCAGTAACATAAAGATCTTCTACAATAGCATGGACATTGTGACCATGTTTTGGCATTGGAGCGGATATCACATTAGGTTTTTCAAGTGCGTCAATCTCCACCTCCTTGGCATCTATTAAATCCTGGATTTTATTTTTGAGGGCCCAACTGTTGTTGGTGTCGTGCCCCACATTGTCCGAATGATAGGCACATTTTGCATTTGAATGATAGTAGGGAGAAGAGGTATTTGGGTTCTTCGGCGCTTCTTTCAAGTTTGTAAGGTTTAACTTTAACAGATGAGGGAGAACCTGAGCAGGTGTCATATTGATCCGGGTGAATTTCCGTGCAGGCCTTTCCACCCTGGTTTGGTTAGCTCTGGGTTGACTGCTTCGAGGTTGATCAGCTGCGGAATTCTGAATCATCACGGCCCCTATCGCTGGTCGGCGCTCCATTCTTCCTTGATTTCTCTGGGAGTAAACAGCTGAGACCTCTTTCTTGGCTGGAAAGGTCTTCTTGATAGCAGCAGAAGCAGATGCATCCTTCTGAATTTTACCGCTCTTAATGCCAACTTCGACTCTTTCACCCGTCAAAATTAACTCGGTGAACCCTGCAGATGAGCTCCCGATCAAGTGATTAAAGAATGGACCTGACAGGGTCCCCAAAAACATATCCACAAGCTCTCTTTCATACAATGGTGGTTGCACCCTTCCAGCCAAATCCCGCCACTTATGGGCATACTCCTTAAAGCCTTCATTAGAGACCATACCCATACTCTGTAATTGAGTATGAGTAGGTGCTAAATTTGCATTATATTGATATTGTCGGTAAAAAGCAGCTGCCAAATCCTCCTAGTTATGTACATCAGATCTCTCAAGCTGATAAAACCAATCCAATTGCGTACCCGACAAACTATCTTGAAAAAAGTGAACCCACAGATCCTTATCAGAAGAATGAGGTTGGATCTTTCTGACGTAAGACCGCAGATGCATCTTCGGACAAGACAAACCATCGTATTTAGTAAATGTAGGCACCTTGAATTTAGGGGGAATCACAATCCCAGCGACCAACCCTAGTTCTTAGAAATCCAACCCAGGCACTCTTTGTACCTCCATGGCTGCCAAACGCTCTTCCAGATTCTTATACTTATCGTCTGCAGGAGGGTACTGTTGCTCAGAGTAATCTTCATCCTCTTCTTCTTCTTCTTCAACCTCAGACTCAGAGGGCACCGCAACTCCCTTTCCTTTGCCAATCCCTTCATCAGACGTCGAGGGGAAATCCAGGACTCTTCTAGCTTGGTTCTCAACTCCTCTTCCCATAGTGGCCACACCAACTCTTTTCTTTTTCTTTTTCTCTTTTTCTTTTTCCATTAGACATTTGAGCTCCTCCTGACCCTTTGCCAAGGTCATGAGTAGTTGTTGGAACTGTGAATTCTGCGCCTGTAGATCTTTGACCTTCTGCTCTATATCCATCTTGTTGAAATAAACATCAGAGAGATAAGGAAACCTGGTGTGAAGGCCTGTTTATGCATATGATGAATGATATGTATTCATGTAATGCATTCAAGGATTCAGAAATTCAAATTTGTTGTAAACAAAAAAGAACACACGTCATATTAATAAGAGAATTTGTTAGTACATAAATGCCCCATGGGCAAAATAAATACAAAATTCTAATGTAAAAAGATGTTGCGCATCCTCTTTGGTGCGATGTAGGTGTTGAGAGTCTGCTCTTCATGGAGTCGACGAGTAAGTTCCAAAACCTTCTTCTCACTGGCGTAGAAGCTGGCTTCAAAATTATTTCGTTCTTCCTTGAGTTGTATCCAACTCTTTTGTAAATCTTCCAATGATGTTGGCATGTCAGGATGTAGGAGGGTGTATGGAACCTCTCCTTCCATAACAGGCTCTTTGATCATAGGCAGAATGTAGGGGTAAGGCATCATAAGACTCTGGGCGCGGGTTCGTACCCACTTGAGGTAAGGCTCAAGGGGGATGGAATTATTGTGTCCCAGTGTCTTACTGTCCACTTTGTTGGGCATTCTCCAAGCTCGGATAAACCTTTGTCGAAGTCCTTGAGCATCGTTGTTGGAGTTAAAAACCAAGTCTGGAATCAGCATGTCATGAGGGCCATCCCTTCGGGCATACCCAAATTTTCTCAGAGCCAAGAAGGGGTTGTAGGTAATGCCTCCTTTAATGCCAAGTAATGGGACATTAGGGAATTCCCCACAGCGATCAATGATGATGACATTTTCTCTGGACCGAGAACACCAATGAACATCAGAATGTGTAAGGGTCATCAATCGTTGCGACCACCTCAAACCTTGCTCATTATTCAAGACTGATTGGGGAAGGTGAGAAATAAACCACCTTGTTAGAAGAGGAGTACAGCACATAAGAACACCTCTTTTCCTCATTGTTCGTGTGTGAAATGAGTGGAGGATATCCCCAAGCAATGTAGGCATAGGATTCCGAGTTATGAAAATTTTGACAGCATTCACATCTATAAGCTGATCAGGGTTTGGGAAAAAGACCAACCCATAGATGAGAAGTGCTACAATCTCCTCAAAAGCTTGCAGATCTAGAGAATTCCAACAGTCTTGTGCCTTTTCAAACAGAAACTTTGCCAAGAAACCCTTGACACCACTTCTGGTTTCCCAATGACCTTTGATATCAGATGGTTGCAAGTGTAAGGCTTGAGCAACATCTTCAGGCTTTGGCTCTCTTTCTGTACCGTTGTAGGGTAGTTGATGGAGAATAGGAATCCTCAGGAGTTGAGAAAATTCCTCCAAAGTAGGCACTAGTTGGTAATCAGGAAATGTAAAGCAGTGGTGTAGGGGGTCAAAGAACTGGAAGAGAACTTTCACCATGTCTTCTTCAATGTTGGAGTTGACCAAGTTGAGAAGTCTACCATGTCTTTCACTGAAGGGAGAATTCTCTGGAATCTTGGAAGCAAGCTCTTTGAGTAGAGGAGGGATTCTCACAAGGTTGACCTGGATTGTTTTCCTGCAAAGAGATTCCATTACCTACAAAACAAGAACAAAGATGAAGATTCAAACCCTTGAAATGGTTAGTGGATGCATATGATGCTTTATGATGTTCATGATGTATGCACAAGTACATGTACAAACAAATCACACAAGATCATAGTTTCAGGCTTGCATAGGGTTTCATAGGTAAGTACCCTCTTGAAGTTAGTTGGCTCAACCTGTCCTATAAATAGTAACTGGGTTCTAAGGAGCTCAATATCACTGGATTATTTTCTGTGTTCATTGTTTCAGTTTAGCCACTTAACTGGCGACCGAAATATTCCAAGAAAATAACCCTCAATGAGTGTAGTATCGAGTCTCAACCAACTTCGGACTGCACCAAAGTCGGCCATCTCACTACCCCTAAAAAGGCCAAGATGGTCAAGTAAAGGTTCTAAAAGTTCATTAGTGCTTTATGACATCACTCAGCGGCCCCGTATTCTCTTTGATTGACTCAAAGGCTACCGGTACCCACAAATATGTCGCACTAATATAGATATTGCTTCAACCATGTCGGTATACCCCGCACATTTTCCACAACGTATTGCTATTTACCTATGAATGTTTCCAAAATCCGGGTAGAGGATTTCAAACCCAAACAATAGAACCAAGTGTAAAGAAATCAAAGCAAACAAAGTAAGCATGTAAAGGTGATCTAAACCCTAAGGTAACCCCACTTTCAAATATTCCCCAGCAGAGTTGCCAGTTCTGTGATACGGTGGGAGAACTGACTTGAGGTTTTGCGTTTGTGTTTGCAAATGTTTCGGTTTAGCAAGAGTCGCCACCGAATTTTTATTTTATCCAAAGGAAAGGTCAAAAAGCACAGGAAAGACCTTTAAGATGTTTTCTTGGATTCGGGGGGTAGATTATGAAAAGGGAAGGTGCAAGCACCCTTTTCATCCATGGTTATCCATGGGCTCTTAGTTACTTGTTTAGATCACTTGCTTTGCTTTTCCAATTGTTTGAAATGGTGCTTTGTGTGTGGTTTTGAAAATGTTTTGAAAAGAGGCCATCATTGTGGCAACCTTTGTAATGATTCTTGTTTGAATGTATACAAGGGTGTTTGTCTTTTGAAAAGATATTTCAATGTTTGAAGGTTTTGTTTTGGGAAATGTTTTGAAATTATGTTGTGATGTGCTTTTGAAAATAGCAAGGATATTTTGTAAGTTTTGATCAAGTAACTAAGAGTTGTCTACCCTATTTTACTCAAAGATCTTTCCTACACATTTTTAATCCTTTTGACGGTGTTGTTTTACCATTGCATTTGGTAAACAACCTTGTATTAGGATGTTAAACGGGACAGGCGCGGGTCATCGTATTGACCATGATAGCAATTGTGCCAAGTATCTTTAGCAAGTTTTTGAGGGACTAGATCATTTTTGTATAGGCAACCAAGATAGTGTCATCGAGGGACTATGATCTTTTGTTTTGTTTTTGTTTTGCCAAAATACCTAGCATGCATACCATGGCCATTTTTAAAGGCAACAAGTGGATGAAACCCTAGGGGTGCAAGTGTGCATTGTGTTGTCAATTTACATGCATTTATGTCTTGTATTAGGTCTACTATTTGTTTTGATTTGGGATATTGCATACAAACCCTAATCTCTAACATGGCATATTTGAAAGCATAAAATGCGTAAAATAAACCTAAGCTATTAAAACATTGATATGGGGAGGGGGATACAATTTTTTGAATAGGGGATTATTTTGCAAGAAATGAAAACCCTAATATTTACTATTACATCCAAATTGAATTCTTTGCATTAAATAATAAATATACAATATTTAAACAAACAAATTAAGTATAAATATGCAAAATATTATAAGTCTGCAAAGAGAATGTTTTTGTTTATTTTTATGTGTATAAAAATATAATATTTAATAAATTAAAAAAATAAAATAAAATATTATTTTTGGAAAGGGTAGAAAACCCTAATTTTCTTTAAGAAAAGTATATATATTAATTATATTGTTTATATACAATAAAATAAAATAATGAAATATGTACAAATGTCAAAAAATGAAAATATATTAGAAAAATATTATTTAAGTATGTAAATAATAATAATAAAAATATAATATTTTTTATGTATTATCTTCAAGTTTTTATTAAAGAAAAATAAAAGTATATACTAATTAATAATTATTTTCATGTTAGAAAAATAAAATAAAATATAAAAATAAATGTGAAAATTTATAAAAATATTTTTGGTATTTTTTATGTTTAGAAAATATAAAATAAAATTAGAAATGAAAAATAAATAGAAAAATACACAAATATAAAGAAATGGGCCAGGGGGTGCAGTCAGCAAGGCAGGGGGTGCAAAAAGTGAGCCAAGCCAAAGCTGAGCCCACTGAACTTCATCATCAACCTTTGTCAAGCAAAAACGCGCGCCCTGTACAAATGTCCAGATCCTGCATACGTGCTCTAATGCAAAAACTTATAACACCAAAGTTATAGCATTTTTCAAGACGATTTCAAACATATAAAGAACTTAATCTAACTCTCAAAGACCGGCGAGAATTTCTCTGGCCCTAATTTCTAACCTAACTTTTTCAGAAAGTTCATAAATCAAATTCTCTTAACACGCTGAACTTAAATGAAAACTGAGCATATGTACAGCTTCAGGGCTATGAGTACTACATTTTTTATTCACAAACCTAAGCCTAATGATTCCTAAATAGAGAGATAGGAAGTTGACAAATACCTGTTTCAGATGAACTCGTGTATGGAAATGTGTAGCTTTTCAGTGAGGCCTGGGGTGCTTGGGAGCTTGCTTGAACTTCCTCTGACCTTCCCCAATGCCTAGTTTGCTTTGGACTTGCTTGAACAAGCTTGTAGAACTCAACCTGCACAAGCTGAAAACAGAAATGGTGAAGCTTGCAAATGGAGTTACATACATTGGCCAATGATTGGGATAGCTTGGATAGGTTATATGGGATGTATTGGAACAAGTTTGGCGCAAAACGCACGAGTAACTTGTGAGATGGAAGTGAAACTGCATGGAGTGCCCTGTTTTGCAAAAGGAAGGTGATTTTGTGTTTTGGAAGGCTTAAGGGTTCAACAACTCGTGTTTATGGCTCAAGGCAAAGTGTAAAATTTGTTTGGAATGTTGCCAAGACTTGGTTATAACAGATATGCAAGTTCTGGCTTTTTGGCAAGTTTCTTGTATTTTAAGCAAAAGTATCAAGTGGTACAAGATAGGCCTGTACAGGCCATCTTTCAGCTTGCACCTTGTGATCTTGTCCCCTCAAGTTTGTGGATATTGTTTGTTGTACAAGATTTGGTTCAAGGCTCAAGAATGCAATTTGACATAAAGCAAATTTGACAAAAATGGCAATGTTGCCTTTTTACTATTTTTGGATTAATCTCTTGTGTAATCCTCCCATGATCAGAACAAAGTCTCAAACCAATGGATTTGCATTTAATTATTGAGTAAGAAAGGGTTTAGGGACCTGTAATCAAGTACAAATGAAGCTGGACAGAAGTTGCAACTTGTATCAACATGAAAATGCCATGGATCAAAAGTGAGTTTTTTCCAAATTCAAACCTTTGATTCTCCCTAACCACAAATGATTTTGGAGAGTTCCTGGACATTTTGGAAATCTTGTAAAATTATATATAATCCATCTTTGAAATGAATTTTGAGATTCCAATTGGAACCATGTGAAAAATGGTCATGAAGATATGTCAAAATCCTGCCTAAACTAGGGCAAAATTTCACTAAGTTAAAAGTTTCATGGACCCTTGTTCCAAAAATCATAACTTGAGATCCAAGCTTATTTTGAGAAAACTTTGTGAATCAAAGTTGTAGATTTTGTGGAGGACTACAACTTTCATGTTGGAAGTTTTGTTTGAATCCAATTGCATCAAGGTGAAAATGTTGGGCAAAGTTGGGAAAAATTAAGGAAATTTCATCTTAAAAATTATAAGTTATGAAAATTTTCAATCTTAAACCCTAATTTGCAAAATTAGGTTTCTTGATGAACAAGTTTCATGTTTTGACACATCTTGATGAAAAATGACCTTTGGCACTTGATTTTGACCAAAAAGTCAAAGTTTGACTTTTCAGTGTACAGTCAAATTTTGATCAGTTGACTGAAAAATTCATCTGTTAATCCAATGCATTTGAGATCTTTTGAACCTTGTGAATAGGTCAAGATAATGACATTGAATCCTTGAATCCATGCTTGAACCCAATTTTCCATTGGCTAGGTTAAAAATCAGAAATTGCCCTTCTGCAGTCAAAACCCTAAAAATGATCATTTTGCCCTTTTGATGATCTGATCAAATTTCTTGAGGAGATATGGTCCAAACTTGATCAAATGGTTCATATGGGCCTATAATGTTGATGTGGATCAAAAATTATGAGGTTTGACTGTAAATTGGCCACAGTTGACTTTTTCCCCAATACAGCTGATTTTTAGGTCAAGTGTCCAATTGACTGGGCAAAAATTTGATTCAAGGCTTGAAACTTGGTAGAGGCAATCTTGTAAGTCCAACATGAAGCATGAAAGTCACTTTGATCATTGAAAGTCCAAAAATCCCTGTGCAAACTCAAACCCTAATTTAGGTCATCAGTGCAAGGAGATGCCTTGAGCAGAGCAAACCCTAATCTTGTCTGGAGTTCAAAGGGTCTTGTGAGGGGAAATCTTGATAAAATGAGAGGGAAAATTTTGGGGTACAACAGACATCTTACATCCATACATCATTTACAAGACATCATAGCATATGCATACAAAAAACATAAAGCATTCTCATTTATTTTGAGAACACCATTACGCAATACATTACATACATCATGACATTGCACAAAACTAACTTTGCTTCTTTCAGGTTAGTCTTCAAACAAATGAACTTTATCAACAATTTTCAAACAGGTCAAAGATTAATTCCTGAAACAAGACAGGGCAAATATCTATATGATCAGGCGGTATGAATTCCCGAAACAAGACGGTTTACCAACAAAAAATAGGTCAGAGATTAATTCCCGAAACAAGACAAGGCAACTATCTATACGGCCGATAAAAAGCAGGTCATATATTAATTCCCGAAACAGGACAGGGAAACTATCTATATGATCAGGCAAAGATTAACTCCCGAAACAGGACGGGGAAACTATCTATATAACCAGACAAAGATTAACTTCCGAAATAGGACGAGGAAACTATCGATATGACCAAGTGGTATGAATTCCTGAAGTAGGACGAGTTTACCAACAAAAATAGATTGTGGATCAATTCCCGAAATAGGAAGGGGCGACTATCTACATGACAAGCATTTCCCTCAGAGACTAAATCTGACAAGCAGCTACTTAAGCACTTTCCCCGGAGAGTCATCCTAGAAAGCATTCTTCAGATATAGTCAGGCATAGACTTATTTTGATCAATAGTCACTTTGATGGCATCTATAAGCCCATCTCTGAAAACACTCCATCACCTCTCTGAATGACATCTTTAAGCCCATTCACATAATATTATCAACCAACGGTGTTACCTCCTGCACATGCAAGTGCAAATTTCTGGGCACTTAAGTGTTCAATCCTCTTCCACCTTCAGATCACGAATGGCGGACATGTCAATCTAACTCTTAAGGTTTAAGAAAATTGAACAGGGGAAGTTGTTGTATCCCAAAATTTTCCCTCCCATTTTTCTTTGAGATATCTTCTCATGCTTCAAGGGTTTTCATTTGCTCAAGAATTGATCAGACAAATTCTCCTCCTAAGCAATTGACCTACAACTAGGGTTTCTCTTTTCTTAAAAAATGTTGGGTTTCTAAGGCCTCAAGTGGATTTCATATTTCCTCGTATGTATCAAGGAATGCTCATACCAAGTTTCAAGCCTTTCATCACAAGTTTGCCCAGTCAATGGCTCAGGTGACTGAAAATCAAATTGTATTAGACAAAAAGTCAATTGTGGTAAACATATAGTCAAACTTCAAGATTTTTGGTCAACGTCAAAATTTTGAAGTCACATTCATCATTTGATCAAGGGTTGATCATTATTCATCAAAGAAAACTCTCAAATCATCAAAAGATAAAAGTTTCCAAATTAGGATTTTCTTAAGGAGAAGTCAACTGAACTTTGACCAAGCATAACTTTCACATGCTTCATCAGACTTTCCTCAACCAAAGCTCATTTTGAATTAAATTCAATTCTCTAAAACTTTTTCCCTATAAGCTCAAGTCCAAAAAATGCTTCATTTGAGAGATATGGGCCAATATATTATAGGTCATTTCAAAAGTCAACAAAAAAACACTTTTTGTCAAGGCAACTTACATCAAGATAAAGTATTCAAATGCATAAATGATCAAAATAGGGATTGTAGAGAACATCTTGAGATTTCCAAAAAGTCTAAGATCACCTTAAATGATGAAAATGGAAAGAGTTATGATTGGTGCAAGTTGGGAAATTTTGAGCAAATGCATGAAGTTCAAATTGAGCAAACTTGAATTTTTGGACTAATTGGCCTAACCTTTGAGGTTCAAACGTGCTTGTGACATGTTTAGGGACCTCTAAACCCATTCATTCATTTTTGTGATTTTTTATTTCTTTTTATTTTGATTTTATTCATTTAAATTCAAAATAAATCAAATAAAATACCAACTAAATGGATTTAGGCGTATGACTTTGGTTTTGGATCAGATTTCAAGCCCAAAGAGCTCATGAACATCTAGCAAAATCGTGTGAGAGCATGAAGATATGATTTGACCTAAAATATAAACTTTTCATGTAAGATTCAAACAAAATATTTTCACCATAATATACAAAGATTTATCTCACAATTGTTGACCTAATTCCTTCCTCTATATGTACTAAGCACATTTAGATCTAAAGAGTACGCACGCTAGCCTCCCTAAGCAACCTAAAGTTCAAAAAAAATCCAAAACTAGGGCACGATCAGATCCTCCTCTCCAGCAAGCTTCAATCAATTTTGAGCATTCCATCAATTTCTTGATACCTCCAAGAGTCGTTCCAAATCATCCTTAAAGATCGTAGCATCCCAGATCGTCACAACCAAGTGTCATAGGTTTGATGAACTTCCTTGAACCCAAACCCATAATTCATGCATTTTTAATTGATTTTACACATATATTCCTATTTATAATGATGTTTGGACTTGTTTAGACTCATCATTTGCAAGCTTTAGCGCGGGGATATGGATCTGACATCGTTAGGGCACCAAGCTTGTGAAGCTTCACAACCCTAACTACAGGCCGTTTCAATCAAAACTAATATCACCATCAAATTCGTGAGGTCTCAATTAATGGACAGGGATACCTTCCCTTTTCACTTTTCCTTGATTTCGTAGGTTTTCAAAATACCCTCGCTGGAGGAGACAAAGTTGACTGTCGTGGGTGATGGTTTGACTTCTGCACGTTTATTATATATTATTTAAATGTTGTGTAATTGATGCGAAATAAATGATGTCCCAGTGGCAAGGCAGCACACGTTAAAGCATTCATATACAAGGGCATGAGTTTGATCCCTGCCTCTTGTATTTTTTTCATTTTTCTTCTGGTTTTGTGGATATTTCAGCGTGTGTATTCACAATAGCCCTATTGTGCGGCCAACCACGTCTCGCCATCAGATCTTCATAGATCTGATTCAATGTTCCTAGATATGTAAGCATATGATGACACCTCATGGAGTGGCCACACGGGATCATGCGCTAACCCTCTTGGGTCGGACCCTGTGCTATTCATACCCCTCCTTTTTGCTAAATCAGGCCCAACTCTTTTCTTTTATTTACTTTTACTCATTTTTTATTTTTTTTTTATTTATTTACATAACATAATTATTTTTTTTTAAATAAAATTAATTAGACTCTTAGGGTTTTTTTAATTAACTTTTTTTATAATAATTTAATTAATTTTTTTTTATTATCATTAATTAAAATTAAGTAAATTTAATAGGTTAATTAATTAATCATAAATATTTTTTCATAAAAAATTACCAAAAATATTTTATTTCCCATTTTCATTTGCTTTTTACCTTTTAGATCGACTGTATTTCCGCGAACATAATCTTTGTCCGTCGTTTTTTCTTTTCATTGTAACTGTTTCCCGAAATGTAATAGCTAGGGTTTTTATTCTCCGCAATTTCTATTATGTAACTTCCCCAAAGCGATGTAATAGTCTAGGGTTTACATTTCCGCTTTTACTTTCTGCACCTTTACAATTTTCTATATTTGCTACTTACTACTTAGTAATTAGGGTTGTATGGAAAGACTAAAACGATTTGATAGCTAACCCTAATGCAAAGATTAAAATAACTGAATACAAATCACTTGCACACTCGCACCTCTAGGGTAATCCCCCTTGCCGCCTTTGGAAAACGGTCATGTCCCTCGAACGTAGGGACGCCTTAGCAAAGACCCTCTATTAAGTCATCATACAAAAAGATCATAGTCCCTGGATGACCCTTTCGATGTTGCCTTTCGGAAATGATATAGTCCCTCGAGTTGCCTACGAATAAAATAATGACAATCCCTTACGACAATTGCTAAAGCAGCCTTGCGAGTTGCCTTTGATGACCGTACAGTGACCCTCGCCTGTCCCTTCACATCCAACGACAGGGCTTCCTACTAACTAATGGTACATATAGCACTATCTAAAGGAGGAGAAAAATTACAAGAATGACCTTGAGTAGGATAGAACTCCTAACCGCTTGCTCACAAAGCTCTTCAAAACAAAAACATTTCTCACAATCACACTTTTCAATAAATATCTTCAAACAAACACTTTGTACGCATTCTTGAGGACCGATACAAGAATCGTTATAAAGCCCGCCTCACTATGGCAATTTTTAAAAATATTTTCAAAACACACAACACAAAGAAATTTTCAAAAAGTGAGCAAAGTGATTAAGAGCCCGTAGATAACTACAGATGAAAAGGGTGCTAACACCTTCCCTTTTAATAACTTACCCCCGAACTCAAAATCTATCAAGGTTTTTCCTGTTCTTTTCACCCTTTCATTATTGTATAAAAGAAAAGTCGGTGGCGACTCTTACTATCCGCAACATCTGCGATAAAATGCAAAACCAAGTCAGTTCTCCAACTGTATTACAGTTATCCTTTATACTTCTCCTTGTCAACACACCTCTTCACTTTTGACACATAACTTTCTGTAAGAGGTAGTTAGTTCTTCAAAAGTAAGCTCTTCCTCTGATTCTTCATCAGAACCATAAATTCCAGTCAAGGCATTCACTTCTTCACGATTACCTTCAGAGCCTTCCTCTGACCATGACACAGATAAACCTTTCTCCTGTTTCTTGAGGAAGGTAACATACTCAGATTTTATGTGTCCAAACCTTTCGCAATCATAGCATCGAATTCCTTTATCTGGACTCAGCCTTTCATCTGATCTGGACCTTCCTCCATTGTCCTGGTGTTTATTAATGTCAAAGGACATGTTCTTTGCATTTGACTTGGACTTCCTCAGTAAATTGTTGAACTATCTTCCTAGTAACACAAGTTCTTCAGATGCTCCTTCTAAGTTTAAATCATCACAGTCCTCAGAGTCTTCAGTACTAGACGTAAAAGTTATACTTTTCTTCTTCTCAGAACTTTCATTAATAGCAGATTTAAAGGTTTTAAGGGAGTTGACAAGTTTATCCACAGTCATGACAGTTATGCCATGAGCCTCTTCAATGGTGATCACCTTCATGTCAAACCTCTCTATAAGAGATCTGAGCATCTTTCTGATCAACTTATCCTCTGATATCTTCTCCCCCATGTCTTTTGAGTCATTAGCAATGTCTAAAACCACCATGTGAAAGTCTTGAGTATTCTCATCATCCTTCATTTTCAAGTTCTCAAATTTAGTAGAGAGAAGTTGAAGTTTTTACATATTTACCTTAGAATTTCCTTCATGGACCTTCCTTAAGGTCTCCAATGCAACTTTTGCATGTTTATGGTTCTTTATAAATTTAAAGATGTTTTTATCCACACCATTGAATATGGCATTCAACGCTCTAGAGTTCCCTCGAGATGATAGTTCCTCAGCATCATTCCATTCCTCTTCAGGCGTCAGCACATCAGTAATTTTTCCTTCTGTGTCAGTAACCTTTGGTGGTTCCCATAATTTGACAACATTTTTCCAAGCCTTGTTGCCTAGAGATTTTATGAACATTTCCATACGGGATTTCCAACTGTCATAGTTGGTACCATCAAGAATAGGTATTTTAACCACAATTCCACCATCCTTGTCCATTACACTAGAAATTATATTTCTTGAATTACACCCAGAGTCAGAGCAGGATGCCTGATCTGATACCAATTGAAATTCTAGCTATCATATCCTAGATGTCCTAAGAGATGTCGAGACACCGGATCTGACTTCACACACAATAACAAGATGTACAAACAAACTAAAATAATGTTGAAAGTAAATAACACATGATATGTTTACCCAGTTTAGAACAACCTTCCTACTTTGTGGGCTACCAAGCCAGGGACGAAATTAACTAGATAGTATCAATTTGTAGACCTTATAGTAAACCTCCAGTATATAGTCTACGCACTTAATCACTACCATTTGATTAACTTCTACCTAAGACACACCTAGGTATGAGGCACTCCTCAAATCCCTAGAAATAATTAATTTTGAAAACGAGTAATAACATACTATTTATTTAAGGGGTTAATCAGATTTAACCAATTATTTCAACCTTAAAATAATTTTATCTGTATCAAGAAAACATTCTTAATAAAATTACATTAGGGAAGCCACTTTAACAGTGTATCCTTCTCCACACATCATTGGATGCGAGAGTTGGTAAACAAAGGAATAAATAAGTCCATTAAAGACTTTTTATTCAACTGATCATTTCTGGTTGTTTAATCTTGAGATTTATTCAAATATTTGATTTGGTCATAATGGCTAACATTTTTCATATTTGTTCATCCTTAGAATCAAAGACTTGAAAACACGTGTACTTCTAGAGTATACTTCTACTTTGTACAACTTCTTTAAATATTCTCTTTTTATTACTTCAAGCTACAAAGCATAACATGTAAAACAGTTAGGGTTTCACCTTTGGTGACCATATCATCTTTTTGGGCCCAGGTGCGTTAGTTATAGAAGATCTAAGGTTTTCACCATAAGATCTTTTCAATTTGAAGCAAAAATATTTTAAGTGTCCAACTTTCTTACAGTAGGTACATTTGTATGCTAGATACTTTTTATCTTTTGACCATCTTGAGTTTTTATCTTCCTTGTAGGGTATTTCATCTATTTTGTTGGAAGATGATTCTTTCATATTTATCCCCAAGGTTTATGTCTCTCCGCTTCTTTGTTCAACTATTGAAGAAACTTCTCCATCTTCTTTGTTGTTCTTTGAACATGAGGATTCTTCATCTAATGTTGACCGGTCAATGATGGAGTATGTTCTTTCAAAAGATTATACTAGAGTTGTATGATATGAACATGATCAACATGATGATTCCTTGGTTTTAATTTGTTAATATTTGAGTAATTAAATCAATTCATCTATCTTCTTTATGATTTCCTTATTTCTTGATTTTTCCTAAATTCCATGAAGGTTTCTATCTATAGATTTAAGAATTGGAAAAAAAATTCAATTCTTAATTCTTATATAAATGTTAATAAAATAATTTCTAATAAAATTTATTATGACACTAGTATTAGGAGAACATTTATTAACTACTTCTTCGTCTCGTGTATTCATCTTCTCTGACTTGATACTTGGAGAGTCTCCATATAACTTTTCAAAAGTATCCCACATTTCCTTAGCGGTTTTAAAATGATGAACATCAAAAAGATTACTATCATCTAAATATATTATTATAAAACTTTTGTATTTGAAATCTATACCTATCTTTTTCTTTTCTTTTTTGGTCCATAGAAAATAAGTTTTCTCCAGTTCTTCATCATTTACTTAATGCATAGGATAAACCAGACCATTGATTATGTGTTTCCAAAAATCAGGGTTTATATTGAAGAAAAATTTTAAATTTGTTTTTCCAAAATTTAAAACTATCTTTTTCAAAAGGTGGTGGTGTGTTTAGAAAATAACTTGTGTTGGAAGTCATTCTTCCTCCTGAGACGGTTAGTCATTAAACACGAGTTAGGCTCTGATGCTACTTGTTAGATTTGAGACTCTACACACAAGAAGGGGGTGAATTGTGTGATTTGGAAAAAAATGGTTTTGAAATTTTTTGAAGATTTAATTCAGATTTTGAAAACATTTTTCTAAAAACTAAACAATAGAAAGTAAATAATAAAGTGTGGAAATAAAAAGTTTAAGGGAAGAAGAAAAACACCAAGAATTATAGAGGTTTGTTCAAAAAAAGGACTACTCCTCTCCATAAGCCTCGATCTTGAGAGTTTCTAATAAGTCTTGAGAGCTTTTAGTAGGAAAGGCTCGCGAACCCCCTTATACAAGGAAGTTGTGGTTGTCCTTCAACTAAAATACTACAAGACGAAATATATGAATGTTTGCGTCTTCTCCAATGAAATGTTGAGATTTAAGTGGCCAAGCTTTCTTCCCAACTGTAGGTTTAAGTGGTTAGTCTTATCTCCACGAACACAAACCTTATAACGGTTAGTCTCGAAGTTCCACAACAATAACTGAGCTTAATTGGTTTAACAGGATAACCAACAACCTCTTGATATTTTAACAGGCTGATCTTCTAACATATGGTTTTAAACAGGCTAACCATAAACCTGTTAGAACATAGTTTAATTCTACATCTAAGTATTAGTTTTGATGATAACAGTTACATGATTATTATGAAGAACAATTATGCTCTTTAATCATTTGATTAAAAGTACAGAGAAGTTCTGATGAAAAAGCATAAAAGATGATGACTGAATCACGCACTGAAACTCTGATAAGAATATGCGTACATCTTAGAAGCAAATACAAGTAACACGCCTGAAGAAAAGAAGTTTCGATGTTATAACTTCTGAAGCACCAAGATGCAAGCTATACTCTGATAAGTGAAATTCTGAAGAACAAAGAAGCTTCAACGTGTCTGTCATATTCAAAGTTCTGATAACACGCAGTCAAGCTCAAGAAACTCTGAAAGGACTAAAGATCCAACATTACATTTATGAAAATATATTACAGGATCAAAAGTAACAGATGGAACTAGACAGGATATGTATTTTTGGAAAGAACATTAACACCTTAAATAATCAACTTTCCAAAAATAAGTTCTTATGTCTCTAATGGATCAAAAACTTATGCTATTTATAGGATACGATGAAGATGGATCTATACAACACTCACAAACATATCAAACAAGAGAAATCAAAATTTTCTATTATTTTTATCTCTTGAATTATGATTGTGCTGCAATTTTGTGTAAAAATCACAGTTGTGATATAGCTTATTAGAAGCATTTGTAAACATAATATATTTGTTTAAACAATGTAATTCCTTGAGAAACCAAGTTGTGGTTTGATCTCAAGAAGACATTGATAGTTGTCTTCGTGAATTGCAATCATTTGTGATTAATGGATTAAGAGCTCGATTGAGAGAGGCGAAATCAACTTGGCGGGTGAACTTGAGTAGTTTTGAGTTCAAAATGAACCAGGATAATCAACGTGTTTGATAGCCTTAATTTTTGAAAACCCCAATTCAAACCCCCTTTCTTGTGTTTTTCTATCCTTTAATTAGCATTAGAGCGCCTGGTTCGGAGTGCTAACACTTAATCGTGTTAGAAAAAATCCTAAGAAAGAAAAATAGTTTTTATTGGGCGTAAGATGCAAGAATTTGCATCTAAAACATGTTTCAAGTTGGTAACGTCCATGCCTTATTATGCTCAAGACAATGGTCAGTTCGAAGTTGTCAACCAAATAATAATTGGGTTAATTAAGAAACACGTCCCTAAGAAACCCAATAATTGGCACAAAACATTAGATCAAGTTTTTTGGGCTTGTCGAACATCTCCCATGGAAGCGACTGGGTTGATGCCTTTTTGATTGGAATTTGGACAAAATGTGGTTTTTCCAATTGAGATACACTTGCAATTAGTATGAGTACAGCACCAACACAAACTTTCATCCAAACAATATAGGAATATGATGCTGGATGAAACAGTGGATCTAGATGAAGAAAGATTAGTTACATTGGATGTGCTAATTCGATAAAAAGAGCGGGTTGCAAGGGCCTACAATAAAAAGGCCAAAATAAAAACGTTTTCGGATGGAGACTACATATGGAAAGTTATTCTTCCTATGGATCAGGAAGATAGAACTTTGGGGAAGTGGTCACCAAATTGGGAAGGACCATTCCAAGTACTACAAGCTGTTAGGTGATTAATCTTGCTCCTGAGCTGAAGGGCTTTCACACCATAAGTTATTCCCTCAAGAGTATATTGTTGAACTTCATCTAAAAAAGTACCATCAGATGAATCCAATAAAGCCTTTTAGCGCTTGATGTAAATAATCTTCTAATTGAGCACCTCGATTTGGTTTTGATAACCCAGGATTTCTTGGCAAGAGCAGAATTCTACTCAAGACGATTTTTTCTCTTAGCCTCAAGGTCATTAACCTTTTGCACACAAATTTCACTCAAGTCCCACTCACCTCTTATCTCATTTACTTTGGTCTTAAGCTGGAGGTCAGTGTGTTGGCAAAATGAAATATCTTTTGCAAGCTGGTTGAAAAAATCTTCGAAGTCGATCAAATACTGAGCCAGAGAATCAGGGATAGGATATTAGGAAATGGTGTCGAGAAGTTTGAAAATTATAGTTGCCATAAAAGTGTCCTCCTCGACGACAACTAAAAAGACCTTAGTTCATAAAGCATATGGATTACCTCAGCATTCAATTCAGCTATGGGTATATACTTCAAACCAAGGTTTAGTGAAGCAATTAGGGTATGTCAAAGAAGGAGAATCTTCCTAAATGCTGCCATTGGATCTTATTTCTTCAAAACTTTAATCTCATTTTGGGTGGCAGAGTCGAGGGACGGAGCATCATTCAAAATGTGACAGGTAGGTTTGATAAAAGCTGGATGACTGGACCTTTCAGTGTTGTCACCAACAGAGGGATTTCTAGTTGGATTCAGTTCGACGTCTCCTGCACAACGTAGTCCTTGGAGAGGTTTTCCAAGTTAGCATAAAGAACAGGATTAGAGGCAGAAAATAAAAGAGAAAAAGAAATACTTCTAAGTTTGGTGACACAACATTGCGTTTTTGTGAGACTGAGCCTATAAAGAATGAGGGTGTCGTTTCCTGCACTACTTCAAAAGGTGAAGCTTGGTTCAATTCGACCGGTGAGAGGTGCACCTGTTCCTAGGGGATCGATGACGTAGGAGATTATCGAGTTTATAGAGCACTAAAGGCGTCGATGAACCTTTGAAGAAAGTTGGGTATAAAGAAATATTTCTCTTGATACCGGGGCCACCACTGGTCGAAAAACTTTGAAGTAAAGAAGGAGTGCTCAAAGTCAAACACCGGAAGTTTGAGAGTTTGAGTTGCCCGATGGAGTTTCAGGTAAGCCCGATGGTCCTCAGCAGTGAGTTATCCACCCACCCATACGATATCGGCATGGCGGTAGAACAAGGACGAAGGTAGCATTTGGTTGAGTCCCAACTGTCGAGATACCAAGTTTGGTTGATAACTAATGAAACCATATCCTGTCGAGCTGGTGTTGATTCAATAAGAAAGCATTATGGGTGTTAAAAAGGCCCTCCATATTGCATTTATACGAGCAGAATTTGTAGAAGTATTAGGAAAGGGTTATCTAAACCAATCTAGACCAAATCACCGTTCCACAAAAGGGGCCATGGTTGAGACAAATGTCTTTGAAGTGGGAATAGAGGTAAATACTGTGATATCAGAGACCATAAACCTAACATCAATGGGTTTTGTCTGGTTGAAACTAGAAGGGATAGCAAGAAAAAACAAGGGAAGTATTGGTTGACGGTTTTAGGATGCGTCTCTTGGGATGGAAAAGGCCCATGGAATGCAAAGAGCTTCTTCATAACAACAAAAGGAGTGAGCATTTAGTGTTGCCATGTCTGGACCTTGGATTCTACTTTAGATGAAGGATATGGAACGGAGTTCAAACTTTGTTTCCCAAAAATTGAGAAAGTTATAGGGTTATTACCAGTGTTGAAGGGAATACTAGATGGAGCGACCATGAAGAAAGCACAGTAAGTTCCTTAAGATTTTCAGAAGCTGCATAGTTTTGAAGAAGGAGGAGGGAATAAAGCAACTAAGGGCTTTGAAAGTTTATTTAAAAGGAAATCAGAACAGTTAGAAGTGAAACAAATGTCACTAAAAAAACGGGAGCATGCCAAAAAAAGTGGAAAAGTTAGTGGGTCTGTTTAAAAACCCATACCTTAAAACCTAGGAAGTAATCATGAGAAGTGATTGAAGTGACATGGGAAACTGTTGTACAGAAAGTAGTCATGATTACGCATGACGTCATACCAAAGAGGCATGCAGTCGAAAACTCGGAAGAGAAAATGCTAGAATTCTCCCACCGACAAAGGCTCCATCCAACATGGCATTTTGGGGGGCAATTTGTTGACAAGCAATTTTAGACTGGAATAATAGGCCTAAAGTTGTGGGGTTTATTTAGTTGAAAGGGGCGTTGATCAAGACTAAAGGGCATCAAAAGGCATCGACTAGAGGAACTAGTCGACGAGAGGCTTTTAATGGAGAGGTGTCATACGGCAGGAAAACTGACTCGGGTGTTTTGTGTTTTGTCGCAAAATGTTGTGGATAGCAAGAGTCGCAACCGACTTTTCTTTTATCTAATAAGGAAAGGGTGAAAACAACGGGAAATACCTTTGGAGATATTTTCTTGAGTTCGGGGGGGTAGGTTATGAAAAGGGAAGGTGTTAGCACCATTTTCATCTGTAGTTATCTACGGGCTCTTAGTTGCTTGCTAGATCGCTTTGAAAAATGCTTTGTTTGAAATGTGTTTGTGGTGGATTTTCGAAAGTATTTTGAAAACGCCTTTGTTTCGAAAAACTTTGTAATGATTCTCGTCTCTATAAGAATGTATACAAATTGTTATTTTGAAAATAGTTCAAAGAGATGTTTGTTTTTGAAGATGTTTTGAAAGTATGAGTTTGAAAATGGTTTTGATTTATTGAGCAAGAAACTACGAGCATCCTACCTACTCAAAAGGTCTTTGTTCTTTTCCTACTTATTTAGATGTTGTTATATTATCATTGATTGGTAAGAAGCTCCATCATTAGATGTGAAGGAACGGGCGTGGGTCAATCGTATAGTCATAGAAAGCAACTTATGAGACGTTTTAGCAATTTTCATAAGGGACTAGATCGTTTACTGAAGGCAACATCGAGGGACATTGAGGGACTACGATCCTTTTTTATTGAGGGTCTTTGCTAAAACGCCCATATTCGAGGGACATGACTATTTTTTTAGGCAACAAGCGAGGTTACCCTAGAGGTGAATGTGTGCAAAGTGTGTTTGATTGCATGCATTTTTGTCTTTGAAATTAGGGTTCTCTAATGGTTGATTTTATTTTTCCATACACACCCTAATACTAACAATTTATATTAAAGTGGTAAATTGCAGAAATTAAAATCCTAAGATATTACATCATTAGGGGAGTGGGGGTACAATTTACAAATGTGGATGAAGTAGAAACTTAAGTATTACAACCATATCGAATAATAATTAAGGCAATGTAAAATAAAGGAAAAATGCATTTTGAACTGCTATATGTCGACACATGCTTCTATGCATCGACACATAGCTTTCCTTTCCCCTTCCAAACCAAACCAACTCAGTATGAGTCGATTCATAAAGGGATGTGTCAACTCATGCGCCTGTTTGTGTCGACACATACGCGTTTTGTGTCGACTCATGCACCTTTCACCTTTCTGTTTTGAGGCCTGGATAACAGTATGAGTCGATGCATAAGGCTATGTGTCGACTCGTACCTTGTTTTTTCACTAGAATTAGTCGACCCAATTGGGTATGTGTCGACTCATGCTGCAGTTTTTTGCCTTAAACATTGTTTTATTGTCTGTTTGGGTCAGTTTACAGTATGCAATTGATAAACATAAACAACAAGCAAATAGTTAGCTCAAGGGGGGGGGGGGGGGGGGGGGGGAATGACTACTACATTTTATCTTCAAAAATAAATCATGTATGAAAAATGAAAATCTCAAAGTTAAGAAGACTTACCTTGGGACTGCACTTGGTGTTTTAAGCCTGAATACTTTTCTAGATATTATGATGGCTCCAATGAATCTCTAGGAAGCTGTCTGAAACTGTTGAATCACACTAACTCAGTCAAGTTGTACAGTACTATTTTTGTGTTTAGAGGGTGAAGATAATGATACTACAAAAACTGTTCTTGTGTTTGAACAATCTCTGTGTGATAAGATGTTTGGTTTATGGGAGAGTTTGCAAGGTGGAATAATGGATTGAGGGTTTCTGTTTTGGATGAATGTAGAGCTATTTTTTTCTTCAGAATGAGCAAAGATTACAAGGAATATTGTTTTTCTTCTCAAAACTCTCTATTCTCTCTCTAAAATCCCACCCCTTGTGTATTGTGAAAACATCCTATTTATAGAGGAAGTTTGTTGGGATTTTAGGAGGGAAACAAATAACAATTTGAACTGTTTGGGTATGTTGTCTTCATAGCTTTTTTTTATTAAGCTCTTATGTGCTAATTTGGTGCAAATATGAGGCTGAGATAATGCAGGCTTGGACTGGTTTAAGAGTAGCATAGTAGGGCTATTTTGCAGCAGTTTTGGAGTGTTGTGGCAGCATAGCAGGGCTATTTTGCTCAGGACAGCAGACTGTCTTCTAAACATGGTTTTGGGCTTGTAATGAGCAACACTTGTAGCATGACACAAGTCTGTTTTGTGGACCAATTTATGCATATTGTATCAAAGACAAAGCATTGTACAAGGTTTTTGAGTCAAAGGAAAAAGTTCAAACAAGACAAAGTTTTAGGATTTGTAATCTTGCAAAAATGCCACTTTGTAATAACTTGAATTATTTGTAACATCTTGGACTATTTGTAACATCTTGAACTATTTGTAACATCTTAAATTATTTGTAACACCTTGAACTATTTTGAATTATAGTGAAAATATGTCACGGAGCAATGAGCTTATCTTAGAAAAAATTCCAAGTCTTGCAAAAGTTAGATTTTTGACTTTCTTGATTTTTAATGATCAAATTTCATATTTTGGATGTCTTGATGAAATGTGATTTTTGAGACTCAATTTTGGTCAAGAAGTCAAAGTTTGACTTTTTAGTGTACAGTTGACTTTTTCCACCAGTTGACCGAATTTTGTCTATCAATCCACTAATCTCAAGAGATGAATTGAAATATGCGATTAGGTCAAAATGACGCGCTCGGATCCTTGAGATCATGCTTCCAACCAATAAGCCAGGTGTTAGGTCAAAAATCAAAATTCGGTCATTTTCAGTCAAAATCCTAATTTTGCCCATTTTGCCCTTTTGATAATTTGAATGACTTTCTTAGAAAATTATGATCCAAGACTTGAAACTTGACAAAAATAATTTTGAGAGTCCATAATGATCCATGAAAGTCATTTGAAATATTATAAATCCAACTGCCTTTGTACAAACTCAAACCCTAATTTGAGGCTTCAATGTTGAGGAGATTATTTGACCTAATCGATGCTTGCACAAACTTGAGTCATTGAAGTTCTTTGTAGAAAATATCTTGAGAAATGAGAGGGAAAATTTTGGGGTACAACAGATGCCCCTATTCAATATTCTTAAACTTGAAGAGTTAGATTGGCGGGTCCGCCATTCGTGACTTGAAGGTGGAAGATGATTGAACACTAGAGTTCCAGAAATTTGCACTCGATGGTAGGTTGGTTGATTGCGTCGAGGATGGGCTTATAGATTCCATTTAGAGAGTGACAGGGAGTCGTTGGAGATGGCTTAAAGATGCCATCCAGAGTGACTGTTGGTATACATTGTAAGAAGTATCAGAATAAATATTTGGTTAATTTATACTGAAACAGTAGATGTCTTGAAGGAAATGTTTGTCATGTAGATAGTCACCCCGTCTTGTTTCGGGAATTAATCTGCAATCAATTTGTTGGTAAAACCGTCTTGTTTCGAGAGCTCAAGCCATTGGTGATAAAGATAGTCGCCCTATCATGTTTCGGGAATTGATCTTTACCTAACCAAAGAGAGAGAAATAGAGTTTCCCCGTCCTATTTCGGGAGTTAATCTTCAATCTGCTCATGTAGATAGTTGTCATGTCTTGTTTCAGGTATTAATCTATAATCAGTTGTTCACAGATAGTTGTCCTGTCTTGTTTTAGGTATTAATCTGAAACCATCTTTTTGTTGGCCGTAGAGACATTTTTCCTGGTTGGTTTCAGGAATTAGTCTCTGACCTTAGAGAAATAAAGATAGTTTCTCCATCTTGTTTCGGGAGTTAATCTTCAATCTTCTCATGTAGATAGTTCTCCTGTCTTGTTTAAGGTATTAATTTATAATTAATTGTTCGCAGATAGTTGTCTTGTCTTGTTTCAGGTATTAATTTGGAACTTGTTGAAAATTGATGATGATATTTGTTTGTTGATCTTTCCTGAAAAGGTAAAGAATTAGATATATGCAATGTCATGATGCATGACATACATTGTGTAATTATGTTCTCAAAATAAATGAGATTGTGCTATATGTATTTTGTATGCATATGCTATGATGTTTGTAAAGTAATGTATGAATGCAATATATGAACTGATCAGTTGTTTGTTATAGCGTTGTTGAAATGAGGGAAAATAAACCCCTGACTGTTGTTGGGGATGAAGAATGTGATTCTTCATTATTTGTTTTGAATGTTTCCACTGGGGATTCATGTTTTGTTGTTTGAGGAGAAATCCGCTGGGGGACGTTGATTTTGCTTTAGGGAAACTCTGTGGAGAGTGTTGATTTCTGCTTTGGGAAAAGAGTTCAGGAATTTTAGTTATCCATTGCTCTAATGGGGAGTTATCTCTTGATTAGAGAGAATGGAAGTTAACAACCTATTATGGATTAACTGTTATCTGGTTGGATTCCAGGCTTTGCAACAATTCACTTTCGGAGATAGTAACGACTCTGTTGGCGACTTCAATTGGGGATTAGGGGTTGAGGTCCGTTGATTTGTAATAGTCTGAGGGGCAAACTCAAGCTGGGGAATCTGTAGTTTGTTGGGAAAATAAAACCCGTTGAAGAGAATGTTTTGAGGACCTGATGGGGAGGTATTTTCTTTAGGGAGATACCTACACTACTCTTTTTTAAGACTAGCTCGGTTGGGGATGAAGACTGTGATTCTTCATTATTTGTTGGAATTGAATTGCTGGGAGATGGACTTCCATGGCTAGAGAAATAAACTCTAATGGGGAAAGAAAACTCCATAAACTGCTTGGGGATTTTTATGAAGCCCTGTTGGGGAACCATGTTGTGGAATTCTTCAAGATGCCAGGGAGATTATTGGAGACTCTTGCTCTGTGGGGGATATCATAATCTCTGTCATCAATAGGTTGTATGCTAAAGATATGGTAGTGACTTCGCGGGAGGACGTCTCTGTATCAATTGTGATATGTATTTGTGGGGATTTACATATGGCTTTTTAGACATTGTCCTGTTTCTTAAAGCCATTGTCTTTTTGTTTTTATGCGTGTATTTGTAAATGGTGATTATATTCAAATGCATATGTTAAAAATAATCACTGGACATTTTTGCAAAACAAAATAGAAAAGTAAGAACAAATAGTTTATGCATTTTCAAATAGATAGCTTTTGTATTAATCTGAAGAAGTCTACCTATAACAGGCGTCTTTGTACAAGGAGACATACATCCTAATAAGAGAATGTTGTTGTAAGAATGAAAGTTATACAAAGCAGTATACAAAGAAAAACAGTTGTGTGAAATGATCCTATTGGGTTCCCATTCTACTATTGCCTTTATATCTTTGAGTGCCTCATCCCTTTGCTGCTTGACCGAAGTTGACTGAATTGATTAGTACCATTTGAATTTGACACTTGATATTGAAGTCGATTTGTGAGGTGATCCAACGGGACATAGTTGTGCGCTTTTAATCCCTAACTTTTTCCTGGACCGCCCTTTTCGGGTTTTCAGTCCACCAGGATACCCTTTTTTACCCAAGCCGCCTTTTCAGGTTTTTGACTTGCGGGTGTACAAATTTCTCACATATATATCAATAACTTTTTCCCGAACCCTTTTGGTTCGCCGGGATGCCCATATTTTTTCCTAGGCCAATCAACCTAGCGGGTCTCTATTTATGCGTAGTATCTTTTAACTATGTCTGCATTTACAAGATGCAGAAGGTCATCACCGTCCATAGTGGTTAATATCATGGCTCCACCAGAAAATATGTTCTTGATCACAAATGGTACTTTGTATGTGGGAGTCCATTTTCCCTTGGGGTCTCCTTGTGGCAGGATATTGCGCTTGATTACTAGGTCGCCAACTTTATATTCCTGACGTCTGACTTTCTTGTTAAAAGCTTTGATCATACATTTGTGGTACATCTGACCATGACAAATAACTGCAAGCCTTTTCTCGTCAATCAAGTTCAATTGGTCAAGTCGAGTCTGAACTCATTTGTCTTCATTCAAACCTGCATCCTTCATGATTCTCAAGGAAGGGATTTGGACTTTGATAGGTAGGACGACTTCTATACTGTATACCAGAGAGAAAGGAGTTGCCCCTGTTAACGTGCATATTGAGGTACGGTAACCATGAAGAGCAAACGGTAACATCTTGTGTCAGTCTTTGTATGTCATTGTCATCTTTTGTATGATCTTCTTGATGTTTTTATTGGCGGTCTCTACAACACCATTCATCTTCGTCCAGTAAGGAGAAGAGTTATGATGTTGAATCTTGAATTGGGTGCAAAGCTCGGTGATCATAGTATTATGATATTGGTACCATTATCTATGATGATTCTTTCTGGAATACCATACTGACAGATAAGGTTATGTTTGATGAACCGGGCCACGGAATTCTTGGTAACAGAAGCAAATGAAGCTTCCTCGACCCACTTTGTGAAATAATCAATGGCAACCAGGATGAAGCGGTGCCCATTAGAAGCGGTATGTTTCTCTCAGATCATATAAATGCCCCAAATTGTGAAAGGCCATAGAGTAGTCAAGATGTTCAATGGAACCGGAGGCACATGTACTTTATCAGCATTGATCTAGCCCTTGTGACAAGTTTGGGAATGCCGATAAAAGCTTGCTTCCATAGTTGACCAGTAGTACCCTGCCCTCGGAATCTTCTTAGCCATTGTGTGTCCACTAGAATGGGTGTCAAAGGTACCTTCATGCATATCTGCTATAATCTTCTCTGCTTCACTCTCGTCTACACACCGAAGCAAAGTAAAATCATGGTTGCACTTGTAGAGGATTCCATTACTGAGGAAAAACTTGGCAGAGACCCTTCTTAGGAACTTCTTATCATTAATGGAAGCTCCCTCGGGATACGCTTGGGCTTCGAGGTATCTTTTCACTTCGTGGAACCAGGATTTGTCCACTACTTCTTCAGTATCAATCTCATAACAATATGTTGGTTCGTCCAATCTCTCAATAGTGATCTGAGGAGCTTCATTATCCCATCATACTTTAAACATGGATGACATAGTAGCTAGCATGTCTGCTAACTGATTTTCCTCTCGTGGAAAATGTTCAAAGGTGACTTCTTCAAAGTGTGGAATTAGTGTTAACACATGCTCTCGGTAAGGGATGAGATTAGGATGCTTTATGTCCCATTCTACTCTGATTTGACTAATTACTGGGGCCGAGTCTCCAAATACACTCAAGAATTTGATTCTCAAGTCGATAGCAGCTTTGAGACCCATAATGCATGCTTCATATTCAGCCATATTATTAGTACAGCTGAAACATAGCCTGGCAGTGAAAGGAGTATGACATCCTTCAGGAGATATGATTATAACACCGATGCCATTGCCAAGTGTGTTGGAAGCTCCATAAAAAACCATAGTCCATCGGGATCCTTGTTCAGGTCCGTCATACGGTCCAGGTTTTGCATTGTCAGTTGTTAACATGATATTCTCATCCGGGAAGTCAAAGTTCATAGATTGATAATCATCAACAGCTTGATGGGCCAAATTATCTGCCAATACACTTCCTTTGATGGCTTTCTATGTTGTATATTGAATATCATATTCAGTTAGAATCATTTGTCATCTAGCTATCCGTCCGGAGAGAGCGGGCTTCTCGAAGATGTACTTGTTGGGTTCCATCTTAGAAATTAATAAAGTGGTTTGAGCCAACATATACTATCTTAGCCGGTGAGCAGCCCATGCTAGAGCACAACAAGTTTTCTCAAGTAGTGATTATCTGATTTCACAATCGGTAAACTTTTTGCTCAGGTAATATATTGTGTGCTCTTTTCTGCCAAACTCGTCATGTTGCCCCAGCACACACCCCATTGAATTCTCTAATACTGTTAAGTACATGATCAGAGGTATTTGTTCGATCGGCGACATCAAAATTAGAGGTTCTTAAAGATACTTCTTGATTCTGTCAAAGGAAGTCTAGAAGTCGTTATTCCACTTTACTACTTGATCTTTATTTAGTAGTTTGAAGATTGGCTCACAAGTAGCAGTTAGGTGGGAAATGAATCTAGCAATGTAGTTTAGACATCCTAAGAATCCCCTAACCTCCTTCTCGGTGCGGGGCGCTGGCATCTCTTGAATAGCTCCAACCTTCGGAGTATCTACTTTGATACCTTTGTTGCTGACAATGAAACCTAATAGCTTACCAAATCTTACTCCAAAGGTGCACTTGTTCAGATTTAGTCTTAACTTGTACTTCTTCAGTCTTTCAAATAGTTTATATAAGTGATCCAAGTGCTCTTCTTCAGTCTGAGACCTGGATATCATATCATCGATGTAGACCTCTATATAGTGATGGATTATATTGTGAAATAAGGTTACCATAGCACACTGATAGGTTTCCCCAGCGTTCTTCAACCCAAATGGCATAACATTGTAGCAGAAGGTGCCCCACTGCGTGAGGAAAGTTTTTTTCTCCATATCTTCAGGTGCCATTTTAATCTGATTATACCCGGAGAAACCGTCCATGAAGGAGAATATCTTATGTTGTGTAGTGTTGTCAACCAGAACATCAATATGGGGAAGTGGAAAGTCATCCTTGGGGCTTGCCCTATTCAAATATCTGTAATCCACACACATACGCACATTGTCGTCCTTTTTAGGTACCATTACCACGTTTGGAACCCATTGTGGATAAGAAGTAACATCTAAGAACCCGATGTTAAATTGTTTCATAACTTCAGCCTTGACCTTTTCTGACATCTCAGGACGAATACAACGAACCTTTTGCTTCACTATAGGACAATCTTCTTTCATTGGTAGAAGATGAACCACAATATCAGTGTTCAGCCCCGACATGTCTTCGTATGACCAGGAGAAGATTTCAATGTAGTCATGTAACATCTGGATTAACCTCTCTTTGACAATATCCTCCAAGTCGGCACCTATCTTGACTTCCTTTTTATCCTCTTCAGTACCCAAGTTTATCGTATCGACTGGCTCTTCATGAGACTGTATTTCTCTTTCCTCCTGTTGTAATAGTCTAGCAAGTTCTCCCGGTACTTCACAATCTTCCTCACCTTCGTCTTTAGCTTGGTATATCAGATTTTTGAAGTCATAACTAGCAATAGCAGAACTGTTATTAATGGGATCCAAAGTGGATATGGATCTACAATTTGATATGTGGGTATGTGTAAGAGAGCATATCTATTTTGATAAAGTAAAAGCAGAAAAGAAAGACAAAGAGCACAAAACTTGTATGCAAAACATCCAATGATTTATTTATGACATATGAAAGTGAAATGATAACCCTCACAAATAAACCATTGTTCCTCGGGTAAGACACAAGGCTTTGGAGTTTAAATTATTCAAATATTACATATCCCAAAAAACAAAAAGACAATTACTCCTGGATGAAAGTAATGGGAATAAAGTCTCTAGCCGTCCAATTGTTGAGTCCACCGTCAATAGTAGGGAAGATCCAATTGTTTAGGTCGCAGTCACTATCAGCGTCTTCTACAACATTGACTGCATGGTTGCTAATGCATAGTGGTGGTCCTCCGGCGCGAGCACGACGAACAACTTTTTGAGCTCCTGAAGTGAAACCTAAACCAAATTTGCCATACTTATTGGGGATGTCAGGTAGTTATACCCAAATAGTGCACCCACCTTCTTCGATTACATCCCTAGCATCTTTTAGGGAAGCCATCTTCAGTGGAGATCTGGTAATCTCTGGAACAACGGTGGCAGCTTTGGTAACAACAATTGTCTGAGGAACTTCTTCAAAATTCTGGCAAGGGGTCTCGATAAACTCGTCATCCATCTTGACATATCGGAAAGAGTTCAGATGGCTTACCATATACTCTTCTTCACCATGGACTGTAACAATCTTTCCATTAACCGGATATTTTAACATCTGATGCAAGGTGGAAGTGACAACACCGACCCCATGAATCCAAGGGCGTCCCAACAAACAAGAGTAAGACGGGCAAATGTCCATCACATAGAAAGTGGAGCCAAAATTTTGGGAACCAACTTTAATAAGAATATCCACCTCCCCGTGTACCATTCTCTTGGAACCATCAAAAGATCTCACCACAATATTACTGGGCTTCAGAGTCAGTCCTTCACAGTCCAACCTGTCTAGAGCACCCTTGGGTAGAACATTTAGCGACGAACCTGTATCAACTAGAACATGAGCCAGAGTAGTGCCCCTATACTCAATAGAGACATGCAGGACATCATTATGCTTTCTTCCTTTAGACATCAAATCAGCACCGGAGAAACCAAGTCCATTGTCAACAGTCAGACTAGCAACACAGTTCTCGAATTGGTCGGAAAAAGTCTCTTGCGGCACATGAGCCGACTTCAGGAACGTCACCAAAGCCTTAGCATGGGCTTCAGAGCATAATAACAAGGCAATCATTGAAATTTTTGAGGGTGTCTGCCCCAATTGTTCCACAACATTATAGTCACTCTTTTGTATGATTTTCAAATTTTCCTCCATTTCGTGTTTGAAGGCTTCAGGAATGGCTTCTTTGGGTGCCTCCATCCGGACAAGCTCAACCAATACTTCTTTTCCCCGAGTCCCAACTGACTCAGTAGCAGGAATAACAACAGGAGCAACATGTGTTTTAGCATGAATAACTAAAGGAGTGGCAACAGTCTTTGGGGAGATTTCAGGAGAGAAAACCCTTCCGCTTTTGGCAATTTTACTGGTCCCAACAATGTTGTCAATGTTAGGATAAGTATCTTTAGTAACTTCATTCTTAATGGCCAGATGGTCTTGTGTGACGCCATGGTAGTAGACATCAGCTCCATAATTCCGAGGAACAACCTTGTCGGAGGAATATGGTATTGGCCCTGGAAAGGTGATAATTAAGGGAGAAACCTTAGGAGTGGATGTAATCCTGACAGGTATTTTGGAGGATACCCTAGGAGGATTATTGGAAATGGTAATAATTGATATATATTCACACAAACTTCTCGTAGAGGGAGTCTTCTCGAACATAATTTCCTTGTTGTCCATCAGGCGTTGGACACCTATCTTCAACAAGAAGTAACCATTGGGTAAAGACGTACACATGTGGTAACTTTCACCACAGCCTAGGAATAAACCGGCTCACAAGAGATTATTCTTAACAATTGGAAGAGGAGTGCTAGTTCATCAACAGAAGAAACAAACAGGTCGTCATCAACGATATTAACACCCTGACCATGTTTGGGCATTGGTGCAGTTATCACATTAGGGGTCTCAGGAGGGTCAAATTCAATCTCCTTTTCCTCAATAAGATCCTAAACTTTATTCTTCAGAGTCCAACTGTTGTACCCCAAAATTTTCCCTCCCATATTCTTCAAGATTTGCAAAAAGCATGCTTCAAAATATCCCAAGGGTTGCACAGTTCAAGGGCCTCCTAACAGTCAAAAATTAGGGTTTTGGTTCTGACAAAGGAATTGAAGTTTTCAAGAGTCCAATCAAGTCCCACATGCCTACAAACATGGTCAAGCATCCTCATACCAAGTTTCAAGACTTACAGCACAAAATTGCACAGTCAAAAACCCTAATTGCCCTACAGTCAACTGCAGGGGCAAAATGGACATTTGACAGTCAAAAGTTCAAAATTTTGGTCAACATCTTATTTTGAAGCCACAAAAATCATTTGATCAATGCTTGATCATGATTCTCAAAGTATGGCTCAAAAAGTCTCAAGATGCAAAAGTTTCCATATTTGGACAGTTGAAAAAGTCAACTGTAACTTGACCAAGGCATAACTTCCACATGGTTTATCAGAAAAATTCCATCCAAAGCTCATTTTGAAGATAAAGACATTTCCTACAACTCATCTTCACACTTCAAGTCCAAGAAATTCTCTCACAAAAAGTTATCAATTTCAACATTATAGCTCATTTTTAAAAGTCAACAAAAAGGGACTTTAAGTCAAAGGCCATAACTTGAGATTGGTAAATCAAAATGACATGGGACCAAAGGCATTGGTTAGAGGACTTCAAGACCTTTCCAAAATGTCCAAGAAAAGGATCAAAGCTTAAAAATTGAGCAAGATATGCCATGTGGAAGTTGGGAAATCTTTGGGAATTTTGAAAAGTCAACTTTACTTCAAATGCCTCAAATTTGCTAATGGGCCACATTTTCTTCCAAGATTCATCATCCAAAGGCTATGCACGACCATTTGGCCCAAGGGGGATTTATTTCATCATTTTTATTATTTATTTGAATTTTTAATCACAATTAATTCATTTAATTAAATAAAATATGGAAAAAATACTAAACCAATACATTTGAATCTTTTTGTGCAGTGTAATCACTCATTGGATACTCAAGATTTCGTGCATACCAAAATTGGAAAGATTGGCCATGATTGGAATCAAAATCACATGAAAAGATTTGAAAAAATATGCATGGAAAATCAAATATTTCTTCCATCAATGCAAAAGGTTTTGGACATATTTTTCAACCCTAATCCATCCCTCATATAAGTTAGAAGCAAACCCTAAAGCAAAAGACGTGAAAGCTGCGCCCAATCATCAAGAACAATTTTGCAATTTTTGTGAAAAAAGTGAAAACTGAAAACACCATTCCAAAGCGTTTCAAGGCAAGATACCTATTCCATTACACTCCCAAGGCATCAGGGAACATTTCTGGATCAAAACCACTGATTCTAATGCAAAGAATTGGTAGAAACATGTCTCACTTTTCATGAAAATATGCATAATCGTGTTTCAATTTCTGGGCATTTTTCATACCATTTAATTGTTGTTTTACACTAATCTAATCATGCTGAAGCTAACCATGTATTTTAATTGAGTTTTTGTGCATTGTATGAGAAATCACCATTGAAGCTTTCTAGGTTTTCAGAGGTCACTAATTGGGGCTTCCTTGTTCTGGAAAAATTGAGACATGAGACCCACGCCATTAGAACCAGAAGATCATGACCAATTGATTCCATACCTCGCGCCTAATTTATGAACCACAATGGCCTATTCGCTATTTTTCTGTTCATCATTTAGTGGGGGTTTAAAACCCCCGCTATTTAGTTTGTTTTTTCAGGCAAAATGCAGAACGAGTGGAGAAGAAGGCATGCTGTCAACCGGCCATTGGTCTATTCAAGTTTAGCGCGCTTTTTTGAATTAACGTCATTAGCGTGTTTTGTTTTATATATTATTTATTTTCCATTAATGTTACAAAGAAAGCAAATGGCATAGTTGGTTAGTGCGTTGTCCTCTGAACATTGGGACCTGGGTTCGATTCCCAGGTCCCCTCACTTCCTTAATATATTTTGTTTCCCTGTGATTCTATGCAGCTTGCCTCTTGGAGTCTATCATGCAGCCTTGTATCCAAGCGTGCCACACGTCCCATGGCATCAGTCCAATGGTCCAGATCTAAGGCCTATGGAATGATTCAGTCAACGAATCCACACGTGATTGCCAGAAGTCAACAAGGCCAGGAATCAAATGGGCCTAACTGCTGGCCATATACCTCCAAACTGGGGTCAACACCCCCCAAGGGTTTGCAATTCTTTTCTTTTTTTCTATTTTTCCATTATTTGTGTTAATTCAATTATTTCCTTTTAATTCTTTAAATTAATATATTTTCATAACATAAAAAAATAATAAAAAAAATCAGAAAGTCACAAAATAAAATATATTTTATTTAAATGTTATTTTTGTAAATAAATGTTACCAATTAATTTAGTTTTTATTCTAGGATTAATTTTAACATTTTCTTAATAAACTTAAAAAATTTGTAGAATTAGGTTTTAATTACTTTTATCTTTTTTTTCCTTTTCTTTTATCATCACTAATAATTAATTATTTATTTTTGTAAATAAAATTGAATTAATTAATTAGGTTAACTTTAGGTTTAATTTTCACATTTTTTTTAATAAACTAAAAATAGTTAGAATTAGGGTTAATTAACATTTTAATTTCATTTAATTCTCTCATTAAAATCCATAAATACAAAAAACTCAAAAAAAAATCTCTTTTCTCATCTTAATTAATTTGTTAATTATAATTTAATTTCCTAAAAAAGGGTCCAACGCCCTCGCATTCCCGATTTTAATTCTCTACGCATTTTTATTTCTTTTTGTGAATAAATGTAATTGCCCAAAAGCCATGTAATAGATTAATTAGGCATTTATCTTTCCGCATTTCTTTATTTTATTTCAAATCGGGTCCTGGATTAAATTTGGCGATGTGGACCCGCGCCTTTGTAATATCGTAGGATTTTTATGTTCCCGCAACTTTTAACTGTTAACTATCGCATGAAAGAATGAATGTCAAAATAAAAGCAATGCGTAGATCACCAATACGTGACAAGACAAAAATATCTGAAAACGACACACAAATCACACACCACCCCTAGGGTACGCCTCATTGTTGCCTTGCCCCTCGAAAGGTGATCGTCAAGTAGAGGACGTTTTAGTAAGTCCTCATGTCCATGAACATGGCATGAGGGTAGCTTCTAAGGTGTCTTCCTATTTCTCCGGTGATCACCATGTCCCGAACCTTCGAATTGACCCGAACACCTCCAATGGTGGTGCTACCTACCTCTCAATGGTGGGATGGCACTACTTTAAGGACATTTACACAGACGAATTCCTTAGGGTAGGTAGACGCTCTAGATACTTGCTCTAATTTCAAAACAAATCAAAAAATACTTTTCACACCGACACTTTTCAAAAAGCTTTCGAAAGCAACTTTTCAAACACTCTTGAGGACTGATACAAGAGTCGAACTGAAATTTTCAAAGAAACTTTTTTTAAACCCACAGTTGAAAAGCAAACAAACCATTTTGAAAACACAAATGAGCAAGTATCTAAGAGCCCATGGATAACCATGGATAGAAAGGGTGCTAACACCTTCCCTTTCTATAATCTACCTCCCGAACCGAGAGCAATCTCTATAAGGAATTTTTCTGTGCTTTTGTCCTTTCCCTTTGGAGAAAATAAAAGACGGTGGCGACTCTTGCTTCCGCGACATTTCGCGAACCAGCGTTAAACAGTCAGTTCCAGATCCACCGATCACAGAACTGGCGACTCTGCTGGGGACTTTACTTAAAGTGAGGTGTACCTTAGGATAGTTCATAACTGTGTTTTCAATTGTATTGACTTGCTTGATTTAAATTGTGGGTTGCATGGGAGTTACATAGATCCTAACCCGGATCTGGGGATACCCTGTTTAGGTAGCATAAGCTGTGAGGGACCTGTCCGGCGTAGACCGACACGGGTGAAATAGTGGCTACGTTGGTGTGGCACCTTGGTCTGTACCGATATCCCTTGTGTTGCAACGAGGAGAATATGGGTCTTCTGAGGAGTCATTAAGCACCAACAGACCTTAGAACCTTAAATGACACAACTTGGCCATTAGAACAGTAGCAGTATACTACGCCCATTGAGGCTAAACTCTCGTGATGGTTCTGGCTGCAAGAAAAGATTGTGATGTTGGAGTTATGACCGATTGAGGGTAGTCAATGATATTGGGATCCTCTAAGAACCTGGTTACTTTGATAGGACAGGTATGAACCAACAAAATAAAAGAGGGTAATACCTAGACCCCATGCTGGCCTAAACTCTAAGGGTTTCTCTTGTGTGACTTGTATGCCTTCCAACTTGACTATTTGCATGCTTGTTATCTGACATTTGAGTTCCCTGCAGGTTTTGTTTATAGTCCTTAATTGGGACTCATAACAGGGTTTACTGAATTTCTTGCAGGTTTTATTTACAATCCTTAATAGGGACTCATAACGGGGTTACTTACATTACCCCATGCATAGCATAACATCATACCATTGCATGCATCCTACATAAAGACTAATCCATTTCAAGGATCTCAAGGGCTTGTGATACAGGTCATGATGAACCAACTGTCCAGCAAGGGGCAAAGGGGATTTATTTTCCTCTAGCCAAGGGTGTCAGGGGCTATGACCCACTAGATATGGTGAGCCTTGACCCTTGAAGAAGGAATCTCAATAACACGAAGTTCCTTCAATCAATCTACTGGATCCCAACTCTAACAATTTTCTTGTCTACCCCGCGAGATCCTTGAAAACATTGCATGCATATATCCATATCATTGCATTGCAGGTATCCTTGTTGCAGGTCACTTACCTTTCTCGCTATTTATTTCAGCAATGGTTTCCCAACAAGATAGCCAGGACCTTCTTGCTCAAGAGACTCGGTTCGGGGAAATCCTCTTGAACCTATCCAAGGGGCAGGAGGAGCTAAGGACACTTCTCATGGAGACTTTGGTCAGGAACAGCGCTGAGGACGAACGGCTGAAACATCTGCAAGCTGAAGTGGATGCAATGAGAGCCCAGATGCTGGGGCAGGTGACTATTATCCAAGACTTCGCCCAAAGACAAGATGAGCTCGGGGTTCTCGTCAACCAACTGCTTCGGGGTAACCAACTGGGGCAAATGTCTAAGGGTAAAGAGCCAGTCATCATTCAACCATCTTTGAGACGAGGAGATAAGGGGAGAGCTCCTCAAATGGCTCCAGTGTCCCAAATTCAGCATCAACCTCACCAGCTTCAGCTAGACAAGCCCAGGAGGCAATTCACCCAGCTCAACATGTCACTGTTTCAAGCTTTACAACGCCTGTTGAGGTTGAATCTGATCACCTTAAGGGCTCATCCCCGGAACCCCAATACAGCATCTCCTATCTATGATCCCAATAAAAGGTGTGCATACCACTCTGCCAGTCCAGGACATGATACAAATGAGTGTTGGGCCCTGAAGAACAAGATCCGGGACCTGATTGATGAAGGAGCATTGGAGTTCACACAAGATGGTCAGGCTGAGTTTTTCTACCATCCCTCCAAGGCTCACCATTTGAAGTGACAAGCCCTGAGACGAAAAGACTTTTGTTCATTAGGATTTTCAAGTTGTAATTTTCTTTTGTTCAAACATTTACTCATGTTAAACGTCGTTATTTCATTAATGCATCGCATATGTCTGTTTTGAAGCAATATATTTGTATTCACTATATGCAAATTACTTTCATATTTTTTCTGATGATCAACGCTCGATTAATAATTCTAAGCCTCTTGAGAGAGGATGACGAAAACGATACCACATCCTTACAGTATGCTTTTGAACAGACCCCGCTGATGAGGTACAGGCATTGTTTCAATCCCTAAACACTGGAGTTATAAGGAAGATAATCCCTCGTCAACCCCTCTGAGCCAAAGAAGTAGGAGTTTTTCTTTTCGAAAATTAAAACCCTTTATCATAACCTGGGGCAGGGTAGTTCTCTCAGTTGATCCAAGTGCATAACAAATGGCACCAAAGAGGTCCTTACACAAAAAAAAAAAGAAGACAGTGATGATTCCGAATAATCATAAGGATAGGCAGTCATTATATCTCAAAAATAAAAACCCAATAGGTCAAAACCTATGAAGGAGACTTACAAAACTGGGGCATCCCGCTGACTGTAATCACAAAAGAAACAGTTCAGGCAAAATTTAGGGATAATGAAAGAAAAAGAAAGAGGTCCTACAAACCCTCAACAAAAAACAAAAAATGACTGCCTATTCAGAATAAATCATCAATATCTGAACCATCATTGGAACATCAGGACAAAGACTCAAACAAGGTCTAACGTATGATCAATTGAGTTTAGGTTTGAAGAACATCACGAAGAGTGGGTGGGTACAAATAATTTGAGCCTTTATCCTTTGTTTCTTAAACCGTGAACCAGGCCACATTATAACCCTCAAAAGTCCTAGCTGAAGCATGAGTTAGTTCGAAAGAATACTGTTACGAAAGGTATCCTGACTCCTTAAGGCCTACGGTAAATACGAAGTTAACATCACGTTTTACAAACGTTCACTTGTTTTATGAAAAAGAATGCATTTTCAAAATCTTCAAGACAGACATAAGCTTTGCATTTTTGATATAACATTGTTTGCATATGGCTATTTGTTTGAACAGCAGGGAAATCCGCACGATGAATACCTAGTGAACAAAAGCACTTCCAATCAAGGGGCATGACATGATCATGGTCTATCATCCGGGGCAGTTAAGTCAAGATTCAGGGAATCTCTCAAGATGCCAAACAGCCAGGGGCAAACCTCCGCCTGAGCCACTTGGGGCATTGGACATGAATTCCCAGCAACAAATCTTGCATGACCAAACATCTTCTGGTAGCGTGGCAACACAATAACAGGGGCACCTCCCTACATCCTGAGAGCATGGACATAGTCGGAAAAATACTACGCGTAATCAAAGACCCGCTAGGTTGACACACCTAGGCAAAAATACGGGATGAATATGAAAAAAATCTGTACACCCGGCAAGTCGAAAACCTGAAAAGGCGGCTTGGGCAAAAATGGGTATCCCGGTGGACTGAAAACCCGAAAGGGCGGTCCAGGCAAAAGTTAGGGGTCAAAGCATACGACTATGTCCCGTCATCTTGTCACCTGCCTACCAGAAGAAGGTTGGTCCCTCAACAACTATCAGCACCCCACAGGTGCCTTCTCCCACTGAAACTGGGGCAATAATGAGTTGTCCAAACGATCTAATTGCTCAATCCATCAAGGTACCAAGGTAGTTTCGGCTGAAGAACACAACCAGCATGTCTTAACCCCCCAGAGAGTGAACCAGCAAGTCAATGCATTCTCCCCAAGAAAAGTTACAGTCAACCTTAAGGAAGTTGGGTATCCCCGCAGATCTTAACATTCCCCAGCAATATACAGGCATTCTTAACAAGCATCTCCGGCATTCTTGACCTAAAGATTGTTCCCCGGCGGCACATCAAACATTCAATGGAGTCGTTTCCCCAATACAGTTCAAAATTTCCCCAAGAGAGTCCAATCCAGCTTCCCCAGGAAAATTGGAATCCATCTCCCCAAACAGTAAGCTTATCCCCAGTAGATTCTGGAAGCTTATCCTCGCAGAGCACGAACGCGTCTCCCGGCTTTATTCAAAGGGTTATTTCCCTACCAGGATATAACTGGGTTATCCTCAGCCAAAAGACACGGAAAGATCATCCCCGGCGAAGCCTTTCCTATCCCCAGCGAAGTCTATTAACACTTCCAACACAACAACGGTATCCCCAGCGAAGTTACCATCAACATTCCAGCAAAGTACCTCTCTCCCCACAGAGTATTATTCCCAGCAATATCACTAGAGTACTTTTCTCCCCGCAGAGTAATCCATTCGCCAAGTTTATTCCCCGACGGAGTTTTCTTCCCCTACCAGTATTCTTGCAACTATCATCCCCAGCGGAAGCAAAGCAGCGTTCTCCAACATCAGCCCAGGAGTGACTTCCCGGCACCCGTCAAGGATTTATTTTCCCAAGACGAAAACATACGTTCATAAACATCGCATTTCCATACATTATAGCATGCATATACGCATCATATCTTACAAATCTCATTTATGTTGAGAACATCATCGCTTGATTCATATCATGCCTTGCATATGACTGACCTTTACCTCTCAGGAAAAGATTCAGTTAAATTCTCAGCTTTGTTCAAGACCTTGACCGGTTCAGTTAAATCGACCCTAAGATTTTCCTGTTTCTTATCCAGTCAAAGGCCTTCTCTGGTTCAGTCAGATCGACCCTAAGATCTCCCTGTTTCTTATCCAGTTGAAGATTTCAAGACCTTGACCGGTTCAGTTAAATCGACCCTAAGATTTTTCTGTTTCTTATCCAGTCAAAGGCCTTCTCTAGTCCAGTTAAATCGACCCCTAAAAGATTTTCCTGATGAAGACTCAGTAGAAGACACCCAAGATTCTCTCAGCGTTACTGTTGAGGTTGAAGTCATCCAAGATTCTCTCAGCGTTCCTGTTGAGGTAGTAATCGTCCCAGACTCTCTCAGCGTTACTGTTGAGGTTGAAGTCGCCTATGATTCTCTCAGCGTTACTGTTGAGGTTGAAGTCGCCTATGATTCTCTCAGCGTTACTGTTGAGGTAGTAATCGTCCCCAGATTCTCTCAGCATTCCTGTCGAGGTAGTAATCGTCCAAGGTTCTCTCAGTGTTCCTGTTGAGGTAGTAATCGTCCCCAGATTCTCTCAGTGTTCCTGTTGAGGTAGTAATCGTCCAAGGTTCTCTCACCGTTCCTGTTGAGGTAGTAACCATCCCTGGTTCATTCATCGCCGTTTGAAGCTCCAGATTCAACTCCTGTAACCAGTCAGGGCACATTTACATAAGAGCTTGAAGACCAGCTCCTGTAACAGGCTAGGTAATCATTCTCTTTTTTAGGTACGCAAGCTCTCGCTAAGGAATCTCTTACGCGATTGACACCCAGATGGCATCCATAAGCCCGTCCACCTTCCATCATCTCTTAGCATGGCATCTATAAGCCCATCATCCTATCCATCAATCTCCAAATGGCATCTTTAAGCCCATTCCCCACATCACACTACTATGTGAGCGCAAATTTCTGGGCACTCTAGTGTTCAATCATCTTCCACCTTCGGATTACGAAAGGCACATCAGCCAATCTGCATCCTCAGGTCTAAGAAGATTGAACAGGGGCAACTGTTGTACCCCAAAATTTTCCCTCCCATATTCTTCAAGATTTGCAAAAAGCATGCTTCAAAATATCCCAAGGGTTGCACAGTTCAAGGGCCTCCTAACAGTCAAAAATTAGGGTTTTGGTTCTGACAAAGGAATTGAAGTTTTCAAGAGTCCAATCAAGTCCCACATGCCTACAAACATGGTCAATCATCCTCATACCAAGTTTCAAGACTTACAGCACAAAATTGCACAGTCAAAAACCCTAATTGCCCTACAGTCAACTGCAGGGGCAAAATGGTCATTTGACAGTCAAAAGTTCAAAATTTTGGTCAACATCTTATTTTGAAGCCACAAACATAATTTTATCAATGCTTGATCATGATTCTCAAAGTATGGCTCAAAAAGTCTCAAGATGCAAAAGTTTCCATATTTGGACAGTTGAAAAAGTCAACTGTAACTTGACCAAGGCATAACTTCCACATGGTTTATCAGAAAAATTCCATCCAAATCTCATTTTGAAGAGAAAGACATTTCCTACAACTCCTCTTCACACTTCAAGTCCAAGAAATGCTCTCACAAAAAGTTATCAATTTCAACATTATAGCTCATTTTCAAAAGTCAACAAAAAGGGACTTTAAGTCAAAGGCCATAACTTGAGATTGGTAAATCAAAATGACATGGGACCAAAGGCATTGGTTAGAGGACTTCAAGACCTTTCCAAAATGTCCAAGAAAAGGATCAAAGCTTAAAAATTGAGCAAGATATGCCATGTGGAAGTTGGGAAATCTTTGGGAATTTTGAAAAGTCAACTTTACTTCAAATGCCTCAAATTTGCTAATGGGCCACATTTTCTTCCAAGATTCATCATCCAAAGGCTATGCACGACCATTTGGCCCAAAGGGGATTTATTTCATCATTTTTATTATTTATTTGAATTTTTAATCACAATTAATTCATTTAATTAAATAAAATATGGAAAAAATACTAAACCAATACATTTGAATCTTTTTGTGCAGTGTAATCACTCATTGGATACTCAAGATTTCGTGCATACCAAAATTGGAAAGATTGGCCATGATTGGAATCAAAATCACATGAAAAGATTTGAAAAAATATGCATGGAAAATCAAATATTTCTTCCATCAATGCAAAAGGTTTTGGACATATTTTTCAACCCTAATACATCCCTCATATAAGTTAGAAGTGAACCCTAAAGCAAAAGACCTGAAAGCTGCGCCCAATCATCAAGAACAATTTTGCAATTTTTGTGAAAAAAGTGAAAACTGAAAACACCATTCCAAAGCGTTTCAAGGCAAGATACCTATTCCATTGCACTCCCAAGACATCAGGGAACATTTCTGGATCAAAACCATTGATTCTAACGCAAAGAATTGGTAGAAACATGTCTCACTTTTCATGAAAATATGCATAATTGTGTTTCAATTTCTGGGCATTTTTCATACCATTTAATTGTTGTTTTACACTAATCTAATCATGCTGAAGCTAACCATGTATTTTAATTGAGTTTTTGTGCATTCTATGAGAAATCACCATTGAAGCTTTCTAGGTTTTCAGAGGTCACGAATTGGGGCTTCCTTGTTCTGGAAAAATTGAGACATGAGACCCACGCCATTAGAACCAGAAGATCATGACCAATTGATTCCATACCTCGCGCCTAATTTATGAACCACAATGGCCTATTCGCTATTTTTCTGTTCATCATTTAGTGGGGGTTTAAAACCCCCGCTATTTAGTTTGTTTTTTCAGGCAAAATGCAGAACGAGTGGAGAAGAAGGCATGCTGTCAACCGGCTATTGGTCTATTCAAGTTTAGCGCGTTTTTTTGAATTAACGTCATTAGCGTGTTTTGTTTTATATATTATTTATTTTCCATTAATGTTACAAAGAAAGCAAATGGCATAGTTGGTTAGTGCGTTGTCCTCTGAACATTGGGACCTGGGTTCGATTCCCAGGTCCCCTCACTTCCTTAATATATTTTGTTTCCCTGTGATTCTATGCAGCTTGCCTCCTGGAGTCTATCATGCAGCCTTGTATCCAAGCGTGCCACACGTCCCATGGCATCAGTCCAATGGTCCAGATCTAAGGCCTATGGAATGATTCAGTCAACAAATCCACACGTGATTGCCAGAAGTCAACAAGGCCAGGAATCAAATGGGCCTAACTGCTGGCCATATACCTCCAAACTGGGGTCAACACCCCCAAGGGTTTGCAATTCTTTTCTTTTTTTCTATTTTCCCATTATTTGTGTTAATTCAATTATTTCCTTTTAATTATTTAAATTAATATATTTTCATAACATAAAAAAATAATAAAAAAATCAGAAAGTCACAAAATAAAATATATTTTATTTAAATGTTATTTTTGTAAATAAATGTTACCAATTAATTTAGTTTTTATTCTAGGATTAATTTTAACATTTTCTTAATAAACTTAAAAAATTTGTAGAATTAGGTTTTAATTACTTTTATCTTTTTTTTCCTTTTCTTTTATCATCACTAATAATTAATTATTTATTTTTGTAAATAAAATTGAATTAATTAATTAGGTTAACTTTAGGTTTAATTTTCACATTTTTTTTAATAAACTAAAAATAGTTAGAATTATGGTTAATTAACATTTTAATTTCATTTAATTCTCTCATTAAAATCCATAAATACAAAAAACTCAAAAAAATAATCTCTTTTCTCATCTTAATTAATTTGTTAATTATAATTTAATTTCCTAAAAAAGGGTCCAACGCCCTCGCATTCCCGATTTTAATTCTCTACGCATTTTTATTTCTTTTTGTGAATAAATGTAATTGCCCAAAAGCCATGTAATAGATTAATTAGGCATTTATCTTTCCGCATTTCTTTATTTTATTTCAAATCGGGTCCTGGATTAAATTTGGCGATGTGGACCCGCGCCTTTGTAATAGCGTAGGATTTTTATGTTCCCGCAACTTTTAACTGTTAACTATCGCATGAAAGAATGAATGTCAAAATAAAAGCAATGCGTAGATCACCAATACGTGACAAGACAAAAATATCTGAAAACGACACACAAATCACACACCACCCCTAGGGTACGCCTCATTGTTGCCTTGCCCCTCGAAAGGTGATCGTCAAGTAGAGGACGTTTTAGTAAGTCCTCATGTCCATGAACATGGCATGAGGGTAGCTTCTAAGGTGTCTTCCTATTTCTCCGGTGATCACCATGTCCCGAACCATCGAATTGACCTGAACACCTCCAATGGTGGTGCTACCTACCTCTCAATGGTGGGATGGCACTACTTTAAGGACATTTACACAGACGAATTCCTTAGGGTAGGTAGACGCTCTAGATACTTGCTCTAATTTCAAAACAAATCAAAAAATACTTTTCACACCGACACTTTTCAAAAAGCTTTCGAAAGCAACTTTTCAAACACTCTTGAGGACTGATACAAGAGTCGAACTGAAATTTTCAAAGAAACTTTTTTTAAACCCACAGTTGAAAAGCAAACAAACCATTTTGAAAACACAAATGAGCAAGTATCTAAGAGCCCATGGATAACCATGGATAGAAAGGGTGCTAACACCTTCCCTTTCTATAATCTACCTCCCGAACCGAGAGCAATCTCTATAAGGAATTTTTCTGTGCTTTTGTCCTTTCCCTTTGGAGAAAATAAAAGACGGTGGCGACTCTTGCTTCCGCGACATTTCGCGAACCAGCGTTAAACAGTCAGTTCCAGATCCACCAATCACACCAACAATCATTTTTATCATGCCCTGGACTGTTGTAGTGGTAGGCACACTGAGCATTTGGATTATAGTAAGGAGATGTAGTGTTTGGATTTTGAGAAGGCTCCTTTAGAGTGACCAGATTACACTTCAACAAGTGTGGCAAAATCTGAGATAAGGACATGTTAATTCGGGTGAACTATCTTCTAGGTGTGTCCTACCCGTGTTGATTGTTTTATCTTTGAGTTGATACAGGGTTGGAGATCATTACAGCTCCTACCATTAGATGGTGTTCAAGTTTGCTTTGATTCCTCTGACCGTAGGTAACACTTACTTCTTTCTTCCCAGAGAATGGTTTCTTTATTGTACTTAAAGACGCATCTCTCTGAATCTTATCGCTCTTGATACCAGTTGCTACTCTTTCACCTGTGAATATCAGCTTGGTGAACCCAGCTGAAGAGCTCCCAATCAGATGTTTGAAGAATGGGCCTGACAAAGTACCTAAGAACATATCTACCATCTCTCTATCAGACAAAGGAGGCTGGACTCTTTTCGCAAGATCTCCCCACTTCTGGGCATAATCTTTGAATCCCTCACTGGAACCCATAGACATGCTTTGAAGTTGTGTATGGGTTGAAGCGAGGTCAACATTGTATTGGTATTGCTTGTAGAAAGCAGCAGCCAAATCCTCTCAGTTGCAGATGTTGGTTCCCTCCAGCAGATCGAACCAATTGAATTGAGTCCCCAATAAACTTTCCTGGAAGAAATGCACCCACAAATTCTTATTAGCAGTGTGAGGCTAGATCTTCCTGACATAAGACCTTAGATGCAGCTTAGGACATGAAACTCCATCATATTTAGCAAATGCGTGAACCTTGAACTTCGGTGGAATGACCACTCCAGAAACCAAACCTAATTCTTCAAAATCCAGACCAGGTACTCTCTGAATTTCCATGGCATTAAGACAATCCTCCAGCTGTTTATATTTGTCATTAGCAGGAGGATATTGTTCTTCAGTGTAGTCAGCCTCTTCTTCATCAGACCCCAGACTGTGATCCCTTTTTTTTTTCTTCCTAATTGTCCCCCTCATTTGACGGAGTTGTGAATTCTATATCTCGCTTTGCTGGTTCTCTGAATCTCCTTCCCATATTCAGGACACCCACCAGTTTCTTTGTATTTTTCCTCTTGTCTTTGATCATGAGAGCCTTCAGGTCCTCTTGTCCTTTAGCCAAAGCCAGGAACATCTGTTGGAATTGAGCATTTTGTGCTTGAAGATCCTTCACTGTTTATCCGATATCCATCTTACTGAAATAAACAGTAGAAAGATAAGGAAACCTGTTGTGGAAAACTTGTTTATGTTATGATGCATGAACATGCGTATGCAATTGATTTCAATGACTTAGAAGATTTAAATTTGTTTAGACAAAAGGGAACAAACATTAATTGTATTAATAAGTTCAAATTTCTTACAACATGCCTCTTAGGCTTACATTGAAACAAAAGAAACAAAATGAACTACAATACAATAACAATGGCTCAAGTTTCCTATGGATGCTTCCTCTTTAGTGCGATGTAGCCATTCAGGCTCCTCTCCTCATGAAGTTGTCTCGTGAGCTCCAATGTCTTCTTCTCTCTTGCATAAAACTGGGCTTCAAAGGTGTCTCGCTCCCCCTTTAGCTAAATCTAAGCTCTTTGTAAATCTTCAAGAGAAGTAGGCATATCAGGATAAAGGACAGTATATGGAACATCTCCTTCGGCAACATGCTCTATGATGATAGGTAGAATAGTCTCATAAGGTATCATGAGATTTTGAGAGCGAGCTTGCACCCACTTGAGATAAGGCTCCAAAGGAATGGAGTTCTTATGTCCCAATGTCTTGCTATCAACTTTCACCATGCCCCGAGCTCATATGAATCTCTTATAATAACCTTGGACATTGTTCTCATAGTCAAATGCAATTCCTTGGACAAGTGCATCATGAGGACCATCCCTCCTAACATACCCAAACTGTCGCAACGCCAAACAAGGATTGTAGGTAATACCTCCCCTAATGCCAAGTAGAGGGACATTGGGAAATTCCACATAACTCTTAATAATAGTAATGTCCTCCAAGGATCAAGAACACCAATGAATATCAGAATGTGTGAGCGACATTAATCTTTTGGACCACCTCATGCCTTGTTCGTTCTTCACAACAGATTGAGGTAGGTGAAAAATAAACCACATATCTAAAAGAGGAGTGTAACACATAAGGGTCCCCCTTCTCTTCATAGTGCGAGAGTGAAGAGAATGTAAGGTATCCCCAAGCAAAGTAGGCACCAGATTGCGAGATATAAATTTTTTGACTGTGTTCACATCTATAAGTTGGTCAGGATTGGGAAACAGTACCATCCCATAGATAAGAAGAGCGATTAATTCTTCAAAGGCTTGTAAATCCAAAGCATCCCAACAATCTTGAGCCTTTTCCAACAAAAACTTGGATAGAAATCCTTTGACACCACTTCTTGTTTCCCAATTTGCCACAACATCGGATCGTTGCAAATGTAGAGCTCGAGCAATCTCCTCAGATCTTGGGTCTCTTTCAATACCGTTGAAAGGTAATTGATCAATAATAAGAATTCCCAAGAGTTAAGAGAATTCTTCCATAGTAGGCACAAGTTGGTAATCAGGAAAGGTAAAGCAATGGTGTAAAGGGTCGAAAAACTGAAAGAGCACCTTCATCATATCTTTGTCAAGGCTTGAGGTAACTAGATTGAGAAGTCGACCATGTCTCTTGGTGAACGGATAATTCTCAGGGATTCTTGATGCTAATTTTTTGAGTCGAGGAGGCACTCTCACGAGGTTGACTTGGATAGTATTCATGCGAGTGGAAGTCATGTCCTACAAAACAAAACAAAAATAAATCTCTAGGTCCTTAAAATGGTTAGTGCAAAATGCCATGGTATGATGTCATGATGTTATGTACAAGTAAATATAAACACACAAAGCAAACAAGTCCTTAGGTTTAGGCTTGCATGGAGTTCATAGGTAAGTACCCTCTTGAAGTTTAGTTGGTTCAACCTGTCCTAGAAAGTAATCGGGTTCTAGGTAATCTCAATATCATTGATCTTTCTTCATCGGGCATTGTTTCAGCGCAAGCCTCTTTATTGGCGACCTAAATATCCTGAAAGTACGATCTCAATGAACATAGTATGGATGCACCAAATCTGGCTATCTCACTACTTCCTAATGGCCAAGCTGTTCAATTAAAGGTTCTAAGGTTAATTAGTACTTCATGACACCACACAGTGGCCCCGTATTCTCCTTGACTAAACTCAAGGGCTACCGGTACCAACAAATATGTCACACTAACATAGTCATCACTTCAATCATGTCGGTATACCGCCACACAATTTCCGTGATCTATTTCTACTTACCTAATGGTGTTCTTCGATCTGGGTAGAGGATCAAAATAAACCAAAACAAAAGCCCAAAATGTAAAGCAAACAAATCAAACAATAAAAGCAATTAAATATGATCTAGATCTAAGGTAACCCCACTTTTTTTTATCATCCCCAGCAGAGTCTCCAGTTCTGTCATATGGCGGGAGAACTGACTCGGGTGTTTTGCATTTTGTCGCAAAATGTTGGGGATAGCAAGAGCCTCCACCGACTTTTCTTTTATCCAATAAGGAAAGGGTGAAAAGAACAGGAAAGACCTTTGGAGACATTTTCTTGAGTTAGAGGGGCAGGTTATAAAAAGGGAAGGGGTTAGCACCCTTTTCATCCATAGTTATCTACGGGCTCTTAGTTGCTTGCTAGATCGCTTTGAAAAATGCTTTGTTTGAAATGTGTTTGTGGTGGGTATTTTAAAGTATTTTGAAAACACCTTTGTTTCGGCAAACTTTTAATGATTCTCGTCTCTATAAGAATGTATACAAAGTGTTAGTTTTGAAAATAGTTCAAAGAAATGTTTGTTTTTGAAGATGTTTTGAAAGTGTGAGTGTGAAAATGGTTTTGATTTATTGAGCAAGCGACTATGAGCGTCCTACCTACTCAAAAGTTATTTGTTCTTTTCCTCCTCCTTTAGATGTTGCTATCTTACCATTGATTGGTAAGAAGCTCCATCATTAGATGTGAAGGGACGGGCGTGGGTCAATCGTATAATCATAGAAAGCAACTTCTGAGACGTTTTAGCAATTTTCGTAAGGGACTAGATCGTTTACCGAAGGCAACATCAAGGGACATCGAGGGACTGCGATCCTTTTTTATCGAGGGTCTTTGCTAAAACACCCATATTCGAGGGACATGACTATTTTTTAAGGCAACAAGCGGGGCTACCCTAAAGGTGTACGTGTGCGAAGTGTGTTTGATTGCATGCATTTTTATCTTTGAAATTAGGATTCTCTAATGGTTGATTTTATCTTGCCATACACACCCTAATTACTAACAATTTATATTAAAGCGGTAATTTGTGGAAATTAAAATCCTAAGCTATTACATCATTAGAGGAGTGGGGGTACAATTTACAAATGGGGATGAAGTAGAAACTTAAGTATTACAACCATATCGAATAATAATGAAGGCAATGTAAAATCAGTGTAAAATAAAGGAAAAAATGCATTTTGAACTACTATGTGTCGACATATGTTGCTATGCATTGACACATAACTTTCCTTGCCCCTGCCAAACCAAACCAACTTAGTATGAGTCGATGCATAAAGGGATGTGTCGACTCATGCGCCTGTTTGTGTCGACACATACGCGTTTTATGTCGACTCATGCACCTTTCACCTTTCTGTTTTGGGGCCTGGATAACAGTATGAGTCAATAAATAAGGCTATGTGTCGACTCATACCCTGTTTTTTCACTAGAATGAGTCAACCCAAGTGGGTATGTGTCGACTCATGCTGCAGTTTTTTACCTTAAACATTGTTTTATTGTCTGTTTGGGTCAGTTTACAGTATGCAATTGATAAACATAAACAACAAGCAAATAGTTAGCTCAAGGGGGGTAATGACTACTACATTTTATCTTCAAAAATAAATCATGCATGAAAAATGAAAAGCTCATAGTTAAGAAGACTTACCTTGGGACTGAACTTGGTGTTTTAAGCCTGAATACTTTTCCAGCTGCTGTGATGGCTCCAATGAATCTCCAAGAAGCTGTCTGAAATTGTTGAATCACACTAACTTAGTCAAGTTATACAATACTATTTTTGTGTTTGGAGGGTGAAGATAATGATACTATAAAAATGTTCTTGTGTTTGAACAATCTCTATGTAATAAGGTGTTTGGTTTATAGGAGAGTTTGCAAGATGGAATAATGGATTGAGGGTTTCTGTTTTGGATGAAAGTATAGCTGTTTTTTTCTTCTTCTGAATGAGCAAAGATTATAAAGAATATTTCTTTTCTGCTCAAAACTCTCCATTCTCTCTCTAAAAGCACACCTCTTGTGTGTTGTGTAAACAGTCTATTTATAGAGGAAGTTTGCTGGAATTTTGGGAGGGAAATAAATAACAATTTGTACTGTTTGGGTATGTTGTCTTCATAGCGTTTTTTGATGTAGCTCTTATGTGCTAATTTGGTGCAAATATGGGGCTGAGATAATGCAGGCTTGGATTGGTTTAAGAGCAGCATAACAGGGTTGTTTTGCAGCAGTTTTGGAGTGTTGTGGCAGCATAGCAGGGTTGTTTTGCTCAGGACAGCAGATTGTCTTCTAAACATGGTTTTAAGCTTGTAATGAGCAACACTTGTAGCATGATACAAGTCTGTTTTGTGGACCAATTTATGCAGATTGTATCAAAGATAAAGCATTGTGGCAAGGTTTTTGAGTCAAAGGAAAAAGTTCAAACAAAACAAAGTTTTAGGATTTGTAATCTTGCAAAAATGCCAATTTGTAATAACTTGAATTATTTGTAACATCTTGGACCATTTGTAACATCTTAAACTATTTGTAACATCTTTAATTATTTGTAACATCTTGAACTATTTTGAATTGTAGTGAAAAGATGTCATTAAGCAATGAACTTATCTTAGAAAATTTTCCAAGTCTTGCAAAAGTTGGATTTTTGACTTTCTTGATTTTTTATGATCAAATTTCATATTTTGGATGTCTTGATGAAATGTGATTTTTGGGACTCAATTTTGGTCAAGAAGTCAAAGTTTGACTTTTTAGTGTACAGTTGACTTTTTCCACCAGTTGACCGAATTTTGTCTATCAATCCACTAATCTCAAGAGATGAATTGAAATATGCGATTAGGTCAAAATGACGCGCTCGGATCCTTGAGATCATGCTTCCAACCAATAAGCCAGGTGTTAGGTCAAAAATCAAAATTCGGTCATTTTCAGTCAAAATCCTAATTTTACCCTTTTTGCCCTTTTGATAATTTGAATGACTTTCTTGGAAAATTGTGATCCAAGACTTGAAACTTGACAAAAATAATCCTGAGAGTCCATAATGATCCATGAAAGTAATTTGAAACATTACAAATCCAATTGCCTTTGTACAAACTCAAACCCTAATTTGAGGCATCAGTTTTGAGGAGATTATTTGACCTAGTCGATGCTTGCGCAAACTTTAGTCATTGGAGATATTTGTAGGAAATATCTTGAGAAATGAGAGGATAAATTATAGGGTACAACAAGAGGCAATCATCGACAGACGAAGGTATCGACGAGCAAAGATACATGGTGGCGGGAACGGTTACCAGCACATAAGCTAGTAAGGACGTGGGAGATGTTCAAGAGCAGTTTAGAACAGTTCTCCATAAATTCCAATGTGAGCTAGTAACCATCGACGAATACATATTTAGGATTTATATTTAAGCTAATATTTGTATTTGTGTCAAGGGTCACATTTCTTCATATTTAAGAGCAATACACTCAAAGTACCCGCATCTAAGAGACAAACGAGTTTCAGGCTTAATAATGTATGAATGCTTCCACATTTAAATTCATAGAATTTTCCAATTTTTAACTTTAGATTACAAGTCTTGTGTTTAATTTATCTACTTTGCAATTGTATTTATCTTTTTCCCTTTTACCTTTTATAAACCTAATTTAACCCAAAAAAACACAAAAAAACACCAATTCTAGGATTATTGTAGCAGATCCTGTAAGTAACCTTTAATAAGAGGATAATGATTGTTTCACGGAGAAACAAGTTTGGGTACAGAGGAAGCAAAGATAAATCAAATGGTCCTCCTTCAAAACCCTGAGGGCGCTACAGGTGCCACCTGAGGTGCCTGCTCAGGTGCCACCTCAGGTGTCTGGGATGTAGGTTGTGGTTGGACCTGAGATGTCAGTTGTGTGACCTCTGTTGTTGGTTGGGAACCAAATACCTCTCCCACCTCAAGTACCATCAGTGAGAAGTGCATCTACGGGATGACGAACGTAGGGAGGGATAAACTGGAGAATCGCGCCTGCTATAAGAGGACAATAAAGTTATAGTAGAAACGGGAACACCAGAGGCAGATGCAGTAGTATGCGTATCCAACATAGTATGTCCAGAGGCAAGAGGAGCTTGGGATGCCTGACTCCTTTCTCTCTACACAGAAGCATGTTGTACAAGTAGATTGTGCCTCAATCTAGATGGTATCTCATCCATTACTCATGTAGAAGTATGAAAAACAACGTTAACATAAAGACCATTGTTCAAAATGATGAGGAAAATATAAACAGACTAAAACTAGAAATGCATTTCCGGTTTTGTTCAAAATGAAAACCAGAAATATATTTTCGGTTCGACCTGCAATTTCAAGCTCCGTCAATGGCAAAGTAGAGGAACATATAAGCTCAAATAAAATGTCACTGATCATCAAAATGAGCCTTACAACAGTTAACTAATGAGGCATAATATTGAAAACAAACAACAAATTCCCAATTTCTAACCTAAAACACTAATTTGAGTAGAAATTACATAAACTATAAATAACTCAAAAATAACTTACAATTGTTGATTTTCCATGATTGAGTGTGGTTGGACACTTGAGTTAACTGATGCTTGACAATTTGTGATGATTTTTTTTGTAAATTTGGTTTGATATTGTAATAATGATGTTTGAGAGAAATGGCTATTGAATGTGTTTTGTTTTTGTTGTTTTGAAAACTATTATGTAATGAGGGAGAAGAATAGTTGTGGCATGTTTAAGTCGCTACCAAAGCTGAAAATATATTTCTGGATAATATCGAAAGTGCATTTCTGGTTTATAGATTGCATGTTACTTTGATTCGCAGGCCACAATTGTGGTTGGGATGCAACCAGAAATATATTTTTGGTTTACACCCAATTTTTATAACTATCATGGTGCGTACCAGAAATATATTTTTGGTTTTAAGGGGTATTTAGGGAATTTCACGTGATGCGCTAGAAAATCATAAGGTTTATATTCAATGCAAAACAACGTGCAAAAATATATTTTCGATTATTGTGCTGACAGAAAAAGAAAGAGTTATGTTGGTAGTGGGTCTTTTTTGCGCTTTGTTTCACATTGAATACAAAGACATATACACCAAAACATACTACAAAAACATATAGAACAAAGACATATATAAATAGATATCAGTAAATAATACAAAAGGTGCCCGTAGTCAATATAGGGGATAATCCAAAATATTATCCAAATACAATCAAAATAATAATAACCGAAATAGATATACAACAGAAAATACTACTGAGTATGGCGAACTCTAAGTCGGCCCGTCACCCTCCCCACACTCCTCCGCTTCCTCCTGTATTGTAGATCCTGTAACGCCCCCATTTTATTTAATATTATATTATATTAATATTTTCGAGTTACCGTTTGACGTTTATTTTTGCGACGAGAATATTTAAATTAACCGGTACATCTGTTAATATATTCGGCGACATTTTATTTGGTACAATATTTATTTTGAGGGACCGGTAATTATTTTATTCGGTCCGGTATTTATTTTGAGGGACCGATAATTATTTTATTCGGTCCGGTATTTATTTTGAGGGACCGGTAATTATTTTGTTCGGTTTGGTAAAATATTATTCGGACCGATATTTAATTTTTCGGAGTTATTTTAATTATTTGGAGTTATTTTGATTAAGTGGTCTTTTGAATTATATTTTGGGTTAGTAAGACTAGTGGAGGGTAGTATGGTATTTTCATGTTGTCTTAAGACCAAAATCCAAACAAAGGCATTAGTTGTTGTTTTATGAGAGATAGAAGTATCATAACAACAAAAACACACTTTGAGAGAGTTAGAGAGAGCTTAAGGTCTTGGAAGAGAAGAAGAGGAGCAAGAACAAAGCTTGGGTTTTGGGTTGGTTGGAACATCAAGAATCATTTCAAACATCTAAGGTAAGGGGTTTGATTTTCCAATGCTTATAGTTAGGGTTTGATTTGGTATATTTTGATTTGGGATAAAATTGATGTTAGGGTTCTTGAGATTTGTTGAGATAAATTAGGAGAGTTAATTTAGGTGTTAGTGTTGTGGGATTAATGCTATGTTAATAGAAATTAAATTAGGAAAACTAAATTATATTAATTAAGTTTAGTTTATAACAAAAAAAACCAGCAGTATAATCATTTTATGAAGTTTAGAAAACTAGAACTAACAGTATGTTTATTTTGTGAAGTTTAGAAAACTAGAACTAGCAGTATGTTCATTGTGTGAAGTTTAGAAAACTAGAACTAGCAGTATGTTCATTTAATGAAGTTTAGAAAAAGTAATAGAAGTATGCAAAATTACTAGCAATATGTTCATTTAATGAAGTTTAAAAAACGTAATAGCAGTATGCAAGATTACTAGCAGTATGTTCATTTAATGAAGTTTAGAAAACGTAATGGCACTATTAGAAATTGAAAGTAAGTTTAGAAAATTATTTAATTTATATTTTGTTTTTATTTTCTTAATTTAATATATTAAATATTTATATAATTAAATACAAATATGACATAAGTTAGCCAATTTAATTTGGGACCCGATTATGTTCCGATTTTCCGATTTCGACAATTTCAGCGACGGAGCAAGTTGCTCCGAATTTAACGAAACTTGACGTGCTAGCTAATTTTGACGTGTAGAACTTTGTAGTGAGGTTAGTTTTTCGAGATTACGAGTTTTTAACGGAGCGACCCGAAATAGGCCAATTTACGGTTAATTTGAAAAGGGTTACGTTTTAGTTGGTTTAAGTCGCGTATGGACAATCTGATTGCGACGTTAATGATTATGATTGATGTCGATTATTATGAATGACTTTCGCGACGATTATTGATGTTTGACTATTTTTACGTGTTTGAAATTTAGTGAATTATTTGATAATGATGTGGTGTGATTAAATATGATGTTAGCGACAGTTTATTTATAATGAATACTTGATGATATGCGATGCGATGATATGTTTATCTTGATGTGGATGAATATGGTGACGTGGGTTTTATACCAATTTTGATGTGCGATGATGATGTTTTGTTGTGTCGTGTTTGTGATGTCGTGTTGTCGAGTCACATATATTGCATTGGCGACGAGGGCTTTTATGCCAAGCGACGAGGGCTTTTATGCCAAAACGACGATGGGCTTTTATGCCGAATGTCCCTAATTATGGACAAAGCGACGGGTACCACATGCATAACATAGTCGTGTCTCATGGAGTCGGTTATGTTTATTTTTTAGTCTTTTGGCGTTGAGTTTTATTTAATGGCTTATAATGAATTGCGATGTTATATGATACCTTGTTTTGTGACGATTTTTGTGTTGTACATAAAGTGATTATGATGTGATAATTTCATGAAAATTATGCGATGGATATAACATGACGGTAAAGCGACGATATGAGTTTATGACAATGGAGTTTATGTCTTGTTTTGACATGATTATGGTGATTATGTGATGATATTAAAGTGTTGATCTTATACACTAAATTATGATTTTAAAGTATGTGAGATTTGATATTTGTTGACATATTCTTATTAACCTATATCATTTATGATTCCAAAACTATTTATATATTTTATTATGCCTTTAATTATATGTTTTGGAGTATCTCACCCTTTACTTGTTTCGCCGTTGCCTTTATATTGGTAACGTGCAGGTGATCCGAGAGGATGGTGAGGATTAGCTCGAGTCTCTTTATTTTGAGTCGCTCTGCTCTGATAGTAGTAACACTTGGGATTTGGGCGACGTTATTATTTTGATAGGATAGTTTATGTATACTATCTTATGACTTTATGTATTGATGATAACATGATGATACATACATTTTGTGAACACATCCGATGTGATGTGATTAGTCATATGTTTATATGATGATTTATGTTATGAATCGGTATATCCGACTTTTAATTTTGTGATGTGCATTATAATGCAAAGTGATGAAAAACACGAATATGTGATACCTCAACTTATGTTTGGATGAAATTTTGAAACTCTGATTTTATTATTAATTACGAGGGGTAGAATTGGGGTGTTACATTAGTGGTATCAGAGTAGGTCGGTCTGTCCGGCCAAGTTGTTGAGTTTGTTGTCGTCTGTTAATCAAGTATGGTTATTTTTTGATTTTAATCCTTGTTTTGTTGTGAGCAGAAGTTGTTATGGCTGGAAGGAACACTGGTAGGAATGATGAGGCTCTTGCTGCTGCTATGCAGGTAATGGCTCAGGCTTTCCAAAACCCGCCGAATGCTGACGAGAACGCTGGGTCTCGTAGTTTAGCAACCTTCCAAAGAGATAATCCTCATACTTTCCAAGGAAAGTATGATCCCGAAGGTGCTTTGGCGTGGCTGAAGGAGATTGAAAAAATCTTTCGTGTGATGGATTGCACTCCTGTGCAAAGGATCTGTTATGGTACTCATAAACTAAGTGCTGAAGCAGATGACTGGTGGGTTGAAACCCGTCAGAGGCTTGAGATTGCTGGTGAGGAAGTGTCATGGGAAGTCTTCCGAAGGGAATTCATGAGGAAGTATTACCCGGAAGATGTTCGGGGAAAGAAGGAGATAGAGTTCCTTGAATTAAAGCAAGGAAGCATGTCTATCACTGATTATGCTGCAAGGTTCACTATGTTGGCCAAGTTCTATCTGCATTATGATGGGCCGAATGGCGAGTTCTCTAAATGCATCAAGTTTGAAAATGGTTTGCGTCCTGAGATTAAGAAAGCTGTTGGTTATCAGAAAATCCGTGTCTTTTCGGATTTGATTGATAGTTGTAGGATCTTTGAGGAGGACAGTAATGCTCATTATAAGAATATGTCTAATAAGAGAAACAAAGGTCAGCAAAGTCGTGGAAAACCGTATGATTCTCCAGCTGGTAAATGGAAACATAAAGTTTTTTAAGGGCGAAGAACTAGTGGGGGAGATGCTCCTGCTAGTATTGTTTGTTACAAGTGTGGGAAACCTGGCCAGAAGAGTAATGTTTGTCAAAGCGATGTTAGAGCTAAGGAGAATGAGGTGAGATGTTTTCGATGTGGATAAGTGGGCCATATGACTCGCGATTGTAGACATAAGGATGTGGTCTGTTTTAATTGTGGTGAGGGAGGTCACATTAGTGCTCAATGTAAGAAGCCTAAGAGGACTCAAGGAGCATGAAAGGTGTTTGCTTTGTCGGGTGCTCCGACGGCAAACAAGGATGGTCTTGTTCGAGGTACTAGTTTCATTAATAGCTTTCCTCTTATTACTATTATTGATACTGGTGCTACTCACTATTTTATTGTTGTTGATTGTGTAAAGAGATTGGGTCTCACTTTGTCGTCTCTGGATAGAGATATGGTGGTAGAAGTTCCGGCTAAGGGAACGATTACTACTTCTTTTGTGTGTGCAAGTTGCCCTTTATCAATCTTGGATAGAGACTTTATGGTGGATCTTGTTTGTTTACCGCTTGTCGGGTTGGACGTGGTTTTAGGTATGGACTGGTTAAAAGCTAATTATGTCCATATTAATTGCTATGACAACACTGTGAGGTTTTCTTCCTTAGTAGAAGAAGAACAATCTATGTTAGTGTCAAAGAAGCAGTTGAATGAGTTCATGAAGGATGAGGCGTTGGTTTTCTGGTTGATGGCGACTCTTTCTGTGGAGAGTCAAGCTGTGATTGCAAACCTTTCAGTGGTGTGCGACTTTCCCGAAGTATTCCCTGATGAGATTCCTAGTGCACCTCCAGAAAGAGAAGTTGAATTTTCCGTGGATCTTGTCCCTGGTACCAGACCTATCTCTATGGTACCATACAAGATGTCTGCATCTGAGTTAGCAGAATTGAAGAGCCAATTAGAAGATTTTCTCAAGAATAAGTTTGTTAGACCTAGTGTGTCACCGTGGGGAGATCCTGTGTTATTGGTGAAGAAGAAAGACGATAGCATGAGACTTTGTATTGATTATCGTCAGTTGAATAAAGTGACTATCAAGAATAGGTATCCACTTCCTAGAATTGATGATTTGATGGACCGATTGGTTGGCGCTCGCATGTTTAGTAAGATTGATTTAAGATCGGGTTACCATCAAATAAGGGTGAAAGAAGAAGATGTTCAGAAAACTGCTTTCAGGATGAGGTATGGACATTACGAATATTTAGTGATTCCTTTCGGTGTCACTAATGCACCGGGAGTATTCATGGAGTACATGAATCGTATATTCCATCCTTACTTGGATCGTTTCGTGGTTGTTTTCATTGATGATATTCTAGTTTATTCAAAATCGGAAGAAGAGCACGCAAAACATTTGTGCATCATGTTGGAAGTTCTGAAAGAGAAGAAGCTTTATGCTAAGTTGTCAAAGTGCGAGTTCTGGTTAAGTGAAGTGAGCTTTTTGGGGCATGTCATTTCTGGTGATGGCACAGCAGTTGATCCTTCTAAATTTGATGTTGTGTTGAGAAGGGAGACTCCTAAGTCTGTTACTGAGATTAGAAGTTTCTTAGGATTGGCTGGTTACTATAGAAGGTTCATTGAAGGTTTTTCTAAGTTGGCGCTCCCTTTGACAAAGTTGACTTGTAAAGGAGTTGCATTTGTGTGGGATGTCAAGTATGAAGAATGTTTTGCGAAATTGAAGAAAATGTTGACAACGGCTCTGATCTTGATTCTAACTAATCCTGAAGAACCATTTGTTGTTTATTGTGATGCTTCTAAGATGGGTTTAGGTGGTGTACTTATGCAAAATGGAAAAGTGGTTGCTTATGCTTCTAGGCAATTGAATATTCATGAGAAGAATTATCCTACGCATGATTTGGAGCTTGCAGCAGTTGTTTTTGTGCTTAAGATTTGGAGGCATTATCTTTATGGTTCTAGATTTAAAGTATTTAGTGACCATAAAAGCTTGAAGTACTTGTTCGATTAGAAATAGCTTAATATGAGACAAAGAAGGTGGCTTGAATTGTTGAAAGATTATGATTTTGGATTAAATTACCATCCTGGTAAAGCTAATGTGGTGGCCGATGCTTTAAGTCGAAAGACTTTGCATATGTCATTGTTGATGGTGAAAGAGTTGGAATTGATTGAGCAATTTAGAGATATGAGTCTTGTAGTAGAAGTGACGCCGAAGAGTGTTATCTTGGGAATGTTAAAGATCAATAATGATTTCCTTGATAGTGTTAGAGAAGCTCAGAAGCTTGATGTGAAACTTATTGATTTGTTGGTTGGTATTAGACAAATTGAAAATGAAGATTTCAAGTTGGATGCTCAGGGTGTATTAAGGTTCCGAGATAGGATTTGTATTCCCTATGATGTGAATTTGAAGAGAATGATCTTGGAAGAAAGTCATAGAAGTAATTTAAGTATTCATCCCGGAGCGACCAAAACGTATCAAGATTTAAAGAAACTATTTTGGTGGTCGGGCATGAAAAGAGAGGTGGCTCAGTTTGTTTATGCTTGTTTGACTTGTCAGAAGTCTAAAGAGGAGCATCAGAAACCTGCAGGGTTGATGCAACCGTTAGAGATTCCGGAGTGGAAATGAGATAGCATTTCTATGGATTTCGTAACGGGGTTACCGAACACACCAAGAGGACACGATGCGATTTGGGTGATTGTTGATAGGCTTACGAAGTCGACTCACTTTATTCCTATTAACATCACTTATCCCGTATCGAAGTTGACGGAAATTTATACGCATGTGATTGTGAGATTACATGGTATTCCTTGGTGTATTGTTTCGGATAGAGATCTGAGGTTTACTTCTGAATTTTGGAAGAGCTTGCAAGAGGCTTTGGGTTCAAAGTTGAGGTTGAGTTCGGCTTATCATCCTCAAACTGATGGTCAGACGGAAATGACGATTCAATCGTTGGAAGACTTGTTACGTGCTTGTATTCTTGAACATGGTTGTTCATGGGATACATATCTTCCTTTGATTGAGTTTACTTATAACAATAGTTTTCGTGCTAGTATTGGAATGACACCGTTCGAGGCTTTGTATGGTCGGAGGTGTAGAACTCCTTTGTGTTGGCATGAGTCGAGAGAAAGTGTGGTGCTTGGACCAGAATTGGTTAGAGAGACTACTGAGATGGTGAAGATGATTAGAGAAAAGATGAGAATTTCTCAAAGTCGACAAAAGAGTTATCATGATAAAAGGAGAAAAGACTTGGAATTTCAAGATGGTGATCATGTATTTTTACGAGTTACTCCTACAACCGACGTTGGGCGAGCATTAAAGTCGAAGAAGCTAACTCCTTGCTTTATTGGTCCTTACTGTTGTACCCTAAAATTCGCCCTCTTATTTTATCAAGATTTCCCCTCACAAGACTCTTTGGACTCAAGACCAGATTAGGGTTTGCTCTGCTCAAGACCTCACCTTACACTGATGACCTGAAATTAGGGTTTGGGTTTGCAAAAGGATTTTTGTAATTCTAATGCCTCATGTGACTTTCATACTTCATGTGTAACCCCTAAGATTGCTCATACCAAGTTTCAAGCTTTGAATCAAATTTTTGCCTAGTCAATTGGACAGTTTACCTAAAAATCAGTTGTATTAAGGAAAAAGTCAACTGTGGCCAATTTGCAGTCAAACCTCATAATTTTTTATCCACATCAACATGATAAACTCATATGAAACATTTGATCAAGTTTGGACCACAACTCCTCAAGAAATTTGATCAGATCATCAAAAGGGCAAAATGGTCATTTTTAGGGTTTTGACTGCAGAAGGGCAATTTCTTATTTTTAACCTAGCCAATGGAAAATTGGGTTCAATAATAGTTTCAAGGACTCAATGGCATCATCTTGACCTAATCATAAGGTTCAAAAGATCTCAAAAGCATTAGATTGACATATGAATTTTCCAGTCAACTGATCAAAAATCAACTGTACACTGAAAAGTCAAACTTTGACTTTTTGGTCAAAATCAAGTGCCAAGGGTCATTTTTCATCAAGATATGTCAAAACATGAAACTTTTTGACCAAGAAACCTAATTTTGGAAATTAGGGTTTAAGATTGAAAAATTTCATAACTTAGAATTTTTCTAAGTTATGAAAATTTCTTATTTTTTCCCAACTTTTCCCAACTTTTTCACCATGATGAAATTGGATTCAAGGAAAACTTCCCACATTAAAGTTGTAGTCCTACACAAAAACTACAACTTTTATTCACAAAGTTTTCCCAAAAGATGCTTTGATCTCAAGTTATGATTTTGTGAATAAGGGTCCATGAAACTTTTAACTTAGTGAAATTTTGCCCTAGTTTAGGCAGGATTTTAACCTATCTTCATGGAAACTTTTCACATAGTTCCAAGTGGAATATCAAAATGAATTTCAAAGATGGATTGTAGAGTATGTTACAAGCTTTCCAAAATGTCCAAGAACTCTCCAAGATCATTTGTGGTTAGGGAGAATCGAAGGAATGAAAATGGTCATTTCTCACTTTTGTCCATGGCATTTTGCACATTGCTACAAGTTGCAAATCTGTCCTAAGCATGCTTGTACTTGTTTTACAAGTCTTAAACCTTTCCAAACTCCTTAATTTAATGTAAATACAATGGATATTGGTCTTATTCTGAGCTATGAAGCATTACACATTGATTTATTCCAAAAATGGCATAAAGGTTGCAATATCATTTCCATAAAGCACACTTTTTGCAATTTTGTATTTCTTGAGCCATGGACTCAATCTCTTGCAACAAACAAAGTCCATAAACATCAGGAAAAGCTCACCAACTATGTGCAGGCCCTGAGCTAGCTTGTACAACCTTGGCTTTTGTCAACTCACCTTTTGCTTCAAAAATAAGAAACCTTGCAAAAGGTCCACAACTTGTGCATCTGTAAAAACCAAGCTTTGTGACCATTTGAAACAACCTCAGCACATTAGACCAAGCCAGAAACACGAGCTCATAGCATCTCAAACACCCTTAAGCACAAAAATCACAAGTTCTTGCCCAAACAGGGCATCCTCTGCAGAACCACTTCCAAAACATATTCCACTCGTGCGTTTTGCCTTGAACCACTTCAAACACATTGCATACATCCCATCCAAGCTACCCAAGTCCCTGTCCAACAACTGTAACTTCATTTTCAAGCTTCACCATTTTTAATTTCTTAGTTTGTAGGTTGAGTTCTATAGGGACATTCAGGCCATTTCAAAGCAAGCTAAGCAATGGGAAAGGTCAAGGGAACATCAAGCAAGCTCAAAAGTCCTTTAGGCCTCATTCAAAGTTGCTGCATTGCCATATTCGAACTTGACTGAACAAGGTAATTTCCAACTTTCTATCTCCTTATTTATACATCCTTAGGCTTAGGTTTGTGAAGCAAAAATGTATCCCTTAATGTCCTTGAGTTGTACATATGCATAGTTCTTATTTATATCAACTGAGCTAGGAGAATTTGGATGTTGAAGTTGCTGAAAAAACTAGGTCATAAATTAGGGGCACTGAAATTCTCCCTGGTTTCTTAGAGTTAGATCAAGTTTTTTATATGGTTGGAATCGTGATTTAACAAGCTACAAGTTTCATGTTACAAGATTTCATTTTTAAGCATGTATGCAGGAGTTATAAGTTTGTACATGGCGTGCGCATTTTTCTGTCTAAAGGACAGGGACGAAGTGGGACATGGGTTGGGCCTGGCTTGCTTGACTTTTGACACCCCCTTGGCCCATTTATTATATTTTGTATTATTTTTCATTTCTTTTGTGATTTCTGACTTTATTTTTTTTTCTAAATATTAAAAATCACCAAAAAAAATTCTTTATTTTTATATTTTTATTTTATTATTTTTTATGACAAAAAAATAGTTTATTAGGTTAAATACTTTTATTTTCTTAAATAAATTTGTAAATAATATTAAAATACTTACATATTTTTATTTTATTATATTATACACTTAAAATATTATTTTCTCACATATTTTATTTTTTAACATCTTTGTATATATTTTTATCTATTATCTTGTACATAAATAATAATAGGATATATATATTTTCTTTTAAAACAAAATTAGGGTTTTCACCCTTTTCCAAAAATAATCATTTTTATTTTCTTATTTTTAAGATATAAATAAATTTATTTTACATACATAAAATAAATACAAAAACATTTTTTGCATACTTACATTTATTTGCATATTTAAATATTTGCTTATTTATTTATTTGTACAAATAAATTCAATTGGGTTGTAATAATTTTAGGGTTTTGTTTTGAGCAATATCCCCTTATTCAAACTTGTACTCTCATAATAATGTTGTAATAGTCTTAGATTTACTTTTACGCATTTTATCGCTTTCAAATGCCATGATAGTAAATTAGGGTTTGTATGAAAAGAACAAAAATCAAACAAATAGCATGACTAAACACAAGACAAAAATGCATGAAAAATGACAACACAATGCACACAAGCACCCCTAGGGTTTCATCCACTTGTTGCCTTAAACATGGCCATGGTATGCATGCTAGGTATCTTGGCAAAACAAAAAAACAAAAGATCATAGTCCCTCGATGACACTATCTTGGTTGCCTAAAACAAAAATGATCTAGTCCCTCATAACTTGCTAAGATACTTGGCAATATTGTTATCATGGTCATACGATGACCCACGCCCGTCCCGTTTAACATCCAAAGATAGGGTTGTTTACCAAATAGAATGGTAAAACAACAATGTCAAAGGGTTAAAAATGTGTAGGAATGATATTTGAGTAGGGTAGACAACTCCTAGTTACTTGATCAATTTGCAAACCATCCTTGCTATTTTCAAACATCATACAACACATTTTCAAAACATTTCCCAAAACAAACTTTCAAACATTGGAACATTTTTCAAAAGACAAACACCTTTGTATATATTCAAACAAGAATCATTACAAAGGTTGCCTATACAAAGGCCTCTTTTCAAAATACTTTCAAAACCACACACAAAAGCACCATTTCAAACAATTGAAAAGCAAAAGCAAGTGATCTAAAACAAGTAACTAAGAGCCCATGGAAAACCATGGATGAAAAGGGTGCTAGCACCTTCCCTTTTTATAATCTACCCCCCGAACCCAAAAACAATCTCAAAGGTCTTTCATGTGCTTTTTTACCTTTCCTTTTGGATAAAATAAAAGTCGGTCGCGACTCTTGCTAAACCGCAACATTTGCAAACACAAACGCAAAACCTCAAGTCAGTTCTCCCATCGCATCACAGAACTGGTGACTCTGCTGGGGAAAAATTCTAAAAGTGGGGTTACCTTAGGGTTTAGATCACCTTTACATGCTTATCTTGCTTGACTTGATTGCTTTACATTTGGTTCTATTGTTTGGGTTTGAATCCTCCATCCGAATTTGGGAAACATTCATAGGTAAATAGTGATCGGGATTATACTTATGTATCCAATGATTCAGACTGCAAGTTCATAGTCTTATCGTGTAGTTTTAAAAGATATCGAACCACAGAGACTGATGAATCGATCTACCGTCTTCTATTGTTACTTCGTAAATCTAAAGCTAATGAATGTTTTGATTGGGTTGTAGGGAAAACTAAATACTAAATTAAGTTGGATTTTTAATAATCAATGAGCGTAACTACCAGTATGCAATAGTCGAACCTCGGGAACTAGCAACCGGTTGGGTGTCTTTATATTTTCAAAACAGCTTTCAGTAAAACTTATTTAGTTTAAAAATCCTCGTCTCACACTGTCGTTTTGTTGATCTAGGTTATGCAGTTAAGTCCTAACGTACGCTTCCGCCATCCTGCAGGAGTTAAAAACACCTTTTGAAAACTAAATAAAATCTTAATTAACTTTAAAGTGCTTCCACTGTATTTTAAGCTAATGCCTAATTACTACTGTCCAGTTAAAAGATCTCAAACTTCCTCTTTGTTAACCCTAACCTCTATCTGTTCTTTACTTTCGTAACAAAACAATTTAATGATTAAAAATAGTAACTTAGGCAAGAAAAGAAAGTTTTGTAGTAAAAATAATCCTAACTAAGTTACTCGTTCCCTCGGTTAAGTGACTTTACATACCGGTATAAGAATTCTAGCCTAACATAATATCAGACCAAATCACAGAATAATTTAAGAGAAATACGAAAATAAACATAATTATATTGATTAAAAACAATAAGAATTCGTAAACATAAACCTGGTAATAATTCTGAAGATAGAAGCACTCATGCACAAACTGTAGGCTTTGCTTCGATCGGTGAATAGATGTAACCGTACAATGAAAATAAATGCTGGAGGGGATATAGAAATAACTGGAAAATAAAATAATGCTTAAAGAATATTTGCTAAGAGTAAAAATAAATTCTCCAAAGTTTCTTCCAAAAAGAAGAACTCATTTCTCGTATGGTCCAAGGCTCTATTTATAAGTCTTGTGTGATAAGTTCGTTCTCGGAAATGTAGGAACAGTTTGTGTTCCTTTGAGAAATAATAGGACCATTAATTTTGTTACGTTCCTCATGCTTTGACTGAGTGGATCAGATGATATCGGTGATCGTTAGATTTACTTTGAATTGGCTTTTGTCTGTTGGATGCGAAGAAAGTGGGAGAAAATGGCCTTGTGGCGTTCGTCACGTCCAAGTGACGATAGTCACTTGGTCATCCTCAATGCGTGACGTTCGGTAATACTCCTTGACGATCGTCAAGGTCTTCTTCATGGTGGGGCACGTGCTCACATGCTTGATGGGCTTAAGCTCATTTCTTCTCCTTTGGCCCTTTTTGCTATCTTTGCACCTCTTTTTCTTCATTTCTTCCAAAGTGTTCAGCTTAATGTATATCTGCGAAAATAGAAAAATACCTGCATAATACCTATAAAATAATTTAATTTAAACTAAAGTATGAGAAGTATTTTGTGTATATCAAGCCAGAAATATCACATATTTGTGTGTCATCAAACTCCCCCATACTTAAACTTTGCTTGTCCTCAAGCAAATTCTAAGTACGATGTTTTTCTAAACATGGTCAGATGCACGGTTATGACTCGGATCAACTAATATATAGCTGCGTTGTGTTTTTGTCAGAAAATCGATGGCTCGATTCATGCTCCATTACTACGTCAATGACACTAGACAGTCCCATTTTACATAAACTAGTTACAGGTCCTATCATAGCCTACCTCGAGTATTTGTCTTGTTTTGCCCTTTTCATTCTAGCGCAATCACATTAAGCCCTTTATCTTTACACGCACATAGTAGAACAGTCGATTAGTGGTTATGATCCTTATAAACTTTTAGAGGTTTCTGGCACAGTAATGTGGCAACCTTTTCCAATTCAATGGTTGGATGTGGGGGATCATACCATAATCTGCCCTACCTAGTTCAGTACCAGATGCTCCTGAACCATCTACCAAATGCTTTTTTCATGTTACTTTGTAAGGTTTACATCCTTTGGATTAGGCGATCGGGTAAGGATCGTCCAATTTAATTGGTGTGTTTCCTTGCAACATTTTGCTGAAATATTATATCATCCACTTATATTCATCGACTTCCTGCGTAGTTTATGTTTAAGACGGTGCTGACTGCTAATATAAACTACTCAGGGTTACTACAAAGACTAAACTCAGGGTGTTGGAATAACAGGTACTTGAACTGATCTATCATACTCTGGGGTTGTAGAATGTCTAGACGGTAGAAATTTCGCTTAATCTTGCCATAATTCCTGACAATTAAAGATCTTGCAGTCTTGTCGAGTGAGTCAAAAAAAAAATTTATAGGGCTCAAAAAGAAAGGGGAGTCTAAAAGAACAACACAAATTGCTTCAATAGATAACTTAATAACATTTTTTTATTTAACTAAAGATAACGGAAGGGAAATTACAAATAAAAATTAATAGGAAAGGGAAATACTTCCTCCCCCATACTTGAATCATACATTATCCTCAATGTATTGACAGAAGATGGAAAGGGTAAATGGAAACTGGACAATCATTCTTCCTCCTCTTGTCTTCGGAATCGGCCATGTGTCCTCGCTCTTCGACGTGCTTGCTCATCGTGTCTGGAATCGCCTCCATCTCTCTGAGATATGACGTTATGCAAGTCGTCAACACGAAGTGTTAAGGCTCACATATCTTCTGTCATTCCTGCGGTGAATTCCAGCATACTTTGATCATGCTTGCGAGTGTAGTCATTTTGATCTCTCTGCATTTGTTGCATGAGATTCATCATTTCAATTTGGCGCGTCTCGAGGCTCTGGTAGCGTTGAGTGGACAGCTGGTTTTGCTGCATTATTGCGGAATAGATTGCATCGATGGTGGCGGGATTGTTGGCTTGTTGTGGTTGGGGCTCTTGTTGCTCTAATTCTTCTTCGATTTCGTCAGCGACAATGTTGTTGCCCTCACCTTGATTTCCTTGCTCATTTTCTCTGGGTTCTGGGGCGTTTAGGTTGTAAAGCCAATTATCCGGATTGCCCAAATTAGTATGATTGTGATTCGGCATGATCACGCTACGAACTTTTGAATTCTTTACCATTAGATAGTACCCCCCAGCTTCTCGTACTTTGATCAGGCATCCAGCTCTACAGTTATCAATATCCATATAAACTGTTGGCAGCGGAGGTAGGAGTTGAATCCTTTCCCCCCAGTTCAGGTGAACTGCGATTGTGGTGACAATGCCTCCGATACAAAATGCGTAGTCCCGTCTCTTGTAACGAGGTTTTGAATGTGGGCCATCATTAAAGTAACGAGATTAAGACGGAGGTCTTGTGATAAGGTACAGTGAAGAGCATACAACTCTTTAGTGTTGACTTTGTTGTTGTTTGCCCTTCCAAATACTGTGTTTGCCATAACACGGTGTAAGAAGTGAATGTTCGGGTTGTGGATGTGAGAGGCGTAACGTGCTTCTGGATTAACATTTGGTTCACCGGTTATTCTCTCCCATAGTGCGTATGCACTTCCATTCCAATCCAATTCCAGGGGAATGCGATATTGCACATTATTTCCACGGGGAAAATGAAATATGTTGCTCAAATTTTCATGGCTAAGTGTGTACTCTCGGTTGAACATTCGAAATTGAGCGGCTCCCGTTAGGTGTGCGTAGGCATCATCGCGAGTGTGATAGGCGTAGGAACTTAAGAATTCCAACGTTAGATCTTCGTAGGTTGGTGTGTTCATCATGCTAATAAAGCTCAGGCCAGCTTTGTTCAGCAAGCCTTGCATATGGGTTTGCAACCCCAATTCTTGTAAGCAGTTGTTGTCGATGAACCTCGTGGATGTTAGCCCTCGGCGATGGAATTTTATGTACCTTTCCTTTTGAAGTTCACCTACTTCTCCTTGTCGGAGCACGAGATGTCGCATGTCGGGTTCGGGTTGGTTTGGTGGATTCCTTTGGGCGGCCATGATTTTGAACTTGATAGAAAAAATGTATATGTGATGAAGAGATGGAAGATGGTTGGTAGTGATGAAACTAAGAGATGGGAGAAAGGTTTATATAGATGGTTTTATTGAGTAGGAAATTGAATGAGGTTTATGGGAGAATTTTGAATATGAGAGGTTATGGAAGTTAAGGATGAATGGAGTAAATGGGGTAGTGGGGGTTTTAAAGCAAAATTTTGTGCAAGTTTCAATGTGGTTCAACGGTCACTGGAAGAGAAAACGTGGGAGACAAGCTCTGCCGCTCGTCACGCGCTCTCTGACGTTCGTCAGGGTCAAAGGGACAACCTCTGACGCTCGTCACATGCTTCCTGACGTCTGTCAGGGTGTAATGTTGTGTGCGTGTCTGTTGTTTGACCGCGTGCAGTAAAGCATGGTTCGATTAATTAATTAATTCGTATAATTTGAGTAGTATTGCAAGGGATATTTAGTGGCACATAGTAGAATTAGAGGAATGATAGGAATAAATAAGAAATAATTTAATTAAAAAAATAAATAATAACTGAATATGTAAAGTATAAACTGAAAATAAATAAATACTGTGAATGAAAATAAATAAATGCTTTGAAATAAAAAGATAAATATGAAATGAATAGATAAATAAATATTTGAAATTTTAGAACCGAAAGTAACAAAGTATTCGAAAATATGAGTATAAAACAATAATGAGTATTAAGAATAATAATGAACCCCCCCCCCCATACTGAGAACAAACAGTGTCCTCACTGGGGTGGCACAGAAACAAAACTATCGAGCACTAGGACCTCCTGGAGATGGGGCAGTAGCGTGAAGATGCTGATAAATATGATCAAACTGCTCTGTGACGACATCCATGAAATGAAAGAAGTCATGCCGTAGTGTGCTGATATTATCTTTAACGGTGGCGAGCTCTCCTTGGAGTGTAGTAACATCTGACTGCAGTGTCATGATAGCATGTGCATGATCAACCATAGGGACGTCAACAGCTTCGGTAACAAGGGGAAGTGTAGGGTATTCTGATGGAGTATAGTCATGGTAACCGGTAGGTGTGGACGGGTCGCTCTCCTCCCTCTCAGGGTCATGCTCATATGTCTTTTCTAGGTTATATAGCCAGTTTTTCTTAGTATAGACACTTGTGTTCTCAGGGCTAGGCAAGAGGAAGTAATAGACAGGGTCATTGCGTACTAGCAGCTGAAAGTGAGGTGGGTCGAGGTTACCAATTAAAGATATGTTAAAACAGAAAGGGATATCCATGGTATAGTATCTGCCGTACGGTGTAAGGCGTGACAAAGATGACCGTAGGGATAAGGCCTCGGTTATCATAGCAACTAGCCCACCGACACAGATGGGTCCATGGGTACACTGAGCTATAGCAAACATGTTGGTGATCATAAATGATGCACCAATGACGGGTCTGGACTGGAAAGCACAGTAAATAATGAATAACTCATCCCTAGAAACTGAGAGTCTATTTATAGGTTTTCCAAAAAGGGTGAAAGCTAATATGTGATGGAAATACCTAATTGCATGGTTATGGATCTCAGTTGTATCTAGGTAGTCAGGGTCCTCAGGGTATTGGCCCGCTATGTCCCTCCAAAATTGGTTAAGTTCAAAATTAAGGTAGTCATCCTCCTGGGTTTCCATGTAGGCGTCTATAGAACTAGGGAATCCTAGCAGCTTAGCAAGACTACGAACTGTAAACTGGTGGGTGAAGCCAAATAATCTGAAGGACATCTATCCCCTACTACACCCTAGGCCTTGGGTGGGTTTATAAATGAGTGAGCTCAAGAACTCTAAGGTGAGGTGTTGATGTGTAGGGTATTTATGGGCAAGGAATCCTTCCCATCCTATCTGGTTGAACAAGAAATATACACTCTCCCTGATACCTAAAACTGTCAACGTGGGATCATGCACATAAGTAGTCATGCTCATCTGGCGCTGAGCCAGAATCTCATACCACCGTTGCTGGGCCTCCGTGGCGAAGATGATAGTATCCATAAATGAGTTTATCTTGTAAGTTCCTGTGAGTCGGTACTAAAATTTGTAAAAGAAAAATGCAAATAAATAAAATATGCAATGGGAGAAAGAAAGAAAAATAAAAATCTGAAAATAAAAATCAAAATGCAAAATAAAAGTATAAAGAGATTTGAAAGAAATTAAATGAAAAACTTGTGGGTTGCCTCCCACACAACGCTTGTTTAATGTCTTTAGCTTGACAATGTTTTTAGACGTGAATTAGTTTCCTAATTCGGGTGGTAGCTCTAATAGTGTTAAGCTCACGGTGTAGTCCTTGTTTTCAATGTTGTAATAATGTTTTAGACGTTGGCCATTTACTAAGAACGGGTTCGTGGACTTTCCTTTAATCTCTATGGCACCACTGGCGAAAACGTTGGTTACTTTGAAGGGTCCAGACCATCGTGAACGCAGTTTCCTAGGAAAAAGTTTTAGACGAGTGTTGAATAGGAGAACTATATCTCCTTCATTGAATTCCTTCTGTGAGATTCGTTTGTCGTGCCACTTTTTCGTTCTTTCCTTGTAGATCCTCGCATTTTCATATGCGTCTAATCTTAGTTCTTCTAATTCATTTATGTCGAGGATCCTTTTCTCACCTGCCGCAGTGTAGCTTAGGTTTAGAGTTTTAATTGCCCAGTAAGCTTTGTGTTCAATTTCCACTGGCAGGTGGCATGACTTACCATAGATGAGTTTAAAGGGTGGTGTACCTATTGGCATCTTGAATGCCATCCTGTAGGCCCATAATGCTTCAGGTAACTTAGCTGACCAGTCCTTTCTTGATGTGGCAACAGTTTTTTCCAATATTTGTTTTATTTCTCGATTTGAGACTTCCACCTGTCCGTTTGTCTGGGGGTGGTATGGTGTTGCTACGCGGTGTTTCACCCCATATTTGGTTAGGAGTTTGTCGAAGATTTTGGATATGAAGTGGGAGCCATCGTCGCTTATGACTTGCTTGGGTACACCAAACCTTGGGAATATAATGTTTTTGAAGAGTTTAATCACGACTCTAGTATCGTTTGTTGGAGAAGTTATTGCTTCGATCCATTTTGAAACATAATCTACAGCCACGAGTATATATTTGTTACCGAATGAGGACAGGAATGGTCCCATGAAGTCTATTCCCCATACATCAAAGACTTTGACTTGTAGAATGCTAGTCTGAGGCATTTCATTGCGTCTGGATATGTTTCCAGTGCGTTGGCATCGGTCGCAGTTAAGGATGGCTATGTGCACATCTTTCCATAAATTTGGCCAATAGAAACCAGACTGCAAAATTTTGGCACATGTCTTTGATGTGCTTGCATGTCCTCCCTAAGGGGCGTCATGACAATGAGAAATAATGCTTTCAATTTCGTTTTCCAGGACACATCATCGGAAAATACCGTCGGCACTTCTCTTGAATAGTAAAGGTTCATCCCAAAAGTAATGTTTCAAATCGTGAAAGAATTTTTTCTTCTGTTGATAAGTCATATCAGGGGGTAGGATTTTGGCCGCTAAGTAATTTGCTATATCCGCATACCATGGTAAGGTTTGATTAGTTCGGACAGAGACCACGATTTCGTTTATATCATTATTTATTTCGTCTTGGCTTTCTTGTGAATCACGGCTAACAGTTTGTGTGTCAAGTTCTAAAAATAGTTGATTTGGATTTGATTTAGGTGGTTCTTCGCTGGCATCTCCTAAGTCCACCTGAGCTAACAGACGTTCATACGGGAAGTCATCGTTAATGGGTACCTCTTCTAGTGTCAGCCTTTCCATTCGGGATAAATGGTCGGCTACTACGTTTTCGGTACCTTTCTTGTCTTTAATTTCTAAATCGAACTCTTGTAGAAGCAGAATCCATCTCAATAGTCTCGGCTTCGAATCTTGCTTGGTTAAGAGATATCTAATAGCTGCATGGTCTGTATAAATGATTATTTTTGCGCCTACTAGGTAGGAGCGAAATTTGTCCAGTGCAAAGACTATAGCTAAAAGTTCTTTTTCCGTAGTTGCGTAATTCATCTGTGCAGAGTCCAAGGTTCTACTTGCATAGTATATCGCATGGAGCTTCTTATCTCTTCGTTGTCCCAGGACTGCACCTACGGTGTAATCACTTGCGTCACACATGATTTCAAATTGAAGTCTCCAATCAGGTGGTTGCATGATTGGTGCAGATACAAGAGTTTTTTTAATTGGTTAAATGCTTTTAGTCATTTGTCATCGAATTCAACGTCTTTCATAAGGAGGGTAGTTAGAGGTTTTGATATTTGCGAGAAATCTTTTATGAATCGTCGGTAGAAACCGGCGTGTCCTAAGAAACTACGTATTTCTCTTACTGTTTTAGGGGGTTGCAAGTTTTCTATGACTTCGATCTTATCTTTATCGACTTCAATCCCCTTTTCAGACACAACGTGTCCTAGTACGATTCCTTGTTTGACCATAAAGTGGCACTTTTCCCAATTCAGAACGAGGTTAACTTTTACGCATCTCTCCAAAACTTTCTCTAAATTTATCAGACAATCTTCAAAACTCTCTCCACATACAGAGAAGTCGTCCATAAAGACCTCCATGATGTTGTCTATGAAATCAGCAAAGATTGCCATCATGCACCTCTGAAATGTGGCGGGAGCGTTGCATAATCCAAACAGCATTCGTCGGTAGGCGAAAGTTCCATAAGGACATGTGAATGTTGTTTTCTCTTGGTCATCGGGGTGAATAGGAATTTGAAAGAATCCTGAGTAACCGTCTAGATAACAATAATAAAAGTGCTTAGCTAATCGTTCAAGCATTTGATCAATGAACGGTAGAGGGAAATGGTCCTTGCGAGTGGCCTTGTTTAGCTTCCTATAGTCAATACACATTCTAGCTCCGCTTATAGTTCGTTCCGCTACAGCTTCGCCTGCTTTGTTTGTTGTTACTGTTATACCACCTTTCTTTGGTACACAGTGGACTGGGCTTACCCATTGACTATCAGAGATTGGGTATATGATTCCTGCGTTCAGAAGTTTTTTTACTTCATCTTTAACTACGGTGCTCCATATTGGGTTAATTCTTCGTTGATGTTCTCTAGAAGATTTGCAGTCATTTTCCAGCATAATACGATGCATGCAAATGGAAGGACTTATTCCTTTGAGATCTGTAATGTTGTATCCCAAGGCGGATGGATATTTTCTTAAGACTTGTAATAATTTGTCTGTTTCTTGTTGTCCTAGGTCCGCGTTGACAATTACAGGTCGTTTTAACTCGGTGCCAAGGAATTCATATCTAAGGGTCTTAGGTAATGGCTTAAGATCCAATGCTGGTTTTCTTGGACAAGGCATGTGATCGGGTGTCAGAGCTAAGCATTCACTCAGATTGTCGTCTCGGTATTCCGGACACCATTCGTTATCTTCGAATATAATAGGTGTAGGAATCTTCATGGTTTCAGAACAAGGTATCGGTTCCCATTCAATCTCTCTTACGCAATCGTCCATGATGTCTACCAGATAACATGTGTCATCTATGGCAGGCACTTGTAAGAATTGTGTCAGAATAAATTCGACTTTCTCTTCACCTACTTCAAAGGTTAGTTTGCCCTTTTTTACATCTATGATAGCTCCAGCGGTGGCTAAGAATGGTCTTCCTAAAATGATAGGTGTACTTTCGTCTTCTCTAATGTCCATGATTATGAAATCTGTAGGGATGTAGAATTGACCTATATGTACAAGAATGTTTTCTAAGATTCCTACTGGGTATTTGACAGAGTGATTCGCCAATTGAACGAACATCTTTGTTGGTCTTAGTTCACCCATTTCCAGTTTGTTGCATATGGATAAAGGCATAACGCTAATACTAGCTCCTAAATCACATAGGGCTTTGTCTATGACAAACTTATCTATATGACATGGTATAGAGAAGCTTCCAGTATCTTTCAGCTTAGGAGGCATCTTGTTTTGGATAATTGCGCTACATTCTGCTGTAAGTGTGACTGTTTAGTTATCTTCTAGCTTTTTCTTGTTAGATAATATTTCCTTGAGGAATTTGGCATAAGAGGGCATTTGAGTTATGGCTTCTGTGAAAGGGATTGTTATATTAAGTTGTTTCAGAAGTTCTACGAATTTTTTAAATTGCCCTACATTCTTAGGTTTGGCTAATCTACCAGGAAATGGAATCTGGGGTTTATAAGGCGGTGGAGGCACATAAGGTTTTTCTTTTTCTTTTTCTTTGGCCTCTCCTCCTTTATCTTCTTCGTCTTCCTCTGGTTTCTCTGGTTGATTCTCCTTCTCAGTTGGTGTTTTGGACCTTTGATACATACCTTGATTTGACAGTCTTGGGTCAGGCGGTCCATCTAACTCGGTTCCATTTTTTAATATGATGGCATTAGCATGCCCCTTCGGGTTAGGTTGTGGTTGACCGGGAAATGTATCAGCCGGTGTAGCTGTAGGTGCTTGTTGTTGAGCCACTTGAGAGATTTGGGTTTCTAACATTTTATTGTGGGTGGCCAAAGCATCTATTTTATTTGCTAATTGTTTTATCTGCTCGTTAGTGTGTATGTTTTGATTTTAGACGTCTTTGTTTGTTTGCGCTTGGGTAGCTATGAAGTTCTCCATCATCAATTCTAAGTTTGATTTTCTAGGCGCACTAGGAGCATTTGCAGGAGGTTTCTGATATCCAGGTGGCACGACAGGTGCTTGGTTTGGAGCATACAATGCATTGGGGTTTTTATATGAGAGATTTGGGTGATTTTTCCATCCAGGGTTGTGTGTGTTTGAGTAAGGGTTTCCTTGAGCATAACTCACTTGGTCAGTTGGAGTTCCTGCCAAGATCTTACATTCGGTAACTAAATGTCCAGGTACTCCGCATATTTTGCAATTGGGAGTTATAGCAGCCACGGTGGCTGGAGGTATTGCGGTCAAATTATCTATCTTTAGGGTGAGGGCATCTACCTTAGCATGGACACTGTCTAGGTCGCTTATCTCATACATGCCTCCTTTTGTCGGTGTTTTTTCTGCAGTACCTTTGTCTGCTTGTCCTCTTTCACTTCCCCACTAATAGTGGTTTTGGGCCATACTTTCTATTAGAGCATAGGCAGCGGTGTAGGATTTATCCATAAGTGCACCTCATGCGGCTGCGTCTATCGTTAATCTTGTATTGTAAAGGAGACCATTATAAAAGGTATAGATAATCAACCATTCTTCCAAGCCATGATGTGGGCATAGTCTCATTAGATCCTTGTATCGTTCCCAAGCATCGAAAAGGGATTCGTTCTCCTTTTGTCTAAAATCGCTTATTTGAGATCTTAGCATAACTGTTTTGCTTGGCGGGAAATACCTTGCAAGAAAAACTTTCTTCAACTCATCCCATGTAGTGACTGGGTTTGCGGGTAGATATTGGAGCCAAGCTCTAGCTCTGTCTCTTAGAGAAAAAGGGAAGAGACGAAGTCTTATTGCCTCTTGACTGACCCCATTGTTCTTAATTGTATCTGCGTACTATAGAAATATTGATAGATGAAGATTAGGGTCTTCCATTGACCCACCAGAGAACTGGTTCTGTTGTACAGCAGATAACAAAGAAGGTTTTCGTTCAAAGTTGTTAGCCTCGATTGGAGGAGCAGCAATGCTATTGTGTGGTTCATCTTGTGAGGGAATGGTGTAGGATTTAAGTGGGCGCAGAGCAGGATTGGCAGCCATTTCTTCGGTTGGTCGAGAAATAGAAGATTCAAGGGATTGACGAGGTTGAGTGTTATGCAAGAGATTATACTCTTGAATGCAGCGTCTAAGTCTGAGATACCGCTCGATATCATTGATTTGTATGTATAACGGCTCGCCTTGCGAACGAGTGTTTGGCATACAAATAAGAAAAGAAATAGAAAAGGAATAAGAAAAGAAAAAGAGAGGATTTTGCTCTAGTCTTTACTACGTAACAAAAGAGTAGCGATATCGACTTAAATCAGTCCCCGACAACGGCACCAAAAACTTGATCGGGATTATACTTATGTATCCAATGATTCGGACTGCAAGTGCACAGTCTTATCATGTAATTTAAAAGATATCGAACCACAGAGACTGATGAATCGATCTACCGTCTTCTATTGTTACTTCACAAATCTAAAGCTAATGAATGTTTTGATTGGGTTGTAGGGAAAACTAAATACTAAATTAAGTTTGATTTTTAATAATCAATGAGCGTAACTACCAGTATGCAATAGTCGAACCTCGAGAACTAGTGACTGGTTGGGTGTCTTTATATTTTCAAAACAGCTTTCAGTAAAACTTATTTAGTTTAAAAACCCTCGTCTCACACTGTCGTTTTGTTGATCTAGGCTATGCAGTTAAGTCCTAACGTACGCTTCCGCCATCCCGCAGGAGTTAAAAACACCTTTTGAAAACTAAATAAAATCTTAATTAACTTTAAAGTGCTTCCGCTGTATTTTAAGATAATGCCTAATTACTACTGTCCAGTTAAAAGATCTCAAACATCCGCTTTGTTGACCCTAACCTCTATCTGTTCTTTACTTTCGTAACAAAACAATTTAATGATTAAAAATAGTAACTTAGGCCAGAAAAGAAAGTTTTGTAGTAAAAATAATCCCAACTAAGTTACTCGTTCCCTCGGTTAAGTGACTTTACATACCGGTATAAGAATTCTAGCCTAACATAATATCAGACCAAATCACATAATAATTTAAGAGACATACGAAAATAAACATAATTATATTGATTAAAAACAATAAGAATTCGTAAACATAAACCTGGTAATAATTCTGAAGATAGAAGCACTCCTGCATAAATTGTAGGCTTTGCTTCGATCGGAGAATAGATGTAACCGTATAATGAAAATAAATGTTGGAGGGGATATAGAAATAACTGGGAAATAAAATAATGCTTAAAGAATATTTGCTAAGAGTAAAAATAAATTCTCCAAAGTTTCTGCCAAAAAGAAGAACTCATTTCTCGTATGGTCCAAGGCTCTATTTATAAGTCTTGTGTGATCAGTTCGTTCTCGAAAACATAGGAACAGTTTGTGTTCCTTTGAGAAATAATAGGACCATTAATTTTGTTACGTTTCTCATGCTTTGACTGAGTGGATCAGATAATATAGGTGATCGTTGGATTTACTTTGAATTGGCTTCTGTCCGTTGGATGCGAAGAAAGTGGGAGAAAATGGCCTTATGAAGTTCGTTACGTCCAAGTGACGATAGTCACTTGGTCATCCTCAATGCGTGACGTTCGGAAATACTCCTTGACGATCGTCAAGGTCTTCTTCATGGTGGGCCACGTGCTCACATGCTTGATGAGCTTAAGCTCATTTCTTCTCCTTTGGCCCTTTTTGCTATCTTTGCACCTCTTTTTCTTCATTTCTTCCAAAGTGTTCAGCTTAATATACATCTGCGAAAATAGAAAAATTCCTGCATAATACCTATAAAATAATTTAATTTAAACTAAAGTATGAGAAGTATTTTGTGTATATCAAGCCAGAAATATCACATATTTGTGTGTCATCAAATAGCAATACGTTGTGGAAACTGTGTGGGGTATACCCACATGGTTGAAGAAATAGCTATATTAGTGCGACATATTTGTGGGTACCGGTAGCCTTTGAGTTAATCAAAGAGAATACGGGGCCTCTGAGTGATGTCATGAAGCACTAATGGACTTTTAGAACCTTTACTTAACCAACTTGGCCTTTTTAGGGGTAGTGAGATGACCGGCTTTGGTGCAGTCCGAAGTTGGTAGATACTCGATACTACACTCATTGAGGGTTGTTTTCTTGGAATATTTCGATCACCAGTAAAGTGGATAAACCAAAACAATGAACACAGAAAATAATCCAGTGATATTGAGCTCCTTAGAACCCGGTTACTATTTATAGGACAGGTTGAGCCAACTAAACTTCAAGAGGGTACTTACCTATGAAACCCCATGCAAGCCTGAAACTAGGAACTTGTGTGATTTGCTTGTACATATATACTTGTGCATAAAATCATGAACATCATGAAGCATCATATGTATCCACTAACCATTTCAAGGATTTAGATTTTCATCTTTGTTCCCGTTTTGTAGGTAATGGATTCACTTCGCAGGAAAACTATCCAAGTCAACCTTGTAAGAATTCCTCCTCAACTCAAGGAGCCAGCTTCAAGGATTCCTGAGAATTCTCCATTCACCGAGAGGCATGGTCGTCTTCTCAACTTAGTCACTGCCAACACTGAGGAGGATATGTTGAAAGTTCTCTTCCAGTTCTTTGACCCTTTGCATCATTGCTTCACCTTTCCTGATTACCAGCGGGTGCCCACTTTGGAGAAATTTTCTCAACTCTTGAGGATTCCTATTCTCAATCAACTACCCTACAACGGTACAGAAAGAGATCCAAAGCTTGAAGATGTTGCTCAAGCCCTACACTTGCAACCATCTGATATCATAGGCCATTGGGAAACTAGAAGTGGTGTCAAAGGTTTCTTGTCAAAGTTTCTGTTTGAGAAGGCCCAAAGCTGCTGGAATTCATTGGACTTACAAGCTTTTTAGGAGATTGTAGCTCTTCTCATCTATGGGATGGTCTTGTTCCCTAACCCTGACCAACTCATAGACGTGAGTGCTGTCAAAATCTTCATGGCTCGCAACCCGGTGCCTACATTGCTTGGGGATATCCTCCACACTTTTCACACTCGAACAATGAGGAAAAGAGGTGTTCTCATGTGTTGTACTCCTCTACTGGCAAGATGGTTTATTTCTCATCTTCCCAAATTAGTTTTGAAGAATGAGCAAGGTTTGAGGTGGTCACAACGATTGATGACACTTACACATTCAAATGTTCATTTGTGTTCTCGATCCAAAGAAAATGTTATCATCATTGATCGTTATGGGGAATTCCCTAATGTCCCTCTACTTGGCATTAGGGGAGGCATCACCTACAACCCCTGCTTGGCTCTGAGACAGTTTGGGTATGCCAGAAGGGATGGCCCACATGACATGCTGATTCCAGACTTGGTTTTTGAATTCGATAACAACGATCAAGGACTCTGACAAAAGTTTATCCGAGCTTGGAGGATGCCCAACAAGGTGGACAGTAAGACCTTGGGACACAAGAATTACATCCCTCTTGAGCCTTACCTCAAGTGGGTACGAACCCGCGCCCAGAGTCTTATGATGCCTTACCCATACATTCTCCCTGTGATTAAAGAGCCTGTTATGGAAGGAGAGGTTCTATACACCCTCCTACATCCTGACATGCCAACATCACTTGAAGATTTACAAAGGAGTTGGATACAGCTCAAGGGAGAACGCGATACTTTTGAAGCCCAATTCTACGCAAGTGAGAAGAAGGTTTTGGAACTTACTCGTCAACTTCACTAAGAGCAGACTCTCAACACCTACATTGCACCAAAGAGGATGCGCAACATCTTTTTACATTAGAATTTTGTATTATTTTGCCCATGGGGCATTGATGTACTAACAAATTCTATCTTATTAATATGACGTGTGTTCCCTTTTTTGTTTAAAACAAATTTGAATTTCTGAATCCTTGAATACATATCATTCATCATATGCATAAGCAGGTCTTCACACCAGGTTTCCTTATCTCTCTGCTGTTTATTTCAGCAAGATGGATATAGAGCAGACAAACAAAGACTTACAAGCGCATAATTTACAGTTCCAACAGCTACTTCTGACCTTGGCAAAGGGGCAGGAGGAGCTCAAAACCTTGCTGGAAAAAGAAAAAGAGAAAAAGAAAAAGAAGAGGGCTGGTGTGGCTACCATGGGTAGAAGATTTGAAGGTCAATCTAGAAGGGTCCTGGATTTCCCCTCAACATCTGATGAAGGGGTGAGAAAGGGTAAAGAGACTGCAATGCCATCTGACTCTGAGGAAGAAGAAGAAGAAGAGGATGAAGACTATTCTGAACAGCAGTACCCTCTTGCAGATGACAAATACAAGAATCTGGAAGAGCGTCTGGCTGCCATGGAGGTACAAAGAGTGCCTGGGCTGGACTTTGAAGAGCTGGGGTTGGTCTCTGGAATTGTGATCCCCCATAAATTCAAGGTGCCTATATTTACTAAGTACAATGGTTTGTCTTGTCCTAAGATGCACCTACGGTCTTACGTCAGGAAAATCCAACTACATTCTTCTGACAAAGACCTGTGGGTGCATTTCTTCCAGGACAGTCTTTCGGGGACGTAGTTAGATTGGTTCTACCAGCTAGAGAGGTCTGATGTGCTCAATTGGGAAGATTTGGCGGCCGCCTTTTACAAGCAGTATCAATATAATGCGGACTTAGCACCAACCCGTACTCAATTACATATGGGCATGGTCTCAAATGAAGGCTTCAAGGAGTATGCTCAGAAATGGAAAGACTTAGCGGGACGAGTACAACCACCTCTATCTGAGAGGGAGCTAGTAGATATGTTCTTGGATACACTGTTAGGCCCCTTTTTCAATCACCTGATTGGAAGTTCGTCTGCGGGGTTCACCGAGTTGATTCTAACTGGTGAGAGAGTTGAAGCCGACATAAAGAGCGGGAAAATCTAAAAAGATACATTTGCTTCCGCTGCCATCAAAAAGACTTTTCCAGCAAAGAAGGAAGTCTCAGCTGTCTACTCCCAAAGAGGTCAAGGAAGAGTTGAGCGGCGGCCAGCGGTGGGGGTCGTAATGATTCAGAAGTCTGCAACTGATCATCCTAGAAGTAATCAACCCAAAACCAACCAAGCAAGGGTGGAAAGGCATGCACGGCAATACACCCGGATCAACATGACTCCTGCTCAGGTTCTACCCCATCTCTTGAAGTTAAACCTTGCAAGTTTAAGGGAGGCCCCTAAAAACCCTAACACTTCGTCACCACACTACCATCCGAATGCCAAGTATGCTTATCATTCAGACAGCCTGGGGCATGACACCAACAATTGTTAGGCCCTCAAAAATAAGATTCACAATTTGATAGATGCTAAAGAAGTTGAATTCGACGCCCCTGAAAAGCCGAATGTAATCTCTGCTCCAATGCCAAAGCATGGCCACAATGCCCATGATGTTGAAGAAGATCTTTTTATTGCTACTGTTGATGATTTGATGACTCCGCTATCGATAATCAAGTTGAATTTACTGAAGGCTGGGATTTTCCCAGGTTGTGAAGAAGATTGCTGCCTTTATTCATCCTTACCTACCGACTGTCCATTGTTGAAGTTAGGCATCCAACACCTAATGGATAACCAATAAATCCTTTTTGAAAAGACTCCTGTTACACCGACTCCTGTCAATGATGTTTCAATAATTACCATATCCGCCAATCTTTCCAAGGTCTCCAAAAGACCTGTTAAGATTACATCTGATCCGAAGATTGCACCTTTGAAGATAAACATGCCAGGGCCCATCCCGTACAAGTCCGACAAATCAATACCGTGGAACTATGGGGGAGAGATCTTTTACCACAGTGTTAAACAAATTGAATCAACTGAAGAGAGTTCTGATGAAGAGACTTCCGACATTGGAAACATTGCCGGAACAATCAAAATCACCCGCAGTGGAAGAATTTTCTCTCCGGAGATTGCCCCTCCAAAGGCAATCTTCGGACCCTCAGCTGCTCCTAAGGTTACCCCTGTACCGGTCAACATATATGCAAGAACTCCAATCATTGAAGAAGTTGTGACTCTTGTGGTTGTCCCCTCTGCTGCTGCTGATGATAGAGGGAAGGGGATCCAAGAAGAGCCCGTCAGGACGAGGGCTTAGCCATTGGTCATCCCTGAGACCTCTAAAAAAGAAATGGAAGAAATTTTGAAAATAATCAAGAAGAGCGATTATAATATTGTGGAGCAACTGGGGCAAACCCCCTCAAAAATCTCGATGTTGGCCTTGCTGCTTTGTTCAGAAGCTCATGCTAAAGCTCTGATCAGATTTTTGAAGACGACCCATGTGCCACAGGAAACCTCCACGGATTAGTTCCAGGAATGTGTAGCTAGCCTAACAGCTGACAACGGTCTAGGATTCTCCGATGCTGATCTAACAATCAAAGGGAGAGAACATAATGACGCTTTGCATGTCTCGGTGGAATGCAGAGGGACTACTCTAGCACACGTACTGGTAGACGCTGGTTCTTCACTGAACGTCTTGCCAAAGAAAGCATTGGATATGTTGGATTGTGAAGGCCTGACTTTGAAGCCCAGCAACATCATTGTCAGTATTTATTTTGAGGGACCGGTAATTATTTTATTCGGTACGATATTTATTTTGAGGGACCAGTAATTATTTTATTTGGTCCGATATTTATTTTGAGGGATCGGTAATTATTTTGTTCGGTCTGGTTTTTATTCCGTTCGGTTTGGTAAAATATTATTCGGACCGATATTTAATTTTTCGGAGTTATTTTAATTATTTGGAGTTATTTTGATTAAGTGGCCTTTTGAATTATATTTTGGATTAGTAAGACTAGTGGAGGGTAGTATGGTATTTTCATGTTGTCTTAAGACCAAAATCCAAACAAAGGCATTAGTTGTTGTTTTATGAGAGATAGAAGTATCATAACATACAAAAACACACTTTGAGAGAGTTAGAGAGAGCTTGAGGTCTTGGAAGAGAAGAAGAGGAGCAAGAACAAAGCTTGGGTTTTGGGTTGGTTGGAACATCAAGAATCATTTCAAACATCTAAGGTAAGGGGTTTGATTTTCCAATGCTTATAGTTAGGGTTTGATTTGGTATATTTTGATTTGGGATAAAATTGATGTTAGAGTTCTTGAGATTTGTTAAGATAAATTAGGAGAGTTAATTTAGGTGTTAGTGTTGTGGAATTAATGCTATGTTAATAGAAATTAAATTAGGAAAACTAAATTATATTAATTAAGTTTAATTTATAACAAAAAAAAAACTAGCAGTATAATCATTTTATGAAGTTTAGAAAATTAGAACTAGCAGTATGTTCATTTTGTGAAGTTTAGAAAACTAGAACTAGCAGTATGTTCATTTAATGAAGTTTAGAAAACGTATTAGCAGTATTCAAAATTACTAGCAGTATGTTCATTTAATGAAGTTTTGAAAATGTAATAGCAGTATGCAAAATTACTAGCAGTATGTTCATTTAATGAAGTTTAGAAAACGTAATGGCAATATTAGAAATTGAAAGTTAGTTTAGAAAATTATTTAATTTATGTTTTGTTTTTATTTTCTTAATTTAATATATTAAATATTTATATTAATTAAATATAAATATGACATAAGTTAGCCGATTTAATTTGGGATCTGATTATGTTCCGATTTCTCGATTTCGGCAATTTCGACGACGGAGCAAGTTGCTCCGAATTTAACGAAAATTGACGCGTTAGCTAATTTTAACGTATAGAACGTCATAGTGAGGTTAGTTTTTCGAGATTACAAGTTTTTAACCGAGCGACCCGAAATAGGCCAATTTACGGTTAATTTGAAAAGGGTTGCGTTTTAGTCGGTTTAAGTCGCGTATGGACAATCCGATTGCGACGTTAATGATTATGATTGATGCCGATTATTATGAATGACTTTCGCAACGATTATTGATGTTTGACTATTTTTCCGTGTTTGAAATTTAGTGAATTATTTAATAATGATGTGGTGTGATTAAATATGATGTTTGCGACAGTTTATTTATAATGAATACTTGATGATATGCGATGCGATGATATGTTTATCTTAATGTGGATGAATATGGCGACGTGAGTTTTATACCAATTTTGATGTGCGATGATGATGTTTTGTTGTGTCGTGTTTGTGATGTCGTGTTGTCGAGTCACATACATTGCATTGACGACGAGGGCTTTTATGCCAAGCGACAAAGGCTTTTATGCCAAAGCGACGATGGGCTTTTATGCCGAATGTCCCTAATTATAGACAAAGCGACGAGTACCACATGTATAACATAGTCGTGTCTCATGGAGTCGGTTATGTTTATTTTTGAGTCTTTTGGCGTTGATTTTTATTTGATGGCTTATAATGAATTGCGATGTTATATGATACCTTGTTTTGTGACGATTTTTATGTTGTACATAAAGTGATTATGATGTGATAATTTCATGAAAATTATGCGATGGATATAACATGACGGTAAAGCGACGATATGAGTTTATGGCAATGAAGTTTATGTCTTGTTTTGACATGATTATGGTGATTATGTGATGATACTAAAGTGTTGATCTTATACACTAAATGATGATTTAAAAGTATGTGAGATTTGATATTTGTTGACATATTCTTATTAACCTATATCATTTATGATTCCAAAACTATTTATATATTTTATCATGCCTTTAATTATATGTTTTGGAGTATCTCACCCTTTACTTGTTTCGCCGTTGCCTTTATATTGGTAACGTGCAGGTGATCCACGAGGATGGTGAGGATTAGCTCGGGTCTCTTTATTTTGAGTCGCTCTGCTCTGATCGTAGTAACACTCGGGATTTGGGCGACATTATTATTTTGATATGATAGTTTATGTATACTATCTTATGACTTTATGTATTGATGATAACATGATGATACATATATTTTGTGAACACATCCGCTGTGCTGTGATTAGTCATATGTTTACATGATGGTTTATGTTATGAATCGGTATATCCGACTTTTGATTTTGTGATGTGCATTATAATGCAAAGTGATGAAAAACACGAATATATGATACCTCAATTTATGTTTGGATGAAATTTTGAAACTCTGATTTTATTATTAATTACGAGGGGTAGAATTGGGGTGTTACAGACCCCCCTGAGTCTTCTCCATGATGGCATCCAGAACACCTCTAACATTAGAGCCATTAGGAAACAAAACACCATCAATACCCGACTGCGCAATCTTCATAATATGATAACACCTAGGCAACACATCGGTGGCATGATCGATTTGCGCCTACTCCTCCTATGGAATCTCCTAATGAGCTGACCTAAGAGGGTTTTCTAGAGCATGACGTACCAAGTATGGATGACACACCCTAAAGAACCATATGATATAACCGTCCATGTAGCTCCAATCATCTGGAGCAATGGTACTCCAAGCCTCATCTAGAACAAGATGGTTCTCATAATCATCAAACAAAGCATCCATATCCATGCGTTTCACCAGGGGAAGAACAAATACAACATGATCCCGGAGAATGGTCTGGGTGTACCCGAATTGACGTATGACGCAACCAACCATCACGTAAATAGCACAACATCATTAAATGGTATCGTGACATGATGGTAAGGGTATGAATGGAAGTGTATGTCCTCAAACACCAGCCGATCAATATACACCCAAAATGACACTGTCGCCTGGTTCCCTCAAAGCGGGTCATATGCAATGACACGTAACTTAGCTTCAGTATAATCAGTAGCTAGTGACCAACCCGAGACGTGGGGGAAGTGAGTTAGGATCCAGTTCTGAAATAACAATAATTATGAGATTTTAAGGATATTTAGGGAATTTCGCGTGTTTTAGAAAACCATTGGATGGAAAAAGAAATTCTAAATTTTTTTCCATATAATTTAATTAGGGGTGGCAAACGGGCATGTCTGTCCCGTTTAGGCCCGCCCAGTAAAAGCCAGCAAAAAATGAGGCGGAACAGGACATACGTAATTGAAGATGCGGACCTAAAACCTAGTCCTGCTCCGCAAAAGAGTGAGGACAGAGCGGATAAATCCCACGGACGTTACATCTTTTAAGTCTAAAAACACAAAAATTTATAAAAATATACATACCCGTAAAAACCCGCATCGAAAACGGACGAAGCGGAATATATATATTAGAGGATAAAAACTTAAAACTTTAACCCACCTACACTAAAGCGCGAACAAAACAGGAGCCCATTATGCCTCTAATTTTAATATCTTCGTCAAAAAAATAAAAATAAAAGCCACCTCAACTCATTTCATAAACTTCACCTAAAAGCAATCTCAATTTCACTCCAATACCCAAACCCTATTCCCCAAATTCTCCTCTACCTTTCTCTCCACTCCATCCACAACAATGGGATCCTCCGCGATGGTTCTAGACCCAAAACCCATCTCCGAACCGCCACCATCCCTCCCCTCCACAAAATCCGACTACCTTTACACCGGCGACACAGCCTCCGACGAAGATGACCTCTACAGTCGCCTCAAATCCCTCCAGCGACAACTCGAGTTCATCGACATCCAAGAAGAGTACGTAAAAGACGAACAGAAGAATCTCAAACGAGAGCTTCTTCGCGCGCAGGAAGAGGTTAAGAGGATCCAATCGGTTCCACTCGTTATCGGTCAATTCATGGAGATGGTTGATCAAAACAACGGTATCGTCGGATCAACTACTGGATCTAACTATTATGTGAGGATTCTTAGTACAATCAACCGTGAGCTTCTTAAGCCTTCTGCTTCCGTTGCGCTTCACCGACATTCGAATGCACTTGTTGATGTTCTTCCGCCGGAGGCTGATTCCAGTATCTCCCTCCTTAGCCAGTCTGAGAAGCCTGATGTTTCTTACAATGTTAGTTCGTTAACGATTTCTCAATTGGTTTTGGATTACGGTTATTTTTTGATAAATTACATAATCTAGGGTTTTCCTTAACATAAATTCCTTATTAGGTTTAATTTCTGCGAAAATTAGGGATTTATGTTTATATTTTTTTGTTTCAATTACAATTTGGTTATTAGGTTTAGTTGCCATGAAAATTTAATTTTCAACTGTTTGGTCTTGCTCTGAAAATTAACCATCATTACATTCACTGAAGTGTCTTTGTTTCTTTTTTTAGAAAGATTGGACACTTTGCATGACATTGAAGTGTTTTATTTGGGAAAATGTAATCCTTGATTCTGATGCCTGATGTAACAAATTTAGTTCAGATTGTAATGCTAGATTATTGATTCTAGGGGATAGGGCAGCTACATTATAGTGAAAGTATAGGTCATCATATATGAGTGAGAACTTAGATGAGTTAGATCTTCTGAAGAATGAGATGATGTCAAATGAGAAAGACGAGAGGTTACAATGAAGTTATTATCTGGCAGTCCAACTTATGTTTAATATGAACCATTGTCATCTTAAACTATACTCCCTCTGTCCCAAAATATAAGAGAAAAAATGTATTTTTCTTGTCCCAAAATATAAGAGAAAAAAATCACTTTCATCTTTTCAATTTGAAATTAAATGCAAAATGCATTTAGTTTACATTCTCTCTCATCTTTGATATAACCAACAACCAATTAGATTTGTTTTTACATCTTCCTAAACACTTTATTTCAAGAAAATCACAAATCAAATGATTATATTTTTACTTTTCTTAATAAGTGTGTTTTTTTTATTTTTTATCTTATATTTTGAGACGGAGGGAGTATTTTAATGTGGCCTGACCATTCTCCCTTGATATGGTTTTGATCTTTTTTAGGATATTGGAGGATGTGATATCCAGAAGCAGGAAATTCGCGAGGCTGTAGAGTTACCTCTCACACATCACGATCTTTACAAACAGATTGGTATTGATCCTCCTCGAGGTGTCTTACTATATGGCCCCCCTGGAACTGGTAAAACAATGCTTGCCAAAGCTGTTGCTAATCATACCACTGCCGCTTTCATTAGGGTTGTGGGTTCTGAGTTTGTGCAGAAGTATCTTGGCGAGGTATGAATTTATGTCATTTGCATTTGAAATGATGGTAACAATGTTGTAACTTACTCAGCTCTCTTTGTTTGCTTTTGACAATTATGGGTTTCAGATTCTTAATTTTCAATATTATTGTGCTTTTTTGAATTTGTATTCTGTTCCAAAATGGTTGCTCATTTATATTATTAGGATTACTTGAAAGAAATTTTGCATTATAAACTATTAAAGAAAGATAGATACAAAATCTTCTTTTATAGAAGAGATGAGAAATAGTTTGAAAATTGTTATCTGGTTATCTACATATTTCTGGAAAATAGGAAAATGTACTTGTTACTTTTTTTCTATTACCAACATTTATGTTATCCAAGCCCTATAGGGCTGTGAATTTGAAAATTGTTATCTGGTTATCTACATTTCTGAAAAATGGGAAAATATACTTGTTACTTTTTTCTATTACCAACATTTATGTTATCCAAGCCCTATTGTCTAGGACTGTGAATTTGAATTTTCCAGCTTGCTCTGTTGCGAAAAACCTAGAATGTGCAGATCTGTTCATTTTCTATCCTCTCTTCAATGAATCTACACAATTCGTCTAGTCATTGAGGATAGAATTGCAAGCAATGCAATGGAGATTGCTGTCTTGTTGCAGCATATTTTCATATATAGAGCTGCCAACCCATAATTCTTTTAGTAGCTTTTCAGTCAATCAATAATCTCATAACTTCCCCTATTCCATTGGCCATGAATGAACAATAACCAGAAGTCCACTTCCTTTCCATGGTAATGCGAGCCCAATCTGCTTCTTTGAGGCTTATTTTTGCGTGTCCTGAGTTATTATTATACTGTGGTTGTCTTCCCGGTGACTCTTTTGGACACTTCACAATTTATGTGAACAACTTCACAAAAATGTTGAATGCATGAATTGAATTATCAAGCTTATTGCAAAATATACAATGAAATATCTTTCTGTATCTACCACTTTCTCAGTCTTTGCTGGTTGCATCTTTGTATTAGGCTCAGTGGGAGGTTCTGCTGCATTACACTTGAACAGCCCAGTCTAGCAAGTTCATTTCATTTCTTCTTTGGTTTGTCAACACGCCTTTTAGATCTGGCACGTTCTATCCCCAGAAAATGTTTTAGGTGACCCAAATCCTTATTTTCAATACACTTTTTCTTCTAGCTTCTCCTTCAAGCTTGTGGGTTTAGCTTCATCATTGTTTGTCAATTTATTTTCATGCACAGACAATTAGTTTCATCATTGTTTGTCAATTTATTTTCATGCAGACAATTAGTTTCATCATTGTTTGTCAATATATTGTCATGCACAGACAATTTAGTGCTGCAATGTCATCATTAGCTTAGTGTTGATAGAATAAAGTGTGATTAGCCTCACTTTGACGTATCTTTGAGTTTGACTATTCGCCAATGCTTCAAACCTTTCATACCATGCTCTAGGAGACTGTTTTTGTCTTCATAAAAACTTGTTAAAACTGCAAACTTTGTCTTCACATAACTATTTTCAGGCCCAAGTTGAAGGCTCATAAACACATCTTTCAATTCTCCATTCAGAAATGCATTCTTCACATCTAGTTATGTATATAGACCAGTCGAAGTTTACTGCTAAAGATAGCAGAATTCAAATTGGGTTGGTTTTTTCTGTTTTGTCAAATGTCTCTTGAATTCTGAAGGTTTTGTGTAGATCCATTGACTACACACCAAGGCAGGGGAAATCACAAGAGGGGATGGCTTTTTGAGAGCCTATTATAAAAGAAAAGGGGATATTGCTAGAGATATGAACAAATCCTAGTCAGTTAGTTTTATATTATTAGTTAGTTAGATAATAGCCAATAAATAGCAAGGTTCTAATATAAACAGGGGGAGGAAAAATTCATTGGTTTTACTTGAGAATTATCTTGTGTGAAAGGAGAATGCTCCTTTGAGGTATCCTTTGTTCATTCCTATTGTTTTTCCAGTGTAAATAGCAGAAAGCTCCTTTTCTCCATCTATTCTGTTGTTCTAACTTGTTAGAGTTGCTCTCTTTCCCCAGAAAGATTCCCATCCCTGCTACATTTTGCATCTTTTTACACTTACCATTAGCTTTGCATTTAATCGGAATCAACCCTTTAGCTACCTACTGTCTTCTTATGTCATGGAAAGTCGACTATTTTGTTATGTTTCTAGGAACAACCTTATTAGAAATTGAAGAGGTAAAAATTTTATGATTACTTGACACTTGACAGTCCCATGTAGAACATATGTTTTGAAATCAGTGTAGAGTACATGCCCTATTTTCTTTTTTAAAACTTATAGGAATGTCACTATCATAAACAGAACTGGAAGATATTTCTTACACGAGCCATATCGAGTTAAGTACTTGTTCACTTAATTTTAATTTAAGATTGTAGTCTGTTAGAAAACCTTTCCCTGCAATAGACAAAAATCTTCCATCTACAATTATAAATATCTTGTTACAAGAACATGTAGAATAACATATGAACAGATATGAATGAGCATCCACATGGTTAAAAGCACCTGAACTAAATCAATGATCCATGATGTAGTTTCTAAAATAGAGGGAAAGTACTAAGTTTGCTATATATTTTGGCAAGAATACCGCTAGGTGCCAAATAGGACTTAAAACAATTTTAAGAGGTGATGAGGTAGCTCTTTGCTACCTTTTAGGTTTACTTGTTTACCATGTAGTTTCTAGCAATTGTGTTGTGTATGATTCGGTTTGTTGAAACAAAAGCCACCATGCCTGAGATGGTGCTTCAGTCTCATGTTGATAAGAAGCACTTTTGCTGACACATGCATTAATTGAACCTGAACTTTGAACTTGTTTCCCAAGTTTTAATATGCCTCCTTGTTCCTTCTCTCCTTATCTATGAAAAATCTTCACCAATTGAAGGAAGAGATGTCCGGCCAATGATCCTTCTCATTTCATATTGTACTACTCTGGCCTGATTTATAAGCAAAAAAGACAAATTTCACGTTTATTAAGAAAGATAATTGAGTGCATTTACTTTTCTTGAATTCATATAGGAGAGATAATATAATTACTAGTATACCCTCGATTAAATTGTCATCCACTAACAATATTAAGTAATTAATGCAGGGATAATTTTGTAATACAAGCATTAAATGCACTTAGATTTGTGAACATTTGCTTATGTTTAAGGCCAAAAAATTTAGAAGACTTTTGCTTATAAATAAGGCCGGAGGGAGTATAGTGTAGAGTTCAGCAATGAATTTGAAAATTTTGTCTTCCTTCACTATCTTATAATGATTTTCATCTGTAGCAGAGTACTACTATTAATCAATTAAGAGATCCATATCCTTATATATCCAATTTAGATTGTTGCAGTGTTATCAAATATTTGCCACCGCAGAGCTGTGGCGGATATACATGGCAGCTTTTGGGCTTGCCGCAATGGTAAATATCGACCGATCTTGTGGGTTTTCCCGCCATAATCCGCTATAACGGTACCACGAAGTGGCCGGTAAGGCAGGATTTTGGCTCTCTGCCATGGACTGCCATCCAGCGTTAACAACACTGGATTGTAGTAATTTTTTATAGCTTCAGGGTTTACTCATAAAATTGTGATTTGGTGTCCAGATCTGAACACATTTGGTTCACATTATCCCAGAGCTCTTAACTGTATCATTGCACTTATATTTAGAGTCAATGTCGCCAGCCATCCAATGAGTTCACTAGCCATCTCATTATCAGGTCAGGGACTTTTGTGCATTTCACACCACATACCATTGGTCTATATCTGATTCGTTCGTGTTACGTGTCAGATGATCCATCTTTCCTCTGCACTGGATGCACAAAATATAGACCAAGACCACCGAAGAAAATTTATCCTATTCAAGTGATCTTATTTGTCACTCAATCAGTTTGAGTTCTTGCGGTAGTTATCTTGTTTGTGTTGTGGGAAGGGCTTATCCAGTGTTAATCTTCGGAGTAGATGGTCCAAAATTAACATCAACTACGCAGAACTATAGTTTTTTGTGCATAGCTACTAATAATACCAACTTGAAAGATAATTTGTTTTTTTAATTGATACAACAAATTAGGTTAGGAAGTCCTCTCCTATAGAATAGACAAAACACAAATCAGTTTTAGAGAATCTCTATGCTATCTAAGATAATTCTTTCTCTTGCAGATACGGCTCTGGAGTTACAGCTACTCTCTGCTGTTAGAGAGTTAGTTAGTCGAGTCGTGACATTTTATTATAGCATTTCCTGAGTTTCTGCCCCAATGCCACACTGATAATCAGAAGCAGTTTTCTGATTATCTACATTCCTAGAAAGGGAAATTACACTTACCGAATCACTATTTTCTATTATCTACATATATTTTATCTAATGCCCTATTATCCAGGACTTAATTTGAAAACTCTTTTGGATTTTTCAACAGGATTTCATTAGTATGTTGTTTACTTTTCTTGATTACAACTACCCTTCATGAAGCTTCCTGAGAGTTTCAAGACTCGTATTATCTTCATAGAAGAAGAATTAGTTTTGCAGCAAGGATTTACTGCATTATCTTCTAATCATCTATGCTATTTATGTCTCAGGGCCCAAGGATGGTTCGTGATGTCTTTCGTCTCGCAAAAGAGAATGCCCCTGCAATTATATTTATCGATGAGGTTGATGCGATTGCTACTGCTAGGTTTGATGCACAAACTGGAGCAGACAGAGAAGTACAACGTATTCTGATGGAACTTTTGAATCAGGTATCTCTATGAAATACATTTCTAAGATTTTCTCTTTGAATGTGTTATGCATTACTTGTAGTGGGCTCTGGTGACCAACAGTAATTTTAATTCTCTTACCTCTTAACCTCCAACTTTGATTTGGCTTCAATTCAACGTTTGTTTTAAATATTCTCTGATGCTCCGGTTTTTTACCTCTTGGATTTTTCAATAGATGGACGGTTTTGACCAGACAGTTAATGTTAAAGTCATAATGGCAACCAATCGGGCTGACACTTTGGATCCCGCCCTCTTGCGTCCTGGAAGGCTTGATCGTAAAATTGAGTTCCCATTGCCCGACAGACGCCAAAAGAGGCTTGTATTTCAGGCACGTCTTTTTACATTTCTATATATGTTATAATTCTTTATGCTATAACTATGTCTGTTGAGCATGTTTTTAGTCAATAATAGGTCATTTTATGTTTCATGTTGAGTGATTTCTGTTTATTTTGCAGATTTCACCTCCTTTATTTTGAACTAATGGTTTATTTTCAGTTGCTTTTCTAGCCTATTATTTGATGGTTCCACTTGTAACAGGTATGCACGGCCAAAATGAATTTGAGTGATGAGGTAGACTTGGAGGATTATGTTTCCCGTCCTGACAAAATTAGTGCTGCTGAGGTTTGTTCACATCTAATAATGTTCATGATTTATCATTTTATATAAGCCATACTTTTAATTAGTTTTAGGATTGTAGACGAATTGCCTAACTATCAAACTTTATTATTATTTTTACTTCTATTGTCTTGAGGTTTAAAACAAGACTATTAATAACTTGCTCAGGGACGGGTTGGTAGGTTCTTTTAGAATCTGTCATAATTTTGAGATTTATAGTTGAAGAGTATTGAAAAATAAGCAGTTTTGATAGTTTCACTTGAACTGAAAACTGGTGTTATGCTGTGGAGGGCTTGTTCTTCTAAGCTTAAAATGTTTTATAAAATAAGGAAATATAGATTGCCTAGATGTAATTTTATGCGTTCAAAGTTAAGCATTATCACTTAAAATGTAGCTTTCAGAAGAAACACAACTTTTAGAAAAGATGCCTGCTTTAATTATTTGTTGATTGTTGGTGCCGCAGATATCTGCTATTTGTCAAGAAGCGGGAATGCATGCTGTTCGTAAGAATAGATATGTCATACTGCCAAAGGACTTCGAGAAAGGTTATAGAACCAACGTGAAGAAACCTGATACTGACTTTGAATTTTACAAGTGATGACGAGGGCTTTCTGATTTGTTTGTGTATGTGCACGTTTCAGAATATAGTTACAGGGTACATTTCTAGAGTAATTGTGGGTCATGTATGTTCAAAAGAAATGATAATTTGTTTATGATTCTTGCATACTTTTCATCTTATTATGCAATGGAATTCTTTAATTTACTTACTGTGTCGGCTTAATATTGACAGTACCTGCATATGTTTGATCAGTTACTGAAGCTTTTAGGCTCCGGGAATCAAGTCTGGACAATTTCAAATAAAACATGTGACTAGTGCTCGTCTGAAACTGATGTTAAATTATTCAGATCAAAATAGGAAACTATTATATTCTGGTGTAGTTTTTACTGCTTATTGTTTTTGTAAAATGATTATTTGGATTAAAAATTCAAGATAATACTTTTCAATTATGTTTTTATTTTTATTCAACTAATGATATACTATGCTCTTTTTGTTAGTTTGGAGGAAGGGTGCGAGAGCAAAGAAGAGTTCTTTTACCTTATTTGAGAGAAATTTATTGGTAATCAGATAAGAAAATGATTAAGATTTTTTTAAAATAAATAGAGTATTTTAAAAATATTAAAGGATTTGAAGAATCCCTCCTTTCTACTCCTTTCATGTTTTTCAGAGTTCTTTCCTCCTCTCTTAAAAATATTAAGGATTTGAAGAATCCCTCCTTTCCTCCTCCTTTCTACAGGTATAATTGTAAAATCGTTACTAATTTAAAGAAAATAAAATTTGTATTGATCTTTTTTTTTGGGTCTATGATCGTTCAATTTTGTGGCACAAAATTAAGAAAATTCATGAACTATGTAAAACATTTTAATTCTCTAAAAAAATACATGTTAGTTTCTTGTGATTATAAGGCTGAAGGAAAAATAAATAAATAAATTCTGGAAAATAAGGTTCCTGCTAGGAGAGTGCTGACGAAGAGGTAAAGTAACTACAAATTTGTTCATAAAATAAAGGCAGCTGTGGATTGCAAATAGCATCACTTGAACAAGAGTCTATAATGAAGTAAGAAAAACTTTTATGCTAAGAACCAGAGGAGTTGGCAGTAATCCTTTAGTAGCATGCTTTGATAAAGGTTCCAAAATAAATAATGCAAGAGTGATCGAAGGAGTTCTATTTAACGAGTTTCTCATCGGTGTGCTTCTAAGGTTCCAAGACATAGTATAAAGAGTTCTATTTGATGAGTGTCTCATCGGTTGTGTTTTGTGTACTCGTTTATATCATAGTAGCTAAAATAAGAGGAAAGAATTTGCTATCTTGTGGGGAGCATGAGAAAGGTGTGATATATGGAGATGTTATCGTGGATGATATAAGTAGAATTTATGTTTATCAAAGTCTACCAAACTTTCACAACAAAAATTGTAGCAGGGGTTCGACATGCTACATGATGTCTTGAATTGGGACAAAAAATTTAGAAAATCTTGGAACAAGTATGGCTTCTCTCTTAATTCTTGAATTATCATATGCCGATTTTTATTCGTCCAAATAAGTTGGTTATGATTAAAAATAAAATAAATTTTAAATATAGAGCTTTCTTTAAGAAGTGTAAAGTGAACACAACATTCAAAAATTACTACGAGGAAAACGTAGTTAAATTTAATCTCGTACAAAACCTCTTAAAACATTAAGTTCAATATCTCTTTAGTTTAAAAGTGAAATATTGTTTATTTTATATAACAAGATGTATTAAAGATTACAAAGCTACTTTAATCCAAATTTTTCTTTTACTAAACAATTACATTAATCCGAATAAGAAACACCATGTTTATATCTAGGGTGAAAAGGACTATTTTGAATTATATCCATGATGAATACAATGTTTTGGGCTTCACGTGAAGTTTCTTGGACATGATTAACTTAATCAATTTTAAAATACTCTGCAAATCCATTATCATTTATAGGCATGTGTTTCAAATCATTTACTCCTTATGTTCTAAATTATAAATGACTTTGCCAATTTATTTTTCTTTCTTCTTTCCATTCTTTTAATTTTGTTTACTAATATAATTATTAAAGAATATTTTTGTGAAATTATTTATCATTTCACTTTTTATATAAAATAATAACTATAATTCTTAATTAATGTGAAATGACCAAAATATTTTATAATTTGAAACGGAGAGAGTAGTCTCTAACAATTATTAAAAAATTTAAGCGAAGACTTTCACCTTGTCTTCAACTATCTATTTATTAAAAAAAATTGCATGCGAACTACCAACAATATCTTTCACTTTAAATTTTAAAATACTTACAAAAAATTAAAATAATAAAAATATAATTTCTCAATTAATTCACTATAATTCAATCAAATGCTACCAAGTGTCAAGTTCTTTTTTTTGATATTTTTTTCCTTTCATTTTTTTCTTCACTTCTAACTCTTTCGCTCACCATCTCATTCTTCTTTTTCTATTCATTTTATTATTTTTATCTTTTCTATTTAATTGTTTTATCTTCTCTTAATTATTTTTAATATATTAAAATATTTAATTATAGTATATGATTATCATATTAAATATTTATTATGTATAAATATACACAATGTTGACATTTAATTTTATTTTTACGATAAATTTAATTAATTTATTTTATTTATTATTATTAAAAATATTAATTAATCTATTTTTAAATTTTTATAAAATTAAAATTTATTTTATGAAATTGAATAATCTTAATAGTCATAACTTTTCATCTAATAAATTACTATAAAAAATATCCATTCTATTTTAATTAGTAAATTTTATTATTTAGATATAAAATTCTTATTTTCAAATGTCAAAGTATCTTTTTATTTTTTACAGATCATTATCAACAAAATATATATTTTATTTTAATTAGCAATTATTTTCATTTGAAACACAAAATTCTTATTTTAAATATTAAATATTTATTTTTTTTCCTATGAGTCACTATCAGTAAAATGTCTATTTTATTTTAATTAATAATCATCTTTATTTGAGGCACAAAATTCTTATTTTGATTAATAATTGTCTTTATTTGAGACACAAAATTCTTATTTTCAAATGTCATTTTTTTTTTAAATTCACTTTTAATAAAATATATTTTTTATTTTAATTAACAATGACCTTTATTTAAAACATAAAATTCTTATTTTCAAATGTTAAAATCATTATTTATTTTATAACTAAAAAACTCATTTCAAATTTATATTTATATTTGTATTTAAATAAAATCTATATCATATTAAATAAATTTATCTATGTGGACGCACATATATTTTGCTAGTCATCCTCAAACAAATTCAAACTACCGAATCTAAATTTATAAAAATATGTCGGATTAATCAGAATGGTCTCACATTGTTTGGCAATCGAGATTGAAGATGACTTATACACGACACCCATATACATCAATTCAATAAACTCTTTTAAAAAGATAAAATCACGAGAATTCTTATACCTAAAACAGATAATATCTTATAGTTACAATGATATAGATTTAAGATTGATCAGAACATTAACCTCATATGTAGAAATCCGAATTTTGCACCATGCACCAAAAACATAAGGGCTTTCACACCCAAACAAACAACACCTCATACCTGCATTAGCACAGATTTGAAGTCGACAGAACATTAATATCGTATGTGAAAATTCAAAATTTGTACAATACTCCTTAGTCTTGACTGTGAGTTGTTCTGTTTGACTGAAACACTATTAACTAAATTAAGAAAATTTTAAAAACTAAATTTCAAGCGAGTTCTATATTTAATTATAGGTATCTATTAAGGAGCAATATATCATTGAATGGTGCGAGTTTTTCATTTTTATGTGAGACTCATTGTAATGTCTATTAGGCTAGGAGAAATGTTTCTATGTTTGTTTACACGAAAATGAAATGAACAACTTGTTTGGACAATTAAATAAATAAATTATGAGCTGTGATTAGGTTCAATATTGGAATGGAGACAATTGGTCACCAAGCACTGCCACCAAGCACTACTATAATCACAGCTCTTTTATTATTTTCCAACTACTATAATTGCTGGAGTTCAGATCTGGCTTGGTCCTTCATTAAATTAATTATTGTTGTTGTTGAATATTGGGAGATTGGAGAGTTGATTACAAACATTAATGTTGTTTTTGTTGTTTATATTAAAGTACATGGTACTAGTTGTTGATTTATTACCGTTATAGCTGGTGAGGTGTTTAGTGAATTGATTATGGAGATGATTTGGGAAACATTTGTTTGCAGATAAAGGAATATATAATCTGACAAACAAAGGTGGTGTCTATGGAATCGTACTGATTTACTTATAAGTGTAGTTCTAGTACTATCTATTGTCTCTTACATCGAATACTACTTTTTCTTTTTCACTTTTCCAAAGTATGTGCAATGTCGTGTAAATATGGAACCGGGTTGGCCTTCACTCAAACATTTTATGCGGTCGCGCATTTTTATATTAAATTGTAACTCGATTGTATTGAAATAGTATGTCTCGAAGAAAGATTACTTAGTCGAAGAATTTGTGGATCAAAGTAAGTTACACACAAATTTGATTTGTTTTATATTTAAATAGATTTGATTTAGATTTAAAATAGATAGATTTGATTTAATATCAAAATATATATTCTAAGCTTTTATAATTTTGGACTTTGACTTAGGAGCAAACTAACCTAAATCTATAAATAAAGGGAGTAACCCATACTTTTATAATTAAGTCAATTAAATTGTATTCACAGAATTTGCAGTTGCAAGTGAATAACAAAATGTTTCACAGTTTGTGGGTAGAGAGAAACTCTGCAGAAAATAATTGTCTTCTTTCTTTTATTTTCTTTTCTCATAATTCATTGTTATTGTATGGTGATATCAATCTTGTTCATCAAAATTGATAGAAATTCATCATAGATATTTGGTGGATTTCCAACATCTGGTATCAAGAGCTTGATTAATCGATTCAAAGGAAGTATCGATCGAGAACGATTGAGGAAGAAGAAGAATTTACGATGACGAGTTATGAGAATGCAAATTATCCAGCAACTCTACCAATTCTGAAAGTAGACAACTATGAGAATTGGTACAAACAGTTGAAAGTTTTATTCAGGTGTCAAGGTCTTTGAGATCTTGTAAAGGATGGATCGGAAGCGTTTGGAGAAAACGCTTCAGAAGAAGAAAAGAAGAAACACACAGAATCTGAGAAGCTGAGAAACTTGTGGATCGAAGTAAGCTACACACAAATTTGATTTGTTTTATATTTAAATAGATTTGATTTAGATCTAAAATAGATAGATTTGATTTAGTATCAAAATAGGTATTTTAAGCTTTTATAGTTTTGGGCTTTGGCTTAGGAGCAAGCTAACCTAAATCTATAAATAGAGGGAGTAACCCCTAATTTTATAATTAAGTCAATTAAATTGTATTCACAGAATTTGCAGTTGCAAGTGAATAACAAAATTTCCACAGTTTGTGGGTAGAGAGAAACTCTGCAGAAAATAATTGTCTTCTTTCTTTTATTTTCTTTTCTCATAATTCATTGTCATTGTATGGTGATATCAATCTTGTTCATCAAAATTGATAGAAATTCATCATAGATATTTGGTGGATTTCCAACATCTGGTATCAAGAGCTTGATTAATTGATTTAAAGGAAGTATCGATCAAGAACGATTGAGGAAGAAGAAGAATTTATGATGACGAGTTATGAGAATGCAAATTATCCAGCAACTCTACCAATTCTGAAAGTAGACAACTATGAGAATTGGTACAAACAGTTGAAAGTTTTATTCAGGTGTCAAGGTCTTTGAGATCTTGTAAAGGATGGATCGGAAGCGTTTGGAGAAAACGCTCCAGAAGAAGAAAAGAAGAAACACACAGAATATGAGAAGCTGAGTTATAAAACACTCTTTGTAATTCATCAATGTCTGAGTCCGGAAAATTTTGAAAAAGTGAGTGATTCAGAATCTGCAAAAGAAGCTTGGGAGGTTCTTGAGAAGTCTTTTGGTGGTGCAGAAAAGATGAAAGAAGTGAGGTTACAAACTCACAAGAGAACGTATGAATTGCTTCAGATTGAAGATAGTGAGAGCATATCTGATTTCTTCACTAGGGTTACAAAACTAGTGAATCAAATCAATGTATGTGGAGAAACATTAACAACAAGAGCTATTGTTTTGAAGATCTTGATATCTTTGGCTCCTAAGTTCGACCACGTGGTGGTGGCTATAGAAGAGGGGAAAGACTTGTCAAAATTGACAAAGGAAGATCTTCAAGGGACACTTGAATCTCATGAACAAAGAATGAGTGAAAGAGCTGTAGGTAAGTCGAAGAGTGATGTGGCTTTTCAGACACATTCAACAAAAGAAACCAAAGACAAAGGAAAGTGGTTCGTTAGAGGTAGAGGAGGCTACAACAAATCGAATGATAGAGGAAACCAGAACAAAGGAAACGTGTCGAATTAGAGAAAACGATACCAAGGCAACCAAAGAGTCGGTGTTGCAAATAGAGGAAGAGGTGGTGGTCGAATATCTGACAAGAGTCACATTCAATGTTACAACTGTCAAAAGTATGGTCACTATTCGAGTGATTGTCCAGAAAAACGAAAGAATCAAGAAAGTGATGCAAAGTTTGCAAAACATGAAGAAGAAGAAGAGATGATGATGATGGTCACAACAAAAGATGAAGATAGATTCAAGGACCAATGATACTTGGATTCAGGATGCTCATCACATATGTCTGGAAGGAAAGATTGACTTGTCAACATAAAACTGACAATGAAAAATATGGTAAAATTCGCAAATGACAATACCCTAGCAGCTGAAGGTATTGGTGATGTTATGATTATGAGGAAATATGGAAAGAGGTCAGTAATTTCTAATGTGTTGTACATACTAGGCATGAAGAGTAATTTGCTCAGTATAGGGCAGTTGGTCGAAAAGAATTATAAAGTGTAGACCGGAGATAAGATGATGAGAGTCGTCGATGAAAATGGAAGATTAATATTGAAGGCTCCTATGTCTCAAAATAGAACCTTCAAGATCGAACTAAATGTGATGGAGCACAAGTGCCTTTCGATTGCAACTAGCAGAGATGAATGGATATGGCACTATCGACTAGGTTATCTCAACTTCAGAGGCATCAGAGATTTGAAGAGAAGAAATATGGTTTCAGGATTTCCAGAAATCGATATTCCAAATAAGGTATGTGAGGAATGTGTGCAGGCGAAGTAGAACAAGAATAACTTCAGCAAGGATGCAGGAAGCAAGTCAAATGTTATTCTTGAAGTCATATACTCTGATGTATGTGGACCAATCCAGATGGATTAAATGGGAGGTAACAAATACTTTGTTACATTCATAGATGATTTCAGTCGAAAGCCGTGGACTTACCTGATCAAGAATAAAAGTAAAGTGATCGAGGTATTTGCCAAGTTTAAGTCTATGGTCGAAAGACAAAGTGGTCGAAAACTCAAAGTTTTAGAACTGATGGTGGCAGAGAGTATGTGTCGAAAGAATTCGACAAGTTATATGAAAAGGAAGGGATTGTGCATGAGGTGGTGCCACCTTATACTCCACAACATAATGGAACTGCAAAAAGGAAGAATCGAACCATCATGAATATGGTGAGAAGTATGTTGAAAGGCAAGAATTTACCTAAAGAGTTTTGGAGTGAAGTTGCGTCGACTGTAACATAAATTTTGAACAGATGTACTACGAAGAATCTAGAAGGAATTACTCCAGAAGAATGTTAGTCTGGTGTGAAACCTAGCTTGAGTCATCTGAAGGTATTTGGGTCTATTGCACATAGACATGTGCCAGATCAGTTGAGAAGAAAACTTGATGACAAGTCGAGTCAAATGATTGTAGTTGGATATCATTCGACAGGAGTTTACAAGTTGTTCGACCCAGTGAACAAGTAGATTGTGATCAACAGGGACGTGATCATATATGATCTTAAAAAATGGGATTGGATTGAAAAAGTCAAGAAAGATTAAGTGGGAATCCTACTTGAAGAACCAGAAACTCAAGTCAAAAGAGAAGTTCGACAAGAGTAACCAGCATTTATAGATCAACCAAGTACAAGCAGACCTCAAAGAACAAGACGCATGCCTGCAAGATTGCAAGATTATGTTATTACATTAGATGATGTGATAGATAATGAAGGTGAGTTGGTATATTATTCTTTCTATGCAGATGTCGAACCTGTCAATGTAGCTGAAGCATTGAAGGATTCGAAGTGGGTGAAAGCAATGAACAAAGAAGTAAAGTCTATCGAAGATAATAACACTTGGTCACTTGTCGAGTTGCCTAAAGGCAAGAAGGAAATTGTTGTCAAGTGGGTATACAAATTGAAAATGAATCCCAAAGGGAAAGTAACTCAACACAAAGCAAGGCTTGTGGCGAAAGGATTTCTACAGAAAGAAGGAATAGACTTCGATGAAGTTTTTGCACCTGTTGCTAGGATTGAAAAAATCAGGTTGATTGTTGGTCTAGCAGAAATAAATAGATGGCACATATATCAGATGGACGTGAAATATGCATTCCTGAATGGACCTTTAGACGAAGAAGTTTATGTTAAACAACCAATTGGGTTTGTAAAACATGACGAAGAGAGAAAGGTGTACATGCTACATAAAACCCTGTATGGATTGAAACAAGCTCTAAGAGCTTGGAATAAGAAAATTGATAGTTTCCTAAGGGAGAAGGAATTTGTGAAGTGCACAACTGAACATGGAGTATATGTAATAAGAAGTAATAGTGAATTGCTTATACTATGTCTCTATGTCGATGATTTGTTGATAACAAGTATCTGCAAAAGTGAGATCGAAGACTTCAAAGGTGATCTTAGCAAGAAATTCGAAATGTATGATCTGGGTGAGATTTCATATTTCCTTGGCATCGAATTCTACAAGAGAAGTAGAGGTTTGATGATGCATCAAAGAAGATATGCAGGAGAAATTATCAAGAGATTTATGATGGAAGAATGCAACTCAACTTCGACAACTGCAGAACCAAGACTGCAATTATTGAAAGATGCAGATGAAGATGATGTCGAACCAACCCAATACAGAAGACTTATTGGGTCATTGAGACACCTTTGTCATACAAGGCCTTACTTAGCATATAGTGTAGGTATGGTAAGTAGATTCATGAAGAAGCCAAAGGTATCACATCTAGCAGCGGTGAAGAGGATACTAAGGTATATCAAAGGAACTCTCGACTATGACATCTTGTTTCCTGCAGCTGATAAAGGAAACGAATGCAAATTAGTTGGACACACTGATTCGAGTTGGTGTAGTGATACTGAAGATCGAAAATCAACATCAAGATATGTGTTTATGTTAGGTGGTGCACCAGTTGTTTGGAGTTCAAGAAAGGAACCAGTAGTGGCAATATCATCATGCGAAGCAGAATATATAACTGCTTCTCTTTGTGCATGTCAAGCAACTTGGATGGTGAACTTGGTCGAAGAGATAACAAGGAAAGATCATGGAGCAATTACCATGAAGATCGACAGCATGTCAGCTATCAATCTGGAAAAGAACCCGATAGCACATGGTCAAAGCAAGAACATCGAAATGAGGTTCCACTATCTTCAAGAGCAGGTAGTAGACGAGAAGATGAATTTGGAACACTGCAAAATTGAGAGTCAGATTACAGACATCATGATGAAGGGTGTGCAGACCAAAGTATTCAGAAGACTAAGAACCATGATGAATATGGACAATTTAGACACAATGAATTAGGTGGTGTATTAAATTGTAATTCGATTATGTCGAAATAGTGTGTGTGTCAAAGGGAGGTTGCCCAGTCGAAGAGCTTGTAAATCGAAGCAAGCTACACACAGATTTGATTTGTTTTAGATTTAGATAAATTTGATTTAGATCTAAAATAAATAGATTTGATTTAGTACCAAAATAGGTATTTTGGACTTTTATAGTTTTGGGCTTTGGCTTAGGAGCAAGCTAACCTAAATCTATAAATAGAGGGAGTAACCCCTAATTTTATAATTAAGTCAATTAAATTGTATTCACAGAATTTGCAGTTGCAAGTGAATAACAAAGTTTTTCACAGTTTGTGGGCAGAGAGAAACTCTGCAGAAAATAATTGTCTTCTTTCTTTTCTTTTCTTTTCTCATAATTCATTATCATTGTATGGTGATATCAATCTTGTTCATCAAGATTGGTAGAAATTCATTATAGATGTTTGGTGGATTTCCAACATTTTAATCGTTGATCAAAATCAGATGGTTGTGATATAAAAGAGGTATTTTTAAATTATTATATATAATTTAAATTAGTTTATTTTATACTATCTGATCAAGGTCTAACGGTCATAAGTATTATGATTGAGTGATTGCATGGAAACTCTGAAAGTAAAGAATTCATTTTTCGTAAATACGGGATATTAATTTATTATAAGTTCAAAATTAACAATATTCAATATTTAAAAGAAGTAAAATTAGAAGCGTACTTGCGAAAAGTACAACAAAGATGACCTTACTCACAAAAGTGATCACAAGAAGGTTTATATGAGTTGATTTTGTGAAATAGTTAATGAACCCCCTCAACCCTAGAGATTAAAATATTTATAGCCACGATACACGGGCCAATTAAATTGAGAGGTGAAGAATTGGTTCAAACTCAATTGCATGACTATGACGTGGGAATAAGAAGAATCGTTCTTTCTCAAAAATAAGAAAAGTGATTTTTGTCAACCAAGTGACTCCAAACATAAAATGGTGGTGAATTGTGATATTTAGAAATTGAAAATATTTTAAAATATTTTATTTAAAAATCAAATTTCTCTCTATGTTTTTCACTAGCTATGCATTCTCCTTTCTACTTGAGATACAATAACTTGTAAGCTTCAACAAGATCATCATCAGAGAGATCTTCATCACTTGACCCCCCATCATTGTGCATAGTGGATTTTTATCTTAGACAGGTTGTGAAGGCAATCACACTGTTGAGTTTTCACTTTCACTTTCTTCATCTGATTCATCATCTAAAAAGGTTGCATGTATCCCTTCTTTTGTTTCCTAAGAAAGTTGGTACATTCTGTTTGAATATGTCCAAAGCTTTTACATTCATGAAATTGAATTTCATTGTCTTTATTTTGTCTATCTCCTTATTTACCTTTGCGCTAGGGATTAAAGCCTTTGGCATTTTGATGCATGTTGTCTTTTACATTGTTTGTGACATTATTCCTTGATCTCCTGTTAAGTATTCTCATGAACTTCCAAATTCTTTTTGCAAAAAGAGCAATAGATTCAGTTAGGTTATCATTAATATCCTATTCTACTTGCTCATCATCATCTTCTTCAACACTAACTTTGAATGCCCCACTTTCGTTCCTTTTCTCAGATTTATCATTATTGACATTTCAAAGGTGAGGAGAGAGAGCCAATTAGCTCATCAACTTTGATAGTACTTATATATTGTGTTTCTTCAATGACTTTGACTTTCATATCAAACCAATTACGAAGAGATCAAAGAATTTTCTAGCCAGTTTCTTATATGATATTTTATCTCGAAAGACAAAGGAGCTATTAGCAATATCACAGAGACGAACATCAAATTCAACAATGGTTTCATCTTCTTTTATCCTCAAATTTTGTTATGAGAATTAAAGTATTGACATACGAACTTTAGAGGTGCCTTCATGTGCTGTTTGAAGAGTTTCTTAAGCTTCCTTAAAGGTGGAACAAGTGTTGATGAGTCTAACTATATTCTTGTCAACTCCATTGTAAATGAAATTGATGGCACGAGAGTTACCATATGCTTCTTCATTTTATTCTTTTGACCACTCCTTCTCAGGCTTCAAAGATTCAGTATCATCTTCAAGTGTAACTTTTATAGGTGTCCATTCATTTATGACTGCTTTCTAAGTCTTACTATCCATAGTCTTGAGAAAGACAACTATACGAGCTTTCCGATAATCATAGTTCATGCCATTAAAAATACGTGGCCGATTGACAAGTCCTCCTTCTTTAGCATTGTCCATTTTGAACAAAATATATAGAAACTATGGAACTTATCCAACCAGAACAAAGTGCATGCTCTAATGCCTACTGAAAGCCTGTTATATTGATTATAATATGTCAAACACAATGTTAGAACAATGTGTATGACAAGTAGCATGCGTAACAGACAAAATAAAGGCAAACTATAAATAACACTGGAATCAGTGAAACATTTCAGTGTAAAATCACTTACGTCTGGAGGATATTAATCCAATGAAAGAAAATTCACTCTTAATAGTCAAAAACACAAATAAGTCTGGTTTGAACTCTCCTAGTTTAATACTTCTTTTCCTTATAATACTTGTGAACTTCGACTCAGTCCCCCCTTGAATCTGAGACCCTCTCACTTTCACTCAAACACTCTCCTAACTATTTGGATAATTACAAAAGTATATGAATGATGGAAAAATATCACAACTCAAGTAATTTATTCTCCTAACTTAGAACTAAGACACAAAAATAGAGTATTACACAAAAACAAACACAAGAATAAAAAATGATAAAACATGCCAAGCATAGTAGTCCAAGGTCTAAGACTTCACAAAGGAGAAAGACTCCTTAAATAACAACAATAATCCAACAACAAAGACTTATAGGGTTTTAATCCTGAAAGCAATTGAACCTCCAAAAGCACAATGGATCAATATTCAATAATGTTTGATTGCAAATATTTATTGATCAAATCTTGAATAAATATGAATCTCTTGAATATACAAAATCAATATTGCTAAAATTTATTTTGATTAAATTGTTCCTTAATCCAAAACACACAAAAAAACCAAGCCTTCGATTATGTATAAAAATAATTAAATTAAACATGCACGAGAATTAATACAACCAGTCATGCATGCAAAGCAATCTATAACGAGACAAGATGTTTCATACAATGAAGAACATCATGTTTAACATGTTATTTTCTACTAAAGTGTCGTGATCACTTAGAGATAAGATGTCTTGCAACTTGGTAGAATATCTTGCTTCATATGTTGCTTATAAAATATTGTCAATCACATGTAATAACATAAACAAATAAAGATTTTAACCGACTGATCTCAAGAACTAAACAACGATATTACTCAAAAGCATAACACTCTTGAATAATAACAAATACATAAGAACACCAATACAACCAAAAACTCACAAGTATTTTTTTATTCTCTTGCCACCAAGACAAATTTGGTGAAAGAATAGAAAATATAGAAAAAGGTAGTAGAAAATAAGAAGGAAGAGTTTCAATTTTGAAATTGGGTGTAAAATGAAATGAATGGAAGCCCTTTTATATAGAAAAAGCTTAGGCTAAAAAGGAAATGATTCATAGACATTTTAAATATTATAATCGAGTTAGCCATAATTCTGGATTGATTAGACAAGTCAAATATGAAAGGTTTTTGAATTACGCCGTTACTAATCAATTAAAGACTTTTATAAACAATTTGGAGGCATTACAAATGAGTTAATCGATTAATCAGTGTAAAAGAGAGAATTTAAAATATTTTAGAGTGTGCGTGAGTTTACGTAGTATCTTGAGAATTACTCATATACATTTATATTGAGTTGATTACTAGACACGCGCTAAGCGCACGACCATACAAACTTTCACACTTTCTTATTTTCACAATTTTTGAGCTTTAAGTCCATTTGCTAGATTCATCCATGAGTTAACATTTCAACTGAAACTTGACTTTTCTAATTGATGAGACTTGAGATAACTTCTTTGATCAGATGTTGTCATCTGAGATTGTTGAATAATTATCACCAAAGACTTCACTAAATATCATTTAACCTAAGATGTTATCTTCTTAAAAACCATAAATATCATATAACAGTTATAAACAATTGTATCAATGTTTACCGTGAAAAATGGTAAACAACCGCTGATCTTCCAAAAGGTGACTTATTTGGTGACTTGCAGGATCGATCAGATTGATCCTAAGACATGGTTGATTTTAGAGAGTTTCGACTAATCCTAATGGTGATTAACGCAAGTAAAGTAGAGACACTTTAAGTAAATTGCATGGAGAAAAGCTTGATAAAGTAATAAAAGCATTAAAGGCTTGTTAAATAAATGAATTCGACTGAGATAAATAAGTGAAAGCGATAAATTGCTTGAATGTAAAGGATTTCGATTAAGGTAAATGGTGTTTCACACATACATTCTCAATGATTCTTTCTCTCACGCTGGGTACTTGAATCTAAATGAGTGACTTGTATACAATGATGAACACCCCTAATAACTACGTGAACACTTAGTATTTATACTAAAAAATCCTAAGCAACTGCTGGGCAGTTACATCGCTTCGAGGTGACACCACATGGCACGTTCACAACCCTCGACGCCTACTTCCACGCCACGTTGCGCTTGGTAACTGCTGGGAACCGTTTTCCCTCCAACAATTCGAAATTCAAACCGTTCGATCTTGGGCATCAGGGACCTTGGTCGAAAGGTTGCTCCTTCGACGTTGAAAACAACATGATTCCAACTTAGAGAAATTTCTCTAAGTATCTTGTCATTCTTTGATAAGCCTTCGATGTGATCAGCTGATCGAAACCTTCTTGTGTAGGAAACTCTTCTAACTCATAATTAATGATCTATATGATAATAGAATGTGGGTGTCTAATTTAGGAGCCAACAAATTTCCCCCCAAGAATGTCTTATTTCAATGCTTAGAAGAAAGAGGCATTCTTTGATATTCCATTCGACACCTGTCCTTCACTCTCAGCCACAAATTAGTTTGTGCGTTTTTCGTCTCCTACCTACCATCTGACAATCTCAAAAAATCATCATTTCAACATTTCCCAAGATGTCACTTCAGTAAGGCACTTCGCACGCACGATGGCCTTTCATACACTGTCATCATGGCCATTCTCTGAAACCGAGGAAGCATGCTGCAACGTTTCCGTTTTTCAGAACGGTTACAGCGCCAATGCGCGCCACGTGCCCCACTCCCGTCTGTGGCATTAAATGGCCTCGAGCCCTGTGATTTTCCAATCACTATAAATAGCACTAAGTGCTTCATTTGGACTCTTTACGCTTTCTCGCATCCAAACCTTCGATCGAACGAAATCTCCTGCAAACAGCCTTTTGCTTCTTCCTCTCCAAACCCAGTAATCTTTATTCTTCATTCACCCTCATTTAAACCAAAAATGGCTTCACGCACTCGTGCTCCCAATGCTCTAAGAGCTAGCATTCTCTCCAAGACTGCTCAACCAGAAACCTTCTCAACTGCTCCGGTAGTTAATTCTATGGGAATGCGAAGGGTTCCTGAACCCATGGGCGATGATGAGCGCAAAACCTATGGCTCTCAACTCCTGATTCCCGTTGGGTATTCTAACCAGGTTTTTGCCATGTCAGGCCCTCTTTCAACATGCATTACTGACCCCACAAAAATTGAGAGTTTCTTCCCCGCGCATGAGGCACTCAAACCCATTGGGTGCTCAAAGAAGGCGAAAGATGATACTGAAGATCCCGCGAAAGAGAAAATAGATCTTCAGTTTTTTAACAGGGGGGTTAGGGCTTTTCGATCTAGCCCTAGCCTTACACCAGAATATACCGCTTGGCTCAACAAGATGGAGGAAAGCCAGGCTTCAATTTGGAAAGGCATGGGCATTTATGACCTGGTCATGTTGTCCAAAACTGGTCTTAACTACTGCCCTGACATGCTGGTAGCTTCATTGTTGTTTTGGGACTATACTCACTATACCTTCCACCTGCCTTGTGGAATGGTTACGCCCACTCTCTTCGATGTGGCCGCAATTTCTGGCCTTCGACCAACTGGGGACTACTTCGACCCAGAGGAAATGTCTGAAGACCAGATTGGGTTTTCTGCTACCAAACCCACCTACACCACTTACACCAGTCATTACCACGACAAATCAACGGCTGCGGTGACTGATGTGGAGCACATCGCGTTTCTAGCCCTTTGGCTGTCGCGCTTCGTGTTCTGCACGAAATCCCTGCAGGTGACGAAGAAGATGGTCACCCTCGCTACTCAGCTTCATCACGGCTAAAACATCTGTTTGGCCGAATTAATATTGGCGAACTTGTACGAGTCGATAAGCAATGGAGCGGCTCAATTAAAAGTAATCGAAAATAGAGCCAGTCTGCTGCTTGCTGGTCCCTTCTGGCTACTTCAACTCTGGCTGAATGCCACTTTCGAGTCTTTTCTACCCCAGAAGACTCAAATAAATGAAAAGGCTCCTAATATAGCCAGAAGGCACGTTGAAGGCACCAGGCTCGCCTTATTGACTCCAACTGAGGATGGGCTGGAACTACAAAAGACATTCTAAAACTTCGTTCAGATGTTTGCGGGGAGGAAGGAATTCACTTCGACCATGGCCCCTTTCGCCGGTCGAAAGTGTGGTCCAGGATGGTTTACCAGGCCCCATCCTAAATCACCAGAGGATCCTCACTTCGAAGAGCATACAACAATGTGGGAAGCGTTTCTCACCCCAAGGATAATGTCGTTGCGTTTCAAGAGTTCGAAAAATCAGCTGAGCCTGATTGCCTACCAGCCGAATCTTGTCTCTCGACAATTTGGCATTATCCAATCGCTTCCTTCTCCGATTTATCCTTGGGAGAAATCATTGTTGTTCTTTTCTAATGACTACTCTGAAGACGCCGCTACTAGGCATATTAGTAGGTACGTTGGTCGGACCGTACTATCATTGTTCGACTACCAACTCAACTTCCTCTGTTCACCAGCCTTTGAAGACTGGTGGAAGAGATATTATGTCGAAGAGTTCTTCGACGAGAAGGACTTTGCAGACGAACTCAAGAAGTCCTTCGTCATGGTCCTCGATAAAATAAAGAAATGTACGTTCCCTCTTCAAATTATATTTGTCTTTTCATTTCGACTTATATCTTTCAATTATAACTTGGGAACGTTTCTCTTTCAGTTGTTCGAAAACCTGTGGCTAAGAAGGCCACAAACAACAATCAAGGTGGAGGTCCCTCTGCAAAACCTCCAGTACAGGTAACAATTTTTCCTTGTTTCCCTCTTTGGTTTTAAACATCCTGGTTTTCGATGCTGTGTTTTAAATCGACTCCGTTTGGGATTTTCAGAAACCTGCGCCTAAGAAGCGACCCATATTAACGGTCGAAACTTCGAGTGGCGAAGAGGAGGAATCTCCTCCTGTTCCTCTCAAATGGAAAAAGATGAAAAAGGCTGCTCCTGTTCCTGAACCTCGACCTGTGATAAAAACTAAAGTCACAGGGAGTAAACCCAGGCCGCCCCCTGTGATCATGAAGAACCCACAGAGGAGGAGCTAAGTGTCTTGCTCAGTAATCCTGTTGAGAGCGACAACTCTAGCCCTGGGGCTGAGGTTCCTTTACAGGTAATGTCTCCGACCACTTTTAACTTAAGTGTCGATGATCACCTTCGATTGTGCATCTCTCTAATCAGAGTTTTTTTCTCCTACTTTCAGGAAACGTCTGGAACTTCAGCGCCAGCTGGGCATCCTGTCGAAGGTTCCGGTACCTTCGTAAACAGCGCAGGGGAACCCACCTACAATCCTTATTCTTTCGTCAGTTCTAATAACGAAGTGAATCAAACTTCGGAGCCGCAGGACTCTGCTGAACATAGCAGACAACGCGAAGAGGAACTGGTGGATGATGAGTTACCTGCTGAGACAGGGGGTGCCCCTGAGGAGCACCACCAGGAGGAGGTTCAAGTGGTCAACGAGACAGAAGAGCAACATGCTGAAGAGGGTCATGTTGACGCTGATGCTGCTGAAAATGTTCAGCCCCAAGCCACCACCGTCGAAACAGAAAAGGTTACCTCGATAAAGCCCAGGTCTAAAGAGGACTTGGCTCTCTTGAAGCAAAATGATCCAATTGGCTATCTAAACGCCATCGTCGAGAGCAGGGAAAATTCATCTGACCCTAGTCATGATGCTTCTACTGCATCAGGGAAGTCTACTTCGACTTCTCCTCTCGATGAGGTCTTGAAGAAAGTTAAGGCTTAATTCTTCAAGAGGGACCTAATGAAGGCTTTGGAGGGGGATCCTACTGCCCAATCTTGTTTGGGGGCTGTCTTGGGTGCATTCAATTTGCTTGCTGTTTCTCCAGAGATTTCCGGCTTCATCTTGGAGTTATACTCCATTATTGGCCAAGCCTCTGCGGATTACAATCGTCGAAGGGGGTTCAACAACCAACTCGAAACGCTGCATGGCAAGAGTTCTGCTGCTTGGACTGAAGTAGCTGAATCAACCTCTCGAATTAAAGAGTTGTCGAAACAGAGAAGGTCCAAGCAACAGGAAATCGAAGCCATCGATCAGGATAATGCCTCTATACGGGCGCAGATCGAGGAGTTGGAAGCCCGGTTAAACGCTAATACCAAGCACAAGGAAGAACTTCTTTCGACTGTTTCAGACGCGGAGAGCCAAGATGAAGTTGCTCGAGGCCTAGAGTTCGCTGAAAGGGCCCAGGCTCTAGATGACCAGGTTGCCAAAATCTCCCAGGAGAATGCCTTGTGCAACAAACGACTGGAGTTACAGCGAGCAAAATATCTTCGTCTCAAAGATTCTGTCCCTTTTTAATTTGCTCTGTACTTCATTGACCATGTACTCGAATACTCTGTAATTTTTGTAGCCATTTTGGCTTATCAATGTTATTTTCCATTTTGGCTTTATTGTTAACTTAATCATTAATTGTTATTTATTTTGATCTCTTGGAGCATAGGTTTATATTTTTTCAAATATTTGCCTTTTACTCTCAAGAGTCTTTTATCTTCGCTTAACTCTTCGACCTCATATGCTCCACCAGAAAAAGTTTGAATAATTTTGAAGGGTCCTTCCCATTTGGGTGACCATTTTCCCATGCTTCGGTCTTTTCGATCCATGGGAAGAATTACCTTCCAAACTAGTTCTTCAGGCGAGAATGCCTTAGGTTTTACTTTCTTATTGTAAGAGTCTTCCACTCTTTTCTTCTGAATTCTCAGTAGGTCGAGAGCTCGTAGTCTTTCTTCGTCTAAATCTACCAATTCGTCTAACATCATATCCCAATACACCTCAGGGGGAATATCTTGATGTCTTTGAACCCTTGCTGATTGAAGACAAATTTCTGCTGGCAGTACTGCGTCATGACCGTAAGTTAGCCGATAAGGTGTTGTACCCGTGGCTTCCTTTGGGGACGTTCGACAAGCCCACAAGATCTGGTCTAACGTTTTATGCCAATTTTTTGGCTTCTTTCCTACATGCTTTTTTATCAGGCCAATCACTATTTTATTCTCCGCTTCGACTTGACCATTTGCCTGCGCGTAATAAGGCGTTGATGTTAGGAGTCTGAAGCCTGTTTCTTACGCGAATTCCTGCATCTTTCGACCAGTGAACACTGACCCTTGATCAGTTGTTATAGTCTCAGGGATTCCAAATCTGTAGATAATGTTCTTTTGAATAAATTCAATGACATTTTCTTGGTCTGTGTTGACTAAAGGGATAGCTTCGATCCATTTAGTGAAATAATCAATGCCTACCAGTATATACTTCTGGCTCTTCGATGATGCTGGTCGAATCTCTCCAATAAGATCCAACGCCCATCCTCTAAAAGGCCAAGGTTTCACTATTGAGTGAAGCTCGCTTGCTGGTACATGTTGGATACCAGTATGGACTTGGCATTCCTGGCAACCCTTCGCGAACTCGACATAATCTTTCAAGATAGTGGGCCAATATAGTCCTTGTCGAAACAACAACCATTTCATCTTATGACCTACTTGGTGAGCCCCACATGCTCCAGCATGCGTAGTCGAAAGGGCTATGTATGCTTCGGTTTCGCTTAAGCATTTTAATAATACCCCTTCAGGCGTCTTTTTAAACAACTCATTCCCCATGAGTACGTAACTTAACGCCCTATATTTTATTTTTCGTTTTGTCAAAACTGCTGGATTTTGTAGATAATCTACAATGGGTTTCCTCCAATGTTGCTCCGATAAATTGTCTATGAACGAAATTTCGAAATCGCCTCGATCAGCATATCCTAGTCTTGTCGATTTCAAATCAGTTGGAGACAAGCTGGTTGCTGTCATTTTCTCTCGGACTTCGATTGCTCTTTGTAATCTCGTTTTTGAAATCCTATACCCAGATGCAATTTGTGCCAAATCATTGGCTATTTGGTTTTCCAATCTAGGTATGTGTCGAATATTAACCACTTTGAATTTTTTCAATAAACGATTTGCTATCACAAAGTACATAATGAGATTTTCTCTTATACATTTGTACTCTTTTGTGATTTGCTTAATGACTAACTCTGAGTTTCCCATTATTTCAACTCGAGTTGCCCCCAATTCCAACAATATTTCAAGGCCAGTAATTAGAGCTTCATATTCAGCCTCATTGTTCGAACAAGTACCTTCTATCTTGTACCTGAATGTTGTTGGAATTTTTTCTGGAGAAATAATTAAGACCCCTACTTCCGTTCCATCTTTATGGCTGGAACCATCGAAGTAAAATTTCCAGGGTTCTATCTCCAAGTAATTTATATTTTGTACCTGAATTGAGTGGTCGAATATAAAGTTTGCTACCACTTGTCCTTTTACTGCCTTGAGAGGCATAAAGGTTAACAAATACTCAGTTAATGCTAGCGCCCACTTGCCAATTCGACTGTGCAAGATGGGTTTCGACAACATGTATTTGAAAACATCAGAATGGGACGAAACATACACATCAACTGGTTTTATATATTGTTTGAGCTTTGTACAAGAGAAATAAAGACATAGACATAATTTTTCAACTTCGCTATATCTAGTTTCTGCATCGTTCAAAACTCTGCTAAGGTAGTAAATGGGTCTTTCGACTCCATTTTCATCCTCTTGGGCTAACATGCTTCCCAAAGTTTTGTCGGATGCAGCTATGTACAATCTCATACTCCTATTTCTACAAGGAGGCACCAAAATAGGTGGCTTGGTGAGGTACCCTTTGATATTGTCGAAGGCTTCTTGTTGCTCTTGCCCCCACTCGAACCCTTCCTTATTCAATCGAAGTAAGGGTGAGAAGGCTTGCGCTTTTCCACTTAGGTTAGATATAAATCTCCTTAAGAAGTTTATCTTGCCCAACAGAGATTGCAGTTCCTTCTTGTTCGCTGGCGCTTTCGCTTCCAAGATTGCCTTCGTCTTGTTCTGGTTGATTTTGATTCCTTTCTTGTGGACGACGAAGTCCAAGAAATCTCCAGCTTTCACACAGAACGCACACTTCAAAGGGTTCATCTTCAGACCATGCTTTCTCATTCTTTCGAATGATTGTCGAAGGTGGTCTATATGGTTCTTCCTGGAAACAAATTTTACAACAATATCGTCAATATATACTTGCATGAAAGTGTTAATAAAATCATGGAAGATAGAGTTCATTGCTCGCTGATATGTTGCCCCAGCGTTTTTTAGGCCAAAAGGCATTACTACCCATTCGTAAGTGCCTAAGGCCCCAGGGCATCGAAAAGCTGTTTTCGACACATCTTCTTCAGCAATGAAAATTTGATTGTATCCTGAGTAACCGTCGAGCATGCTCAGGTACTCGTGGCCAGCGACAAAGTCAACAAGCATTTCCGCCACAGGCATAGGATATTCATCTTTGGGTGTTGCAACATTCAGATCTCTGAAATCTATGCACACCCTCAATGTACCGTTTTTCTTAATAACTGGCACAATGTTTGCAATCCATTCGACGTACCTCGTAGTTCGTATGAATTTGCACTTCAGCAGTCTTTCGACTTCCGTTTTGATCTTCGACAATATTTCTGGAGAGAAGCGTCTTGGAGTTTGTTTGACAGGCTTTTTTCCAGGTTTGATTGGCAATTGAAGTTCTACCAATCTTCTATCGATACCAGGCATCTCATCGTAATCCCATGCAAAACAGTCCTTGAACTCCTTCAGTAATTGGATCACTTCGACCCTGAGCTCTGGGTCTATTTTGGCACTGATGTAAGTGGGTCTTTTATCTAACCCTTCGCCCAAGTCGATTTCTTCTAAAGGATCCTGTGCTAACATTTTGATGTTGTTCGCTAGGGGGTCCTTTTCGAAACCCAAAGGCTCATCGTCGTAGATGGCGTCGAGCCTCTGTTCCTGCATTCCTTCTGTCGAGATATCGGGAGGTTCTGGGTCGAAATCTTTTCTAGGACCTATATCAGGTAGCTCTGGGTCGAAATCTTTTCCAGGACCTATATCAGGTGGCTCTGGGTCGAAATCTTTTCCAGGACCTCCAGAAGGTAGTACTTGGTCATTGGCCTTGGTGGCCATATATTTTACTTCGGCTTCGAGAGCCGCTATCATTCTTGTTTCGGCTACGTAGGCCGAAATTCGCTGTAACGCTTGCGACTCAGTCATTATCACTGAATTCGCTTCCCCAACCAGTAGGCTGGATGTCAGTTAGCCCACTGAAATCAATGTGAGACAAGTCTTCTTTATCTCATTGAAACCCATGATCAGGATGCAGGTACAAGGAACAAAAAGCATTTGGCGCTGGCGCCATGTCGAAGTCAGGTGCTGGACATGGCCCAATGTGAGCCAAATTTTTGTCGAAGTCAGCTCTCCCTAGGTGATTAACTTCGCCTAAGTAGTAGCTCTGATCTACTTCTATATTCTCGACAATCCCATCGGGCGCCATAATATCACCCTTTGGTGCATCGATGATGGTACTGCTCCGACACCATGTATCCATTCTCAGCCTAACAGTAGGTTGTAATTTGGTTTAGCTGATATGACCATGAACATGGTTGGTCGAAGGATGGATCGCACTTTGAGGTCTAGTTGAATCACACCCATGGTGGTCCCTATTCCGCCTTTGTAGTTCGATAGGACCATATTATGAGGCTTGATGTCTTCATCATTCTTGCCTACTTTTCTTAGCATGAAGTGGGGAATTATGTTGATAGTCGCCCCACAGTCCACCAAGATTTTGTTTACAGTGGCCTCTTCGAGCTTTGCCCTTATGAATAAAGGCTTGAGGTGACTTTTCATCGCCTCAGTTGGTGGTTCGAAGAAACCATTTTTCTCTTCAGTTCATCCCTTACCCATGACAAAGTAGCATACTGGCCTATGCTTGGCCATCTCTTGTTCGACTTCCCAATCGTTTGCTTCGACTTCCATTTGGCAGTCGAATTATCTTGGCAAGACCTAAACTACATTTACCATGATGTCTAATGTGTCATCGGACTCGGAGCTATCTCCGTTACCAGCTTCGTCTTGATCAGGCCATACCAATCTATTGGTCACTGGTTCCCTCTCCAAAGGCTTTCTTTGCTTTCGCTGGGGGACATTTGAGCTCGACTCTGGTTTTGGTTCGTTGGCAGCCTCTCTCTCAGCCTTGCGCCGCCTTTGGTACCTTCTCCACTGGGATTGAGACATTGGGTTCTTTCCCTTGTAGTTACTCGATACTTGAGCAACTTTGGTGGCACCTACACGAGGTTCTTTATTGAGTGTCAAAGATGAACCTCTTGGCACTTCAAAGGAATGCCACCTTTCTTCGTTGGGTCTCTTTCGACTCGATGTTTTGAGCCATGTATCGATTGGCACATTGGCTGGAGGCCTGAAAGTTAGTGGCCTCTTTTCCTGACTTGAACCCTTTTGATAGGTTCTTCTAGGATCGTGTCGAACATTAGAGCCTGCACTTGTTTGGGCATTTCTGCTCCATTTTTTGTTTGCTGCTCTCAAACCTTCGATGTGTTCAGCAGCTTTCTTGTCAAAAATAGAGCTGCATCGAGGACACAATATTACTTCTGATTTTTTCTTCTGGCATCGTTGCAAGAATTCTGCTAGATTTTCGTTCTCTCGAGGGAACGCTGTTCAGTTTGCTTGCTCTTGCCTAATGGCTTCCCCTAAAACTTTCGATTCAGATATTTCGACCATGTTGACATTCATGTTGTCTTTAGTAGCAAGAGACATTTGCTTCATTTGAGCCTCCAGGTCTTTTGTTTGGCCTTGCACCGTAGCCAAGTAGGAAGTGGGTTTAGTTCCACATTTTGAGACTCCTCCTGTTTCCAGTTTTGGGCCCTCAGCGGCCTTTTGGACTGCTTTGATTGTTTTTCTAGAAAGGTTCCCAGAAAAACTTCCAAATATCGACATATTGTTATGATCTTTGGTGACTTCGACCATAGTTATCCCTGGCCTTTTCACCTGACTCCTTGAAGCTTCGATCACATTTACCCCTGAGGGTTCAGCATAGTGGGCTTCCGCCTGCAAAGGGCTTGAATCCACATTCACGGGGGCCTTGTCAGTGAACTTCAGCCTCCCTTCCGTGATAGCATTTTGCACGAGATCCCTGAAAAGAAAACATTGAGATGTTTTATGGCCCAGAAAGTTATGATATTTACAATAGCCTCTTTTCTTTCTTTGATCAAGAGGAGGCACTTTTACCCCTGGGGGTATTATCATTTGGCCATCTTTTACAAGTACATCAAAAATTTCATCATATTTCGTAATATCGAAACTGTAAGTCTTTTTAGGGAACCTATCATTGGCCTTTTCAGACTCAGTGGGGTTTTCCCCACTTGAGGGGACTAGTAATTTGCAAGAGTATGGTGGCCCTTGTTTTAACTCAGCTAAATCGACCTCACTCTCCTCGACGGCTATAAGTTCGTCGAATGTTTCTGGATCTTCATCGTCCATTTCGACATATGCTATCTTTTCTCTTTTATGAGTTTTCGTCGCCCTAGCTTTTTCAGCTTTAAGGCATTCTACCTGTCGAACCCTATCGGCCAATTGGGCCATGTCCCTCAGGTACCGAGTGTCTAATTTCTTCCTAATGGAGTAATCTAGACCTCCGACGGCTATTTCGACTAACTCGTGCTCTGGAACTTGCGTAAAGCATCTTGCCTTGAGCAATCTAAACCTATTTAGGTATTCGTCTATAGGCTCAGTGAATCTCCTCTTTACACTAGCCAACTCTTTCAAGCTTATCTTGGTTTGTCCCATGTAGAATTGCTCATGGAACAATCTCTCCAACTGGGTCCAATGGTGGATCGAATTGGGGGGGGGAGTTGTGAACCAAGTAAACGCATTCTTTGTTAGAGAACTTGGGAAATACTTAATCCTTAGGTTCTCATTGTTTGAGATTTCTCCCGCTTCGATTAAATATCTTGCCACATGTTCGACAGTGGATTCTGTCGTGTCCCCTGAAAACTTAGTGAACTTAGGGACTTTGCATCTAGGAGGCAAGTCCGTTTGTAACACATATTCCGATAGCGGGGATGTGAAGTTGGGCCTACGGAAGCCCGTATTCATCCCGTTTTGCATCATGATTCTTTCAATCATGGCTGTCAGGTTATTCTCCAAACCAACATTCTGGTATTGGATTTGCTGAACTACTTCGTCAGCGTTTTGGTTTCTATTAACCATCCTTATTTCCGGGGCTACGACTCTCGGCTCTTCGACCCCGGGTTGTTCCATTTGTACCCTAAGGTTCTCTTCGACAGGCTGCTGGACTTGGTTAATAGTGGTTTCTTCCTCTAGAAGTATGCCTTGGTTTCCCCTTATCTGTGCCCTTTGGGGCTGTCGAATGGGTTAGGGTACCCCAAAAAAGTCAGCCAGACGCGACATTTGCGCTGTCATTTACTGGTTCGACTGGGTGGTATTCTGTATTAGAGGATTTAGCACTGTACTTAAAGTTTGCGCCAACATTTGAACCATGTCGTGGTTGCTTTCGTCCATTTGCTGCCTCAAGACTGCTGTCGAGGCATTCGTAAGGCCAGGCATTACGTGGGACGTTCCTCCTAAGAGTTGGTTCCTACCCATGTTCGCCATACCAACTCCAGATCCTTGGAGTGGCGAAGAGGCGCTCACTAAAGGTTCTGAAAAGGTGGACGCAACGTTCGTCAGGCTAGTCAATTCAGAAGTTGGCATACCGTAGGGTGGTTCTCGATTTATCCAGGCTGTCGAAAAACCTGGGGGAACATATGGTCTAGTTCCTTGGTTTCCCCTTGGTGGGGGAGTTCCCAAAGGCATTCTGGGGCCTGTAAATGAAGGCATTGGCCCCGTTTGTGTAACCGTTACTGCTGGCGTTGAACCAGCGGTTACCACTTCGCTTGTGGTTGGAATAACCGTCGCTCCCACGTTTGTTTGTGGGATTTCTCCATTGTTTGGCGGATTCGCCATTTCTCTACTTCTTCTCCTAGTATTAGTTTCATTGGTGTATATTCTACCACTTCTCAATAGCATGCAATACTTTCAAAAAAGGAGTATATTTTATAAAAAACGATTAAACTCGTAAACTCGTAAAATCAACACAAGGTCCCATCAGGTGTGCCAATTTGTTTACCGTGAAAAATGGTAAACAACCGCTGATCTTCCAAAAGGTGACTTATTTGGTGACTCGCAAGATCGATCAGATTGATCCTAAGACATGGTTGATTTTAGAGAGTTTCGACTAATCCTAACGGTGATTAACTCAAGTAAAGTAGAGACACTTTAAGTAAATTGCATGGAGAAAAGCTTGATAAAGTAAATAAAAGCATTAAAGGCTTGTTAAATAAATGACTTCGACTGAGATAAATAAGTGAAAGCGATAAATTGCTTGAATGTAAAGGATTTCGATTAAGGTAAATGGTGTTTCACACATACATTCTCAATGATTCTTTCTCTCACGCTGGGTACTTGAATCTAAATGAGTGACTTGTATACAATGATGAACACCCCTAATAACTACGTGAACACTTAGTATTTATACTAAAAATCCTAAGCAACTGCTGGGCAGTTACATCGCTTCGAGGTGACACCACATGGCACGTTCACAACCCTCGACGCCTACTTCCACGCCACGTTGTGCTTGGTAACTGCTGGGAACCGTTTTCCCTCCAACAATTCGAAATTCAAACCGTTCGATCTTGGGCATCAGGGACCTTGGTCGAAAGGTTGCTCCTTCGACATTGAAAATAACATGATTCCAACTTAGAGAAATTTCTCTAAGTGTCTTGTCATTCTTTGATAAGCCTTCGATGTGATCAGCTGATCGAAGCCTTCTTGTGTAGGAAACTCTTCTAACTCATAATTAATGATCTATATGATAATAGAACGCGGGTGTCGAATTTAGGAGCCAACAATCAGTAAGTACATAAATCAACAATTTTTTAAAAAGAAATGATAAATATCAATCTTTTCTAGAAGAAATTACATCGACAATTTTCACTTTAATAACACGGACTTGGGTCGGATGACTCATGTCTCAAACAAGATGGATTAGGTCGAGTGACACATGACCCTCCAATAGTATCTGTTTGACATTTTAAAACTCTTTTGAGCTTTTCTAGAATCCAATCAAAATTATTTTCAATCCAATAAGAAATCTTGTGCTCTTTTGTTTATAATGTTTGTTCTAAAACTCAAGATAGAATTTAAATAGTTTATCAAATAACTTAAAGTATCAAACATTTTATGTTGAGAAATATCTTCCATACTCCAATCATGAATACCATGCATTTTAGGATAGGAAGGGAGCATACATTGATATCCTATGTTTGTGCTTATATTATACAATAGTTGAAAACATGTTTTCACAAAAGGAAACATATCGATAGTGAGTGATCAAACTAGTGACATGTAAATAATGATTGCGATAAGAGTGTGTTTTTATTAAGTGTAAGTCAACCATTCACGATCATACATGGTGCATGTGGGAACGCATTAGATCATGATGAAAATGTACCTATGTAACTTCATGGAAATGAGGAGAAAGAAACCAAAAATTAAAAATGAATAAAATGTTAGGTAAGATAAAACTATGAAACCAAATATAAATTATTTAGAGTTGCATAATTATAATTAAAATGTGATGAATTGATTTAGATGAGACCCACAAAAAAAATAAAAGATTAGTTGTATTATTGGAACTGCTCTTAGAGAAGTGACTTAATATAAAGGGTATCAATAGGGTATTAAAAAAAGAAAGTAAATTGGCATGCATCTGAAAAAATATTCTTCGACCTAAATTGGAATCTCTTCCGTTTGATGTCAAGTTTATTAAACTCTAAATTTCGTTTGACTTATTCATATAAATATACGAATATTGAGATTCCTAAAATCAAATAGGTTTCCTGTTTAGCCAACTAACATGTACCAATTAACAATCACAACCATGCATCTTTTTGAAGGGTTGTCAGCATAATATATACTATTTATATGTGTTCTATACATTCTATAAACTTATCAATAAAATATTATTGTGTTTTAAAAATATTTTCTTAGCTATTTATTTTATTTTAATTCCGAGTACAACAAAATTCTAGTACTTCTGCCAAGCTGACATGAGAAAACACTTTTTTTGAATAAAATAATTAATACAGATCACTTTCAATCAAGAATGATTTTGATTGGGAAAGTTTTTCATTTTCTTTAAGATGAAGGGCACGTGTATTCTCTTGTTTGAACTTCTTATACTGAGTTCTATTTTTACAAGAAATAGATTAAGGATAGAATTTCTATTATGTGTCTTCTGATCTAGCCAAAGGCCAACTGCACGTGAGATCAATATATTCAGCTCAACCATATAAAGTTTAATAAAATTTATTCTATTTTTTGATCTCATAATTTCATTTTATTTATTTTGGATTTTGTAATTGATTTAGTATTAAAGTGTTATTCTTATAGGTCTGTCCTACACCACCATATCAGAGATCTGCACATCGCGTTTGGAGTCCATCATCAGTCAAACAAAATTCTAAGATGAAACATTAGCGCCGTATGTGAAAATTGATTCCTAATTAAAGCTCATTTGATCCAAAGCCAAATCACGAAGAAATTGCATCTAAAGCTTATTTCATCTCCAACCTCGTGTAGAGAACTCCTCCTCTGAGTCTCCCGATCTAACTATCGATTTTGATGATTGATCTCACCTGAAAGAGAACCGAAAGAATCCATGAATCACTACTATCGCGGTCAAAGAAATAAACCTTTGTCGCGAATTCAAAATTCTTCCTTATCATCGCGATAAGCCAGACCACTTTAAAAGGCCCAATCTGCACCAGAAACTTGACCGATCCAAACATAACTCGAGATGAACATGAAAGTATATCTCCCATGCACAAGCTAAAGTGGAAGGATAAGAAAAATTTGTCAACCACCTACAAAGGGAGACATATCGGCCAATCTATTTCTACTGTCAGTCAAGTTGAACTGACATATACAACGACTCAATAACGAGGTCGAGGCACACTTGTCGCTAAAGAATCCAAGCTCAAAAAAGAATCCATGTAATCCACCTCGATATAGAATATAAAATATTAAAAAAAATACGGCGAGAATTAGAATACCAGATAAAGAAAGGTAGATAAATAAATATTGTTGTTCGTACAAGTTATAGGTAAACATTGGGGAACGACGATCAATACAAGTTATAAAGAAACAAAAATCATGCATCACCACCTTGAGGCTGAGCACCATCGTCCTCCACCAAAACTCCATCCTAGACCACCTTATGTCGGTCAAGAGCAGAGAACCTGGAAAATTCTTCTTGGATTCTTTTGGGTTCTCTTTTAAATAGGGTGAAATCTGGCGATAACGAGGGGATTGTCCCAGTCGCAACATTTTCTTTCGATCTTCCTAATTACAATCATCAAAATTGATAGTTAGATAGTGAGGCTCAAAGGAGAAGTTCTCTAACACGAGGCTGGGGATGAAATACGTTTTGGATGCAATTTATTCACGATCTGACTTTGGATCAAATGATCTTTGATCGTGGAATTTCTTGAGAATTAGGAGTCAATTTCTATGGGTGGCGCCAATGTTCCATCTTGGAACCAAAATTATGTTTAACTGGTGATGACAGACTCTAAACATGGTGGTGTTGATCTCTGATACAATGGCGCGGGGTAGACCTGCAAGAATAACACTCTAACGTCCAAGTCAGTTACAAAGTCCAAGATAAGTTGAAGTGAAATTATGAGATCAAAAAAGTATATCTTAAGTCTCATGTGTGTTGATTATATACGTTAAATGATTTATATTAAGCTTTCTATGGTTAAATTGAATATATGGATCTCACATGCATTTGGCCTTTGGTTGGCCCAGAACACGTAGAATAGAAAGTCACCCTTAATCCATTTATTGCAAAAATTAAACTCATTAGAAGAAGTCATATCCTTGCTATGTTGACCATAAACAAGAGTATACACACACCATTCATATTAAAGAAATGAAGAAGTTCCTTCAATTGATTGGCCACTTCAAAGGAACCATGCATCTCTTTGAGGGTTTGATTAAGCATTTCATTAGCCTCCTTCCTCAAGTTGTCCAACCGTCCTTCGTAAACTTCTTAGTCCTTCTCCCGAGATTCCTTCTCTCGTTGAAGAGCCTTCAGAGCCTTGTCTGTGTGACATGCCATCTTTACAGTGGCAGTTATAGCCTCCTCGTGAAACTTCCTCTCCACCTCTAGAAAATATTGAAGCTCCACATTCTTGGCATCATAAAAATGGAGGACCATGAACTTTCGCTTCCTCCCAAAGAGACTTTAACTTGTATAACTCTTGTTGAAGGGCTAGAAATTTATTTTAGAGTTGGGATCTCTCGTGATCAGCCGCCTCACATTTGACCTTCCACGTATCTATTTCCTTAGAGGGGTTATCCATGGCTAGAACCTCTCCCCATCCATCAATACCTATGTAGAATATAGAAGTCATTCGGTAAGTATATAAAGCATCCTAAAAAAAGTTTCATCTTCTACGTCTTAAGAAGGTTATGAATGTATGCAATATCTTCCTCAAACATTGAAACACATGCTTCTTGAGAAGTACGGGGAATCCAAAATAGAAGAATAGGCAGAAGCTTAAGTAGTGGTGTAGATGACTCGGGAAAAGTAACCATGGACAAGCCTGTTTAACCAAATCTCCCTTTAGAGGAGGACTTTGATCCCAGTCCATGTAGTTATTAATAGGAGGATACGAAGCCCGATCTTTAACACCTGCAACAACAACCTCAATAGAAGGCTGGTCACAACTAGAATAGACCAGAGGTATTTTAGTGGTAGCAGCTATACTAGAATCAACCTGAGGAGGAGTGAGGGCCCGGGCTGAAGAAGTAGTGGTGGGAGCTATAACTTCTCGTTCTTTAGAAATGTCAAAAACCTTCTTCAAGGAATACATTTTATCTGCAAATACTAAAACATCCCATGTTAAAAAAAGCCAATAAGGAGATAACTCTTTATCTTCGCCAAAAATCTCTTTCCTTTCCAGACTTATGGCCACTCCCAAAATAGAAATGGTGTCTATTGATTGCTTCCTTTACATGGAGAGGTTTACCTAAGAAGGGAAACCACCTTATTCATAACTGAGACCATCATAGGTAGTGTCAATGTATTAGTTCATATTAACCTCTTTGAGGTTAAGAGAATCCAAGGAGATGACATACTCGTGAGGCTCATGTTTTAAGTGAACCAAAACCCAATACTTTCAGAACCTATATGTATAAATATTAGGCGTAAAGGTTGGAAGCTGACATGGATGGGATGCCCATTAGGAACCTTTCGAAAGATAGGGGTGAACTCCCATAATGCAAGGCTTTACCAACACAAAATGATCCTGAAACTTGTCCTATTTCTCGACCCAAGTAACAAACTGAGGAACTTTTTGGTGCACTAAAATCAGTGCCTCATCCACAGATCGTATTCTGTGGAGTATGTACCACAAAAAAACAAAAGAATAACATATAGGAGGGCTTCCAAAACTGATAATAATCTCAAAGTTGGAACACCTTTATCAAAGTCAGAGTGTTTGGATGAAGCTAAAAGGGGACAATCTTCAAGAACTTCAACACCTCCACTTCAAACTCATATGAAAGTAACTACAAACTTATGAGTAAACATGCATTCATAGAAAGGAATAGAGCTACACCTGAAGCTATTAAACATCTTTTTTCCTAATTCCACAAGGAGAATTAAACAATCAGATGGACAACCTACTTCTAAATTAACCTCTTTCACAATTGTAGGATTATCTAAAGCAGATGGGGTTCCCAATATATCAGAATCCACCCACATATACTTGTCTGAATCAACCAGCTCCACAAGATCGATACTCCTTAGAGGTGTCTCGTTATCCCAAAAGATATATGATAGCTTAAGCCAATCGACACTAGTAGGTTAGGTCCCACGCGCAAGATGATCCTTAATCTCGATATCACTTGGATCCTTACCAAAGATGAAGTGGTAAGTTCTTATGAAAGTTCATGCCCCTTCCTTGTTCAAGGCAACAACTTCTGCCTCTAGTGAAATCAAATCAAGGAGAGTTGAATCCCCAATGGTTGTGAAGGTAGCAGGCACAAAACTAAGTGCATGATCACTTTTATAATTGTTATTAAAAAGGAGAGTGTTGAAGAAAAACTCATCAAGGAAAGTTTCTCTATCAAGAAAACCTTTACGGCTAAGTTCTATTAGACACATTTATAATGATTAGGGCAGAGTGACTATTAACTGAAAGGTGGGAATCTGAACTAGCAAATGTTTCTATTCTAATTAAAGGAGAAAATGTAACATCTATAAATTTCACCACATAAATAATTAAAAATTCAAAGTAAATTAAAACATTTTAAGAATTTAGGATGTCACTTCCAATCATCAAACATGCTCATGTAACAAGATACGTAACACATTTAAAACACAAACCACCTTTTTGTCATGTCTGAAACTCAATAGCTTTATTAGCAGCGGAACACGTCAATAACCATTAATCTTAACTCTTCAACATGAGTCATAATCATAATGATTCAAAACTAACATAAATAACCAAATAATCCCAACAAATGGAGTTACACATAAGTTTACTCTCAACATAAACAAAACAAACACAATTTCCTCAATGTTACGTATTAGAGCAGACATCGAATCAATCTACACAATACGATGCAATCTCCTCGACTAACCTCAATCCAGAGCTACTCTTGATTATCTGCACAATACCATGTAAAGCATCATTCCAACATAAGGGTGAGATTCTTAATCACATAAAGAATGCATAAATATATATAAACACATAATTATTAATCACCCATTCAATCATTAAGTCAAACCATACATAATAATGCTATAGGAAATCAATTCATTTGTTCACTTTAGCCAATCAACAATACAACATAGTATATTACGCAATGCAATGAGACTCAATATGCGACTCAATGTATATGGTACCATCGATTTATTAGAACCCACCAATTATTTCTCGTCTGAATTCGGGTACATCGCTCACACCCCATATGGGCACACGATCATCCCACTCTTCATCGCTCACATCCCACATGGATACACGACCAATCCTCATTGCTCACACCCATAAAAAGGAACAGGATGACACAATTCTTGATTAGAATCTGGGTATATCTCTCACATCCCACATGGGCATACGATAATCCCACAATTGTACATGTATGCATGACATATATGCAAATCATACCACAACAATAATATTCACATCGACCCTCACCATGGTCGGTGCACTTCGCCACTACGGGCCAACACATATCATCCACCTACCAAACATGAAGTAATAACAATCCATAGCTATATCATACATTCATATTGCGTTTACCATATTCCACATATCAACACAGCTCAATACATATAAAACACGGGTCCACGCGTCTAATAGTTGGAATCCTGGTAATAAAAATAATTTTATTAAAAATTACATTAAACTAAATTTCAAAAGATACGAACTATGAATCAATCGGACACCCAAAACAAAAGTTATGAATATTTGAAGTTTTTAAAATAATTTTGTCAAACTCAGTGGTAATTGGTTACCCCCAGACTCATAACCGGTTACACCCCCTGTAACCAAAACACATGCTTATGTCTTTTAACTGGTAACTGCTTACCCTCATACTGGTAACAAGTTACACCCCATGCAGAATCACTTTTCTGTTATTTTCTTGCTACGAAAATCACTTTTACAGACACTTAAACAACCCCAAACATCACACAATGCAAAATTCTAATTTCCATTTTCAACACCTATTCACATACATCATTAGCCACAGTCTATATCTCTCAAAACATGATTACACATAAATAAATCATACAATTGCAACATTAACATAACTTCGACACTGACCCACAAATTACACTAAAACACCAACAAAGATGATAATCATGGATGTTGATAATTACCCACCCATATGCATCATGCAATCCCTAGGCAATAGAAAACCCCACCCTTACCTTAATCGACATTATTCTAATAGCTCTAATGATGGTCTCTTAGCCCTAGCGTTTTCCCTCTTTCTCGTTTCTTATTCTCCCATAGCATGATCTCTTTGTTTTCCCTCTCAACTTTCTACGATTGCCTTAGCCAAAACAATTCTTCTTTTCCTTTATTTAGACTAATCTAACCCTTGGACCCCTATTCTCATATTCCTATTACGCACTTTCTCATGATAATAATTAAAATAATTATTTAATCCTCACTATAATTATTATTCTACTATTCCAATTTAAAAATAATAATAATAATTAAACAACACTCTCTCTCCTCACTCTCATGTTTCTACACTTTTGGTCGTACACCACCAATATCTTAATTTCTATATTTTCTAAGGTAATTACCCTTCACCAAGGTATCATAACACATAAAAAGACTCATCAACTCATATAAATACACGGCAACACATAATTATTTTATAAAAATTAATTCAATAAAGATCAGGGTGTTAAAACTCTCCCCCACTTAGAATATTTTTGTCCTTGAAAATTACCTAATGCGAACAGCTTCGAATTTGACTCTCTCATTCTACTCTCCAACTCCCACATCATATTTACTCCGGCATCTCCTCCCCAAACTACCTTCACGAGAGCGATTTCCTTGCCCCTTAATTTTTTCATCTCATAGTCTTCGATTCTCACAGGAAAGGTCTCAACCGTAAGGTTATCTCACACTTGCATGTTATCCATCAAAATCACATTAGATAGATATGAAATGTACTTTCAAAGATGCGAAACATGGAATACATCATGAAAATTTGAAATATTAGGTGGCAAGGCCACCATATTATCAACAATTTCCACCTTTTCTGAAATCTAATACGGGCCGATAAATCGAGGAGTAAGCTTCCTCGATTTCAAGGCGCATCCAAGACCAGTCAGTGGAGTGACTTTAAAAAATACATGGTCTCCTTCTTAAAGTTCAAGTTATTTTATTCTCTTATCATGGTAACTATTTTGCCTACTTGTTGACATGAAATTTTTGATTGGGATAATAAGCGTTGAGCTGTGGGGTTTATTTGGCTGAAAAGGCATGAGTTTGTTGAAAACAACAGGAGGCGTTAACCAAGTTAAAGGAAATAGACCATAAGAGCTGGTCAATGAAGACACTGGATTCGGGGGCGGCCATCGACATGCGTAGGGGTCGATGAGCAAATATATATGGTGGCGGGATCAATTATCGACACACTATCCAGTAAGAACGTGTGGAGGTTCAGAGCAGTTTTAGGACAGTTTCTCCACAAAGTCCCAACGTGGACTAGTAACTGTCGACGGTTACATACTTAGGATTTTTGATTAAGAAAATGTTTGTGTTTGTGTCAAGGGTCACATTTCTTCATATTTAGAGCGTTACACTCAAAGTACCTGCATCTAAGAGAGAAACGAGTTTCAGACTTAACAATGTATGAATGCTTCCACATTTAAATTCATAGCAATTACCAGTTTTCACTTTAAATTAAAAGTATTTTCTTTAATTTCTTTACTTTGCAATTGTCTTTATTTTGCCCTTTTATTCAATATCAACCAGTTTCAACCCAAAAACACTCAAAACAATAAGTCTAGGATTATTGTAGCCGATCCTGCAAGTAACCTTTAATAAGAGGCTTGTGATTGTTCCACGGAGAAAAAAATTGGCCTCACCAGGTGGGACACATTTATGTTTGAGTTTTCTTGTTTCGTGCATGAAATTAAGAAGTGGTCTTAAAATGGTAGCGACGACAAGTGTGGGTTCTAGTCCGATGGTTGTATCTTCGATGACACCTAATATAGTTACCACAACACAACCAGTAACTGCAAGACCACCAATGGTCACAACTTATGGGCATTATGTGCCTAGTTTTGCAAGAGAAACACATGATAAACGTGGGTTCAGTTAGAGAAATTTTTCCATGAAAAATTCCACATGGGGCAATCTACAATAAGCCTAATAGAAATTTCCAGTGTTAAACGAAAGAGAACTAAGTCAATAGACCAATACCTTAACAAGTTTAGACTTCTGAAAGTGCGGTGCTTTATACAAGTCCCTGAACACGAGTTGATCGAAATGACTGCAAATGGGTTAGAGTATTCCATTAGGAAGAAGTTGCTGGATACCAAGTGTTGCACCCCAAATTTTCCGTCCCATTTTCTTTAATAAAACATGCTCACAAAGGTCTCAAATACTCAAAGCTACTCAAGAGTTGACTGGTCAAACCTCCTCCTAAGCAAGGGTCTACAACTATGGTTTGGTACTTCTCAAAGAATATGGAGTTGCAAGGGTCTCAATTGACTTTCATGGTTCATCATAGGTCCTTAATAATGCTTATGTCAAGTTTCAAGTGTTGCATCACATGTTGGCTCAGTCAATGGCTCAAAAGATTGAAAATCAATTGTATTGGGTAAAAAGTTAACTATGGTCAACATACATTCAAACTTCAAGATTTTTTGTCAACATCAACATTTTAAGGTGATATTCATTATTTAATCAAGGGTTGATCATGATTCCTCAAGGAAAGCCCTCAAATCATCAAAGATTAAAAATTGCCAAATTAGGGTTTTGATTGAAGATGGCTGATCATTGACTTTTGGCCTAGTGCATGACCTAATGACTTAAATCATGATCTCAAGGGCTCAAATACAACATCTTGACCTAATTACATGGCTCAAGGCATTTCCAAAGATACAAGTGATTGATAGTTGAAGAATTAAATCAATTGATAAAAAGTCAACAGTCACACAAAAGTCAAACTTTGACTTTTTGGTCAACATTGGAATTCAAAAAATCAAGAATCATCAAAATATTCAAAATTATCAAGTTTGATTATCAAGAATAAAAAAAAGTCAACAAAAGTCAAAAGTTGGAAAATTTTCCAACACTTGGAAAAATTTCTAAGTGTTTTGTTCTTAACAAAGTCACTACTTTATGGCCATTTTCACTAAGATCCAAATTGATTCAAGGAAAATTTTCAACATGAAAGTTGTAGGGATTAATGAATTCTACAACTTTGTTACTGTGGGATGATCCTCAAAAAGTGCTTGAATTAAGAGATATGGGCCCATGAAGTTATGATATTTTTACCCAACACTTAGAAATATTTTTGATCAGTTTTTTATCTCAACTTCTTAGCCATTTTCACCAATTTCCCTTTTGTTTTAGCCAAAATGGTCAACATGAAAATTGAAGATCTTGATTCAAGCTTTCCAAAACATCCAAGAGTATGAAAAGACCATGTTTGAGCTGAGAGTTTCAAAGAGACAAAGTTGGGCATTTTTACTTGGATTATAAGTCATTTCTTTGAGGAAGATATAATTAAATCTCATAGCCATTCCTTGTGTAATACGGATGGAGAACTGACTTGGGTGTTTTGTGTTTTATCGCAATTGTTGCGGATAGCAAGAGTCGCCACCGAATTTTCTTTTATCCAATGAAGGAAAGGGTGAAAAGAACAGGAAAGACCTTTTGAGATATTTCTTGAGTTCGGGGGTAGGTTATGAAAAGGGAAGGTGTTAGCACTCTTTTCATCCATAGTTATCTACGGACTCTTAGTTGCTAGCTCACTTTGAAATTCTTTGTAAATGTGTTTAGTTTGGTGTAAGTTTTGAAAATATTTTGAAAACGCTTTTGTTTCGAAAAACTTTGTAATGATTCTCGTCTCTATAAGAATGTATACAAAGTGTTGGTTTTGAAAATAGTTCAAAGAGATGTTTGTTTTGGAAAGATGTCTTGAAAGTGTAAGTGTGAAGATAGTTTTATTTGTGAGCAAGCAACTATGAACGTTCTACCTACTCAAAAAGTCTTTGTTCTTTTCCTCCTCCTTTAGATAGTGTTATCTTACCATTAGTTGGTAAGCAACCATATCATTGGATGTGAAGGAACAGGCGTGGGTCATCATACTGTCATAGAAGTCAACATTGTATGATACCTTAACAATTTTCCGTAAGGGTCTAAGATCGTTTATCGAAGGAAACATTGAAGGATCATTGAGGGACTACGATCTTGTATTCGAGGGTCTTTGCTAAAGTATCCCACATTCGAGGGACATGACTGTTTACATTCAAGGCAACAAGTAGGGTATACTCTAGAGGTGCATGTGTGAATTGTGTTTTGAATGTATTTTTGTCTTTGAAATTAGGGTTTTTTAAGATTGATTTTATCTTGCCATACAAACCCTAATTACTAGCAATAATGGAAAGCGGTAAATTGTGGAAATTAAATGTCCTACGCTATTACAACGCTTTTAGGGGATATGGGTACAAGTTTATGAATGAGGAGATGAAAGTGATAAATCCTAAATTACTATTACAAATCAATGAATAATTTCATAAATGTAAAGTAACGTAAAAAAAGTAAATAATGTACAAAGATGGGAAAAAGAGGTAATATGATAAACCCTAAAAAAGATTTTAAGTATTTTGAAAGAGAAATATTTTTGTTTGTTTTTGTTTGAGAAAAGAAGTTTGAATTTTGAAATGAAAAGTAATTAGAGATTAAACCTAATTCTATTTTAATTTACAAAAGTGAAAGTAAAAGAAAGGTAAGATAATTTAATTTACTTATGAAAATAAATTAAATCATAAAAATTCTAAATGTTTTTTAGAAAATAATATTTTTAGATTTTTGTTTTAGGAAAATATTTTTAATGTGTAAAAAGAAATAATCAAAACCCTAGTTTCTAATTAATTTACAAATTAATTAATAAAAATAAAATAAAGGGTGATTAAAATAAATTAATTTTTATGTCAAAAATTAATTTAATTAAATAAAAATCTAAGTCTATATTTTTTTTTGATTCTATGATTTCATATAAAAATGTTTAAACAAAAAGAAATAAATGAAATAAGAAAAGGAAAAATGTTTTGGACCTGTGACAACAAGTAAAAAGGGGGTGAAAAATAACAAAATCCTAGGCCCAAACATGCTGGCACAGGCGCCTGTAATGTGGTCCAATGTGGTGGCTTGTGGGAGGTCCATCATGGTTTGGCCTTGTGAGGCATTGGATATGAGGAATGATGAGATCAAATGATGATGAGTGAGGGTGCATCACACACGCCTCCTCCTTGCTTGTACATGATCCTGAAACAGAAAATATGAAAAATACAACAAAAGGGTACCACAGGGGCTCGAACCCAGGTCCTAAGGGTGAACAGATGCGCCGCGCCCTTTACCACTGGGGTGGCTATACATCCATTTATTAAAACACAACCATTAATATATATATATATATATATATATATATATATATATATATATATATATATATATATATATATATATATATATATATATATATATATATATATATATATATATATATATATATATATATATATATATATATATATATATATATATATTTAAAAACAAGGCAGGAAGCCAAGTTCATCTTCTTTCTCGCGCCAACCATGGACAAGAAAATTTGAAAACTGGAATTCTCTCATTTCTCCATCATTTGCAAAAGTATAAACATGAAATTTGTGCGTTTTTCCACCATGAATCCAACCATGTAACTAACTTTAGGGCAATGTGTGATCGGTGGATCTGGAACTGACTGTTTTAAAGCTGGTTCGCGAAATGTCGCGGAAGCAAGAGTCACCACCGTCTTTTATTTTCTCCAATAGGAAAGGACAAAAGCACAGAAAAATTCCTTTTAAGAGATTGCTCTCGGTTCGGGAGGTAGGTTATAGAAAGGGAAGGTGTTAGCACCCTTTCTATCCATGGTTATCCATGGGCTCTTAGATACTTGCTCAATGTGTTTTCAAAATTGTTTGTTTGCTTTTCAATGTGGGTTTTAAAAAAGTTTCTTTGAAAAATTTCAGATCGACTCATACGTCAGAGTGTTTGAAAAGTTTGTTTTGAAAGCTTTTGAAAATGTGTTGGTGAAAAGATGTTTTGATTGTTTTTGAAATTGGAGCAAGTATCCTTGAGAACCTACCTACCCTAAGGAATTCGTCTGTGTAGATGTCCTTAAAAGTAGTGCCATCCCACCATTGAGAGGTAGGTAGCACCACCGTTGGAGGTGTTCGGGTCAATTCGAGTTTTGGGACATGGTGATCACCGGAGCAATAGGAAGACACCTTAGAAGCTACCCTCATGCCAGGTTCCCGGATCATGAGGACTTACTAAGACGTTTTCTACTCGACGACCACCTTTCGAAAGGCAACAGTGAGGCGTACCCTAGGGGTGGTGTGTGCGAATTGTGTGTCATGTTTCAGTTATTTGTCTTGTCATGTTTGTCGTATTCTACGCTTGATTTTAATTTAAGTCCATTCATTCTTGCATGCATATTTAACAGTTATAAATTGCGAGGAAATAAAGCTAAACTATTACAAAGGCGCGGGTCCACATCGCCAAAATTAAACCGGACCCGATTTAGCGGAAAATAAATAAAGCGAATAAATAAAAGTGCGAGAAATTTAAATTACATGGCTTTGGGATATTTACAAAATTATAATGAGCGATAATAAAATAAATGCGAGAAATAAAGAAATTAACAAAATTAGGGCGTTGGACCCTTTTGCAAATAATTAAAAGTTAATGAGAATTAAAAATTAAATGATTAAATGTTTTTTGGTATTTGGTAATTTTAATGAGAAAAAAGGAGAATTAATTAAAATTAAATTAAACGGCAAACCCTAATTATAATATTTTTTATTTATTAAGAAAGAATTAAAATATGACCTAAATTAACCTAATTCATTTATGTACAATTTAAATAGGAAAATAAATAAGTAAATAAATAATATTGTTGTTCTGAAAAAAAGGGAAAAATATTAAAAGGAATAAAAAAAAAATTAATTAACCTAATTCTATTTTGTTGGATTTTTATTAAAAAGAGATTAAAATTAAAACCTAATTAACTAAATATTGACATATATTAATTTATGAAAAATAATTATAATAAAATAAATATTATATCTTTTGTGTTTTTCTGATTTTTTTTATAATGTTTTCATATTTTATAGAAAAAAAAATAAATAAATAAATTAATGAAAGCAATAATATAATAATTAAAACAATAAAAATAAATAATCAAACCAGGGTGGGGTGTTGCCCCATTATGGAGGTATAGGCCTGGTAATCTGGCCCAATAAGCATGCAGATCCATTGACTTTTGGTGTAGCGTGTGATACGTTTGACTCAAGTTCAGGGTGTTCTCCAATCCTGGCCCTTGATTAGATCTCCTGGGACGCGTGGATGGTGATGGTTGAATGTGCATGGTGAACCTTAACGTTAAGCCTGCATGTGAATTTGATTTGAAAAATAATATAGCAAATATACAGACCTGGGACTTGAACCCAGGTCTTGAAGGTCATAAGTGTTAGTCCCTGCCAGCTGAGCTAAGCGAATTCATTTAATATATAATACATCATAAATAATATAAAAGAAAAACAACGCTAACTGATGAAACACGCGCGAATTTCAAAAGGACCTATCACATGGTGACACGGGGTCATCTTCTTCGCTTTCCTGAAACAAGAAACTCATGGGCAACGGTTTTCTAATTGTGGCTTTAGGGTCTCTACAAAAAAATAGCGAATAGCCCCTCGTGGCTCATAAATTGAGCGCGAGGGTGCTATACTCTTCGTCTCAATCTGCTGAAGCTATTGGCATGGGTCTGGAGGCGTAATTTTTCTTTTACACAAAAGCCCCAAATTCGAAACCTGCAAAACCTAAAAATCGCCTATGGTGGAATCGCGTATATGCCACAAAAACTCAATTGAATATAATGGTTAGTTCACAAACTTCATTGTAAGCAATAATCCACAAAGAAAAATGTAAAAAGATGCTTAGATAATGATATGCGATTTGGAAATTTTCAAGGTGCAGTCAAGGTTCTTGATACCAATTCAAGGTGTTTTTGTTGATGTTAATGGTTGGCACGCGTTCAGAATCACCCAAGGAAGCTATTGCAATTGGTTTGATGCCTTGAATCGCCCTATAACCTTGATTTCAGAATTCAACTTTTTGAGGATTTTTTCAAGTTTGTATATTGAGTTTTTGCGCAGCTTGCAGTCTTCTAGCCATTAGGTCTTGTCCTAATACTTGTAAGGAAGCAATTAGGTCAACAATTTCAACCAAAATCTCTTGCAATTATGATTTCATATATTTGATTTTGAAAAATCTTTTTTCATATCTTTTCATGTGCAACTTGGTTCAAATCTGATCAAAACTTATCAAAACTTGCCATAATCCATTAAGCACGAAATATTGACATGATAATGTGCATAAAAAGATTTTTTTAAGTTAAGGTTATATTTTTCATGAATTAAAATGATTTAAATGAATATAAATTAATATTAATTCAAATAAATAATTAAAAAATATGAGAATACTTCCCTTTGGGCCTAGTGGTCGTGCATAGGCTTGGCATGAAGAAATTTGGAAGAAAAATGGGCCCATTTGCATTTTTAGGCCTTTTGCATCAATGTTGACTTTTCAAAATTCTTAAAAATTTCCCAACTTCCACAAGGCATAACTTGGTCAATTTTTAAGCTTTTCACATGTTCTTGGACATTTTGGAAAGGTCTTTGAGTCCTTTAACCAATGCCTTTGGTCCCATGTCATTTTGATTTACCAATCTCAAGTTATGGCCTTTGACTTAAAGTCACTTTTTGTTGACTTTTGAAAATGACCTATAATGTTGAAATTGATAACTTTTTGTGAGAGCATTTCTTGGACTTGGAATATGAAGATGAATTGTAGGAAATGTCTTTCTCTTCAAAATGAGCTTTGGATGGAATTTTTATGATAATCCATGTGAAAGTTATGCTCTGGTCAATTTCAGTTGACTTTTTCAGCTGTCCAAGTATAGCAACTTTTGCATCTTTGATGATTTCTGAGCCAAATTTTGAGAATCATGATCAAGCATTGATCAAATGATGTTTGTGGCTTCAAAATGATATATTGACCAAAAATTTGAACTTTTGACTGTCAAATGACCATTTTGCCCCTACAGTTGACTGTAGTGCCATCTAGGGTTTTGACTGTGCAATTTTGAGCTGAATGCCTTGAAACTTGATATGAAGATACTTGACCATCTTTTTAAGCATGTGAGACTTGATTGGGCCTTTGAAAAGTTCATTTGCTTGACCAGAACTCAAACCCTAGTTTTGACTGTCTAGGAGACAGTTGAGCTGCACAACCCTTGGGGGAATTTTGTGACTTTGACTTTGGCAATTCTTGATGAATATGGGAGGGCAAATTTTGGGGTACAACAGTTGCCCCTGTTCAATCTTCTTAGACCTGAGGATGCAGATTGGCTGACGTGCCTTTCGTAATCCGAGGGTAGAAGATGATTGGACACTAGAGTGCCCAGAAATTTGCGCTCACATAGTAACAGTGATGATGAGGGAATGGGCTTATAGATGCCATTTAGAGATTGCTGGATAGGATGATGGGCTTATAGATGCCATCTGGACGTTGATCGCGTAGGAGATTCCTTAGCGAGAACCTGCATACCTGCAAAACAGAAAAATGAGTACCTGACACGTCGCAGGAGCTGATTTTAGATGCTTGATATAGATATGTCCTGACTGATTACAGGAGCTGAGTCTGGAGCTTCAAACGTTGATGAATGAACCAGAGATGGTTACTGCCTTAACCTGAATGATAAGTGAACCTTGGATGATTTCAAACTTCAACAACGCTCGTTGAGAAAATCTTGGTGAGGATTACCATCTTCGTAGTGTCAGGAAGAGAACCAAAGGACATTATAATCTCGAAGGGAGTCACCTTACTCACCGCTGGAGAGGGAACTATAGGAAATTATAATCTGAAAGGAGATATCACCTCACGCTCATGCCGGAGAGGGAAACATCTGAAGAAGGAATTACCACCTCACACGCCGTTGGAGAGGGGACCATAAGAGAATATCACCTCACGCTCATGCCGGAGAGGGGAACATCTGAAGAAGGAATTACCACCTCACACGCCGTTGGAGAGGGGACCATAAGAGAATATCACCTCACGCTCATGCCGGAGAGGGGAACATCTGAAGAAGGAATTACCACCTCACACGCCGTTGGAGAGGGGACCATAAGAGAATATCACCTCACGCTCATGCCGGAGAGGGGAACATCTGAAAAAGGAATTACCACCTCACACGCCGTGGGAGAGGGGACCATAAAAGACTATCACCTCACGCTCATCGTCGGAGAGGAAAACATCTTGAAAAAGGAATTACCACCTCACACGCCGTTGGAGAGGGGACCATAAAAGACTATCACCTCACGCTCATCGTCGGAGAGGAAAACATCTTGAAAAAGGAATTACCACCTCACGCTCACCGTCGGAGAGGGGACCATAACTTCTACTGAGTCTTTATCAGAAAAATCTGTTTGGAGTCGATTTAACTGGACTAGAGACATCCTTGAAATATGTTTGGGAATTTCAACCGCACCCTTCCTGAAAGGTAGAGGTCAGTTATATGCGATGCATGATATGGATCAAGCAAACATGGATACGATTTATATGATATGATGTGTGCATGCATGCTATAATGATGTATGTGATGATTCATGTATGTTTTCGTCTAGGAAAATGAATTCTTGACGGGTGCCGGGAAGTCATATCCTGGGCTGATGTTGAGGAAGAGATTTTGCTTCCGCTGTGGATGATTCGTTGCAAGAATACCGATAGGAGAAGACAACTCCGTTGAGGAATAAACTTGGCGAATGAAATAATTCTGCGGGAGAAAAGATACTCTAGCGATCATGCTGGGAAGTGCTACTCTGTGGGGATAGCGATGCTTTGCTGAGTTGATGAAGGTAACTCCGCTGGGGATATCCTTGTTGTGCTGGAAGTGTTGATAGACTTCGCTGGGGGTAGGAAGATATTTTGCCGAGGACGCTCTTTCCGTGGCTTTTGGCTGAGGATAACCCAGTTATATCCTGTTACGGAAATAACTCTTTAAATCAAGTCGGGACGACGCGTTCGTGTTCTGCGAGGGATAAGCTTCCAGAATCTACTGGGGATAAGCTTATTGCTTGGGGAGATATGAATTCCAACTTTCCTGGGGAAACTGGATTGGACTCTTCTGGGGGAGGTTTGAATTGCAGGGAAGTGATTCCTTTGAATATTGAGATACCGCCGGGGAACAATCTTTGGACCAATGACTGCCGGGGATGCTCGTTAAGAATGCGTGCTGCTGGGGAGGTATTGAGAACTACAGGAGGATACTCAATTTCCTTGATATTTGATGATTTGCTTGGAGGAGAATGTATTGCTTTACTGAACTACTCTCTGGGGAATTAAGATACACTTGGCCATGTTCTTTAGCTGAACCTACCTTAGTACCTTGGGGGATAGAACAATTAGCTGCTCGGACAACTCTTTATTGCCCCTGTTTCCAGCGTCACCTGCAATGAATTCCTTTGTTTCGTATGCAAATATTTATGAGTTAGCAAATTATTGTCAATGCATACATCACAAATTGAACCTTGGACGTTCTTCGCAAAACAAAACAGAGAAAGGAAAAATACTTGGTACGTTTAACTGAAAATATATTTTTATTGATTTTTGAATGGCCTGAAAATAGGCGTTTTGTGTACAAGAGGCTGACGTCCTAGTAAGAGGTACGTCGCCGATCAAAAGAGTTTATACAAGTTTTGTACAAATGAAAATAAAACAGCTGTGTGAAAGATGAATGATCCACTGGGTTTCAACTCTGCTATTGCCTTTATAACTCCGAGCGTCTCATCACTTGATGACCTTGGTTGAAGGTGAAGCTGACTGATCGATGCCGTTTTGAACTTGATGCAGATACCGGATTCTGGATGCACAGTGATCAATGAGACATAGTTTTACGCTTTATCCCTAATTTTTGCCTGGACCGCCCTTTCGGGTTTTCAGTCCACCGGGATACCCATTTTTGCCCAAGCCGCCTTTTCAGGTTTTCGACTTGCCGGGTGTACAGATTTTTTTCATTTTCATCCCTACATTTTGCCCGAACCCTTTTGGTTCGACGGGAAGCCCTAACTTTTGCCTAGGCATGTCAGCCTAGCGGGTCTTTTTCATGCGTAGTATTTTTTAACTATGTCTGCATTGGCGGGGTGAGGAAGGTCGTCACCATCCATGTTGGTTAAGATCATTGCTCCTCCTGAGAACACATGCTTAACCACAAATGGCCCTTCATATGTAGGGGTCCATTTGCCCCTTGGATCACTCTGAGGAAGGATGATTCTCTTGATCACCAGATCCCCAACTTGATATTCCTGTGGTCTGACTTTCTTGTTAAATGCCCTGATCATCCGTTTCTGATACGTCTGACCATGACAGATAGCAGCAAGTCTCTTTTCGTCAATGAGGTTGAGTTGATCAAGTCGTGTCTGGATCCAATCATCTTCGTTCAGATTTGCATCCTTCATTATCCGGAGAGAGGGAATTTGCACTTCGATCAGCAAGACTGCCTCCATGCCATAAACCAGAGAGAAGGGAGTTGCCCCGGTTGACGTCCTGGCTGAAGTACGGTACCCATGTAGAGCGAACGGTAACATCTCGTGCCAATCTTTGTATGTTACTGTCATCTTTTGCACGATCTTCTTGATGTTCTTGTTAGCTGCTTCTACAGCCCCATTCATCTTCGGTCTGTAAGGAGAAGAATTGTGGTGCTGTATTTTGAACTGTTCGCAGAGCTCAGCGATCATCTTATTGTTCAGATTGGTACCGTTGTCCGTAATTATCCGCTCAGGGACGCCGTATCGACAGATCAGGTTGTGTCGAATAAACCGTGCCACAACAGTCTTGGTTACTGTAGCATAGGATGCTGCTTCGACCCACTTCGTAAAATAATCAATCGCCACTAGGATGAAGCGATGTCCATTGGATGCCGTAGGTTTTATCTCGCCGATCATGTCTATACCCCACATTGCAAACGGCCAAGGCGCAGTTAGAACATTCAAGGGAACCGGGGGAACATGCACCTTATCTGCATAGATCTGGCACTTGTGGCATGTCCTCGAATGTTGGTAGCAGTCAGCTTCCATTGTGGACCAGTAATATCCTGCCCGTAGGATCTTTTTAGCCATAGTATGTCCACTGGAATGCGTACCAAAGGTCCCTTCATGTAGCTCTTCCATGATTCTTTCTGCTTCAGTTTTGTCCACACAACGCAGTAGGGTTGAATCATGGTTTCTCTTGTACAAGATGCCGTTGCTTAGGAAGAATTTGGATGCGAACCTCCTCAGGAATTTCTTATCATTGATAGAGGCACCTTCGGGGTATTCCTGAGTTTCCAGATATCTCTTCACTTCATGGTACCAAGGCTTCTCAGTCACCATTTCAGTTTCGAGATCACAACAGTATGCCGGTTCGTCCAGTTTCCAGATGGTGATCTGGGGAGCTTCATTATCCCATTTGACCTTGAACATTGAAGACATTGTAGCTAACGCGTCCGCTAACTGATTCTCTTCTCTTGGAAAGTGCTCAAAGGTTATCTCTGTGAAGTGGGGAATCAGGGTCAACACACATTCTCTGTAAGGAATCAAGTTTGGATGTTTCGTATCCCACTCTCCTTTGATCTGATTGATCACAAGAGCGGAATCTCCGAAAACACTTAGAAATTTGATCCTTAGGTCGATCGCAGCTTGAAGACCCATGATGCACGCCTCATACTCCGCCATGTTATTGGTACAGTTGAAACACAGCCGGGCAGTGAGTGGAGTATGAGTACCCTGTGGAGATATGATGATGGCGCCGATACCATTTCCTAAAGCATTGGAAGCTCCGTCGAAGTGCATAGACCATCGGGATCCTGGTTCAGGTCCTTCATCCGGTCCAGGTACTTCACAGTCAGTTACTATCATGATGCTTTCGTCCGGAAACTCGAAGTTCATTGATTGGTAGTCATCTACAGCTTGATGAGCTAAGTGGTCTGCCAGTACACTTCCCTTGATGGCTTTCTGGGTTGTATACTGAATGTCGTATTCCGTCAAGATCATCTGCCATCTTGCAATTCTCCCAGACAGAGCAGGCTTTTCAAATATGTACTTTATAGGATCCATTTTTGAGATCAACAAGGTAGTGTGAGTCAGCATATACTGTCTCAGCCGGCGAGCAGCCCATACCAAAGCGCAGCAAGTTTTCTCAAGCAGTGAGTATCGGGTCTCACAGTCGGTAAACTTTTTGCTAAGGTAATAAATGGCATGCTCTTTTCGGCCAGACTCGTCATGCTGCCCCAGCACACACCCCATTGAGTTGTCTAGCACTGTCAGGTATAGGATCAGAGGTCTCCCTTCAACCGGTGGCATAAGGATGGGTGGTTCTTGGAGATACTCTTTGATTTTGTCGAAAGCAGCCTGACATTCATCGTTCCAACGTACTACCTGATCTTTCTTCAGCAGCTTGAAGATTGGCTCACAGGTAGCAGTTAGATGAGAGATGAATCGAGCAATGTAGTTCAGGCGTCCTAAAAAGCCTCTGACTTCCTTCTCTGTCTTAGGAACTGGCATCTCTTGAATAGCTTTGACCTTAGCAGGGTCCACTTGAATACCTTTATCACTGACCACGAAGCCTAGCAACTTCCCAGATCTTACCCCGAAGGTGCACTTGTTCGGGTTCAATCTCAGCTTGTATAGTTTCAACCGGTCAAACAATTTCTGCAGATGATCTAGATGCTCTTCCTCAGTCTGGGACCTAGCGATCATGTCGTCCACATACACTTCGATCTCATGATGGATCATATCATGAAATAAGGCAACCATGGCACGCTGGTAGGTTGCCCCAGCATTCTTTAACCCGAACGGCATGACCTTGTAACAGAAGGTGCCCCACTGAGTGACAAATGTAGTCTTTTCCATGTCTTCAGGTGCCATCTTGATCTGATTGTAGCCTGAAAAGCCATCCATGAAAGAGAATACCTTGTGCTGAGCTGTATTATCAACAAGGACATCAATATGAGGCAAGGGGAAGTCATCCTTGGGGCTGGCCCTGTTCAGATCCCTGTAATCGACACACATTCTGACTTTGCCGTCCTTTTTAGGTACCGGCACCACATTAGCAACCCACTGAGGGTAAGAAGTCACTGCAAGGAACCCGGCATAAAACTGTTTCATTACCTCGGCCTTAATCTTTTCTGACATCTCTGGACGCATCCGACGAACCTTTTGTTTAACTGGAGGGCAGTCTTCTCTAGTCGGCAAATGATGGACAACAATATCGGTATCCAACCCTGGCATGTCTTCGTAGGACCAGGCAAAGATCTCCATATAGTCATGTAACATCTTGGTTAACCGTTGCTTCACGCTGAGCTCTAGGTTAGCACCAATCTTTACCTCTTTTCTGTCTGCTTCAGTACCCAGGTTTATAGTTTCCACTGGCTCTTCATGGGGTTGAATTGCCCTCTCTTCCTGAAGCAATAGTCTTGCAAGCTCGCCAGGCACTTCGCAATCATCTTCACCTTCGTCTTCGGCTAAGTTGATCGGATTTTCGAAGTCATAATTGGCATTAGCAGAGCTGTTATCAGTGAGATCCAGAGTGGATTGGAACCTGTATGAGTGAGTGTGTGTGTAAATACAGCTGTTTTGAAAATTTATGTAAAGGAAATGAAAGACAGAAAAGGAACACAATATTTGCAATGCGAAAATAGTCCAAGATTTTCATTCATGATGTATAAAATGACAGTTCATATGCCCTCACAAATAGAACCACGGTGCCTCGGGTAAGACACCGGGCCATAGAGTTTATCATTGTTTATTACAAAATAACAAAACATGGGAATTCATTACTGTGTCACAAAGGTAACAGGGGTATGATCCTTTGCACTCCAATTGTTCAATCCTTCTTCGGCCGTCGGATAAATCCAGCTGTTGAATTCGGCTTCGTCTACTTCAAAGTCTTCCCCGACAGCATTCGCTTCTGATCCTTTAATAAATACCGGAGGCCTTCCGATCTTCTCTTTCCTCATAGCTCTCTGCCCTTCTGAGGTGAAACCCAGCCCAAGTTTATCAGTCTTCTGGGTGAAGTCTGGCAGTCTGCCCCAGTTAGCACCTTCACCCTTTTGCACTACAGCCCTGGCATCCTTTAGGGAAGCCATCTTCAGAGGACCACCTGCTTCTGCTGTTTCTGCTGCGATTGGAAACACCTCTTCGAAATGCTGAAAGGGGGTCTCAATGAACTCCCCATCCATCTCAATGTATCTGAACGAGTTTAGGTGGCTCACCATGTATTCTTCCTCACCTTGCACGGTGACGATCTTCCCTCTGACGGGGTACTTCAGTTTTTGATGCAAGGTAGAGGTCACTGCCCCAGCCTTATGTATCCAGGGTCGACCCAGCAGACAAGAGTAAGATGGACGGATGTCCATTACATAAAAAGTGGAATCGAACACCTGAGAACCCACACGAATTGGGATGTCAACCTTCCCGTGGACCATTCTCTTCGAACCGTCAAAGGCCCTGACAATGATGTTGCTGGGTTTCAAATCCAGGCCTTCACAATCTAGACGATCCAGAGCCTTCTTGGGTAGCACATTCAAAGATGACCCAGTATCAACCAACACATGTGCCAAGGTGGTGCCCCTGCATTCGATTGAGACATGCAGCGCATCATTATGATCTTTCCCCTTTGAGGTCAAATCAGCATCTGAGAAGCCCAAACCATTATCTGCCGTCAGATTTGCCACGCAATCAGTGAACTGGACTGCAGAGGTTTCATGTGGCACATGGGCTGTCTTGAGGAATGAGATGAGGGCCTTTGCATGGGCCTCAGAGCACAGCAATAGGGAGAGCATGGAGATCTTGGAGGGCGTATGCCCCAGCTGTTCCACGACATTAAAATCGCTCTTCCTTATAATCTTCAAAATCTCCTCCATCTCTTGTGGGGAGGCTTCAGCAGCTATTGGTATGGGTACCTCCATCTGGGCAGGCTCAGTTTCAATTCCCTTGCCCCGAGCATTGGATGACTCGGCAGCAGGAGAAACAATAGGATCAGCAGCAGGAATAACAACTTGATCAGCCACGGGAGTAGGTGTACTTGCAGGAATTATCAGGAGTGGTCTTCTAGCAGCAGGTGGCGCAATGTCAGGCGAGAAGAGCCTGCCACTGCGGGTAACTTTGGCCGGGCCAGTGATGTCACAGATGCTGGCGCCAGCGTTGAGCTCTTGTTTAATTCCGTTTATATATACATCTGCCCCATAGTGCCAAGGGACAGCTTTGTTGGATACATAGGGCAGGGGCCCAGGAACAGTGATAGTAACAGGTGCAACAGTCAGAATTTGGACGGGCTTCTTCTGGAGAGCCGGGATCGGATTGTTGAAGATAGTCACCACAGAGACCTCTTCCATTGGAACCATACGAACAGCAGACTTCTTGAATAGAATCTCCTTGCTATCCATTAAGCTCTGGATGCCTAACTTTAGCAAGGGACAACCGGATGGGGACACAACACAGAACAGGCAATCTTCACTACAACCCGGAAATAAACCGGCCTGCAATAGATTCTTCTTGATGATCTTTAAAGGAGTGGCTAGATCATCCACAGAAACAGCATAAACATCTTCATCCATAGCATTTACCCCGTGCTGAGGCATAGGGGCAGTAACTACATTCGGCTTTGCAGGCGCCTCGAATTGTATCTCTTTAGCATCGATAAGGTCTTGCACCTTATTCTTTAAGGCCCAACAATCGTCAGTGGCATGCCCCGGGCTGTCTGAATGGTAAGCACAACGGGCATTCGGGTTGTACTTAGGAGAGGTAGTGTTTGAGAACTTTGGCGCCTCCTTGACAGTCACCAAATTGGTGGATAGTAACTGTGGCAGGATTTGCGATAGGGTCATGCTTAACCGGGTGAACTCTCTCCGAGGTCTATCAGCCCTTTGGGGATTGTTTGGCCGGGGAGCGGCAGCAGGCGTAGCAATCATGACCGCACTGACAGATTGGCGGCGATCAGGTCTTTCTGATTTTCTGGAGCCATACACGGCACTAGACTCCTTTTTAAACGGTTTCTTGTCCGACCCAGATGATGATGTAGCCTTTGCAATCTTCCCAGACTTCAACCCAGCTTCAATTCTCTCTCCAGTTAAGATCAAATCAGTGAAACCAGCAGAAGAATTCCCAATTAGGTGGTTAAAGAATGGCCCAGACAGGGTCCCCAAGAACATGTCCACTAACTCTCGATCAGTCAAAGGTGGCTGCACCCTGCCAGCCAGATCTCTCCACTTCTGCGCGTACTCTTTAAAACCTTCGCTTACGCCCAACGACATACCCTGGAGTTGGGTACGCGTGGGGGCAAGGTCGGCATTATACTGATACTGCTTATAGAAAGCAGTAGCCAGCTCCTCCCAGTTACGAACTTTGGTCCCATCCAGCTGATAGAACCATTCGAGATGAGTCCCTGAAAGACTCTCCTGGAAGAAGTGGATCCATAGATTCTTGTCCGCAGAGTACGGCTGAATCTTTCGAACATAGGACCTCAAATGCAGCTTGGGACAGGATGCCCCGTCATACTTAGAAAAGGTTGGAGCTTTGAACTTGTGTGGGATAATTATACCAGTCGACAAACCCAGATCTCCGAAGTCCAGCCCAGGTGTCTGTTGCACCTCCATAGCCTTCAACCTGTCCTCCAGTTGTTTGTACTTGTTGTCTTCAGGAGGGTACTGCTCTTCATCATAATCCGTCTCGTTGTCGGAGACCACTGGAGTAGGAACCTTGACTTCTGCCTGAGAAGGACTCCTGCCAACAGAAGAACCAGCCTCTTCCTGATGCAGAGTATTACCCAACCTTCGGCCCGAGTTGAACAGAACAGTTCTTCTCTTCTTCTTCTTTTTTAGGAGCATAGTCTTCAGTTCTTCTTGGCCTTTAGCTAGACCCATGATCATTTCTTGAAACTGCGCATTCTGCGCCTGGAGAGCCTTGATTGAAGTTTCAGTTGATTCAGATCCGGGATTCATGATGCTGAAATAAACAGCGAAGAACTGTAAGCAACCTGAAAAGGGGAAAAACCGGCTATGCACATGATGTATGAAATGCGTATGCAATGCATTCAAGGGTTCGAAAGTTCAAATTCGTTGTAGACAAGAAAAGAACACACGTTATCATTAATGAAATCACTGTTTAATACATCAAGGCCTCATGGGCAAAAAGAAATACAAAAGTCAAGTCAATCCCAGAATACACTGCGCATCCTCTTCGGAGCTATATAGGTGTTGAGATTCCTCTCCTCATGCAACAGACGGGTGAGCTCCAAGACTTTCTTTTCACTGGCATGCAGATTAGTCTCAAGAGAATTCCGCTCTTCTTTAAGCTGGATCCAGCTCTTCTGCATCTCTTCCCAGGATGTGGGCATATCAGGGTGCTGAATAACATGAGACACTTCCCCTTCCAAGACAGGCTCTTTGATTACTGGAAGCATGTGAGGATAAGGCATCACTAACTTCTGAGAACGGGCGCGTACCCATTTGAGATAGGGTTCCAAAGGGATGGAGTTCCTGTGCCCCAGTGTCTTGCTGTCTATCCTACTAGGCATCCTCCAGGCTCTGATAAATCTCTGACGAAGTCCTTGAGTATCACTGTCGAAGTCAAAAACCATGTCAGGGATTAGCATGTCATGAGGACCGTCCCTCCGAGCATAACCAAACTGTCTCCAAGCCAGGCATGGGCTATAAGTAATACCTCCTCTGATTCCAAGTAAAGGAACATTAGGGTACTCCCCACAACGATCAATGATAGTGACATCTCCTCTGGATCTAGGACACCAATGTATATCTGCATGTGTAAGCGTCATCAACCGTTGTGACCATCTCAAACCCCGCTCATTCTTCAGGACTGATTGGGGAAGGTGCGAAATAAACCACCTTCCCAGGAGAGGAGTGCAACACATAAGGACACCTCTTTTTCTCATGGTTCGAGTGTAACATGAGTGAAGGATGTCCCCCAGCAACGTAGGTATAGGATTCCTGGACATAAAGATCTGAACGGCACTGATATCAATGAGCTGATCTGGATTAGGGAACAACACTAAACCATAAACAAGGAGGGCTACCACTTCTTCAAAAGCTTGCAAGTCAAGAGAGTTCCAACATTCAAGGGCTTTTTCAAACAGAAACTTGGCTAAGAACCCTTTGATACCACTTCTGACTTCCCAATGTCCCTTGAGGTCAGATGACTGTAGGTGCAAGGCTTTAGCAATCTCTTCAAGCTTAGGTTCCCTTTCTGTGCCGTTGAAAGGCAGCTGATCAAGGATAGGGATCTTCAGGAGCCGGGAGAACTCCTCCAATGTAGGTACCAACTGATAGTCCAAGAAGGTAAAGCAGTGATGCAGAGGATCGAAGAACTGGAACAGGACCTTTATCATATCTTCCTCAATGTTGGTGTTGACCAAGCTGATGAGGCTTCCATGCCTTTCACTGAATGAAGAGTTCTCGGGAATCCTGGATATAAGCTCCTTAAGCTGAGGAGGGATCCTTACAAGATTGACCTGAATTGTCTTTCTACGAGCAGTTTCCATGTCCTACAAAACAAGAACAAAGATGAAAATCCGAACCCCTGAAATGGTTAGTCGATGCATATGATGCTGGATGATGTCATGATGCTATGATTAAACACACCACAGATATTTACAAAGACAAACATGTAAGGCAAACAAGGCACACAAGACAAGCCCTTAAGGTTTAAGGCCAGCATGGGGTCTGGGTAGTACCCTCTTGAGTTGGTGGGTTCATACCTGTCCTAATCAAAGTAACCGGGTTCTAAGGTTCCCAATATCACGGGATTGCTTTCATTGTTCATCGTTTCGATTTAGCCACTGAACTGGCGACCGAAATATTCCAGGAAAGCAACCCTCAATTGAGCGTAGTATCGAGTATCAACCAACCTCGGACTGCACCAAAGTCAGTTATCTCACTACCCTAAAGAGGCCAAGATAGTTCAATTAAGGTTCCTAAGGTCTGTTGATGCTTCACGACACCACGCGGAGGCCCCGTACTCTCCTTGACTGAACTCAAGGGTTACCGGTACACACCAAAGTGCCACATCAACGTAGCAGACTGTTTCAACCATGTCGGTATACCCCGCACAGTTCCCTCACAGCCTTGTTGCTACTTTCTAAGAAAGGTATCCCCCAGATCCGGGTGTAGGACCTATAGAACTCCCAAGCAACCCACAATTTAAAGCACACAAAGCAATACAATTGAAAACATAGTTATAAGCTAGCCCTAAGGTAAACCTCACTTTAAGTGATCGTCCCCAGCAGAGTCGCCAGTTCTGTGATCGGTGGATCTGGAACTGACTGTTTTAAAGCTGGTTCGCGAAATGTCGCGGAAGCAAGAGTCGCCACCGTCTTTTATTTTCTCCAATAGGAAAGGACAAAAGCACAGAAAAATTCCTTTTAAGAGATTGCTCTCGGTTCGGGAGGTAGGTTATAGAAAGGGAAGGTGTTAGCACCCTTTCTATCCATGGTTATCCATGGGCTCTTAGATACTTGCTCAATGTGTTTTCAAAATTGTTTGTTTGCTTTTCAATGTGGGTTTTAAAAAAGTTTCTTTGAAAAATTTCAGATCGACTCATACGTCAGAGTGTTTGAAAAGTTTGTTTTGAAAGCTTTTGAAAATGTGTTGGTGAAAAGATGTTTTGATTGTTTTTGAAATTGGAGCAAGTATCCTTGAGAACCTACCTACCCTAAGGAATTCGTCTGTGTAGATGTCCTTAAAAGTAGTGCCATCCCACCATTGAGAGGTAGGTAGCACCACCGTTGGAGGTGTTCGGGTCAATTCGAGTTTTGGGACATGGTGATCACCGGAGCAATAGGAAGACACCTTAGAAGCTACCCTCATGCCAGGTTCCCGGATCATGAGGACTTACTAAGACGTTTTCTACTCGACGACCACCTTTCGAAAGGCAACAGTGAGGCGTACCCTAGGGGTGGTGTGTGCGAATTGTGTGTCATGTTTCAGTTATTTGTCTTGTCATGTTTGTCGTATTCTACGCTTGATTTTAATTTAAGTCCATTCATTCTTGCATGCATATTTAACAGTTATAAATTGCGAGGAAATAAAGCTAAACTATTACAAAGGCGCGGGTCCACATCGCCAAAATTAAACCGGACCCGATTTAGCGGAAAATAAATAAAGCGAATAAATAAAAGTGCGAGAAATTTAAATTACATGGCTTTGGGATATTTACAAAATTATAATGAGCGATAATAAAATAAATGCGAGAAATAAAGAAATTAACAAAATTAGGGCGTTGGACCCTTTTGCAAATAATTAAAAGTTAATGAGAATTAAAAATTAAATGATTAAATGTTTTTTGGTATTTGGTAATTTTAATGAGAAAAAAGGAGAATTAATTAAAATTAAATTAAACGGCAAACCCTAATTATAATATTTTTTATTTATTAAGAAAGAATTAAAATATGACCTAAATTAACCTAATTCATTTATGTACAATTTAAATAGGAAAATAAATAAGTAAATAAATAATATTGTTGTTCTGAAAAAAAGGGAAAAATATTAAAAGGAATAAAAAAAAAATTAATTAACCTAATTCTATTTTGTTGGATTTTTATTAAAAAGAGATTAAAATTAAAACCTAATTAACTAAATATTGACATATATTAATTTATGAAAAATAATTATAATAAAATAAATATTATATCTTTTGTGTTTTTCTGATTTTTTTTATAATGTTTTCATATTTTATAGAAAAAAAAAATAAATAAATTAATTAATGAAAGCAATAATATAATAATTAAAACAATAAAAATAAATAATCAAACCAGGGTGGGGTGTTGCCCCATTATGGAGGTATAGGCCTGGTAATCTGGCCCAATAAGCATGCAGATCCATTGACTTTTGGTGTAGCGTGTGATACGTTTGACTCAAGTTCAGGGTGTTCTCCAATCCTGGCCCTTGATTAGATCTCCTGGGACGCGTGGATGGTGATGGTTGAATGTGCATGGTGAACCTTAACGTTAAGCCTGCATGTGAATTTGATTTGAAAAATAATATAGCAAATATACAGACCTGGGACTTGAACCCAGGTCTTGAAGGTCATAAGTGTTAGTCCCTGCCAGCTGAGCTAAGCGAATTCATTTAATATATAATACATCATAAATAATATAAAAGAAAAACAACGCTAACTGATGAAACACGCGCGAATTTCAAAAGGACCTATCACATGGTGACACGGGGTCATCTTCTTCGCTTTCCTGAAACAAGAAACTCATGGGCAACGGTTTTCTAATTGTGGCTTTAGGGTCTCTACAAAAAAATAGCGAATAGCCCCTCGTGGCTCATAAATTGAGCGCGAGGGTGCTATACTCTTCGTCTCAATCTGCTGAAGCTATTGGCATGGGTCTGGAGGCGTAATTTTTCTTTTACACAAAAGCCCCAAATTCGAAACCTGCAAAACCTAAAAATCGCCTATGGTGGAATCGCGTATATGCCACAAAAACTCAATTGAATATAATGGTTAGTTCACAAACTTCATTGTAAGCAATAATCCACAAAGAAAAATGTAAAAAGATGCTTAGATAATGATATGCGATTTGGAAATTTTCAAGGTGCAGTCAAGGTTCTTGATACCAATTCAAGGTGTTTTTGTTGATGTTAATGGTTGGCACGCGTTCAGAATCACCCAAGGAAGCTATTGCAATTGGTTTGATGCCTTGAATCGCCCTATAACCTTGATTTCAGAATTCAACTTTTTGAGGATTTTTTCAAGTTTGTATATTGAGTTTTTGCGCAGCTTGCAGTCTTCTAGCCATTAGGTCTTGTCCTAATACTTGTAAGGAAGCAATTAGGTCAACAATTTCAACCAAAATCTCTTGCAATTATGATTTCATATATTTGATTTTGAAAAATCTTTTTTCATATCTTTTCATGTGCAACTTGGTTCAAATCTGATCAAAACTTATCAAAACTTGCCATAATCCATTAAGCACGAAATATTGACATGATAATGTGCATAAAAAGATTTTTTTAAGTTAAGGTTATATTTTTCATGAATTAAAATGATTTAAATGAATATAAATTAATATTAATTCAAATAAATAATTAAAAAATATGAGAATACTTCCCTTTGGGCCTAGTGGTCGTGCATAGGCTTGGCATGAAGAAATTTGGAAGAAAAATGGGCCCATTTGCATTTTTAGGCCTTTTGCATCAATGTTGACTTTTCAAAATTCTTAAAAATTTCCCAACTTCCACAAGGCATAACTTGGTCAATTTTTAAGCTTTTCACATGTTCTTGGACATTTTGGAAAGGTCTTTGAGTCCTTTAACCAATGCCTTTGGTCCCATGTCATTTTGATTTACCAATCTCAAGTTATGGCCTTTGACTTAAAGTCACTTTTTGTTGACTTTTGAAAATGACCTATAATGTTGAAATTGATAACTTTTTGTGAGAGCATTTCTTGGACTTGGAATATGAAGATGAATTGTAGGAAATGTCTTTCTCTTCAAAATGAGCTTTGGATGGAATTTTTATGATAATCCATGTGAAAGTTATGCTCTGGTCAATTTCAGTTGACTTTTTCAGCTGTCCAAGTATAGCAACTTTTGCATCTTTGATGATTTCTGAGCCAAATTTTGAGAATCATGATCAAGCATTGATCAAATGATGTTTGTGGCTTCAAAATGATATATTGACCAAAAATTTGAACTTTTGACTGTCAAATGACCATTTTGCCCCTACAGTTGACTGTAGTGCCATCTAGGGTTTTGACTGTGCAATTTTGAGCTGAATGCCTTGAAACTTGATATGAAGATACTTGACCATCTTTTTAAGCATGTGAGACTTGATTGGGCCTTTGAAAAGTTCATTTGCTTGACCAGAACTCAAACCCTAGTTTTGACTGTCTAGGAGACAGTTGAGCTGCACAACCCTTGGGGGAATTTTGTGACTTTGACTTTGGCAATTCTTGATGAATATGGGAGGGAAAAATTTGGAGTAAAGATCCCACTGTCAACACCAAACTGTTGTACCCCAAAATTTGCCCTCCCATATTCATCAAGAATTGTCAAAGTCCAGGTCACAAAATGCCCCAAGGGTTGTGCAGCTCAACTGTCTCCTAGACAGTCAAAACTAGGGTTTGAGTTCTGGTCAAGCAAAAGAACTTTTCAAAGGCCCAATCAAGTCCCATATGCCTACAAAGATGGTCAAGCATCCCCATGTCAAGTTTCAAGGCATTCAGCTCAAGATTGCACAGTCAAAACCCTAGATTGCACTACAGTCAACTGTAGGGGCAAAATGGTCATTTGACAGTCAAAAGTTCAAATTTTTGGTCAATATATCATTTTGAAGCCACAAACATCATTTGATCAATGCTTGATCATGATTCTCAAAATTTGGCTCAGAAATCATCAAAGATGCCAAAGTTGCTATATTTGGACAGCTGAAAAAGTCAACTGAAATTGACCAGGGCATAACTTTCACATGGATTATCAGAAAAATTCCATCCAAAGCTCATTTTGAAGAGAAAGACATTTCCTACAATTCATCTTCATGTTCCAAGTCCAAGAAATGCTCTCACAAAAAGTTATCAATTTCAACATTATAGGTCATTTTCAAAAGTCAACAAAAAGTGACTTTAAGTCAAAGGCCATAACTTGAGATTGGTAAATCAAAATGACATGGGACCAAAGGCATTGGTTAAAGGACTCAAAGACCTTTCCAAAATGTCCAAGAACATGTGAAAAGCTTAAAAATTGACCAAGTTATGCCTTGTGGAAGTTGGGAAATTTTTGGAAATTTTTGAAAGTCAACAATGATGCAAAAGGCCTAAAAATGCAAATGGGCCCAATTATCTTCCAAATTTCTTCATGCCAAGCCTATGCACGACCACTAGGCCCAAAGGGAAGTATTCTCATATTTTTTAATTATTTATTTGAATTAATATTAATTTATATTCATTTAAATGATTTTAATACATGAAAAATATAACCTTAACCTAAACAAATCTTTTTATACATGTTTGGATTCAATATTTCGTGCATATCCCATTTAGGAAAGTTTTGGATTGATTTGAACCTAATTGACACAAAGAACATGAAAAAAGATGTGAAAAGATTCTTAACAAAATCAATTATCAAAAACCATTAATTCATGAGATTTTGTACAGCTTTTCCAACCTAAATCATTCCTTACATATACTAGAACATAACCCTAATGAAAAGAGACTAAAAACTGCGCAGCAAACCAATACTCAAACTTGGAAAATTGCTTGAAAAATTCAATTCTGAAATCCACCCTAGAGACTGATTCAAAGCTCCATTCCTTTTGCAAAAGCTTCCTTGTGAATTCCTGATCGTACTCCAATCAAAAACAACAATAAAAGCGCAAAGAATTGGTACCTGTAACTAAAACTGCATCCAAGAAATTCCATAATCGTGCATCCCATTCTAGGCATTATTTGTAAAAGTTAATGGCTGATTCGTGTTCATCATAAAGTTTTGAAGCTAACTGTTACTTTTAATTGCATTTTTTCGTGATCTATGTGATTATACCATGTATGCGTTTTAGGGTTTCAGGAATTCAAAAAGAGGGTTTCCCAATACAAGAAAAATTAGAACTTCTGGATACCATGGTTGAATTCAGGGTTTAGAGACGAAGAAGAACATGTCATCGCGCCCAATTTATGTTTCATATATGGCTATTCGCTATTTTCTTGTAAACCCCCTACAGCCACGATCAAAAACCGTTGCCCATGAGTTTCTTGTTTCAGGAAAACGAAGAAGATGACCCCGTGTCCATTGGTGATTGGTCCGTTTAAAGTTCGCGCGCTTTTGATCCATTAGCGTTATATCTTATTTATTATATTTGCATATTATTATATGTTAATTGAAAGCGAATGGTTCAGCTGGCAACGCACTATGCATGTGACATCAAAGACCTGGGTTCAAATCCCAGGTCTTGCAAAATTTCATATTATTTTTCTCTTGGCAATCTCATACAGGTCTCACACAAAGACTCACCGTACACGCTATATCCAGGCCACCCACGCGTCAACAATGATCAAATCAATGTCCAGGCTTCATGGTACACCCTAGGCATGAGTCAGACGCGTAGCATGGGATTCAAAAAGTCCACCAAGTTCCAACGTTATTGGGCCAGGCCTCTCAAATTCACACCTCCATAATGGGACAGCCAACCCCCCCTGGTTCTATCTTTTTCTAATTTTTTTATCTTTTATTATTTTTAATTGTTTATTTGTTTATTTATTTTCTGATTTAAATTAAATATCTTTTTTTACAAAAAATACAGAAAAACATCATAAAAAATAAAATGTCCAAATAAAAATAGAATTTTTTAATTTTAATTATTTTCATAATAAATACTTATAATTATTTAATTTAATTAGGTTTTCAATTTTAATTTCTTTTTTTATAAAAATCCAAAAACATGTGGAATTAGATTAATTGATAGTTTTAAGGTCTTTTTAATTTTTATTTCTCACAGTATTATTTATTTATTATTTTCATAATTAAAATTGTACATAATAAATCTTAGGATTAATTTAGATCTTAGTTTAATTCTTTCTTAATAAATAAAAAAAAATAGAATTAGGGTTTGCTTCTTAATTTAATTGCAATTAATTTCTTTTCTCATTAAATCTAAAAAACATAAAAATATCGTTCTCATTTAATTTTAATTTTTAATTCTCATTAACTTTTAATTATTTGTAAAAGGGTCCAATGCCCTAGTTTCGTTTCAATTATTAATTTTGCGCATTTACTTTTTATCGTTTAATTATAATTATGTAATTGTCCCTAAGCGTTGTAATTTATTTTTCGCACTTTATTTCTTCGCTTTATTTATTTTTCGCTAAATCGGGTCCGGTTTAATTTTGGCGATGTGGACCCACGCCATTTGTAATAGTCTAGCTTTATTTCCTCGCAACTTATAATTGTTAAATATGCATGCAAGAATGAATGGACAAATTAAAATCAAGCGTAGAACACGACAAACATGACGAGACAAATAACTGAAACATGACACACGATTCGCACACACCACCCCTAGGGTACGCCTCACTGTTGCCTCGAAAGGTGATCGTCGAGTAGAAAACGTCTTAATAAGTCCTCATGATCCGGGAACCTGGCATGAGGGTAGCTTCTAAGGTGTCTTCCCATTGCTCCGGTGATCACCATGTCCCTAAAACTCGAATTGACCCGAACACCTCCAACGGTGGTGCTACCTATCTCTCAATGGTGGGATGGCACTACTTTAAAGGACATTTACACAGACGAATTCCTTAGGGTAGGTAGGTTCTCGTAGATACTTGCTCTCTTTAAAAACAAATCAAAATCTTTTCACACCGACACTTTTCAAAAGCTTTCAAAGCAAATTTTTCAAACACTCTGACGTACGAGTCGAACTGAAATTTTTCAAAGGAACTTTTTTTAAACCCACATTGAAAAGCAAACAAACCATTTTGAAAACACAATGAGCAAGTATCTAAGAGCCAATGGATAACCATGGATAGAAAGGGTGCTAACACCTTCCCTTTCTATAACCTACCTCCCGAACCGAGAGCAATCTCTTTAAGGAATTTTTCTGTGCTTTTGTCCTTTCCATTTGGAGAAAATAAAAGACGGTGGCGACTCTTGCTTCCGCGACATTTCGCGAACCAGCGTTAAACAGTCAGTTCCAGATCCACCGATCACAGAACTGGCGACTCTGCTGGGGAATTAAGACTTAAAGTGAGGTGTACCTTAGGGCTAGTTCATAACTGTGTTTTCAATTGTTTTCCTTGTGTGCTTTAAATTGTGGGTTGCTTGGGAGTTCTATAGATCCTAACCCGGATCTGGGGGATACCTTCTTAGAAAGTAGCAACAAGGCTGTGAGGGAACTGTGCGGGGTATACCGACATGGTTGAAACAGTCTGCTACGTTGATGTGGCACTTTGGTGTGTACCGGTAACCCTTGAGTTCAGTCAAGGAGAGTACGGGGCCTCCGCGTGGTGTCGTGCAGCATCAACTGACCTTAGGAACCTTAATTGAACTATCTTGGCCTCTTTAGGGTAGTGAGATAACTGACTTTGGTGCAGTCCGAGGTTGGTTGATACTCGATACTACGCTCAATTGAGGGTTGCTTTCCTGGAATATTTCGGTCGCCAGTTCAGTGGCTAAATCGAAACGATGAACAATGAAAGCAATCCCGTGATATTGGGACCCTTAGAACCCGGTTACTTTGATAGGACAGGTTGAACCCACCAACTTCAAGAGGGTACTACCCAGACCTCATGCTGGCCTTAAACCCTAAGGACTTGTCTTGTGTGACTTGTGTGCCTTCCAACTTGACTATTTGCATGCTTGTTATCTGACACTTGAGTTTCTTGCAGGTTTTGTTTATAGTCCTTAATAGGGACTCATAACAGGGTATACTAAGTTTCTTACAGATTTTGGTTTGCAGTCCTTAATTAGGACTCATAACAGGGTTTACCGAGTTTCTTGCAGGTTTTGTTTTTTAGTCCTTAACTGGGACTCATGACAGGTTTTACTTGAGTTTCTTGCAGGTTTCTGGTTATAGTCCTTAATAAGGGCTCATAACAGGGTTTATTCATATTACCCCCATGCATCATGACATCATACCATTGCATACATCCTAACCCATTTCAAGGATCTCAAGGGCTTGTGATGCAGATCAGGATGAATCAAACATCTAGCAAGGGGCAAAGAGGATTTATTTTCCTCTAGCCAAGGTTGTCAGGGGCTATGACCCACTTGATATGGCGAGCTTTGACACTGGAAGAAGATTGCCCTAGCCAAGGATGTCAGGGGCTATGACCCACTGGATATGGTGAGCCTTTGACCCTTGATGAAGGGCTCTCAACAATATGAAGTTCCTTCAATCAGGCTACCAAACTCAAATGCTAACAATTTTCTTGTTTACCCCGCGAGGTCCTTGAAAACATTGCATGCATATCATACATATCATTACATTACAGGTACCCGTTCTTTGCAGGTCACTTACCCTTCTCGCTGTTTATTTCAGCCATGGCTTCCCAACAAGATAACCAGGACTTTCTTGCTCAAGAGACTCGGTTCGGGGAAATCCTCCTGAATATATCCAAGGGGCAGGAGGAGCTAAGGACACTTCTCACGGAGACTTTGGTCAGGAATCGCGCTGAGGACGAACGGCTAAAACAGCTGCAAGCTGAAGTGGATATAATGAAAGCCCAAATGCTGGGGCAGGGGATTGCCATTCAAGGGTTAGCTCAAAGACAAGAAGAGCTCGGAGTTCTCATCAACCAACTGCTTCAGAATAACCAACTGGGGCAAACGTCTAAGGGTAAAAAGCCAGTCATTGTTCAACCACCTTTGAGACAAGGAGGTAAGGGGAGAGTTCCTCAAATGGCTCCAGTGTCACAAATTCAATATCACAACCAACAAAAGAGCGAGAGAAGGAAGTTCACTCGGCTCAGCATGACCTTATCCCAGATATTGCCACATTTGCTGGAGACCAAGCTGGTAACGCTAAAAGAAGCTCCGAAGAACCAAAATACAACGTCACCGAAGTATAACCCCAACGCCCGCTGCGCTTATCACTCTGACAGCCCGGGGCATACTACAGATGATTGTTGGAGCTTGAAAAATAAGATCCAAGACATGATCGACGCTGGAGAGATTCAGTTTAAAGTACCCAAGACTCCCCACGTGATCACTGCTCCCTTGCCAAAACATGGCTAGGATTGAGAAAGTTTTGTTCATTCGAATGTTCAAGTTGCAATTCTCTTTTGTTCAAACATTTACTCATGTTAAACATTGTTATTCCATTAATGCATCGCACATGTCTGTTTTGAAGTAATATATTCGTATTCACTATATGCAAATTATTTTCATATTTTTTCTGATGATCAACTCTCAATAATTCTAAGCCTCTTGAGGGAGGATGACGAAAACGATACCACAATTTACAGTATGCTTTTGAACAGACCCCGCTGATGAGGTACAGGCATTGTTTCAATTCCTAAACACTGGAGTTATAAGGATGATAATCCCTCGTCAACCCATCAGAGCCAAAGAAGTAGGAGTTTCTATTCTCGAAATTCAAAACCCTTCATCATAACCTGGGGCAGGGTAGTTCTCTCAGTTGATCCAAGTGCATAACGAATGGCACCAAAGAGGTCCTTAAATAAACAAAAGGCAGTGATGGTTCAGAACAATCAAAAGGACAGGCAGTCATTATCAAAAAAAAAAAAATCATAAACGAAAAGCCCAAGAAGTCAAAACCTGTAAAAGGGACTTATGAAACTGGGGCATCCCGCTGACTGTAAATCCAAAAAAGGAAACAGTTCAGGCAAAAAAGAAAGGGATAACAAAAATCAAGCGAGAAGTCTTACAACCAAAGCAAAAATGACTACCTGTTCAGAATAAATCATCAATATCTGAACCATTAGTGGTATATCAAAGCAAAGACTCAAACAAGGTCTAACGCACGATCAACTGAGTTTAGGTTTGGAGAATATCACGAAGAGCGGGTGGGTACAAATAATTCGAGCCTTTATCCTTTGTTTCTTAAACCGTGAACCCGGCCACGATATAACCCTTAAAAGTCCTAGCTGAAGCATGGGTTAGTTCGAAAGCATACTGTTACGAAGGTATCCTGACTCCTGAAGGTTTGCTGTAAAATATTGAGTTGACATCGCACTATATTACAAAAATGCATTTTCAAAATTCAAGACAGACATAGACTTTTGCATTCTTAAAATAACTTTGTTTGCATATGACTATTTGTTTGAACAGCAGGGAAATTCGCACGATGAACACCTTGTGAACAGAAGTACCTCCAATCAAGGGGCACAGTAGGAGCATTGTCCATTACCTGGGGCATGGCAAAATACTTCCAACAGGGGCAACTCCCTACATTCGGAGAGCGTGGACATAGTCGAAAAATACTGCGCATAATCAAAGACCCGCTAGGTTGACACGCCTAGGCAAAAATAAGGGCTTCCCGTCGAACCAAAAGGGTTCGGGCAAAATGAGGGATGAAATAAAAAAAAACTGTACACCCGGCAAGTCGAAAACCTGAAAAGGCGGCTTGGGCAAAAATGGGTGTCCCGGTGGACTGAAAACCCGAAAGGGCGGTCCAGGCAAAAGATAGGGATCAAAGCGTACGACTATGTCCCGGCATCTCGAAGATTTGTCAATCACCCACACAGGTATCCTCTTCCCTCATCTCCGAAACAGGGGCAATAATGAGTTATCCAGGCGATCCAATTGCTCTGTCAACCAAAGTACAAAGGAAAGATCAACATAAGGATGATCACCATCTACCTTCATAAATTCCAGATCGTGGGTTAACGTCCGAGACCAAACAGGACAATTATCCACTTAATCAAAATCATGCAACCCAACACCGGTTTCTGCTCAACCTTCAGACAAAGTCATACACAGACTCCTCCTCCATAAGATGACCTAACCCCGGTTCATCAAGAAGTTTTACACAAACTTATCCCGAAGCAACCTTACCCCGGTTCCTCCAGAAGTTTTTACACAAACTTATCCAAGTAACCTAACCCCGGTTCCTCATGAAGTCTTACATGGATTTATCACAAGTGACCTAACCCCGGTTCATCAAAGTTTTTACACAAACTTATCCAATAACCTTACCCCGGTTCCTCCAGAAATCTTACATGGATTTATCACAAGTGACCTAACCCCGGTTCATCAAAGTTTCTACACAAACTTATCCTGCCGTAACCTAACCCCGGTTCCTCCAGAAGTCTTACATGGACCTATCTCAAGATGACCTAACCCCGGTTCATCAAAGTTTTTACACAAACTTATCCAAGTAACCTAACCCCGGTTCCTCCAAGAGTCTTACATGGACCTATCTCAAGATGACCTAACCCCGGTTCATCAAAGTTCTACACAAACTTATTCCAGTAACCTTACCCCGGTTCATCAAGAAATCTCACACGGATCTATCTCAAGGTAACCTAACCCCGGTTCCCCCAGAAGTCTCACAGGGACTCGTCTCCAGTAACCTTACCCCGGTTCGTCAAGAAATCTCACATGGATTTACCCCAAGGTAACCTAACCCCGGTTCCTCTAGAAGTCTTACATGGATTTTAGTTCAAGATAATCTCACCCCGATTCATCAAAAAGTTTTACATGAACTTACCTCACCAAGAAACCCTACACAGGTTCTCCCTTTCCAAAAACGAAGTTTTACACGAACTCATCATCAAAGTAATCCTACCCAGGTTCCTTCTCCATTTCAGATGCGGTTTTTACACGAGCTCATCAGCAGGCAACCCTACACAGGTTCCCTCCTTCAACTTATAACGTTACAGTTCAAAATCTCCCCAGGAGAATCCAATTCAGTTCCCCAGGAAAAGTTGAAATCCATATCCCCGAGCAGTAAGCGTATCCCCGGTAGATTCTGGAAGCTTACCCCTCGCAGAGCACGAACGCGTCGTCCCAGCTTGATTTAAAGAGTTATTTCCGTAACAGGATATAACTGGGTTATCCTCAGCCAAAAGCCACGGAAAAAGCGCCCTCGGCAAAGTATCTTCCTACCCCCAGCGAAGTCTATCAACACTTCCAGCACAACAAGGATATCCCCAGCGGAGGTATCTTCATCAACTCAGCAAAGCAACGCTATCCCCACAGAGTAGCACTCCCCAGCATGATCGCTAGAGTATCTTTTCTCCCGCAGAATTATTTCATTTGCCAAGTTTATTCCTCAACGGAGTTATCTTCTCCTACCGGTATTCTTGCAACAATCATCCACAGCGGAAGCAAAATCTCTTCCTCAACATCAGCCCAGGATATGACTTCCCGGCACCCGTCAAGGATTTATTTTCCTAGACGAAAACATACATGAATCATCACATACATCATTATAGCATGCATGTACACATCATATCATATAAATCGTATCCATGTTTGCTTGATCCATATCATGCATCCCATATAACTGACCTTCACCTTTCAGGAAAGATGCAGTTGAAATTCTCAAACATATTTCAAGGACTTCTCTAGTCCAGTTAAATCGACTCCAAACATATTTTTCTGATAAAGACTCAGTAGAAGTTCTCTTATGGTCCCCTCTCCAACGGCGTGTGAGGTGGTAATTCCTTTTTCAGATGTTTTCCTCTCCGGCATGAGCGTGAGGTGATATTCTCTTATGGTCCCCTCTCCAACGGCGCGTGAGGTGGTAATTCCTTCTTCAGATGTTCCCCTCTCCGGCATGAGCGTGAGGTGATATTCTCCTATGGTCCCCTCTCCAACGGCGTGTGAGGTGGTAATTCCTTCTTCAGATGTTCTCCTTTCCGGCATGAGCGTGAGGTGATATTCTCTTATGGTCCCCTCTCCAACGGCGTGTGAGGTGGTAATTCCTTCTTCAGATGTTCTCCTCTCCGGCATGAGCGTGAGGTGATATTCTCTTATGGTCCCCTCTCCAACGGCGTGTGAGGTGGTAATTCCTTCTTCAGATGTTTCCCTCTCCAGCATGAGCGTGAGGTGATATCTCCTTTCAGATTATAATTTCCTATAGTTCTCTCTCCAGCGGTGAGTAAGGTGACTCCCTTCGAGATTATAATGTCCTTTGGCTCTCTTCCTGACACTACGAAGATGGTAATCCTCATCAAGATTTTCTCAACGAGCGTTGTTGAAGTTAAAATCATCCAAGGTTCACTTATCATTCAGGCTAAGGCAGTAACCATCCCTGGTTCATTCATCAACGTTTGAAGCTCCAGACCTCAGTTCCTGTAACCAGTCAGGACATATCTATATCAAGCATCTAAAATCAGCTCCTGCGACGTGTCAGGTACTCATTTTTCTGTTTTGCAGGTATGCAGGTTCTCGCTAAGGAATCTCCTACGCGATCAACGTCCAGATGGCATCTATAAGCCCATCATCCTATCCAGCAACCTCTAAAATGGCATCTATAAGCCCATTCCCTCATCATCACCGTCACTATGTGAGCGCAAATTTCTGGGCACTTTAGTGTTCAATCATCTTTTACCCTCGGATTACGAAAGGCACGTCAGCCAATCTGCATCCTCAGGTCTAAGAAGATTGAACAGGGGCAACTATTGTACCCCAAAATTTGCCCTCCCATATTCATCAAGAATTGTCAAAGTCCAGGTCACAAAATGCCCCAAGGGTTGTGCAGCTCAACTGTCTCCTAGACAGTCAAAACTAGGGTTTGAGTTCTGGTCAAGCAAAAGAACTTTTCAAAGGCCCAATCAAGTCCCATATGCCTACAAAGATGGTCAAGCATCCCCATGTCAAGTTTCAAGGCATTCAGCTCAAGATTGCACAGTCAAAACCCTAGATTGCACTACAGTCAACTGTAGGGGCAAAATGGTCATTTGACAGTCAAAAGTTCAAATTTTTGGTCAATATATCATTTTGAAGCCACAAACATCATTTGATCAATGCTTGATCATGATTCTCAAAATTTGGCTCAGAAATCATCAAAGATGCCAAAGTTGCTATATTTGGACAGCTGAAAAAGTCAACTGAAATTGACCAGGGCATAACTTTCACATGGATTATCAGAAAAATTCCATCCAAAGCTCATTTTGAAGAGAAAGACATTTCCTACAATTCATCTTCATGTTCCAAGTCCAAGAAATGCTCTCACAAAAAGTTATCAATTTCAACATTATAGGTCATTTTCAAAAGTCAACAAAAAGTGACTTTAAGTCAAAGGCCATAACTTGAGATTGGTAAATCAAAATGACATGGGACCAAAGGCATTGGTTAAAGGACTCAAAGACCTTTCCAAAATGTCCAAGAACATGTGAAAAGCTTAAAAATTGACCAAGTTATGCCTTGTGGAAGTTGGGAAATTTTTGGAAATTTTTGAAAGTCAACAATGATGCAAAAGGCCTAAAAATGCAAATGGGCCCAATTATCTTCCAAATTTCTTCATGCCAAGCCTATGCACGACCACTAGGCCCAAAGGGAAGTATTCTCATATTTTTTAATTATTTATTTGAATTAATATTAATTTATATTCATTTAAATGATTTTAATACTTGAAAAATATAACCTTAACCTAAACAAATCTTTTTATACATGTTTGGATTCAATATTTCGTGCATATCCCATTTAGGAAAGTTTTGGATTGATTTGAACCTAATTGACACAAAGAACATGAAAAAAGATGTGAAAAGATTCTTAACAAAATCAATTATCAAAAACCATTAATTCATGAGATTTTGTACAGCTTTTCCAACCTAAATCATTCCTTACATATACTAGAACATAACCCTAATGAAAAGAGACTAAAAACTGCGCAGCAAACCAATACTCAAACTTGGAAAATTGCTTGAAAAATTCAATTCTGAAATCCACCCTAGAGACTGATTCAAAGCTCCATTCCTTTTGCAAAAGCTTCCTTGTGAATTCCTGATCGTACTCCAATCAAAAACAACAATAAAAGCGCAAAGAATTGGTACCTGTAACTAAAACTGCATCCAAGAAATTCCATAATCATGCATCCCATTCTAGGCATTATTTGTAAAAGTTAATGGCTGATTCGTGTTCATCATAAAGTTTTGAAGCTAACTGTTACTTTTAATTGCATTTTTTCGTGATCTATGTGATTATACCATGTATGCGTTTTAGGGTTTCAGGAATTCAAAAAGAGGGTTTCCCAATACAAGAAAAATTAGAACTTCTGGATACCATGGTTGAATTCAGGGTTTAGAGACGAAGAAGAACATGTCATCGCGCCCAATTTATGTTTCATATATGGCTATTCGCTATTTTCTTGTAAACCCCCTACAGCCACGATCAAAAACCGTTGCCCATGAGTTTCTTGTTTCAGGAAAACGAAGAAGATGACCCCGTGTCCATTGGTGATTGGTCCGTTTAAAGTTCGCGCGCTTTTGATCCATTAGCGTTATATCTTATTTATTATATTTGCATATTATTATATGTTAATTGAAAGCGAATGGTTCAGCTGGCAACGCACTATGCATGTGACATCAAAGACCTGGGTTCAAATCCCAGGTCTTGCAAAATTTCATATTATTTTTCTCTTGGCAATCTCATACAGGTCTCACACAAAGACTCACCGTACACGCTATATCCAGGCCACCCACGCGTCAACAATGATCAAATCAATGTCCAGGCTTCATGGTACACCCTAGGCATGAGTCAGACGCGTAGCATGGGATTCAAAAAGTCCACCAAGTTCCAACGTTATTGGGCCAGGCCTCTCAAATTCACACCTCCATAATGGGACAGCCAACCCCCCCTGGTTCTATCTTTTTCTAATTTTTTTATCTTTTATTATTTTTAATTGTTTATTTGTTTATTTATTTTCTGATTTAAATTAAATATCTTTTTTTACAAAAAATACAGAAAAACATCATAAAAAATAAAATGTCCAAATAAAAATAGAATTTTTTAATTTTAATTATTTTCATAATAAATACTTATAATTATTTAATTTAATTAGGTTTTCAATTTTAATTTCTTTTTTTATAAAAATCCAAAAACATGTGGAATTAGATTAATTGATAGTTTTAAGGTCTTTTTAATTTTTATTTCTCACAGTATTATTTATTTATTATTTTCATAATTAAAATTGTACATAATAAATCTTAGGATTAATTTAGATCTTAGTTTAATTCTTTCTTAATAAATAAAAAAAAATAGAATTAGGGTTTGCTTCTTAATTTAATTGCAATTAATTTCTTTTCTCATTAAATCTAAAAAACATAAAAATATCGTTCTCATTTAATTTTAATTTTTAATTCTCATTAACTTTTAATTATTTGTAAAAGGGTCCAATGCCCTAGTTTCGTTTCAATTATTAATTTTGCGCATTTACTTTTTATCGTTTAATTATAATTATGTAATTGTCCCTAAGCGTTGTAATTTATTTTTCGCACTTTATTTCTTCGCTTTATTTATTTTTCGCTAAATCGGGTCCGGTTTAATTTTGGCGATGTGGACCCACGCCATTTGTAATAGTCTAGCTTTATTTCCTCGCAACTTATAATTGTTAAATATGCATGCAAGAATGAATGGACAAATTAAAATCAAGCGTAGAACACGACAAACATGACGAGACAAATAACTGAAACATGACACACGATTCGCACACACCACCCCTAGGGTACGCCTCACTGTTGCCTCGAAAGGTGATCGTCGAGTAGAAAACGTCTTAATAAGTCCTCATGATCCGGGAACCTGGCATGAGGGTAGCTTCTAAGGTGTCTTCCCATTGCTCCGGTGATCACCATGTCCCTAAAACTCGAATTGACCCGAACACCTCCAACGGTGGTGCTACCTATCTCTCAATGGTGGGATGGCACTACTTTAAAGGACATTTACACAGACGAATTCCTTAGGGTAGGTAGGTTCTCGTAGATACTTGCTCTCTTTAAAAACAAATCAAAATCTTTTCACACCGACACTTTTCAAAAGCTTTCAAAGCAAATTTTTCAAACACTCTGACGTACGAGTCGAACTGAAATTTTTCAAAGGAACTTTTTTTAAACCCACATTGAAAAGCAAACAAACCATTTTGAAAACACAATGAGCAAGTATCTAAGAGCCAATGGATAATCATGGATAGAAAGGGTGCTAACACCTTCCCTTTCTATAACCTACCTCCCGAACCGAGAGCAATCTCTTTAAGGAATTTTTCTGTGCTTTTGTCCTTTCCATTTGGAGAAAATAAAAGACGGTGGCGACTCTTGCTTCCGCGACATTTCGCGAACCAGCGTTAAACAGTCAGTTCCAGATCCACCGATCACAGAACTGGCGACTCTGCTGGGGACCAAACTTAAAGTGAGGTGTACCTTAGGGCTAGTTCATAACTGTGTTTTCAATTGTTTTCCTTGTGTGCTTTAAATTGTGGGTTGCTTGGGAGTTCTATAGATCCTAACCCGGATCTGGGGGATACCTTCTTAGAAAGTAGCAACAAGGCTGTGAGGGAACTGTGCGGGGTATACCGACATGGTTGAAACAGTCTGCTACGTTGATGTGGCACTTTGGTGTGTACCGGTAACCCTTGAGTTCAGTCAAGGAGAGTACGGGGCCTCCGCGTGGTGTCGTGCAGCATCAACTGACCTTAGGAACCTTAATTGAACTATCTTGGCCTCTTTAGGGTAGTGAGATAACTGACTTTGGTGCAGTCCGAGGTTGGTTGATACTCGATACTACGCTCAATTGAGGGTTGCTTTCCTGGAATATTTCGGTCGCCAGTTCAGTGGCTAAATCGAAACGATGAACAATGAAAGCAATCCCGTGATATTGGGACCCTTAGAACCCGGTTACTTTGATAGGACAGGTTGAACCCACCAACTTCAAGAGGGTACTACCCAGACCTCATGCTGGCCTTAAACCCTAAGGACTTGTCTTGTGTGACTTGTGTGCCTTCCAACTTGACTATTTGCATGCTTGTTATCTGACACTTGAGTTTCTTGCAGGTTTTGTTTATAGTCCTTAATAGGGACTCATAACAGGGTATACTAAGTTTCTTACAGATTTTGGTTTGCAGTCCTTAATTAGGACTCATAACAGGGTTTACCGAGTTTCTTGCAGGTTTTGTTTTTTAGTCCTTAACTGGGACTCATGACAGGTTTTACTTGAGTTTCTTGCAGGTTTCTGGTTATAGTCCTTAATAAGGGCTCATAACAGGGTTTATTCATATTACCCCCATGCATCATGACATCATACCATTGCATACATCCTAACCCATTTCAAGGATCTCAAGGGCTTGTGATGCAGATCAGGATGAATCAAACATCTAGCAAGGGGCAAAGAGGATTTATTTTCCTCTAGCCAAGGTTGTCAGGGGCTATGACCCACTTGATATGGCGAGCTTTGACACTGGAAGAAGATTGCCCTAGCCAAGGATGTCAGGGGCTATGACCCACTGGATATGGTGAGCCTTTGACCCTTGATGAAGGGCTCTCAACAATATGAAGTTCCTTCAATCAGGCTACCAAACTCAAATGCTAACAATTTTCTTGTTTACCCCGCGAGGTCCTTGAAAACATTGCATGCATATCATACATATCATTACATTACAGGTACCCGTTCTTTGCAGGTCACTTACCCTTCTCGCTGTTTATTTCAGCCATGGCTTCCCAACAAGATAACCAGGACTTTCTTGCTCAAGAGACTCGGTTCGGGGAAATCCTCCTGAATATATCCAAGGGGCAGGAGGAGCTAAGGACACTTCTCACGGAGACTTTGGTCAGGAATCGCGCTGAGGACGAACGGCTAAAACAGCTGCAAGCTGAAGTGGATATAATGAAAGCCCAAATGCTGGGGCAGGGGATTGCCATTCAAGGGTTAGCTCAAAGACAAGAAGAGCTCGGAGTTCTCATCAACCAACTGCTTCAGAATAACCAACTGGGGCAAACGTCTAAGGGTAAAAAGCCAGTCATTGTTCAACCACCTTTGAGACAAGGAGGTAAGGGGAGAGTTCCTCAAATGGCTCCAGTGTCACAAATTCAATATCACAACCAACAAAAGAGCGAGAGAAGGAAGTTCACTCGGCTCAGCATGACCTTATCCCAGATATTGCCACATTTGCTGGAGACCAAGCTGGTAACGCTAAAAGAAGCTCCGAAGAACCAAAATACAACGTCACCGAAGTATAACCCCAACGCCCGCTGCGCTTATCACTCTGACAGCCCGGGGCATACTACAGATGATTGTTGGAGCTTGAAAAATAAGATCCAAGACATGATCGACGCTGGAGAGATTCAGTTTAAAGTACCCAAGACTCCCCACGTGATCACTGCTCCCTTGCCAAAACATGGCTAGGATTGAGAAAGTTTTGTTCATTCGAATGTTCAAGTTGCAATTCTCTTTTGTTCAAACATTTACTCATGTTAAACATTGTTATTCCATTAATGCATCGCACATGTCTGTTTTGAAGTAATATATTCGTATTCACTATATGCAAATTATTTTCATATTTTTTCTGATGATCAACTCTCAATAATTCTAAGCCTCTTGAGGGAGGATGACGAAAACGATACCACAATTTACAGTATGCTTTTGAACAGACCCCGCTGATGAGGTACATGCATTGTTTCAATTCCTAAACACTGGAGTTATAAGGATGATAATCCCTCGTCAACCCATCAGAGCCAAAGAAGTAGGAGTTTCTATTCTCGAAATTCAAAACCCTTCATCATAACCTGGGGCAGGGTAGTTCTCTCAGTTGATCCAAGTGCATAACGAATGGCACCAAAGAGGTCCTTAAATAAACAAAAGGCAGTGATGGTTCAGAACAATCAAAAGGACAGGCAGTCATTATCAAAAAAAAAAAAATCATAAACGAAAAGCCCAAGAAGTCAAAACCTGTAAAAGGGACTTATGAAACTGGGGCATCCCGCTGACTGTAAATCCAAAAAAGGAAACAGTTCAGGCAAAAAAGAAAGGGATAACAAAAATCAAGCGAGAAGTCTTACAACCAAAGCAAAAATGACTACCTGTTCAGAATAAATCATCAATATCTGAACCATTAGTGGTATATCAAAGCAAAGACTCAAACAAGGTCTAACGCACGATCAACTGAGTTTAGGTTTGGAGAATATCACGAAGAGCGGGTGGGTACAAATAATTCGAGCCTTTATCCTTTGTTTCTTAAACCGTGAACCCGGCCACGATATAACCCTTAAAAGTCCTAGCTGAAGCATGGGTTAGTTCGAAAGCATACTGTTACGAAGGTATCCTGACTCCTGAAGGTTTGCTGTAAAATATTGAGTTGACATCGCACTATATTACAAAAATGCATTTTCAAAATTCAAGACAGACATAGACTTTTGCATTCTTAAAATAACTTTGTTTGCATATGACTATTTGTTTGAACAGCAGGGAAATTCGCACGATGAACACCTTGTGAACAGAAGTACCTCCAATCAAGGGGCACAGTAGGAGCATTGTCCATTACCTGGGGCATGGCAAAATACTTCCAACAGGGGCAACTCCCTACATTCGGAGAGCGTGGACATAGTCGAAAAATACTGCGCATAATCAAAGACCCGCTAGGTTGACACGCCTAGGCAAAAATAAGGGCTTCCCGTCGAACCAAAAGGGTTCGGGCAAAATGAGGGATGAAATAAAAAAAAACTGTACACCCGGCAAGTCGAAAACCTGAAAAGGCGGCTTGGGCAAAAATGGGTGTCCCGGTGGACTGAAAACCCGAAAGGGCGGTCCAGGCAAAAGATTGGGATCAAAGCGTACGACTATGTCCCGGCATCTCGAAGATTTGTCAATCACCCACACAGGTATCCTCTTCCCTCATCTCCGAAACAGGGGCAATAATGAGTTATCCAGGCGATCCAATTGCTCTGTCAACCAAAGTACAAAGGAAAGATCAACATAAGGATGATCACCATCTACCTTCATAAATTCCAGATCGTGGGTTAACGTCCGAGACCAAACAGGACAATTATCCACTTAATCAAAATCATGCAACCCAACACCGGTTTCTGCTCAACCTTCAGACAAAGTCATACACAGACTCCTCCTCCATAAGATGACCTAACCCCGGTTCATCAAGAAGTTTTACACAAACTTATCCCGAAGCAACCTTACCCCGGTTCCTCCAGAAGTTTTTACACAAACTTATCCAAGTAACCTAACCCCGGTTCCTCATGAAGTCTTACATGGATTTATCACAAGTGACCTAACCCCGGTTCATCAAAGTTTTTACACAAACTTATCCAATAACCTTACCCCGGTTCCTCCAGAAATCTTACATGGATTTATCACAAGTGACCTAACCCCGGTTCATCAAAGTTTCTACACAAACTTATCCTGCCGTAACCTAACCCCGGTTCCTCCAGAAGTCTTACATGGACCTATCTCAAGATGACCTAACCCCGGTTCATCAAAGTTTTTACACAAACTTATCCAAGTAACCTAACCCCGGTTCCTCCAAGAGTCTTACATGGACCTATCTCAAGATGACCTAACCCCGGTTCATCAAAGTTCTACACAAACTTATTCCAGTAACCTTACCCCGGTTCATCAAGAAATCTCACACGGATCTATCTCAAGGTAACCTAACCCCGGTTCCCCCAGAAGTCTCACAGGGACTCGTCTCCAGTAACCTTACCCCGGTTCGTCAAGAAATCTCACATGGATTTACCCCAAGGTAACCTAACCCCGGTTCCTCTAGAAGTCTTACATGGATTTTAGTTCAAGATAATCTCACCCCGATTCATCAAAAAGTTTTACATGAACTTACCTCACCAAGAAACCCTACACAGGTTCTCCCTTTCCAAAAACGAAGTTTTACACGAACTCATCATCAAAGTAATCCTACCCAGGTTCCTTCTCCATTTCAGATGCGGTTTTTACACGAGCTCATCAGCAGGCAACCCTACACAGGTTCCCTCCTTCAACTTATAACGTTACAGTTCAAAATCTCCCCAGGAGAATCCAATTCAGTTCCCCAGGAAAAGTTGAAATCCATATCCCCGAGCAGTAAGCGTATCCCCGGTAGATTCTGGAAGCTTACCCCTCGCAGAGCACGAACGCGTCGTCCCAGCTTGATTTAAAGAGTTATTTCCGTAACAGGATATAACTGGGTTATCCTCAGCCAAAAGCCACGGAAAAAGCGCCCTCGGCAAAGTATCTTCCTACCCCCAGCGAAGTCTATCAACACTTCCAGCACAACAAGGATATCCCCAGCGGAGGTATCTTCATCAACTCAGCAAAGCAACGCTATCCCCACAGAGTAGCACTCCCCAACATGATCGCTAGAGTATCTTTTCTCCCGCAGAATTATTTCATTTGCCAAGTTTATTCCTCAACGGAGTTATCTTCTCCTACCGGTATTCTTGCAACAATCATCCACAGCGGAAGCAAAATCTCTTCCTCAACATCAGCCCAGGATATGACTTCCCGGCACCCGTCAAGGATTTATTTTCCTAGACGAAAACATACATGAATCATCACATACATCATTATAGCATGCATGTACACATCATATCATATAAATCGTATCCATGTTTGCTTGATCCATATCATGCATCCCATATAACTGACCTTCACCTTTCAGGAAAGATGCAGTTGAAATTCTCAAACATATTTCAAGGACTTCTCTAGTCCAGTTAAATCGACTCCAAACAGATTTTTCTGATAAAGACTCAGTAGAAGTTCTCTTATGGTCCCCTCTCCAACGGCGTGTGAGGTGGTAATTCCTTTTTCAGATGTTTTCCTCTCCGGCATGAGCGTGAGGTGATATTCTCTTATGGTCCCCTCTCCAACGGCGCGTGAGGTGGTAATTCCTTCTTCAGATGTTCCCCTCTCCGGCATGAGCGTGAGGTGATATTCTCCTATGGTCCCCTCTCCAACGGCGTGTGAGGTGGTAATTCCTTCTTCAGATGTTCTCCTTTCCGGCATGAGCGTGAGGTGATATTCTCTTATGGTCCCCTCTCCAACGGCGTGTGAGGTGGTAATTCCTTCTTCAGATGTTCTCCTCTCCGGCATGAGCGTGAGGTGATATTCTCTTATGGTCCCCTCTCCAACGGCGTGTGAGGTGGTAATTCCTTCTTCAGATGTTTCCCTCTCCAGCATGAGCGTGAGGTGATATCTCCTTTCAGATTATAATTTCCTATAGTTCTCTCTCCAGCGGTGAGTAAGGTGACTCCCTTCGAGATTATAATGTCCTTTGGCTCTCTTTCTGACACTACGAAGATGGTAATCCTCATCAAGATTTTCTCAACGAGCGTTGTTGAAGTTAAAATCATCCAAGGTTCACTTATCATTCAGGCTAAGGCAGTAACCATCCCTGGTTCATTCATCAACGTTTGAAGCTCCAGACCTCAGTTCCTGTAACCAGTCAGGACATATCTATATCAAGCATCTAAAATCAGCTCCTGCGACGTGTCAGGTACTCATTTTTCTGTTTTGCAGGTATGCAGGTTCTCGCTAAGGAATCTCCTACGCGATCAACGTCCAGATGGCATCTATAAGCCCATCATCCTATCCAGCAACCTCTAAAATGGCATCTATAAGCCCATTCCCTCATCATCACCGTCACTATGTGAGCGCAAATTTCTGGGCACTTTAGTGTTCAATCATCTTTTACCCTCGGATTACGAAAGGCACGTCAGCCAATCTGCATCCTCAGGTCTAAGAAGATTGAACAGGGGCAACTGTTGTACCCCAAAATTTGCCCTCCCATATTCATCAAGAATTGTCAAAGTCCAGGTCACAAAATGCCCCAAGGGTTGTGCAGCTCAACTGTCTCCTAGACAGTCAAAACTAGGGTTTGAGTTCTGGTCAAGCAAAAGAACTTTTCAAAGGCCCAATCAAGTCCCATATGCCTACAAAGATGGTCAAGCATCCCCATGTCAAGTTTCAAGGCATTCAGCTCAAAATTGCACAGTCAAAACCCTAGATTGCACTACAGTCAACTGTAGGGGCAAAATGGTCATTTGACAGTCAAAAGTTCAAATTTTTGGTCAATATATCATTTTGAAGCCACAAACATCATTTGATCAATGCTTGATCATGATTCTCAAAATTTGGCTCAGAAATCATCAAAGATGCCAAAGTTGCTATACTTGGACAGCTGAAAAAGTCAACTGAAATTGACCAGGGCATAACTTTCACATGGATTATCAGAAAAATTCCATCCAAAGCTCATTTTGAAGAGAAAGACATTTCCTACAATTCATCTTCATATTCCAAGTCCAAGAAATGCTCTCACAAAAAGTTATCAATTTCAACATTATAGGTCATTTTCAAAAGTCAACAAAAAGTGACTTTAAGTCAAAGGCCATAACTTGAGATTGGTAAATCAAAATGACATGGGACCAAAGGCATTGGTTAAAGGACTCAAAGACCTTTCCAAAATGTCCAAGAACATGTGAAAAGCTTAAAAATTGACCAAGTTATGCCTTGTGGAAGTTGGGAAATTTTTGGAAATTTTGAAAAGTCAACATTGATGCAAAAGGCCTAAAAATGCAAATGGGCCCATTTTTCTTCCAAATTTCTTCATGCCAAGCCTATGCACGACCACTAGGCCCAAAGGGAAGTATTCTCATATTTTTTAATTATTTATTTGAATTAATATTAATTTATATTCATTTAAATCATTTTAATTCATGAAAAATATAACCTTAACTTAAAAAAATCTTTTTATGCACATTATCATGTCAATATTTCGTGCTTAATGGATTATGGCAAGTTTTGATAAGTTTTGATCAGATTTGAACCAAGTTGCACATGAAAAGATATGAAAAAAGATTTTTCAAAATCAAATATATGAAATCATAATTGCAAGAGATTTTGGTTGAAATTGTTGACCTAATTGCTTCCTTACAAGTATTAGAACAAGACCTAATGGCTAGAAGACTGAAAGCTGCGCATAACACACCTTTGGCATATTGAAATTTTTGACAAAAAAACTCAACACTGAAATCTAGCTTTTAGGATGATTCAAGCTTTGATTTTTGTTTCAATAGCATCCTGAGATATCCCTGAACCTTTCTCAATCAAAAAGAACAAGCCAAACGCATTGAAACGGTACCAAGACCTCAAACTGTGAAGCAAATTTTTCCAAATCGCATATCATTATCTAAGCATCTTTTTGCATTTTTCTTTGTGGATTATTGTTTGTCATGATGTTTCTGTGCTAACCAATATGTTCAATTGAATTTTCGTGCCATATTTATGCTTTCGCCATTGTCAAAAAACTAGGGTTTACAGGTTTCAAATTTGGGGTTTCTCACCCAAGGAACAATTGGGATTCAAGATTGTCACCATTGCATTCAGCGTGTTCTTCTGAATAAAACATATGCCTCGCGAACAATTTATGATGCCTAGAATGCTATTCGCTATTTTCTTGAATCCACCTTAAAACCACGCTTCAAAAACCGTTCCCCTTGAGTTTTGTTTTACAGGTTGGGGAAGGAGACGAAGACGTGTCCATCAGCCAGTGGTCCATTTGAAATTCGCGCGAAATTCCAAGGGCATTAGCATCTTCTGTTTATATTATTTACGCGTTATTATATATTAATTGAAACCAAAGTGATTCAGTGGCAGGGATACGTAGTGGTAACATCAAAGACCTGGGTTCAAGTCCCAGGTCTGGCCAAATCCTATATTATTTTTCCATTATAAATCCCATGCAGTTTCAGGAGCGCATACGTACCATGGTCCACTCTCATCCATTAGCCACGCGTCCCACATGATCAGATTAAAGGCTAAGATTCAAAGAACGTCATAAGCACCAGTCAACGCGTTGCACATGATCCAGGAAGTCAACCAACGTCCAGCTTATTGGGCCAGGCTTTTCACAAAAAACACCTCCTTATTTGGGGCAACACCCCACCCTGGTTTGATTTTCTTTTCTTTTTGTTGTTTAAATTATTGTATTATATTATTTTTGCTGCTTTAATTAATTAATTTATTTTTTCTATAAAATATAAAAACATTATAAAAATCAGAAAAAGGCCAAAAATAATATTTATTTTATTATCATTATTTTATTAGCATGTAAATAAATTAATTTCAAATTAGGTTTAATTTATATTTTTTCCATAATAAAAATCCAACAAAATAGAATTAGGTTAATTAATAGTTTTAATGTCTTTTGTAATTTTTATTTCTCACAATACTATTTATTTACTTATTTATTTTTATAATTAAAATTGTACATAAATAAATTAGGGTTTAACTTAGATCATATTTTAACTCTTTCTTAATAATTAAAAATATTAGAATTAGGGTTTGCTTTTTTTTTAATTTAATTTCAATTAATTTCTTTTTTTCATTAAATCTAAAAAACACAAAATACCAAAAACATTTAATCATTTAATTTGTAATTCATCATTAATTTTAATTGTTTATAAAAGGGTCCAACGCCCTAGTTTTGTTCAATTCCGTTGTTTTGCGCATTTACTTTATTATCGCTTATTATAATTTTGTAATTGTCCCGAAGCCATGTAACTTTACTTTTCGCACTTTATTTTATCGCTTTATTTATTTTTCCGCTAAATCGGGTCCGGTTTAATTTGGCGATGTGGACCCGCGCCATTTGTAATAGTCGTAGATTTATCTTTTCTGCAAACTTTATAACTGTTAACCAAGCATGAAAGAATGAATGTCTTAATAAAATCAAGCGTAGAACACGACAGACATGACAAGACAAATAACTGAAACATGACACACAATTCGCACACACCACCCCTAGGGTACGCCTCACTGTTGCCTTTCGAAAGGTGGTCGTCGAGTAGAAAACGTCTTAGTAAGTCCTCATGATCCGGGAACCTGGCATGAGGGTAGCTTCTAAGGTGTCTTCCTATTGCTCCGGTGATCACCATGTCCCTACAAACTCGAATTGACCCGAACACCTCCAACGGTGGTGCTACCTACCTCTCAATGGTGGGATGGCACTACTTTTAAGGACATTTACACAGACGAATTCCTTAGGGTAGGTAGGTTCTCAAGGATACTTGCTCTAATCTCAAAACAAACTCAAAAGACTTTTCACCAACACATTTTCAAAAGCTTTCGAAGCAAACTTTTCAAACACTCTGACGTATGAGTCGATCTGAAATTTTTCAAAGAAACTTTTTAAACCCACATTGAAAAGCACGCAAAACAATTTGGAAAACACAAATGAGCAAGTATCTAAGAGCCCATGGATAACCATGGATAGAAAGGGTGCTAACACCTTCCCTTTCTATAACCTACCTCCCGAACCAAGAGCAATCTCTTTAAAGGAATTTTTCTGTGCTTTTGTCCTTTCCATTTGGAGAAAATAAAAGACGGTGGCGACTCTTGCTTCCGCGACATTTCGCGAACCAGCGTTAAACAGTCAGTTCCAGATCCACCGATCACAGAACTGGCGACTCCTGCTGGGGAATTTATTAAAGTACCCAAGACTCCCCACGTGATCACTGCTCCCTTGCCAAAACATGGCTAGGATTGAGAAAGTTTTGTTCATTCGAATGTTCAAGTTGCAATTCTCTTTTGTTCAAACATTTACTCATGTTAAACATTGTTATTCCATTAATGCATCGCACATGTCTGTTTTGAAGTAATATATTCGTATTCACTATATGCAAATTATTTTCATATTTTTTCTGATGATCAACTCTCAATAATTCTAAGCCTCTTGAGGGAGGATGACGAAAACGATACCACAATTTACAGTATGCTTTTGAACAGACCCCGCTGATGAGGTACAGGCATTGTTTCAATTCCTAAACACTGGAGTTATAAGGATGATAATCCCTCGTCAACCCATCAGAGCCAAAGAAGTAGGAGTTTCTATTCTCGAAATTCAAAACCCTTCATCATAACCTGGGGCAGGGTAGTTCTCTCAGTTGATCCAAGTGCATAACGAATGGCACCAAAGAGGTCCTTAAATAAACAAAAGGCAGTGATGGTTCAGAACAATCAAAAGGACAGGCAGTCATTATCAAAAAAAAAAATCATAAACGAAAAGCCCAAGAAGTCAAAACCTGTAAAAGGGACTTATGAAACTGGGGCATCCCGCTGACTGTAAATCCAAAAAAGGAAACAGTTCAGGCAAAAAAGAAAGGGATAACAAAAATCAAGCGAGAAGTCTTACAACCAAAGCAAAAATGACTACCTGTTCAGAATAAATCATCAATATCTGAACCATTAGTGGTATATCAAAGCAAAGACTCAAACAAGGTCTAACGCACGATCAACTGAGTTTAGGTTTGGAGAATATCACGAAGAGCGGGTGGGTACAAATAATTCGAGCCTTTATCCTTTGTTTCTTAAACCGTGAACCCGGCCACGATATAACCCTTAAAAGTCCTAGCTGAAGCATGGGTTAGTTCGAAAGCATACTGTTACGAAGGTATCCTGACTCCTGAAGGTTTGCTGTAAAATATTGAGTTGACATCGCACTATATTACAAAAATGCATTTTCAAAATTCAAGACAGACATAGACTTTTGCATTCTTAAAATAACTTTGTTTGCATATGACTATTTGTTTGAACAGCAGGGAAATTCGCACGATGAACACCTTGTGAACAGAAGTACCTCCAATCAAGGGGCACAGTAGGAGCATTGTCCATTACCTGGGGCATGGCAAAATACTTCCAACAGGGGCAACTCCCTACATTCGGAGAGCGTGGACATAGTCGAAAAATACTGCGCATAATCAAAGACCCGCTAGGTTGACACGCCTAGGCAAAAATAAGGGCTTCCCGTCGAACCAAAAGGGTTCGGGCAAAATGAGGGATGAAATAAAAAAAAACTGTACACCCGGCAAGTCGAAAACCTGAAAAGGCGGCTTGGGCAAAAATGGGTGTCCCGGTGGACTGAAAACCCGAAAGGGCGGTCCAGGCAAAAGATAGGGATCAAAGCGTACGACTATGTCCCGGCATCTCGAAGATTTGTCAATCACCCACACAGGTATCCTCTTCCCTCATCTCCGAAACAGGGGCAATAATGAGTTATCCAGGCGATCCAATTGCTCTGTCAACCAAAGTACAAAGGAAAGATCAACATAAGGATGATCACCATCTACCTTCATAAATTCCAGATCGTGGGTTAACGTCCGAGACCAAACAGGACAATTATCCACTTAATCAAAATCATGCAACCCAACACCGGTTTCTGCTCAACCTTCAGACAAAGTCATACACAGACTCCTCCTCCATAAGATGACCTAACCCCGGTTCATCAAGAAGTTTTACACAAACTTATCCCGAAGCAACCTTACCCCGGTTCCTCCAGAAGTTTTTACACAAACTTATCCAAGTAACCTAACCCCGGTTCCTCATGAAGTCTTACATGGATTTATCACAAGTGACCTAACCCCGGTTCATCAAAGTTTTTACACAAACTTATCCAATAACCTTACCCCGGTTCCTCCAGAAATCTTACATGGATTTATCACAAGTGACCTAACCCCGGTTCATCAAAGTTTCTACACAAACTTATCCTGCCGTAACCTAACCCCGGTTCCTCCAGAAGTCTTACATGGACCTATCTCAAGATGACCTAACCCCGGTTCATCAAAGTTTTTACACAAACTTATCCAAGTAACCTAACCCCGGTTCCTCCAAGAGTCTTACATGGACCTATCTCAAGATGACCTAACCCCGGTTCATCAAAGTTCTACACAAACTTATTCCAGTAACCTTACCCCGGTTCATCAAGAAATCTCACACGGATCTATCTCAAGGTAACCTAACCCCGGTTCCCCCAGAAGTCTCACATGGACTCGTCTCCAGTAACCTTACCCCGGTTCGTCAAGAAATCTCACATGGATTTACCCCAAGGTAACCTAACCCCGGTTCCTCTAGAAGTCTTACATGGATTTTAGTTCAAGATAATCTCACCCCGATTCATCAAAAAGTTTTACATGAACTTACCTCACCAAGAAACCCTACACAGGTTCTCCCTTTCCAAAAACGAAGTTTTACACGAACTCATCATCAAAGTAATCCTACCCAGGTTCCTTCTCCATTTCAGATGCGGTTTTTACACGAGCTCATCAGCAGGCAACCCTACACAGGTTCCCTCCTTCAACTTATAACGTTACAGTTCAAAATCTCCCCAGGAGAATCCAATTCAGTTCCCCAGGAAAAGTTGAAATCCATATCCCCGAGCAGTAAGCGTATCCCCGGTAGATTCTGGAAGCTTACCCCTCGCAGAGCACGAACGCGTCGTCCCAGCTTGATTTAAAGAGTTATTTCCGTAACAGGATATAACTGGGTTATCCTCAGCCAAAAGCCACGGAAAAAGCGCCCTCGGCAAAGTATCTTCCTACCCCTAGCGAAGTCTATCAACACTTCCAGCACAACAAGGATATCCCCAGCGGAGGTATCTTCATCAACTCAGCAAAGCAACGCTATCCCCACAGAGTAGCACTCCCCAGCATGATCACTAGAGTATCTTTTCTCCCGCAGAATTATTTCATTTGCCAAGTTTATTCCTCAACGGAGTTATCTTCTCCTACCGGTATTCTTGCAACAATCATCCACAGCGGAAGCAAAATCTCTTCCTCAACATCAGCCCAGGATATGACTTCCCGGCACCCGTCAAGGATTTATTTTCCTAGACGAAAACATACATGAATCATCACATACATCATTATAGCATGCATGTACACATCATATCATATAAATCGTATCCATGTTTGCTTGATCCATATCATGCATCCCATATAACTGACCTTCACCTTTCAGGAAAGATGCAGTTGAAATTCTCAAACATATTTCAAGGACTTCTCTAGTCCAGTTAAATCGACTCCAAACAGATTTTTCTGATAAAGACTCAGTAGAAGTTCTCTTATGGTCCCCTCTCCAACGGCGTGTGAGGTGGTAATTCCTTTTTCAGATGTTTTCCTCTCCGGCATGAGCGTGAGGTGATATTCTCTTATGGTCCCCTCTCCAACGGCGCGTGAGGTGGTAATTCCTTCTTCAGATGTTCCCCTCTCCGGCATGAGCGTGAGGTGATATTCTCCTATGGTCCCCTCTCCAACGGCGTGTGAGGTGGTAATTCCTTCTTCAGATGTTCTCCTTTCCGGCATGAGCGTGAGGTGATATTCTCTTATGGTCCCCTCTCCAACGGCGTGTGAGGTGGTAATTCCTTCTTCAGATGTTCTCCTCTCCGGCATGAGCGTGAGGTGATATTCTCTTATGGTCCCCTCTCCAACGGCGTGTGAGGTGGTAATTCCTTCTTCAGATGTTTCCCTCTCCAGCATGAGCGTGAGGTGATATCTCCTTTCAGATTATAATTTCCTATAGTTCTCTCTCCAGCGGTGAGTAAGGTGACTCCCTTCGAGATTATAATGTCCTTTGGCTCTCTTCCTGACACTACGAAGATGGTAATCCTCATCAAGATTTTCTCAACGAGCGTTGTTGAAGTTAAAATCATCCAAGGTTCACTTATCATTCAGGCTAAGGCAGTAACCATCCCTGGTTCATTCATCAACGTTTGAAGCTCCAGACCTCAGTTCCTGTAACCAGTCAGGACATATCTATATCAAGCATCTAAAATCAGCTCCTGCGACGTGTCAGGTACTCATTTTTCTGTTTTGCAGGTATGCAGGTTCTCGCTAAGGAATCTCCTACGCGATCAACATCCAGATGGCATCTATAAGCCCATCATCCTATCCAGCAACCTCTAAAATGGCATCTATAAGCCCATTCCCTCATCATCACCGTCACTATGTGAGCGCAAATTTCTGGGCACTTTAGTGTTCAATCATCTTTTACCCTCGGATTACGAAAGGCACGTCAGCCAATCTGCATCCTCAGGTCTAAGAAGATTGAACAGGGGCAACTGTTGTACCCCAAAATTTGCCCTCCCATATTCATCAAGAATTGCCAAGTCAAGGTCACAAAAGTCCCCCAGGGTTGTGCAGCTCAACTGTCTCCTAGACAGTCAAAACTAGGGTTTGAGTTCTAGTCAAGCAAATGAACTTTTCAAAGGCCCAATCAAGTCCCATATGCCTACAAAGATGGTCAAGCATCCTCATGTCAAGTTTCAAGGCATTCAGCTCAAAATTGCACAGTCAAAACCCTAGATTGCACTACAGTCAACTGTAGGGGCAAAATAGTCATTTGACAGTCAAAAGTTCAAATTTTTGGTCAATATATCATTTTGAAGCCACAAACATCATTTGATCAATGCTTGATCATGATTTTCAAAATTTGGCTCAGAAATCATCAAAGATACAAAAGTTACTATATTTGGACAGCTGAAAAAGTCAACTGAAATTGACCAGGGCATAACTTTCACATGGATTATCAGAAAAATTCCATCCAAAGCTCATTTTGAAGAGAAAGACATTTCCTACAATTCATCTTCATATTCCAAGTCCAAGAAATGCTCTCACAAAAAGTTATCAATTTCAACATTATAGGTCATTTTCAAAAGTCAACAAAAAGTGACTTTAAGTCAAAGGCCATAACTTGAGATTGGTAAATCAAAATGACATGGGACCAAAGGCATTGGTTAAAGGACTCAAAGACCTTTCCAAAATGTCCAAGAACATGTGAAAAGCTTAAAAATTGACCAAGTTATGCCTTGTGGAAGTTGGGAAATTTTTAGGAATTTTGAAAAGTCAACATTGATGCAAAAGGCCTAAAAATGCAAATGGGCCCATTTTTCTTCCAAATTTCTTCATGCCAAGCCTATGCACGACCACTAGGCCCAAAGGGAAGTATTCTCATATTTTTTAATTATTTATTTGAATTAATATTAATTTATATTCATTTAAATCATTTTAATTCATGAAAAATATAACCTTAACTTAAAAAATCTTTTTATGCACATTATCATGTCAATATTTCGTGCTTAATGGATTATGGCAAGTTTTGATAAGTTTTGATCAGATTTGAACCAAGTTGCACATGAAAAGATATGAAAAAAGATTTTTCAAAATCAAATATATGAAATCATAATTGCAAGAGATTTTGGTTGAAATTGTTGACCTAATTGCTTCCTTACAAGTATTAGAACAAGACCTAATGGCTAGAAGACTGAAAGCTGCGCATAACACACCTTTGGCATATTGAAATTTTTGACAAAAAAACTCAACACTGAAATCTAGCTTTTAGGACGATTCAAGCTTTGATTTTTGTTTCAATAGCATCCTGAGATATCCCTGAACCTTTCTCAATCAAAAAGAACAAGCCAAACGCATTGAAACGGTACCAAGACCTCAAACTGTGAAGCAAATTTTTCCAAATCGCATATCATTATCTAAGCATCTTTTTGCATTTTTCTTTGTGGATTATTGTTTGTCATGATGTTTCTGTGCTAACCAATATGTTCAATTGAATTTTCGTGCCATATTTATGCTTTCGCCATTGTCAAAAAACTAGGGTTTACAGGTTTCAAATTTGGGGTTTCTCACCCAAGGAACAATTGGGATTCAAGATTGTCACCATTGCATTCAGCGTGTTCTTCTGAATAAAACATATGCCTCGCGAACAATTTATGATGCCTAGAATGCTATTCGCTATTTTCTTGAATCCACCTTAAAACCACGCTTCAAAAACCGTTCCCCTTGAGTTTTGTTTTACAGGTTGGGGAAGGAGACGAAGACGTGTCCATCAGCCAGTGGTCCATTTGAAATTCGCGCGAAATTCCAAGGGCATTAGCATCTTCTGTTTATATTATTTACGCGTTATTATATATTAATTGAAACCAAAGTGATTCAGTGGCAGGGATACGTAGTGGTAACATCAAAGACCTGGGTTCAAGTCCCAGGTCTGGCCAAATCCTATATTATTTTTCCATTATAAATCCCATGCAGTTTCAGGAGCGCATACGTACCATGGTCCACTCTCATCCATTAGCCACGCGTCCCACATGATCAGATTAAAGGCTAAGATTCAAAGAACGTCATAAGCACCAGTCAACGCGTTGCACATGATCCAGGAAGTCAACCAACGTCCAGCTTATTGGGCCAGGCTTTTCACAAAAAACACCTCCTTATTTGGGGCAACACCCCACCCTGGTTTGATTTTCTTTTCTTTTTGTTGTTTAAATTATTGTATTATATTATTTTTGCTGCTTTAATTAATTAATTTATTTTTTCTATAAAATATAAAAACATTATAAAAATCAGAAAAAGGCCAAAAATAATATTTATTTTATTATCATTATTTTATTAGCATGTAAATAAATTAATTTCAAATTAGGTTTAATTTATATTTTTTCCATAATAAAAATCCAACAAAATAGAATTAGGTTAATTAATAGTTTTAATGTCTTTTGTAATTTTTATTTCTCACAATACTATTTATTTACTTATTTATTTTTATAATTAAAATTGTACATAAATAAATTAGGGTTTAACTTAGATCATATTTTAACTCTTTCTTAATAATTAAAAATATTAGAATTAGGGTTTGCTTTTTTTTTAATTTAATTTCAATTAATTTCTTTTTTTCATTAAATCTAAAAAACACAAAATACCAAAAACATTTAATCATTTAATTTGTAATTCATCATTAATTTTAATTGTTTATAAAAGGGTCCAACGCCCTAGTTTTGTTCAATTCCGTTGTTTTGCGCATTTACTTTATTATCGCTTATTATAATTTTGTAATTGTCCCGAAGCCATGTAACTTTACTTTTCGCACTTTATTTTATCGCTTTATTTATTTTTCCGCTAAATCGGGTCCGGTTTAATTTGGCGATGTGGACCCGCGCCATTTGTAATAGTCGTAGATTTATCTTTTCTGCAAACTTTATAACTGTTAACCAAGCATGAAAGAATGAATGTCTTAATAAAATCAAGCGTAGAACACGACAGACATGACAAGACAAATAACTGAAACATGACACACAATTCGCACACACCACCCCTAGGGTACGCCTCACTGTTGCCTTTCGAAAGGTGGTCGTCGAGTAGAAAACGTCTTAGTAAGTCCTCATGATCCGGGAACCTGGCATGAGGGTAGCTTCTAAGGTGTCTTCCTATTGCTCCGGTGATCACCATGTCCCTACAAACTCGAATTGACCCGAACACCTCCAACGGTGGTGCTACCTACCTCTCAATGGTGGGATGGCACTACTTTTAAGGACATTTACACAGACGAATTCCTTAGGGTAGGTAGGTTCTCAAGGATACTTGCTCTAATCTCAAAACAAACTCAAAAGACTTTTCACACTGACACTTTTCAAAAGCTTTCAAAACAAACTTTTCAAACACTCTGACGTATGAGTCGAACTGAAATTTTTCAAAGAAACTTTTAAAACCCACATTGAAAAGCACGCAAAACAATTTGGAAAACACAAATGAGCAAGTATCTAAGAGCCCATGGATAACCATGGATAGAAAGGGTGCTAACACCTTCCCTTTCTATAACCTACCTCCCGAACCAAGAGCAATCTCTTTAAAGGAATTTTTCTGTGCTTTTGTCCTTTCCATTTGGAGAAAATAAAAGACGGTGGCGACTCTTGCTTCCGCGACATTTCGCGAACCAACGTTAAACAGTCAGTTCCAGATCCACCGATCACAGAACTGGCGACTCTGCTGGGGAATTAAGATACACTTGGCCGTGTTCTTTAGCTGAACCTTCCTTAGTACCTTGGAAGATAGAACAATTAGACTGCTCAGACAACTCTTTATTGCCCCAAGACTCCCCAGCAGAGTCGCCAGTTCTGTGATCGGTGGATCTGGAACTGACTGTTTAACGCTGGTTCGCGAAATGTCGCGGAAGCAAGAGTCGCCACCGTCTTTTATTTTCTCCAAATGGAAAGGACAAAAGCACAGAAAAATTCCTTAAAGAGATTGCTCTCGGTTCGGGAGGTAGGTTATAGAAAGGGAAGGTGTTAGCACCCTTTCTATCCATGGTTATCCATTGGCTCTTAGATACTTGCTCATTGTGTTTTCAAAATGGTTTGTTTGCTTTTCAATGTGGGTTTAAAAAAAGTTCCTTTGAAAAATTTCAGTTCGACTCGTACGTCAGAGTGTTTGAAAAATTTGCTTTGAAAGCTTTTGAAAAGTGTCGGTGTGAAAAGATTTTGATTTGTTTTTAAAGAGAGCAAGTATCTACGAGAACCTACCTACCCTAAGGAATTCGTCTGTGTAAATGTCCTTTAAAGTAGTGCCATCCCACCATTGAGAGATAGGTAGCACCACCGTTGGAGGTGTTCGGGTCAATTCGAGTTTTAGGGACATGGTGATCACCGGAGCAATGGGAAGACACCTTAGAAGCTACCCTCATGCCAGGTTCCCGGATCATGAGGACTTATTAAGACGTTTTCTACTCGACGATCACCTTTCGAGGCAACAGTGAGGCGTACCCTAGGGGTGGTGTGTGCGAATCGTGTGTCATGTTTCAGTTATTTGTCTTGTCATGTTTGTCGTGTTCTACGCTTGATTTTAATTTGTCCATTCATTCTTGCATGCATATTTAACAATTATAAGTTGCGAGGAAATAAAGCTAGACTATTACAAATGGCGTGGGTCCACATCGCCAAAATTAAACCGGACCCGATTTAGCGAAAAATAAATAAAGCGAAGAAATAAAGTGCGAAAAATAAATTACAACGCTTAGGGACAATTACATAATTATAATTAAACGATAAAAAGTAAATGCGCAAAATTAATAATTGAAACGAAACTAGGGCATTGGACCCTTTTACAAATAATTAAAAGTTAATGAGAATTAAAAATTAAAATTAAATGAGAACGATATTTTTATGTTTTTTAGATTTAATGAGAAAAGAAATTAATTGCAATTAAATTAAGAAGCAAACCCTAATTCTATTTTTTTTTTATTTATTAAGAAAGAATTAAACTAAGATCTAAATTAATCCTAAGATTTATTATGTACAATTTTAATTATGAAAATAATAAATAAATAATACTATGAGAAATAAAAATTAAAAAGACCTTAAAACTATCAATTAATCTAATTCCACATGTTTTTGGATTTTTATAAAAAAAGAAATTAAAATTGAAAACCTAATTAAATTAAATAATTATAAGTATTTATTATGAAAATAATTAAAATTAAAAAATTCTATTTTTATTTGGACATTTTATTTTTTATGATGTTTTTCTGTATTTTTTGTAAAAAAAGATATTTAATTTAAATCAGAAAATAAATAAACAAATAAACAATTAAAAATAATAAAAGATAAAAAAATTAGAAAAAGATAGAACCAGGGGGGGTTGGCTGTCCCATTATGGAGGTGTGAATTTGAGAGGCCTGGCCCAATAACGTTGGAACTTGGTGGACTTTTTGAATCCCATGCTACGCGTCTGACTCATGCCTAGGGTGTACCATGAAGCCTGGACATTGATTTGATCATTGTTGACGCGTGGGTGGCCTGGATATAGCGTGTACGGTGAGTCTTTGTGTGAGACCTGTATGAGATTGCCAAGAGAAAAATAATATGAAATTTTGCAAGACCTGGGATTTGAACCCAGGTCTTTGATGTCACATGCATAGTGCGTTGCCAGCTGAACCATTCGCTTTCAATTAACATATAATAATATGCAAATATAATAAATAAGATATAACGCTAATGGATCAAAAGCGCGCGAACTTTAAACGGACCAATCACCAATGGACACGGGGTCATCTTCTTCGTTTTCCTGAAACAAGAAACTCATGGGCAACGGTTTTTGATCGTGGCTGTAGGGGGTTTACAAGAAAATAGCGAATAGCCATATATGAAACATAAATTGGGCGCGATGACATGTTCTTCTTCGTCTCTAAACCCTGAATTCAACCATGGTATCCAGAAGTTCTAATTTTTCTTGTATTGGGAAACCCTCTTTTTGAATTCCTGAAACCCTAAAACGCATACATGGTATAATCACATAGATCACGAAAAAATGCAATTAAAAGTAACAGTTAGCTTCAAAACTTTATGATGAACACGAATCAGCCATTAACTTTTACAAATAATGCCTAGAATGGGATGCACGATTATGGAATTTCTTGGATGCAGTTTTAGTTACAGGTACCAATTCTTTGCGCTTTTATTGTTGTTTTTGATTGGAGTACGATCAGGAATTCACAAGGAAGCTTTTGCAAAAGGAATGGAGCTTTGAATCAGTCTCTAGGGTGGATTTCAGAATTGAATTTTTCAAGCAATTTTCCAAGTTTGAGTATTGGTTTGCTGCGCAGTTTTTAGTCTTCTAGCCATTAGGTCTTGTTCTAATACTTGTAAGGAAGCAATTAGGTCAACAATTTCAACCAAAATCTCTTGCAATTATGATTTCATATATTTGATTTTGAAAAATCTTTTTTCATATCTTTTCATGTGCAACTTGGTTCAAATCTGATCAAAACTTATCAAAACTTGCCATAATCCATTAAGCACGAAATATTGACATGATAATGTGCATAAAAAGATTTTTTAAGTTAAGGTTATATTTTTTCATGAATTAAAATGATTTAAATGAATATAAATTAATATTAATTCAAATAAATAATTAAAAAATATGAGAATACTTCCCTTTGGGCCTAGTGGTCGTGCATAGGCTTGGCATGAAGAAATTTGGAAGAAAAATGGGCCCATTTGCATTTTTAGGCCTTTTGCATCAATGTTGACTTTTCAAAATTCCTAAAAGTTTCCCAACTTCCACAAGGCATAACTTGGTCAATTTTTAAGCTTTTCACATGTTCTTGGACATTTTGGAAAGGTCTTTGAGTCCTTTAACCAATGCCTTTGGTCCCATGTCATTTTGATTTACCAATCTCAAGTTATGGCCTTTGACTTAAAGTCACTTTTTGTTGACTTTTGAAAATGACCTATAATGTTGAAATTGATAACTTTTTGTGAGAGCATTTCATGGACTTGGAATATGAAGATGAATTGTAGGAAATGTCTTTCTCTTCAAAATGAGCTTTGGATGGAATTTTTCTGATAATCCATGTGAAAGTTATGCCCTGGTCAATTTCAGTTGACTTTTTCAGCTGTCCAAATATAGTAACTTTTGTATCTTTGATGATTTATGAGCCAAATTTTGAAAATCATGATCAAGCATTGATCAAATGATGTTTGTGGCTTCAAAATGATATATTGACCAAAAATTTGAACTTTTGACTGTCAAATGACTATTTTGCCCCTACAGTTGACTGTAGTGCAATCTAGGGTTTTGACTGTGCAATTTTGAGCTGAATGCCTTGAAACTTGACATGAGGATGCTTGACCATCTTTTTAGGCATATGGGACTTGATTGGGCCTTTGAAAAGTTCATTTGCTTGACCAGAACTCAAACCCTAGTTTTGACTGTCTAGGAGACAGTTGAGCTGCACAACCCTGGGGGACTTTTGTGACCTTGACTTGGCAATTCTTGATGAATATGGGAGGGCAAATTTTGGGGTACAACAGTTGCCCCTGTTCAATCTTCTTAGACCTGAGGATGCAGATTGGCTGACGTGCCTTTCGTAATCCGAGGGTAAAAGATGATTGAACACTAAAGTGCCCAGAAATTTGCGCTCACATAGTGACGGTGATGGGGGAATGGGCTTATAGATGCCATTTAGAGATTGCTGGATAGGATGATGGGCTTATAGATGCCATCTGGGCGTTGATCGCGTAGGAGATTCCTTAGCGAGAACCTGCATACCTGCAAAACAGAAAAATGAGTACCTGACACGTTGCAGGAGCTGATTTTAGATGCTTGCTATAGATATGTCCTGACAGGTTACAGGAGCTGGGTCTGGAGCTTCAAACGTTGATGAATGAACCAGGGATGGTTACTGCCTTAGCCTGAATGATAAGTGAACCTTGGATGATTTTAACTTCAACAACGCTCGTTGAGAAAATCTTGATGAGGATTACCATCTTCGTAGTGTCAGGAAGAGAGCCAAAGGACATTATAATCTCGAAGGGAGTCACCTTACTCACCGCTGGAGAGAGAACTATAGGAAATTATAATCTGAAAGGAGATATCACCTCACGCTCATGCTGGAGAGGGAAACACCTGAAGAAGGAATTACCACCTCACACGCCGTTGGAGAGGGGACCATAAGAGAATATCACCTCACGCTCATGCCGGAGAGGAGAACATCTGAAGAAGGAATTACCACCTCACACGCCGTTGGAGAGGGGACCATAAGAGAATATCACCTCACGCTCATGCCGGAGAGGAGAACATCTGAAGAAGGAATTACCACCTCACACGCCGTTGGAGAGGGGACCATAAAAGACTATCACCTCACGCTCATCGTCGGAGAGGAAAACATCTTGAAAAAGGAATTACCACCTCACGCTCACCGTCGGAGAGGGGACCACAAAAGACTATCACCTCACGCTCATCGTCGGAGAGGAAAACATCTTGAAAAAGGAATTACCACCTCACGCTCACCGTCGGAGAGGGGACCACAAAAGACTATCACCTCACGCTCATCGTCGGAGAGGAAAACATCTTGAAAAAGGAATTACCACCTCACGCTCACCGTCGGAGAGGGGACCATAAGAGAACTTCTGCTGAGTCTTTATCAGAAAAACCTGTTTGGAGTCGATTTAACTGGACTGGAGAAGTCTTTGAGATATGTTTGAGAATTTCAACTGCACCCTTCCTGAAAGGTAGAGGTTAGTTATATGCGATGCATGATATGGATCAAGCAAACATGGATACGATTTATATGATATGATGTGTACATGCATGCTATAATGATGTATGTGATGATTCATGTATGTTTTCGTCTAGGAAAATAAATCCTTGACGGGTGCCGGGAAGTCATATCCTGGGCTGATGTTGAGGAAGAGATTTTGCTTCCGCTGTGGATGATTCGTTGCAAGAATACCGATAGGAGAAGATAACTCCGTTGAGGAATAAACTTGGCAAATGAACTAATTTCTGCGGGAGAAAAGATACTCTAGCGATCATGCTGGGAAGTGCTACTCTGTGGGGGATAGCGATACTTTGCTGAAATGATGAAGATAACTCCGCTGGGGATATCTTTGTTGTGCTGGAAGTGTTGATAGACTTCGCTGGGGGTAGGAAGATACTTTGCCGAGGACGCTCTTTCCGTGGCTTTTGGCTGAGGATAACCCAGTTATATCCTGTTACGGAAATAACTCTTTAAATCAAGCCGGGACGACGCGTTCGCTCTGCGAGGGGTAAGCTTCCAGAATCTACTGGGGATAAGCTTGCTGCTTGGGGAGATATGAATTCCAACTTTCCTGGGGAAACTGGATTGGACTCTTCTGGGGGAGGTTTGAATTGCAGGGAAGTGATTCCTTTGAATAGTGGTATACCGCCGGGGAACAATCTTTAGATCAAGACTGCCGGGGATGTTTGTGTATTGCTGCTGGGGAAGTATTGAGATCTACGGGAGGATACTCAATTTCCTTGATATTTGATGACTTTGCTTGGAGAAGAATGTATTGTTCTGTTGAACCACTCTCTGGGGAATTAAGATACACTTGGCCGTGTTCTTTAGCTGAACCTACCTTAGTACCTTGGGGGATAGAACAATTAGACTGCTCAGACAACTCTTTATTGCCCCTGTTTCTAGTGTCACCTGCAATGAATTCCTTTGTTTCGTATGCAAATATTCATGAGTTAGCAAATTATTGTCAATGCATACATCACAAATTGAACCTTGGACGTTCTTCGCAAAACAAAACAGAAAAAAGAAAAACACTTGGGCACGTTTAACTGGAAATATATTTTTATTGATTTTGAATGGCCTGAATAGGCGTTTTGTGTATAAGAGGCTGACGTCCTAGTAAGAGGTACGTCGCCGATCAAAAGAATTTATACAAGTTTTGTACAAATGAAAATAAAACAGCTGTGTGAAAGATGAATGATCCACTGGGTTTCAACTCTGCTATTGCCTTTATAACTCCGAGCGTCTCATCACTTGATGACCTTGGTTGAAGGTGAAGCTGACTGATCGATGCCGTTTTGAACTTGATGCAGATACCGGATTCTGGATGCACAGTGATCAATGAGACATAGTTTTACGCTTTATCCCTAATTTTTGCCTGGACCGCCCTTTCGGGTTTTCAGTCCACCGGGATACCCTTTTTTGCCCAAGCCGCCTTTTCAGGTTTTCGACTTGCCGGGTGTACAGATTTTTTTATTTTCATCCCTACATTTTGCCCGAACCCTTTTGGTTCGACGGGAAGCCCTAACTTTTGCCTAGGCATGTCAGCCTAGCGGGTCTTTTTCATGCGTAGTATTTTTTAACTATGTCTGCATTGGCGGGGTGAGGAAGGTCGTCACCATCCATGTTGGTTAAGATCATTGCTCCTCCTGAGAACACATGCTTAACCACAAATGGCCCTTCATATGTAGGGGTCCATTTGCCCCTTGGATCACTCTGAGGAAGGATGATTCTCTTGATCACCAGATCCCCAACTTGATATTCCTGTGGTCTGACTTTCTTGTTAAATGCCCTGATCATCCGTTTCTGATACGTCTGGCCATGACAGATAGCAGCAAGTCTCTTTTCGTTAATGAGATTGAGTTGATCAAGTCGTGTCTGGATCCAATCATCTTCATTCAGATTTGCATCCTTCATTATCCGGAGAGAAGGAATTTGTACCTCAATCGGCAAGACTGCCTCCATGCCATAAACCAGAGAGAAAGGAGTTGCCCCGGTTGACGTCCTTGCCGAGGTACGGTACCCATGCAGAGCGAACGGTAACATCTCGTGCCAATCTTTGTAAGTTACTGTCATTTTTTGCACGATCTTCTTGATGTTCTTGTTAGCTGCTTCTACAGCCCCATTCATCTTCGGTCTGTAAGGAGAAGAATTATGGTGCTGTATCTTGAACTGCTCGCAGAGCTCAACAATCATCTTATTGTTCAGATTGGTACCGTTGTCTGTAATTATCCGCTCAGGGACACCGTATCGACAGATCAGGTTGTGTCGAATAAACCGTGCCACCACAGTCTTGGTCACTGTAGCATAGGATGCTGCCTTAACCCACTTTGTAAAATAATCAATCGCCACTAGGATGAAACGATGTCCATTGGATGCCGTAGGTTTGATCTCGCCAATCATATCTATGCCCCACATTGCAAACGGCCAAGGCGCAGTCAGAACATTCAGGGGAACCGGAGGAACATGCACCTTATCTGCATAGATCTGGCATTTGTGGCATGTCCTGGAGTGTTGGTAGCAGTCAGCTTCCATTGTGGACCAGTAATATCCTGCCCGTAGGATCTTTTTAGCCATAGTATGTCCACTGGAATGTGTACCAAAGGTCCCTTCATGTAGCTCTTCCATGATTCGTTCTGCTTCAGTTTTGTCCACACAACGCAGTAAGGTTGAATCATGGTTTCTCTTGTACAAGATGCCGTTGCTTAGGAAGAATTTGGCTGCAAACCTCCTCAGGAATTTCTTATCGTTGACAGAGGCACCTTCAGGGTATTCCTGAGCTTCCAGATATCTTTTCACTTCATGGTACCAAGGCTTCTCAGTTACCAGTTCAGTTTCGAGATCACAACAGTATGCCGGTTCGTCCAATTTCCAGATGATGATCCGGGGAGCTTCATTATCCCATTTGACCTTGAACATTGAAGACATTGTAGCTAACGCGTCCGCTAACTGATTCTCTTCTCTTGGAAAGTGCTCAAAGGTTATCTCTGTGAAGTGGGGAATCAGGGTCAACACACATTCTCTGTAAGGAATCAAGTTTGGATGTTTCGTATCCCACTCTCCTTTGATCTGATTGATCACAAGAGCGGAATCTCCGAAAACACTTAGAAATTTGATCCTTAGGTCGATCGCAGCTTGAAGACCCATGATGCACGCCTCATACTCCGCCATGTTATTGGTACAGTTGAAACACAGCCGGGCAGTGAGTGGAGTATGAGTACCCTGTGGAGATATGATGATGGCGCCGATACCATTTCCTAAAGCATTGGAAGCTCCGTCGAAGTGCATAGACCATCGGGATCCTGGTTCAGGTCCTTCATCCGGTCCAGGTACTTCACAGTCAGTTACGATCATGATGCTTTCATCCGGAAACTCGAAGTTCATTGATTGGTAGTCGTCTACAGCTTGATGAGCTAAGTGGTCAGCCAGTACACTCCCTTTGATGGCTTTCTGGGTTGTGTACTGAATGTCGTATTCCGTCAAGATCATTTGCCATCTTGCAATTCTCCCAGACAGAGCAGGCTTTTCGAATATGTACTTTATCGGATCCATCTTCGAGATCAACAAAGTAGTGTGAGTCAGCATATACTGTCTCAGCCGGCGAGCAGCCCATACCAAAGCGCAGCAAGTTTTCTCAAGCAGTGAGTATCGGGTCTCACAGTCGGTAAACTTTTTGCTAAGGTAATAAATGGCATGCTCTTTTCGGCCAGACTCGTCATGCTGCCCCAGCACACACCCCATTGAGTTGTCTAGCACTGTCAGATATAGGATCAGAGGTCTCCCTTCAACCGGCGGCATAAGGATAGGTGGTTCTTGGAGATACTCTTTAATTCTGTCGAAGGCAGCCTGACATTCATCGTTCCAACGCACTACCTGATCTTTCTTCAGCAGCTTGAAGATTGGCTCACAGGTAGCAGTCAAATGAGATATGAATCGAGCGATGTAATTCAGGCGTCCTAAAAAGCCTCTGACTTCCTTCTCTGTCTTGGGAACTGGCATCTCTTGAATAGCTTTGACCTTAGCAGGGTCCACTTGAATACCTTTATCACTGACCACGAAGCCTAGCAACTTCCCAGATCTTACCCCGAAGGTGCACTTGTTCGGGTTCAATCTTAGCTTGTACAGTTTCAACCGGTCAAACAATTTCTGTAGATGATCTAGATGCTCTTCCTCAGTCTGGGACCTAGCGATCATGTCGTCCACATACACTTCGATCTCGTGATGGATCATATCATGAAATAAGGCAACCATGGCACGCTGGTAGGTTGCCCCAGCATTCTTTAATCCGAACGGCATGACTTTGTAACAGAAAGTGCCCCACTGAGTAACAAATGTAGTCTTTTCCATGTCTTCAGGTGCCATCTTGATCTGGTTGTAGCCTGAAAAGCCATCCATGAAAGAGAATACTTTATGTTGGGCTGTATTATCCACAAGGACATCAATGTGAGGTAAGGGGAAGTCATCCTTGGGGCTGGCCCTGTTTAGATCCCTGTAATCAACACACATTCTGACTTTGCCGTCCTTTTTAGGTACCGGCACCACATTAGCAACCCACTGAGGGTAAGAAGTTACTGCAAGGAACCCGGCATCAAACTGTTTCATGACCTCGGCCTTAATCTTCTCTGACATCTCTGGACGCATCCGACGAACCTTTTGTTTAACTGGAGGGCAGTCTTCCCTAGTCGGCAAATGATGAACAACAATATCGGTATCCAACCCTGGCATGTCTTCGTAGGACCAGGCAAAGATCTCCATATAGTCGTGTAACATCTTGGTTAACCGTTGCTTCACGCTGAGCTCTAGGTTGGCACCAATCTTTACCTCTTTTCTGTCTGCCTCAGTACCCAGGTTTATGGTTTCCACTGGCTCTTCATGGGGTTGAATTGCCCTCTCTTCCTGGAGCAACAGCCTTGCAAGCTCGCCAGGCACTTCGCAATCATCTTCAGCTTCGTCTTCGGCTAAGTTGATCGGATTTTCGAAGTCATAATTGGCATTAGCAGAGCTGTTATCAGCGAGATCCAGAGTGGATTGGAACTTAGTGTCAAAAGAAACAGAGAGATTGTCCTTGGCGCTCCAATTGTTAAGTCCACCATTAGTAGCCGGGTAGATCCAGCTATCGAACTCAGCTTCATCAACTTCCTCTTCATCACCAATAGCGTTAACTCCATGAGCAGGCAGGGGAGCTGTCACCACATTAGGCTTGTCAGATGCCTCAAACTGCACCTCCTTAGCATCAATGAGGTCCTGCAGCTTGTTCCTTAGTGCCCAACAGTCATCAGTGGCATGCCCCGGGCTATCTGAATGGTAAGCACAACGGGCATTCGGGTTGTACTTAGGAGAGGTAGTGTTAGGGAACTTTGGTGCCTCCTTGACAGATACCAAATTGGTTGCGAGCAGCTGTGGCAGAATCTGCGATAGGGTCATGCTTAACCGGGTAAACTCTCTTCGGGGCCTATCAACCCTTTGAGGATTGTTTGGCCGGGGAGCGGCAGCAGGCTTAGCGATCATTACCGCGCTGACAGATTGGCGGTGATCAGGTCTCTCTGATTTCCTGGAGCCGTACACGGCACTAGACTCCTTTTTAAACGGTTTCTTGTCCGACCCAGATGATGATGCAGCCTTTGCAATCTTCCCAGATTTCAGCCCAGCTTCGATTCTCTCTCCAGTCAAGATCAAATCAGTGAAACCAGCAGAAGAATTCCCAATGAGATGGTTAAAGAATGGCCCAGACAGGGTCCCCAAGAACATGTCCACTAACTCTCGATCAGTCAAAGGTGGCTGCACCCTGCCAGCCAGATCTCTCCACTTCTGCGCGTACTCTTTAAAACCTTCACTTGCACCTAACGACATACCCTGGAGTTGGGTACGTGTGGGGGCAAGGTCGGCATTATACTGATACTGCTTGTAGAAAGCAGTAGCCAGCTCCTCCCAGTTACGAACTTTGGTCCCATCCAGCTGATAGAACCATTCGAGATGAGTCCCTGAAAGACTTTCCTGGAAGAAGTGGATCCATAGATTCTTGTCCGCAGAGTACGGCTGAATCTTTCGCACATAGGACCTCAAATGCAGCTTGGGACAGGATGCCCCGTCATACTTGGAAAAGGTTGGAGCTTTGAACTTGTGCGGGATAATTATACCAGTCGACAAACCCAGATCTCCGAAATCCAGCCCAGGTGTCTGTTGCACCTCCATAGCCTTCAACCTGTCCTCCAGTTGTTTGTACTTGTTGTCTTCAGGAGGGTACTGCTCTTCATCAAAATCCGTCTCGTTGTCGGAGACCACTGGAGTAGGAACCTTGACTTCTGCCTGAGAAGGACTCCTGCCAACAGAAGAACCAGCCTCTTCCTGATGCAGAGTATTACCCAACCTTCGGCCCGAGTTGAACAGAACAGTTCTTCTCTTCTTCTTCTTTTTTAGGAGCATAGTCTTCAATTCTTCTTGATGACTAGGGAACTGGAACTGGAACTGACTGTTTAACGCTGGTTCGCGAAATGTCGCGGAAGCAAGAGTCGCCACCGTCTTTTATTTTCTCCAAATGGAAAGGACAAAAGCACAGAAAAATTCCTTTATAGAGATTGCTCTCGGTTCGGGAGGTAGGTTATAGAAAGGGAAAGGTGTTAGCACCCTTTCTATCCATGGTTATCCATGGGCTCTTAGATACTTGCTCAATGTGTTTTCAAATTGTTTTGCGTGCTTTTCAATGTGGGTTTAAAAGTTTCTTTTGAAAAATTTCAGTTCGACTCGTACGTCAGAGTGTTTGAAAAATTTGCTTTGAAAGCTTTTGAAAATGTGTTGGTGAAAAGATTTTTGTTTGTTTTTGAAGAGAGCAAGTATCCATGAGTCGTCTACCTACCCTAAGGAATTCGTCTGTGTAAGAGTCCTTTAAAGTAGTGCCATCCCACCATTGAGAGGTAGGTAGCACCACCGTTGGAGGTGTTCGGGTCAATTCGAGTTTGTAGGGACATGGTGATCACCGGAGCAATAGGAAGACACCTTAGAAGCTACCCTCATGCCAGGTTCCCGGATCATGAGGACTTACTAAGACGTTTTCTACTCGACGACCACCTTTCGAAAGGCAACAGTGAGGCGTACCCTAGGGGTGGTGTGTGCGAATTGTGTGTCATGTTTCAGTTATTTGTCTTGTCATGTCTGTCGTGTTCTACGCTTGATTTTATTAAGACATTCATTCTTTCATGCTTGGTTAACAGTTATAAAGTTTGCAGAAAAGATAAATCTACGACTATTACAAATGGCGCGGGTCCACATCGCCAAAATTAAACCGGACCCGATTTAGCGGAAAAATAAATAAAGCGATAAAATAAAGTGCGAAAAGTAAAGTTACATGGCTTCGGGACAATTACAAAATTATAATAAGCGATAATAAAGTAAATGCGCAAAACAACGGAATTGAACAAAACTAGGGCGTTGGACCCTTTTATAAACAATTAAAATTAATGATGAATTACAAATTAAATGATTAAATGTTTTTGGTATTTTGTGTTTTTTAGATTTAATGAAAAAAAGAAAAATTAATTAAAATTAAATTAAACGGCAAACCCTAGTTCTAATATTTTTTATTTATTAAGAAAGAATTAAAATATGATCTAAGTTAAACCCTAATTTATTTATGTACAATTTTAATTATAAAAATAAATAAGTAAATAAATAGTATTGTGAGAAATAAAAATTACAAAAGACATTAAAACTATTAATTAACCTAATTCTATTTTGTTGGATTTTTATTATGGAAAAAATATAAATTAAACCTAATTTGAAATTAATTTATTTACATGCTAATAAAATAATGATAATAAAATAAATATTATTTTTGGCCTTTTTCTGATTTTTATAATGTTTTTATATTTTATAGAAAAAATAAATTAATTAATTAAAGCAGCAAAAATAATATAATACAATAATTTAAACAACAAAAAGAAAAGAAAATCAAACCAGGGTGGGGTGTTGCCCCAAATAAGGAGGTGTTTTTTGTGAAAAGCCTGGCCCAATAAGCTGGACGTTGGTTGACTTCCTGGATCATGTGCAACGCGTTGACTGGTGCTTATGACGTTCTTTGAATCTTAGCCTTTAATCTGATCATGTGGGACGCGTGGCTAATGGATGAGAGTGGACCATGGTACGTATGCGCTCCTGAAACTGCATGGGATTTATAATGGAAAAATAATATAGGATTTGGCCAGACCTGGGACTTGAACCCAGGTCTTTGATGTTACCACTACGTATCCCTGCCACTGAATCACTTTGGTTTCAATTAATATATAATAACGCGTAAATAATATAAACAGAAGATGCTAATGCCCTTGGAATTTCGCGCGAATTTCAAATGGACCACTGGCTGATGGACACGTCTTCGTCTCCTTCCCCAACCTGTAAAACAAAACTCAAGGGGAACGGTTTTTGAAGCGTGGTTTTAAGGTGGATTCAAGAAAATAGCGAATAGCATTCTAGGCATCATAAATTGTTCGCGAGGCATATGTTTTATTCAGAAGAACACGCTGAATGCAATGGTGACAGTCTTGAATCCCAATTGTTCCTTGGGTGAGAAACCCCAAATTTGAAACCTGTAAACCCTAGTTTTTTGACAATGGCGAAAGCATAAATATGGCACGAAAATTCAATTGAACATATTGGTTAGCACAGAAACATCATGACAAACAATAATCCACAAAGAAAAATGCAAAAAGATGCTTAGATAATGATATGCGATTTGGAAAAATTTGCTTCACAGTTTGAGGTCTTGGTACCGTTTCAATGCGTTTGGCTTGTTCTTTTTGATTGAGAAAGGTTCAGGGATATCTCAGGATGCTATTGAAACAAAAATCAAAACTTGAATCGTCCTAAAAGCTAGATTTCAGTGTTGAGTTTTTTGTCAAAAATTTCAATATGCCAAAGGTGTGTTATGCGCAGCTTTCAGTCTTCTAGCCATTAGGTCTTGTTCTAATACTTGTAAGGAAGCAATTAGGTCAACAATTTCAACCAAAATCTCTTGCAATTATGATTTCATATATTTGATTTTGAAAAATCTTTTTTCATATCTTTTCATGTGCAACTTGGTTCAAATCTGATCAAAACTTATCAAAACTTGCCATAATCCATTAAGCACGAAATATTGACATGATAATGTGCATAAAAAGATTTTTTAAGTTAAGGTTATATTTTTCATGAATTAAAATGATTTAAATGAATATAAATTAATATTAATTCAAATAAATAATTAAAAAATATGAGAATACTTCCCTTTGGGCCTAGTGGTCGTGCATAGGCTTGGCATGAAGAAATTTGGAAGAAAAATGGGCCCATTTGCATTTTTAGGCCTTTTGCATCAATGTTGACTTTTCAAAATTCCTAAAAATTTCCCAACTTCCACAAGGCATAACTTGGTCAATTTTTAAGCTTTTCACATGTTCTTGGACATTTTGGAAAGGTCTTTGAGTCCTTTAACCAATGCCTTTGGTCCCATGTCATTTTGATTTACCAATCTCAAGTTATGGCCTTTGACTTAAAGTCACTTTTTGTTGACTTTTGAAAATGACCTATAATGTTGAAATTGATAACTTTTTGTGAGAGCATTTCTTGGACTTGGAATATGAAGATGAATTGTAGGAAATGTCTTTCTCTTCAAAATGAGCTTTGGATGGAATTTTTCTGATAATCCATGTGAAAGTTATGCTCTGGTCAATTTCAGTTGACTTTTTCAGCTGTCCAAATATAGCAACTTTTGCATCTTTGATGATTTCTGAGCCAAATTTTGAGAATCATGATCAAGCATTGATCAAATGATGTTTGTGGCTTCAAAATGATATATTGACCAAAAATTTGAACTTTTGACTGTCAAATGACCATTTTGCCCCTACAGTTGACTGTAGTGCAATTTAGGGTTTTGACTGTGCAATCTTGAGCTGAATGCCTTGAAACTTGATATGAGGATACTTGACCATCTTTGTAAGCATATGAGACTTGATTGGGCCTTTGAAAAGTTCATTTGCTGATCAGAACACAAACCCTAGTTTTGACTGTCTAGGAGATAGTTGAGCTGCACAACCCTTGGGGCATTTTGTGACCTTGACTTTGACAATTCTTGATGAATATGGGAGGGCAAATTTTGGGGTACAACAGTTGCCCCTGTTCAATCTTCTTAGACCTGAGGATGCAGATCGGCTGACGTGCCTTTCGTAATCCGAGGGTAAAAGATGATTGAACACAAAAGTGCCCAGAAATTTGCGCTCACATAGTGACGGTGATGGGGGAATGGGCTTATAGATGCCATTTAGAGATTGCTGGATAGGATGATGGGCTTATAGATGCCATCTGGGCGTTGATCGCGTAGGAGATTCCTTAGCGAGAACCTGCATACCTGCAAAACAGAAAAATGAGTACCTGACACGTTGCAGGAGCTGATTTTAGATGCTTGCTATAGATATGTCCTGACAGGTTACAGGAGCTGGGTCTGGAGCTTCAAACGTTGATGAATGAACCAGGGATGGTTGCTGCCTTAACCTGAATGATAAGTGAACCTTGGATGATTTTAACTTCAACAACGCTCGTTGAGAAAATCTTGGTGAGGATTACCATCTTCGTAGTGTCAGGAAGAGAACCAAAGGACATTATAATCTGAAAGGAGATATCACCTCACGCTCATGCCGGAGAGGAGAACATCTGAAAAAGGAATTACCACCTCACACGCCGTTGGAGAGGGGACCATAAGAGAATATCACCTCACGCTCATGCCGGAGAGGAGAACATCTGAAAAAGGAATTACCACCTCACACGCCGTTGGAGAGGGGACCATAAGAGAATATCACCTCACGCTCATGCCGGAGAGGAGAACATCTGAAGAAGGAATTACCACCTCACACGCCGTTGGAGAGGGGACCATAAGAGAATATCACCTCACGCTCATCGTCGGAGAGGAAAACATCTTGAAAAAGGAATTACCACCTCACGCTCACCGTCGGAGAGGGGACCACAAAAGACTATCACCTCACGCTCATCGTCGGAGAGGAAAACATCTTGAAAAAGGAATTACCACCTCACACGCCGCTGGAGAGGGGACCATAAGATAATATCACCTCACGCTCATGCCGGAGAGGGGAACATCTGAAGAAGGAATTACCACCTCACACGCTGCTGGAGAGGGGACCATAACTTCTACTGAGTCTTTATCAGAAAAATCTGTTTGGAGTCGATTTAACTGGACTGGAGAAGTCCTTAAAATATGTTTGAGAATTTCAACTGCATCTTTCCTGAAAGGTAAAGGTCAGTTATATGCAATGCATGATATGGATCAAGCAATGATGTTATCAATATAAATGAGACTTGTATGATGCAATACGTTATGCATGCTACAATGATGTATGTGATGATTCATGTATGTTTTCGTCTAGGAAAGTAAATCCTTGACGGGTGCCGGGAAGTCATATCCAGGGCCGATGTTGAGGGAGAGATTTTACTTCCGCTGTGGATGATTCGTTGCAAGAATACCGGTAGGAGAAGATAACTCCGTTGTGGAATAAACTTGGCAAATGAAATAATTCTGCGGGAGAAAAGATACTTTAGCGATCATACTGGGGAGTGCTGCTCTGTGGGGATAGCGATGCTTTGCTGCGTTGATGAAGATAACTCCGCTGGGGATACCGTTGATGAGTTATGCTGGGGATATCCTTGTTGCGCTGGAAGTGTTGATAGACTTCGCTGGGGGTAGGAAGATACTCTGCCGAGGACGCTCTTTCTGTGGCTTTTGGCTGAGGATAACCCAGTTATATCCTGTTAAGGAAATAACTCTTTAAATCAAGCCGGGACGACGCGTTCGCTCTGCGAGGGGTAAGCTTCCAGAATCTACTGGGGATAAGCTTGCTGCTTGGGGAGATATGAATTCCAACTTTCCTGGGGAAACTGGATTGGACTCTTCTGGGGGAGGTTTGAATTGCAGGGAAGTGATTCCTTTGAATAGTGGTATACCGCCGGGGAACAATCTTTAGATCAAGACTGCCGGGGATGCTTGTTAAGAATGCGTGCTGCTGGGGAGGTATTGAGATCTACAGGAGGATACTCAACTTCCTGGGGACTTGATAATTTTGCTTGGAGAAGAATGTATTGACTTGTTGAACCACTCTCTGGGGAATTAAGATACACTTGGCCGTGTTCTTTAGCTGAACCTTCCTTAGTACCTTGGAAGATAGAACAATTAGACTGCTCAGACAACTCTTTATTGCCCCTGTTTCTAGTGTCACCTGCAATGAATTCCTTTGTTTCGTATGCAAATATTCATGAGTTAGCAAATTATTGTCAATGCATACATCACAAATTGAACCTTGGACGTTCTTCGCAAAACAAAACAGAAAAAAGAAAAACACTTGGGCACGTTTAACTGGAAATATATTTTTATTGATTTTGAATGGCCTGAATAGGCGTTTTGTGTATAAGAGGCTGACGTCCTAGTAAGAGGTACGTCGCCGATCAAAAGAATTTATACAAGTTTTGTACAAATGAAAATAAAACAGCTGTGTGAAAGATGAATGATCCACTGGGTTTCAACTCTGCTATTGCCTTTATAACTCCGAGCGTCTCATCACTTGATGACCTTGGTTGAAGGTGAAGCTGACTGATCGATGCCGTTTTGAACTTGATGCAGATACCGGATTCTGGATGCACAGTGATCAATGAGACATAGTTTTACGCTTTATCCCTAATTTTTGCCTGGACCGCCCTTTCGGGTTTTCAGTCCACCGGGATACCCTTTTTTGCCCAAGCCGCCTTTTCAGGTTTTCGACTTGCCGGGTGTACATATTTTTTCATTTTCATCCCTTCATTTTGCCCGAACCCTTTTGATTCGACGGGAAGCCCTAACTTTTGCCTAGGCATGTCAGCCTAGCGGGTCTTTTTTTCATGCGTAGTATTTTTTAACTATGTCTGCATTGGCGGGGTGAGGAAGGTCGTCACCATCCATGTTGGTTAAGATCATTGCTCCTCCTGAGAACACATGCTTAACCACAAATGGCCCTTCGTACGTAGGGGTCCATTTGCCCCTTGGATCACTCTGAGGAAGGATGATTCTCTTGATAACCAGATCCCCAACTTGATATTCTTGTGGTCTGACCTTTTTGTTAAATGCCCTGATCATTCGTTTCTGATACGTCTGACCATGACAGATAGCAGCGAGTCTCTTTTCGTCAATGAGGTTGAGTTGGTCAAGTCGTGTCTGGATCCAATCATCTTCGTTCAGATTTGCATCCTTCATTATCCGGAGAGAGGGAATTTGCACTTCGATCGGCAAGACTGCCTCCATGCCATAAACCAGAGAGAAAGGAGTTGCCCCGGTTGACGTCCTGGCTGAAGTACGGTACCCATGTAGAGCGAACGGTAACATCTCGTGCCAATCTTTGTATGTTACTGTCATCTTTTGCACGATCTTCTTGATGTTCTTGTTAGCTGCTTCTACAGCCCCATTCATCTTCGGTCTGTAAGGAGAAGAATTGTGGTGCTGTATTTTGAACTGTTCGCAGAGCTCAGCAATCATCTTATTGTTCAAGATTGGTACCGTTGTCCGTAATTATCCGCTCAGGGACGCCGTATCGACAGATCAGGTTGTGTCGAATAAACCGTGCCACAACAGTCTTGGTTACTGTAGCATAGGATGCTGCTTCGACCCACTTCGTAAAATAATCAATCGCTACTAGGATGAAGCGATGTCCATTGGATGCTGTAGGTTTTATCTCGCCGATCATGTCTATGCCCCACATTGCAAACGGCCAAGGCGCAGTCAGAACATTTAGGGGAACCGGAGGAACATGCACCTTATCTGCATAGATCTGGCACTTGTGGCATGTCCTGGAGTGTTGGTAGCAGTCAGCTTCCATGGTGGACCAGTAATATCCTGCCCGTAGGATCTTTTTAGCCATAGTATGTCCACTGGAATGTGTACCAAAGGTCCCTTCATGTAGCTCTTCCATGATTCGTTCTGCTTCAGTTTTGTCCACACAACGCAGTAAGGTTGAATCATGGTTTCTCTTGTACAAGATGCCGTTGCTTAGGAAGAATTTGGCTACAAACCTCCTCAGGAATTTCTTATCGTTGACAGAGGCACCTTCAGGGTATTCCTGAGCTTCCAGATATCTTTTCACTTCATGGTACCAAGGCTTCTCAGTTACCAGTTCAGTTTCGAGATCACAACAGTATGCCGGTTCGTCCAATTTCCAGATGATGATCCGGGGAGCTTCATTATCCCATTTGACCTTGAACATTGAAGACATTGTAGCTAACGCGTCCGCTAACTGATTCTCTTCTCTTGGAAAGTGCTCAAAGGTTATCTCTGTGAAGTGGGGAATCAGGGTCAACACACATTCTCTGTAAGGAATCAAGTTTGGATGTTTCGTATCCCACTCTCCTTTGATCTGATTGATCACAAGAGCGGAATCTCCGAAAACACTTAGAAATTTGATCCTTAGGTCGATCGCAGCTTGAAGACCCATGATGCACGCCTCATACTCCGCCATGTTATTGGTACAGTTGAAACACAGCCGGGCAGTGAGTGGAGTATGAGTACCCTGTGGAGATATGATGATGGCGCCGATACCATTTCCTAAAGCATTGGAAGCTCCGTCGAAGTGCATAGACCATCGGGATCCTGGTTCAGGTCCTTCATCCGGTCCAGGTACTTCACAGTCAGTTACGATCATGATGCTTTCATCCGGAAACTCGAAGTTCATTGATTGGTAGTCGTCTACAGCTTGATGAGCTAAGTGGTCAGCCAGTACACTCCCTTTGATGGCTTTCTGGGTTGTGTACTGAATGTCGTATTCCGTCAAGATCATTTGCCATCTTGCAATTCTCCCAGACAGAGCAGGCTTTTCGAATATGTACTTTATCGGATCCATCTTCGAGATCAACAAAGTAGTGTGAGTCAGCATATACTGTCTCAGCCGGCGAGCAGCCCATACCAAAGCGCAGCAAGTTTTCTCAAGCAGTGAGTATCGGGTCTCACAGTCGGTAAACTTTTTGCTAAGGTAATAAATGGCATGCTCTTTTCGGCCAGACTCGTCATGCTGCCCCAGCACACACCCCATTGAGTTGTCTAGCACTGTCAGATATAGGATCAGAGGTCTCCCTTCAACCGGCGGCATAAGGATAGGTGGTTCTTGGAGATACTCTTTAATTCTGTCGAAGGCAGCCTGACATTCATCGTTCCAACGCACTACCTGATCTTTCTTCAGCAGCTTGAAGATTGGCTCACAGGTAGCAGTCAAATGAGATATGAATCGAGCGATGTAATTCAGGCGTCCTAAAAAACCTCTGACTTCCTTCTCTGTCTTGGGAACTGGCATCTCTTGAATAGCTTTGACCTTAGCAGGGTCCACTTGAATACCTTTATCACTGACCACGAAGCCTAGCAATTTCCCAGATCTTATCCCGAAGGTGCACTTGTTCGGGTTCAATCTCAGTTTGTATAGTTTCAACCGGTCAAACAACTTCTGCAGATGATCTAGGTGCTCTTCCTCAGTCTGGGACCTAGCGATCATGTCGTCCACATACACTTCGATCTCATGATGGATCATATCATGAAATAAGGCAACCATGGCACGCTGGTAGGTTGCCCCAGCATTCTTTAATCCGAACGGCATGACTTTGTAACAGAAGGTGCCCCACTGAGTAACAAACGTAGTCTTTTCCATGTCTTCAGGTGCCATCTTGATCTGATTGTATCCTGAAAAGCCATCCATGAAAGAGAATACCTTGTGCTGAGCTGTATTATCAACAAGGACATCAATGTGAGGTAAGGGGAAGTCATCCTTGGGGCTGGCCCTGTTCAGATCCCTATAATCGACACACATTCTGACCTTACCGTCCTTTTTAGGTACTGGCACCACATTAGCAACCCACTGAGGGTAAGAAGTCACTGCAAGGAACCCGGCATCAAACTGTTTCATCACCTCGGCCTTAATCTTCTCGGACATCTCTGGACGCATCCGACGAACCTTTTGTTTAACTGGAGGGCAGTCTTCCCTAGTCGGCAAATGATGGACAACAATATCGGTATCCAACCCTGGCATGTCTTCGTAGGACCAGGCAAAGATCTCCATATAGTCATGTAACATCTTGGTTAACTGTTGCTTCACGCTGAGCTCTAGGTTGGCACCAATCTTTACTTCTTTTCTGTCTACTTCAGTACCCAGGTTTACAGTTTCCACTGGCTCTTCATGGGGTTGAATTGCCCTCTCTTCCTGAAGCAACAGTCTAGCAAGCTCGCCAGGCACTTCGCAATCATCTTCACCTTCGTCTTCGGCTAAGTTGATCGGATTTTCGAAGTCATAATTGGCATTAGCAGAGTTGTTATCAGCGAGATCCAGAGTGGATTGGAACCTGTATGAGTGAGTGTGTGTGTAAATACAGCTGTTTTGAAAATTATGTAAAGGAAATGAAAGATAGAAAAGGAACACAATATTTGCAATGCGAAAATAGTCCAAGATTTTCATTCATGATGTATAAAATGACAGTTCATATGCCCTCACAAATAGAACCACGGTGCCTCGGGTAAGACACCGGGCCATAGAGTTTATCATTGTTTATTACAGAATAACAAAACATGGGAATTCATTACTGTGTCACAAAGGTAACAGGGGTATGATCCTTTGCACTCCAATTGTTCAATCCTTCTTTGGCCGTCGGATAAATCCAGCTGTTGAATTCGGCTTCGTCCACTTCAAGGTCTTCCCCGACAGCATTCGCTTCTGATCCTTTAATAAATACCGGAGGCCTTCCGATCTTCTCTTTCCTCATAACTCTCTGCCCTTCTGAAGTGAAACCCAGCCCAAGTTTATCAGTCTTCTGGGTGAAGTCTGGTAGTTTGCCCCAGTTGGCACTTTCACCCTTTTGCACTACAGCCCTGGCATCCTTTAGGGAAGCCATCTTCAGAGGACCACTTGCTTCTGCTATTTCTGCTGCGATTGGAAACACCTCCTCGAAATGCTGAAAGGGGGTCTCAATGAACTCCCCATCCATCTCAATGTATCTGAACGAGTTTAGGTGGCTCACCATGTATTCTTCCTCACCTTGCACGGTGACGATCTTCCCTCTGACGGGGTACTTCAGTTTTTGATGCAAGGTAGAGGTCACTGCCCCAGCCTTATGTATCCAGGGTCGACCCAGCAGACAAGAGTAAGATGGACGGATGTCCATCACATAAAAAGTGGAGTCGAACACCTGAGAGCCTACACGAATCGGAATGTCCACCTCCCCATGGACCATTCTCTTTGAACCATCAAAGGCCCTGACAATGATGTTGCTGGGCTTCAAATCCAGGCCTTCACAATCTAGACGATCCAGAGCCTTCTTGGGTAGTACATTCAAAGATGACCCGGTATCAACCAACACATGTGCCAAGGTGGTGCCCCTGCATTCGATTGAGACATGCAGAGCATCATTATGATCTTTCCCCTTCATGGTCAAATCAGCGTCTGAAAAACCCAAGCCATTATCTGCCGTTAGACTTGCCACACAATCAGTGAACTGGACTGCCGAGGTTTCATGTGGCACATGGGCCTTCTTGAGGAATGAGATGAGGGCCTTTGCATGGGCCTCAGAGCACAGCAGTAAAGAGAGCATGGAGATCTTGGAGGGCGTATGCCCCAGTTGTTCCACAACATTAAAATCGCTCTTCCTTATAATCTTCAAAATCTCCTCCATCTCTTGTGGGGAGGCTTCAGCAGCTATTGGTATGGGTACCTCCATCTGGGCAGGCTCAGTTTCAATTACCTTGCCCCGAGCATTGGATGATTCGGCAGCAGGAGAAACAATAGGATCAGCAGTAGGAATAACAACTTGATCAGCAACGGGAGTAGGTGTACTTGCCGGAATTATCAGGAGTGGTCTTCTAGCAGCAGGTGGCGCAATGTCAGGCGAGAAGAGCCTGCCACTGCGGGTAACTTTGGCCGGGCCAGTGATGTCACAGATGCTGGCGCCAGCGTTGAGCTCTTGTTTAATTCCGTTTATATATACATCTGCCCCATAGTGCCAAGGGACAGCTTTGTTGGATACATAGGGCAGGGGCCCAGGAACAGTGATAGTAACAGGTGCAACAGTCAGAATTTGGACGGGCTTCTTCTGGAGAGCCGGGATCGGATTGTTGAAGATAGTCACCACAGAGACCTCTTCCATTGGAACCATACGAACAGCAGACTTCTTGAATAGAATCTCCTTGCTATCCATTAAGCTCTGGATGCCTAACTTTAGCAAGGGACAACCGGATGGGGACACAACACAGAACAGGCAATCTTCACTACAACCCGGAAATAAACCGGCCTGCAATAGATTCTTCTTGATGATCTTTAAAGGAGTGGCTAGATCATCCACAGAAACAGCATAAACATCTTCATCAATAGCATTTACCCCGTGCTGAGGCATAGGGGCAGTAACTACATTTGGTTTTGCGGGCGCTTCGAATTGTATCTCTTTAGCATCGATAAGGTCTTGCACCTTATTCTTTAACGCCCAACAGTCATCAGTGGCATGCCCCGGGCTGTCTGAATGGTAAGCACAACGGGCATTCGGGTTGTACTTGGGAGAGGTAGTGTTTGAGAACTTTGGCGCCTCCTTGACAGTCACCAAATTGGTGGATAGTAACTGTGGCAGGATTTGTGATAGGGTCATGCTTAACCGGGTAAACTCTCTCCGAGGTCTATCAGCCCTTTGGGGATTGTTTGGCCGGGGAGCGGCAGCAGGCGTAGCAATCATGACCGCACTGACAGATTGGCGGCGATCAGGTCTTTCTGATTTCCTAGAACCATACACGGCACTAGACTCCTTTTTAAACGGTTTCTTGTCCGACCCAGATGATGATGCAGCCTTTGCAATCTTCCCAGATTTCAGCCCAGCTTCGATTCTCTCTCCAGTCGAGATTAAATCAGTGAAACCAGCAGAAGAATTCCCAATGAGATGGTTAAAGAATGGCCCAGATAGGGTCCCCAAGAACATGTCCACTAACTCTCGATCAGTCAAAGGTGGCTGCACCCTGCCAGCCAAATCTCTCCACTTCTGCGCGTACTCTTTAAAACCTTCACTTGCACCTAACGACATACCCTGGAGTTGGGTACGTGTGGGGGCAAGGTCGGCATTATACTGATACTGCTTGTAGAAAGCAGTAGCCAGCTCCTCCCAGTTACGAACTTTGGTCCCATCCAGCTGATAGAACCATTCGAGATGAGTCCCTGAAAGACTCTCCTGGAAGAAGTGGATCCATAGATTCCTGTCCGCAGAGTATGGCTGAATCTTCCGAACATAAGACCTCAAATGCAGCTTGGGACAGGATGCCCCGTCATACTTGGAGAAGGTGGGAGCTTTGAATTTGTGCGGGATAATTACACCAGTCGACAAACCCAGATCTCCAAAATCCAGCCCAGGTACCTGTTGAACTTCCATGGCCTTCAACCTGTCTTCCAGTTGTTTGTACCTGTCATCTGCAGGAGGATACTGTTCCTCATCAAAATCTGTCTCGTTGTCGGAGACCACCGGACTAGGAACCCTTGCTTCTGCCTGAGAAGGACTCTTGCCAACAGAAGAAGCAACCTCTTCTTGGTGCAGAGTATTACCCAACCTTCGGCCCGAGTTGAACAGAACAGTTCTTCTCTTCTTCTTCTTTTTTAGGAGCATAGTCTTCAGTTCTTCTTGGCCTTTAGCTAGACCCATGATCATTTCTTGAAACTGCGCGTTCTGCGCCTGGAGAGCCTTGATTGAAGTCTCAGTTGATTCAGATCCGGGATTCATGATGCTGAAATAAACAGCGAAGAACTGTAAGCAACCTGAAAAAGGGAAAAACCTGCTATGCACATGATGTATGAAATGCGTATGCAATGCATTCAAGGGTTCGAAAGTTCAAATTTGTTGTAGACAAGAAAAGAACACACGTTATCATTAATGAAATCACTGTTTAATACATCAAGGCCTCATGGGCAAAAAGAAATACAAAAGTCAAGTCAATCCCAGAATACACTGCGCATCCTCTTCGGAGCTATGTAGGTGTTGAGATTCCTCTCCTCATGCAACAGACGGGTGAGCTCCAAGACTTTCTTTTCACTGGCATGCAGACTAGTCTCAAGAGAATTCCTTTCCTCCTTAAGCTGGATCCAGCTCTTCTGCATCTCTTCCCAGGATGTGGGCATATCAGGGTGCTGAATAACATGAGACACTTCCCCTTCCCAGACAGGTTCTTTGATTACTGGAAGCATGTGAGGATAAGGCATCACTAACTCCTGAGAACGGGCGCGTATCCATTTGAGATAAGGCTCCAAAGGGATGGAGTTCCTATGCCCCAGTGTCTTGCTGTCTATCCTACTAGGCATCCTCCAGGCTCTGATAAATCTCTGACGAAGTCCTTGAGTATCACTGTCGAAGTCAAAAACTATGTCGGGAATTAACATGTCATGAGGACCATCCCTCCGAGCATAACCAAACTGTCTCCAAGCCAGGCATGGGCTATAAGTAATACCTCCTCTGATTCCAAGTAAAGGAACATTAGGGTACTCCCCACAACGATCAATGATAGTGACATCTCCTCTGGATCTAGGGCACCAATGTATATCTGCATGTGTAAGAGTCATCAACCGTTGTGACCATCTCAAACCCCGCTCATTCTTCAGGACTGATTGGGGAAGGTGCGAAATAAACCACCTTCCTGGGAGAGGAGGGCAACACATAAGGACACCTCTTTTTCTCATGGTTCGAGTGTAACATGAGTGAAGGATGTCCCCCAGCAATGTAGGTATAGGGTTCCTGGACATAAAGATCTGAACGGCACTGATATCAATGAGCTGATCTGGATTAGGGAACAACACTAAACCATAAACAAGGAGGGCTACCACTTCTTCAAAAGCTTGCAAGTCAAGAGAGTTCCAACATTCAAGGGCCTTCTCAAACAGAAACTTGGCTAAGAACCCTTTGATACCACTTCTAACTTCCCAATGTCCCTTGAGATCAGATGACTGTAGGTGCAAGGCTTTAGCAATCTCTTCAAGCTTAGGTTCCTTTTCTGTACCGTTGAAGGGTAGCTGATCTAGGATAGGGATCTTCAGGAGCCGGGAGAACTCCTCCAATGTAGGTACCAACTGATAGTCCAAGAAGGTAAAGCAGTGATGCAGAGGATCAAAGAACTGGAACAGGACCTTTATCATATCTTCCTCAATGTTGGTGTTGACCAAGCTGATGAGGCTTCCATGCCTGTCACTGAATGAAGAGTTCTCGGGAATCCTGGATATAAGTTCTTTAAGCTGAGGAGGGATCCTTACAAGATTAACCTGAATTGTCTTTCTACGAGCAGTTTCCATGTCCTACAAAACAAGAACAAAGATGAAAATTCGAACCCCTGAAATGGTTAGTCAATGCATATGATGCTGGATGATGTCATGATGCTATGATTAAACACACCACAGATATTTACAAAGACAAACATGTAGGGCAAACAAGGCACACAAGACAAGCCCTTAAGGTTTAAGGCCAGCATGGGGTCTGGGTAATACCCTCTTGAGTTGGTGGGTTCATACCTGTCCTAATCAAAGTAACCGGGTTCTAAGGTTCCCAATATCACGGGATTGCTTTCATTGTTCATCGTTTCGATTTAGCCACTGAACTGGCGACCGAAATATTCCAGGAAAGCAACCCTCAATTGAGCGTAGTATCGAGTATCCACCAACCTCGGACTGCACCAAAGTCAGTGATCTCACTACCCTAAAGAGGCCAAGATAGTTCAATTAAGGTTCCTAAGGTCTGTTGATGCTTCACGACACCACGCGGAGGCCCCGTACTCTCCTTGACTGAACTCAAGGGTTACCGGTACACACCAAAGTGCCACATCAACGTAGCAGACTGTTTCAACCGTGTCGGTATACCCCGCACAGTTCCCTCACAGCCTTGTTGCTACTTTCTAAGAAAGGTATCCCCCAGATCCGGGTGTAGGACCTATAGAACTCCCAAGCAACCCACAATTTAAAGCACACAAAGCAATACAATTGAAAACATAGTTATAAGCTAGCCCTAAGGTAAACCTCACTTTAAGTTTTAGTCCCCAGCAGAGTCGCCAGTTCTGTGATCGGTGGATCTGGAACTGACTGTTTAACGCTGGTTCGCGAAATGTCGCGGAAGCAAGAGTCGCCACCGTCTTTTATTTTCTCCAAATGGAAAGGACAAAAGCACAGAAAAATTCCTTTATAGAGATTGCTCTCGGTTCGGGAGGTAGGTTATAGAAAGGGAAGGTGTTAGCACCCTTTCTATCCATGGTTATCCATGGGCTCTTAGATACTTGCTCAATGTGTTTTCAAATTGTTTTGCGTGCTTTTCAATGTGGGTTTAAAAGTTTCTTTTGAAAAATTTCAGTTCGACTCGTACGCCAGAGTGTTTGAAAAATTTGCTTTGAAAGCTTTTGAAAATGTGTTGGTGAAAAGATTTTTGTTTGTTTTTGAAGAGAGCAAGTATCCATGAGTCGTCTACCTACCCTAAGGAATTCGTCTGTGTAAGAGTCCTTTAAAGTAGTGCCATCCCACCATTGAGAGGTAGGTAGCACCACCGTTGGAGGTGTTCGGGTCAATTCGAGTTTGTAGGGACATGGTGATCACCGGAGCAATAGGAAGACACCTTAGAAGCTACCCTCATGCCAGGTTCCCGGATCATGAGGACTTACTAAGACGTTTTCTACTCGACGACCACCTTTCGAAAGGCAACAGTGAGGCGTACCCTAGGGGTGGTGTGTACGAATTGTGTGTCATGTTTCAGTTATTTGTCTTGTCATGTCTGTCGTGTTCTACGCTTGATTTTATTAAGACATTCATTCTTTCATGCTTGGTTAACAGTTATAAAGTTTGCAGAAAAGATAAATCTACGACTATTACAAATGGCGCGGGTCCACATCGCCAAAATTAAACCGGACCCGATTTAGCGGAAAAATAAATAAAGCGATAAAATAAAGTGCGAAAAGTAAAGTTACATGGCTTCGGGACAATTACAAAATTATAATAAGCGATAATAAAGTAAATGCGCAAAACAACGGAATTGAACAAAACTAGGGCGTTGGACCCTTTTATAAACAATTAAAATTAATGATGAATTACAAATTAAATGATTAAATGTTTTTGGTATTTTGTGTTTTTTAGATTTAATGAAAAAAAGAAAAATTAATTAAAATTAAATTAAACGGCAAACCCTAGTTCTAATATTTTTTATTTATTAAGAAAGAATTAAAATATGATCTAAGTTAAACCCTAATTTATTTATGTACAATTTTAATTATAAAAATAAATAAGTAAATAAATAGTATTGTGAGAAATAAAAATTACAAAAGACATTAAAACTATTAATTAACCTAATTCCACATGTTTTTGGATTTTTATAAAAAAAGAAATTAAAATTGAAAACCTAATTAAATTAAATAATTATAAGTATTTATTATGAAAATAATTAAAATTAAAAAATTCTATTTTTATTTGGACATTTTATTTTTTATGATGTTTTTCTGTATTTTTTGTAAAAAAAGATATTTAATTTAAATCAGAAAATAAATAAACAAATAAACAATTAAAAATAATAAAAGATAAAAAAATTAGAAAAAGATAGAACCAGGGGGGGTTGGCTGTCCCATTATGGAGGTGTGAATTTGAGAGGCCTGGCCCAATAACGTTGGAACTTGGTGAACTTTTTAAAACCCACATTGAAAAGCAAACAAACAAATTTTTGAAAACATAAGAGCAAGTACCTAAGAGCCCATGGATAACCATGGATAGAAAGGGTGCTAACACCTTCCCTTTCTATAACCTACCTCCCGAACCGAGAGCAATCTCTTTAAGGAATTTTTCTGTGCTTTTGTCCTTTCCATTTGGAGAAAATAAAAGACGGTGGCGACTTTTGTACTTTCTGAAAAGGACTTACCACCTCACTCACCGTCGGAGAGGGAACCATAGGAGATTATCACCTCACTCACCGTCGGAGAGGGAAACATCTGAACAGGACTTACCACCTCACTCACCATGTCTTTTGTAACTCCAGATCCCAGCAGAGTCGCCAGTTCTGTGTTCCGGTGGATCTGGAACTGACTGTTTAACGCTGGTTCGCGAAATGTCGCGGAAGCAAGAGTCGCCACCGTCTTTTATTTTCTCCAAATGGAAAGGACAAAAGCACAGAAAAATTCCTTTATAGAGATTGCTCTCGGTTCGGGAGGTAGGTTATAGAAAGGGAAGGTGTTAGCACCCTTTCTATCCATGGTTATCCATGGGCTCTTAGATACTTGCTCAATGTGTTTTCAAATTGTTTTGCGTGCTTTTCAATGTGGGTTTAAAAGTTTCTTTTGAAAAATTTCAGTTCGACTCGTACGTCAGAGTGTTTGAAAAATTTGCTTTGAAAGCTTTTGAAAATGTGTTGGTGAAAAGATTTTTGTTTGTTTTTGAAGAGAGCAAGTATCCATGAGTCGTCTACCTACCCTAAGGAATTCGTCTGTGTAAGAGTCCTTTAAAGTAGTGCCATCCCACCATTGAGAGGTAGGTAGCACCACCGTTGGAGGTGTTCGGGTCAATTCGAGTTTGTAGGGACATGGTGATCACCGGAGCAATAGGAAGACACCTTAGAAGCTACCCTCATGCCAGGTTCCCGGATCATGAGGACTTACTAAGACGTTTTCTACTCGACGACCACCTTTCGAAAGGCAACAGTGAGGCGTACCCTAGGGGTGGTGTGTGCGAATTGTGTGTCATGTTTCAGTTATTTGTCTTGTCATACCATGAAGAGCCAGTGGAGACCATAAACCTGGGTACTGAGGCAGACAGAAAAGAGGTAAAGATTGGTGCTAACCTAGAGCTCAGCGTGAAGCAACGGTTAACCAAGATGTTACATGACTATATGGAGATCTTTGCCTGGTCCTACGAAGACATGCCAGGGTTGGATACCGATATTGTTGTCCATCATTTGCCAACTAGAGAAGACTGCCCTCCAGTTAAACAAAAGGTCCGTCGGATGCGTCCAGAGATGTCAGAGAAGATTAAGGCCGAGGTCATGAAACAGTTCGATGCCGGGTTTCTTGCAGTAACTTCTTACCCTCAGTGGGTTGCTAATGTGGTGCCGGTACCTAAAAAGGACGGCAAGGTCAGAATGTGTGTTGATTACAGGGATCTAAACAGGGCCAGCCCCAAGGATGACTTCCCCTTACCTCACATTGATGTCCTTGTGGATAATACAGCCCAACATAAAGTATTCTCTTTCATGGATGGCTTTTCAGGCTACAACCAGATCAAGATGGCACCTGAAGACATGGAAAAGACTACATTTGTTACTCAGTGGGGCACTTTCTGTTACAAAGTCATGCCGTTCGGATTAAAGAATGCTGGGGCAACCTACCAGCGTGCCATGGTTGCCTTATTTCATGATATGATCCATCACGAGATCGAAGTGTATGTGGACGACATGATCGCTAGGTCCCAGACTGAGGAAGAGCATCTAGATCATCTACAGAAATTGTTTGACCGGTTGAAACTGTACAAGCTAAGATTGAACCCGAACAAGTGCACCTTCGGGGTAAGATCTGGGAAGTTGCTAGGCTTCGTGGTCAGTGATAAAGGTATTCAAGTGGACCCTGCTAAGGTCAAAGCTATTCAAGAGATGCCAGTTCCCAAGACAGAGAAGGAAGTCAGAGGCTTTTTAGGACGCCTGAATTACATCGCTCGATTCATATCTCATTTGACTGCTACCTGTGAACCCATCTTCAAGCTGCTGAAGAAAGATCAGGTAGTACGTTGGAACGATGAATGTCAGGCTGCCTTCGACAGAATCAAAGAGTATCTCCAAGAACCACCTATCCTTATGCCACCGGGTGAAGGGAGACCTCTGATACTATATCTGACAGTGCTAGACAACTCAATGGGGTGTGTGCTGGGGCAGCATGACGAGTCTGGCCGAAAAGAGCATGCCATTTATTACCTTAGCAAAAAGTTTACCGACTGTGAGACCCGATACTCACTGCTTGAGAAAACTTGCTGCGCTTTGGTATGGGCTGCTCGCCGGCTGAGACAGTATATGCTGACTCACACTACCTTATTGATCTCAAAAATGGATCCTATAAAGTACATATTCGAAAAGCCTGCTCTGTCTGGGAGAATTGCAAGATGGCAGATGATCTTAACGGAATACGACATTCAGTATACAACCCAGAAAGCCATCAAGGGGAGTGTACTGGCAGACCACTTAGCTCATCAAGCTGTAGATGACTACCAATCAATGAACTTCGAGTTTCCGGATGAAAGCATCATGATAGTAACTGACTGTGAAATACCTGGACCGGATGAAGGACCTGAACCAGGATCCCGATGGTCTATGCACTTCGACGGAGCTTCCAATGCTTTAGGAAATGGTATCGGCGCCATCATCATATCTCCACAGGGTACTCATACTCCACTCACTGCCCGGCTGTGTTTCAACTGTACCAATAACATGGCGGAGTATGAGGCGTGCATCATGGGTCTTCAAGCTGCGATCGACCTAAGGATCAAATTTCTAAGTGTTTTCGGAGATTCCGCTCTTGTGATCAATCAGATCAAAGGAGAGTGGGATACGAAACATCCAAACTTGATTCCTTACAGAGAATGTGTGTTGACCCTGATTCCCCACTTCACAGAGATAACCTTTGAGCACTTTCCAAGAGAAGAGAATCAGTTAGCGGACGCGTTAGCTACAATGTCTTCAATGTTCAAGGTCAAATGGGATAATGAAGCTCCCCGGATCATCATCTGGAAATTGGACGAACCGGCATACTGTTGTGATCTCGAAACTGAACTGGTAACTGAGAAGCCTTGGTACCATGAAGTGAAAAGATATCTGGAAGCTCAGGAATACCCTGAAGGTGCCTCCATCAATGATAAGAAATTCCTGAGGCGGTTCGCAGCCAAGTTCTTCCTAAGCAACGGCGTCTTATACAAGAGAAACCATGATTCAACCTTACTGCGTTGTGTGGACAAAATTGAAGCAGAAAGGATCATGGAAGAGCTACATGAAGGGACCTTTGGTACACATTCCAGTGGGCACACTATGGCTAAAAAGATCCTACGGGCAGGATATTACTGGTCCACAATGGAAGCTGACTGCTACCAACACTCCAGGACATGCCACAAATGCCAGATCTATGCAGATAAGGTGCATGTTCCTCCGGTTCCCCTGAATGTTCTGACTGCGCCTTGGCCGTTTGCAATGTGGGGCATAGATATGATTGGCGAGATCAAACCTACGGCATCCAATGGACATCGTTTCATCCTAGTGGCGATTGATTATTTTACAAAGTGGGTTGAGGCAGCATCCTATGCTACAGTGACCAAGACTGTGGTGGCACGGTTTATTCGACACAACCTGATCTGTCGATACGGTGTCCCTGAGCGGATAATTACAGACAACGGTACCAATCTGAACAATAAGATGATTGCTGAGCTCTGCGAGCAGTTCAAGATACAGCACCATAATTCTTCTCCTTACAGACCGAAGATGAATGGGGCTGTAGAAGCAGCTAACAAGAACATCAAGAAGATCGTGCAAAAAATGACAGTAACTTACAAAGATTGGCACGAGATGTTACCGTTCGCTCTGCATGGGTACCGTACCTCGGCAAGGACGTCAACCGGGGCAACTCCTTTCTCTCTGGTTTATGGCATGGAGGCAGTCTTGCCGATTGAGGTACAAATTCCTTCTCTCCGGATAATGAAGGATGCAAATCTGAATGAAGATGATTGGATCCAGACACGACTTGATCAACTCAATCTCATTAACGAAAAGAGACTTGCTGCTATCTGTCATGGCCAGACGTATCAGAAACGGATGATCAGGGCATTTAACAAGAAAGTCAGACCACAGGAATATCAAGTTGGGGATCTGGTGATCAAGAGAATCATCCTTCCTCAGAGTGATCCAAGGGGCAAATGGACCCCTACATATGAAGGGCCATTTGTGGTTAAGCATGTGTTCTCAGGAGGAGCAATGATCTTAACCAACATGGATGGTGACGACCTTCCTCACCCCGCCAATGCAGACATAGTTAAAAAATACTACGCATGAAAAAGACCCGCTAGGCTGACATGCCTAGGCAAAAGTTAGGGCTTCCCGTCGAACCAAAAGGGTTCGGGCAAAATGTAGGGATGAAAATAAAAAAATCTGTACACCCGGCAAGTCGAAAACCTGAAAAGGCGGCTTGGGCAAAAAAGGGTATCCCGGTGGACTGAAAACCCGAAAGGGCGGTCCAGGCAAAAATTAGGGATAAAGCGTAAAACTATGTCTCATTGATCACTGTGCATCCAGAATCCGGTATCTGCATCAAGTTCAAAACGGCATCGATCAGTCAGCTTCACCTTCAACCAAGGTCATCAAGTGATGAGACGCTCGGAGTTATAAAGGCAATAGCAGAGTTGAAACCCAGTGGATCATTCATCTTTCACACAGCTGTTTTATTTTCATTTGTACAAAACTTGTATAAATTCTTTTGATCGGCGACGTACCTCTTACTAGGACGTCAGCCTCTTATACACAAAACGCCTATTCAGGCCATTCAAAATCAATAAAAATATATTTCCAGTTAAACGTGCCCAAGTGTTTTTCTTTTTTCTGTTTTGTTTTGCGAAGAACGTCCAAGGTTCAATTTGTGATGTATGCATTGACAATAATTTGCTAACTCATGAATATTTGCATACGAAACAAAGGAATTCATTGCAGGTGACACTAGAAACAGGGGCAATAAAGAGTTGTCTGAGCAGTCTAATTGTTCTATCTTCCAAGGTACTAAGGAAGGTTCAGCTAAAGAACACGGCCAAGTGTATCTTAATTCCCCAGAGAGTGGTTCAACAAGTCAATACATTCTTCTCCAAGCAAAATTATCAAGTCCCCAGGAAGTTGAGTATCCTCCTGTAGATCTCAATACCTCCCCAGCAGCACGCATTCTTAACAAGCATCCCCGGCAGTCTTGATCTAAAGATTGTTCCCCGGCGGTATACCACTATTCAAAGGAATCACTTCCCTGCAATTCAAACCTCCCCCAGAAGAGTCCAATCCAGTTTCCCCAGGAAAGTTGGAATTCATATCTCCCCAAGCAGCAAGCTTATCCCCAGTAGATTCTGGAAGCTTACCCCTCGCAGAGCGAACGCGTCGTCCCGGCTTGATTTAAAGAGTTATTTCCGTAACAGGATATAACTGGGTTATCCTCAGCCAAAAGCCACGGAAAGAGCGTCCTCGGCAAAGTATCTTCCTACCCCCAGCGAAGTCTATCAACACTTCCAGCACAACAAAGATATCCCCAGCGGAGTTATCTTCATCATTTCAGCAAAGTATCGCTATCCCCCACAGAGTAGCACTTCCCAGCATGATCGCTAGAGTATCTTTTCTCCCGCAGAAATTAGTTCATTTGCCAAGTTTATTCCTCAACGGAGTTATCTTCTCCTATCGGTATTCTTGCAACGAATCATCCACAGCGGAAGCAAAATCTCTTCCTCAACATCAGCCCAGGATATGACTTCCCGGCACCCGTCAAGGATTTATTTTCCTAGACGAAAACATACATGAATCATCACATACATCATTATAGCATGCATGTACACATCATATCATATAAATCGTATCCATGTTTGCTTGATCCATATCATGCATCGCATATAACTAACCTCTACCTTTCAGGAAGGGTGCAGTTGAAATTCTCAAACATATCTCAAAGACTTCTCCAGTCCAGTTAAATCGACTCCAAACAGGTTTTTCTGATAAAGACTCAGCAGAAGTTCTCTTATGGTCCCCTCTCCGACGGTGAGCGTGAGGTGGTAATTCCTTTTTCAAGATGTTTTCCTCTCCGACGATGAGCGTGAGGTGATAGTCTTTTGTGGTCCCCTCTCCGACGGTGAGCGTGAGGTGGTAATTCCTTTTTCAAGATGTTTTCCTCTCCGACGATGAGCGTGAGGTGATAGTCTTTTGTGGTCCCCTCTCCGACGGTGAGCGTGAGGTGGTAATTCCTTTTTCAAGATGTTTTCCTCTCCGACGATGAGCGTGAGGTGATAGTCTTTTATGGTCCCCTCTCCAACGGCGTGTGAGGTGGTAATTCCTTCTTCAGATGTTCTCCTCTCCGGCATGAGCGTGAGGTGATATTCTCTTATGGTCCCCTCTCCAACGGCGTGTGAGGTGGTAATTCCTTCTTCAGATGTTCTCCTCTCCGGCATGAGCGTGAGGTGATATTCTCTTATGGTCCCCTCTCCAACGGCGTGTGAGGTGGTAATTCCTTCTTCAGGTGTTTCCCTCTCCAGCATGAGCGTGAGGTGATATCTCCTTTCAGATTATAATTTCCTATAGTTCTCTCTCCAGCGGTGAGTAAGGTGACTCCCTTCGAGATTATAATGTCCTTTGGCTCTCTTCCTGACACTACGAAGATGGTAATCCTCATCAAGATTTTCTCAACGAGCGTTGTTGAAGTTAAAATCATCCAAGGTTCACTTATCATTCAGGCTAAGGCAGTAACCATCCCTGGTTCATTCATCAACGTTTGAAGCTCCAGACCCAGCTCCTGTAACCTGTCAGGACATATCTATAGCAAGCATCTAAAATCAGCTCCTGCAACGTGTCAGGTACTCATTTTTCTGTTTTGCAGGTATGCAGGTTCTCGCTAAGGAATCTCCTACGCGATCAACGCCCAGATGGCATCTATAAGCCCATCATCCTATCCAGCAATCTCTAAATGGCATCTATAAGCCCATTCCCCCATCACCGTCACTATGTGAGCGCAAATTTCTGGGCACTTTTGTGTTCAATCATCTTTTACCCTCGGATTACGAAAGGCACGTCAGCCGATCTGCATCCTCAGGTCTAAGAAGATTGAACAGGGGCAACTGTTGTACCCCAAAATTTGCCCTCCCATATTCATCAAGAATTGTCAAAGTCAAGGTCACAAAATGCCCCAAGGGTTGTGCAGCTCAACTGTCTCCTAGACAGTCAAAACTAGGGTTTGTGTTCTGATCAGCAAATGAACTTTTCAAAGGCCCAATCAAGTCTCATATGCTTACAAAGATGGTCAAGTATCCTCATATCAAGTTTCAAGGCATTCAGCTCAAGATTGCACAGTCAAAACCCTAAATTGCACTACAGTCAACTGTAGGGGCAAAATGGTCATTTGACAGTCAAAAGTTCAAATTTTTGGTCAATATATCATTTTGAAGCCACAAACATCATTTGATCAATGCTTGATCATGATTCTCAAAATTTGGCTCAGAAATCATCAAAGATGCAAAAGTTGCTATATTTGGACAGCTGAAAAAGTCAACTGAAATTGACCAGAGCATAACTTTCACATGGATTATCAGAAAAATTCCATCCAAAGCTCATTTTGAAGAGAAAGACATTTCCTACAATTCATCTTCATATTCCAAGTCCAAGAAATGCTCTCACAAAAAGTTATCAATTTCAACATTATAGGTCATTTTCAAAAGTCAACAAAAAGTGACTTTAAGTCAAAGGCCATAACTTGAGATTGGTAAATCAAAATGACATGGGACCAAAGGCATTGGTTAAAGGACTCAAAGACCTTTCCAAAATGTCCAAGAACATGTGAAAAGCTTAAAAATTGACCAAGTTATGCCTTGTGGAAGTTGGGAAATTTTTAGGAATTTTGAAAAGTCAACATTGATGCAAAAGGCCTAAAAATGCAAATGGGCCCATTTTTCTTCCAAATTTCTTCATGCCAAGCCTATGCACGACCACTAGGCCCAAAGGGAAGTATTCTCATATTTTTTAATTATTTATTTGAATTAATATTAATTTATATTCATTTAAATCATTTTAATTCATGAAAAATATAACCTTAACTTAAAAAATCTTTTTATGCACATTATCATGTCAATATTTCGTGCTTAATGGATTATGGCAAGTTTTGATAAGTTTTGATCAGATTTGAACCAAGTTGCACATGAAAAGATATGAAAAAAGATTTTTCAAAATCAAATATATGAAATCATAATTGCAAGAGATTTTGGTTGAAATTGTTGACCTAATTGCTTCCTTACAAGTATTAGAACAAGACCTAATGGCTAGAAGACTGAAAGCTGCGCATAACACACCTTTGGCATATTGAAATTTTTGACAAAAAAACTCAACACTGAAATCTAGCTTTTAGGACGATTCAAGCTTTGATTTTTGTTTCAATAGCATCCTGAGATATCCCTGAACCTTTCTCAATCAAAAAGAACAAGCCAAACGCATTGAAACGGTACCAAGACCTCAAACTGTGAAGCAAATTTTTCCAAATCGCATATCATTATCTAAGCATCTTTTTGCATTTTTCTTTGTGGATTATTGTTTGTCATGATGTTTCTGTGCTAACCAATATGTTCAATTGAATTTTCGTGCCATATTTATGCTTTCGCCATTGTCAAAAAACTAGGGTTTACAGGTTTCAAATTTGGGGTTTCTCACCCAAGGAACAATTGGGATTCAAGATTGTCACCATTGCATTCAGCGTGTTCTTCTGAATAAAACATATGCCTCGCGAACAATTTATGATGCCTAGAATGCTATTCGCTATTTTCTTGAATCCACCTTAAAACCACGCTTCAAAAACCGTTCCCCTTGAGTTTTGTTTTACAGGTTGGGGAAGGAGACGAAGACGTGTCCATCAGCCAGTGGTCCATTTGAAATTCGCGCGAAATTCCAAGGGCATTAGCATCTTCTGTTTATATTATTTACGCGTTATTATATATTAATTGAAACCAAAGTGATTCAGTGGCGGGGATACGTAGTGGTAACATCAAAGACCTGGGTTCAAGTCCCAGGTCTGGCCAAATCCTATATTATTTTTCCATTATAAATCCCATGCAGTTTCAGGAGCGCATACGTACCATGGTCCACTCTCATCCATTAGCCACGCGTCCCACATGATCAGATTAAAGGCTAAGATTCAAAGAACGTCATAAGCACCAGTCAACGCGTTGCACATGATCCAGGAAGTCAACCAACATCCAGCTTATTGGGCCAGGCTTTTCACAAAAACACCTCCTTATTTGGGGCAACACCCCACCCTGGTTTGATTTTCTTTTCTTTTTGTTGTTTAAATTATTGTATTATATTATTTTTGCTGCTTTAATTAATTAATTTATTTTTTCTATAAAATATAAAAACATTAAAAAAAATCAGAATTGTCATTAAATCTAACAAACTGCCAGAACTGGCGACTCTGCTGGGGACTAAAACTTAAAGTGAGGTTTACCTTAGGGCTAGCTTATAACTATGTTTTCAATTGTATTGCTTTGTGTGCTTTAAATTGTGGGTTGCTTGGGAGTTCTATAGGTCCTACACCCGGATCTGGGGGATACCTTTCTTAGAAAGTAGCAACAAGGCTGTGAGGGAACTGTGCGGGGTATACCGACACGGTTGAAACAGTCTGCTACGTTGATGTGGCACTTTGGTGTGTACCGGTAACCCTTGAGTTCAGTCAAGGAGAGTACGGGGCCTCCGCGTGGTGTCGTGAAGCATCAACAGACCTTAGGAACCTTAATTGAACTATCTTGGCCTCTTTAGGGTAGTGAGATCACTGACTTTGGTGCAGTCCGAGGTTGGTGGATACTCGATACTACGCTCAATTGAGGGTTGCTTTCCTGGAATATTTCGGTCGCCAGTTCAGTGGCTAAATCGAAACGATGAACAATGAAAGCAATCCCGTGATATTGGGAACCTTAGAACCCGGTTACTTTGATTAGGACAGGTATGAACCCACCAACTCAAGAGGGTATTACCCAGACCCCATGCTGGCCTTAAACCTTAAGGGCTTGTCTTGTGTGCCTTGTTTGCCCTACATGTTTGTCTTTGTAAATATCTGTGGTGTGTTTAATCATAGCATCATGACATCATCCAGCATCATATGCATTGACTAACCATTTCAGGGGTTCGAATTTTCATCTTTGTTCTTGTTTTGTAGGACATGGAAACTGTTCGTAGAAAGACAATTCAGGTTAATCTTGTAAGGATCCCTCCTCAGCTTAAAGAACTTATATCCAGGATTCCCGAGAACTCTTCATTCAGTGACAGGCATGGAAGCCTCATCAGCTTGGTCAACACCAACATTGAGGAAGATATGATAAAGGTCCTGTTCCAGTTCTTTGATCCTCTGCATCACTGCTTTACCTTCTTGGACTATCAGTTGGTACCTACATTGGAGGAGTTCTCCCGGCTCCTGAAGATCCCTATCCTAGATCAGCTACCCTTCAACGGTACAGAAAAGGAACCTAAGCTTGAAGAGATTGCTAAAGCCTTGCACCTACAGTCATCTGATCTCAAGGGACATTGGGAAGTTAGAAGTGGTATCAAAGGGTTCTTAGCCAAGTTTCTGTTTGAGAAGGCCCTTGAATGTTGGAACTCTCTTGACTTGCAAGCTTTTGAAGAAGTGGTAGCCCTCCTTGTTTATGGTTTAGTGTTGTTCCCTAATCCAGATCAGCTCATTGATATCAGTGCCGTTCAGATCTTTATGTCCAGGAACCCTATACCTACATTGCTGGGGGACATCCTTCACTCATGTTACACTCGAACCATGAGAAAAAGAGGTGTCCTTATGTGTTGCCCTCCTCTCCCAGGAAGGTGGTTTATTTCGCACCTTCCCCAATCAGTCCTGAAGAATGAGCGGGGTTTGAGATGGTCACAACGGTTGATGACTCTTACACATGCAGATATACATTGGTGCCCTAGATCCAGAGGAGATGTCACTATCATTGATCGTTGTGGGGAGTACCCTAATGTTCCTTTACTTGGAATCAGAGGAGGTATTACTTATAGCCCATGCCTGGCTTGGAGACAGTTTGGTTATGCTCGGAGGGATGGTCCTCATGACATGTTAATTCCCGACATAGTTTTTGACTTCGACAGTGATACTCAAGGACTTCGTCAGAGATTTATCAGAGCCTGGAGGATGCCTAGTAGGATAGACAGCAAGACACTGGGGCATAGGAACTCCATCCCTTTGGAGCCTTATCTCAAATGGATACGCGCCCGTTCTCAGGAGTTAGTGATGCCTTATCCTCACATGCTTCCAGTAATCAAAGAACCTGTCTGGGAAGGGGAAGTGTCTCATGTTATTCAGCACCCTGATATGCCCACATCCTGGGAAGAGATGCAGAAGAGCTGGATCCAGCTTAAGGAGGAAAGGAATTCTCTTGAGACTAGTCTGCATGCCAGTGAAAAGAAAGTCTTGGAGCTCACCCGTCTGTTGCATGAGGAGAGGAATCTCAACACCTACATAGCTCCGAAGAGGATGCGCAGTGTATTCTGGGATTGACTTGACTTTTGTATTTCTTTTTGCCCATGAGGCCTTGATGTATTAAACAGTGATTTCATTAATGATAACGTGTGTTCTTTTCTTGTCTACAACAAATTTGAACTTTCGAACCCTTGAATGCATTGCATACGCATTTCATACATCATGTGCATAGCAGGTTTTTCCCTTTTTCAGGTTGCTTACAGTTCTTCGCTGTTTATTTCAGCATCATGAATCCCGGATCTGAATCAACTGAGACTTCAATCAAGGCTCTCCAGGCGCAGAATGCGCAGTTTCAAGAAATGATCATGGGTCTAGCTAAAGGCCAAGAAGAATTGAAGACTATGCTCCTAAAAAAGAAGAAGAAGAGAAGAACTGTTCTGTTCAACTCGGGCCGAAGGTTGGGTAATACTCTGCATCAGGAAGAGGCTGGTTCTTCTGTTGGCAGGAGTCCTTCTCAGGCAGAAGTCAAGGTTCCTACTCCAGTGGTCTCCGACAACGAGACGGATTTTGATGAAGAGCAGTACCCTCCTGAAGACAACAAGTACAAACAACTGGAGGACAGGTTGAAGGCTATGGAGGTGCAACAGACACCTGGGCTGGATTTCGGAGATCTGGGTTTGTCGACTGGTATAATTATCCCGCACAAGTTCAAAGCTCCAACCTTTTCCAAGTATGACGGGGCATCCTATCCCAAGCTGCATTTGAGGTCTTATGTTCGGAAGATTCAGCCGTACTCTGCGGACAAGAATCTATGGATCCACTTCTTCCAGGAGAGTCTTTCAGGGACTCATCTCGAATGGTTCTATCAGCTGGATGGGACCAAAGTTCGTAACTGGGAGGAGCTGGCCACTGCTTTCTACAAGCAGTATCAGTATAATGCCGACCTTGCCCCCACACGTACCCAACTCCAGGGTATGTCGTTAGGTGCAAGTGAAGGTTTTAAAGAGTACGCGCAGAAGTGGAGAGATCTGGCTGGCAGGGTGCAGCCACCTTTGACTGATCGAGAGTTAGTGGACATGTTCTTGGGGACCCTATCTGGGCCGTTTTTTAACCATCTCATTGGGAATTCTTCTGCTGGTTTCACCGATTTGATCTTAACTGGAGAGAGAATTGAAGCTGGGTTGAAGTCTGGGAAGATTGCAAAGGGGGCATCATCCTCTAGTTCAGAGAAGAAGCCGTTCAAAAAGGAGTCTAGTGCTGTGTATGGCTCCAGGAAATCAGAAAGACCTGATCGCCGCCAATCTGTCAGTGCGGTCATGATTGCTACGCCTGCTGCCGCTCCCCGGCCAAACAATCCCCAAAGGGCTGATAGACCTCGGAGAGAGTTTACCCGGTTAAGCATGACCCTATCGCAAATCCTGCCACAGTTACTATCCACCAATTTGGTGACCGTCAAGGAGGCGCCAAAGTTCTCAAACACTACCTCTCCTAAGTACAACCCGAATGCCCGTTGTGCTTACCATTCAGATAGCCCGGGGCATGCCACTGATGACTGTTGGGCGTTAAAGAATAAGGTGCAAGACCTTATCGATGCTAAAGAGATACAATTCGAGGCGCCTGCAAAGCCGAATGTAGTTACTGCCCCTATGCCTCAGCACGGGGTAAATGCTATTGATGAAGATGTTTATGCTGTTTCTGTGGATAATCTAGCCACTCCTTTAAAGATCATTAAGAAGAACCTACTGCAGGCCGGTTTATTTCCGGGTTGTAGTGAGGATTGCCTGTTCTGTGTTGTGTCCCCATCCGGTTGTCCCTTACTAAAGTTAGGCATCCAAAGCTTAATGGATAGTAAGGAGATTCTATTCAAGAAGTCTGCTGTTCGTATGGTTCCAATGGAAGAGGTCTCTGTGGTGACTATCTTCAACAATCCGATCCCGGCTCTCCAGAAGAAGCCCGTTCAAATTCTGACCGTCGCACCTGTTACTATCACTGTTCCTGGGCCCCTGCCCTATGTATCTAACAAAGCTGTCCCGTGGCACTATGGGGCAGATGTATATATAAACGGAGTTAAACAAGAGCTCAACGCTGGCGCCAGCATCTGTGACATCACTGGCCCGGCCAAAGTTACCCGCAGTGGCAGGCTCTTCTCGCCTGACATTGCGCCACCTGCTGCTAAAAGACCACTCCTGATAATTCCTGCAAGTACACCTACTCCCGTTGCTGATCAAGTTGTTATTCCTGCTGCTGATCCTATTGTTTCTCCTGCTGCCGAGTCATCCAATGCTCGGGGCAAGGGAATTGAAACTGAGCCTGCCCAGATGGAGGTACCCATACCAATAGCTGCTGAAGCCTCCCCACAAGAGATGGAGGAGATTTTGAAGATTATAAGGAAGAGCGATTTTAATGTCGTGGAACAGCTGGGGCATACGCCCTCCAAGATCTCCATGCTCTCCCTATTGCTGTGCTCTGAGGCCCATGCAAAGGCCCTCATCTCATTCCTCAAGACAGCCCATGTGCCACATGAAACCTCTGCAGTCCAGTTCACGGATTGCGTAGCAAATCTGACGGCAGATAATGGCTTGGGCTTCTCAGATGCCGATTTGACCTCAAAGGGGAAAGATCATAATGATGCGCTGCATGTCTCAATCGAATGCAGGGGCACCACCTTGGCACATGTGTTGGTTGATACTGGGTCATCTTTGAATGTGCTACCCAAGAAGGCTCTGGATCGTCTAGATTGTGAAGGCCTGGATTTGGAACCCAGCAACATCATTGTCAGGGCCTTTGACGGTTCGAAGAGAATGGTCCACGGGAAGGTTGACATTCCAATTCGTGTGGGTTCTCAGGTGTTCGATTCCACTTTTTATGTGATGGATATCCGTCCATCTTACTCTTGTCTGCTGGGTCGACCCTGGATACATAAGGCTGGGGCAGTGACCTCTACCTTGCATCAAAAGCTGAAGTACCCCGTCAGAGGGAAGATTGTCACCGTGCAAGGTGAGGAAGAATACATGGTGAGCCACCTAAACTCGTTCAGATACATTGAGATGGATGGGGAGTTCATCGAGACCCCCTTTCAGCATTTCGAGGAGGTGTTTCCAATCGCAGCAGAAACAGCAGAAGCAGGTGGTCCTCTGAAGATGGCTTCCCTAAAGGATGCCAGGGCTGTAGTGCAAAAGGGTGAAGGTGCCAACTGGGGCAAACTGCCAGACTTCACCCAGAAGACTGATAAACTTGGGCTGGGTTTCACTTCAGAAGGGCAGAGAGTTATGAGGAAAGAGAAGATCGGAAGGCCTCCGGTATTTATTAAAGGTTCAGAAGCGAATGCTGTCGGGGAAGACCTTGAAGTGGACGAAGCCGAATTCAACAGCTGGATTTATCCGACGGCCAAAGAAGGATTGAACAATTGGAGTGCAAAGGATCATACCCCTGTTACCTTTGTGACACAGTAATGAATTCCCATGTTTTGTTATTTTGTAATAAACAATGATAAACTCTATGGCCCGGTGTCTTACCCGAGGCACCGTGGTTCTATTTGTGAGGGCATATGAACTGTCATTTTATACATCATGAATGAAAATCTTGGACTATTTTCGCATTGCAAATATTGTGTTCCTTTTCTATCTTTCCTTCTCCTTTACATAATTTTCAAAACAGCTGTATTTACACACACACTCACTCATACAGGTTCCAATCCACTCTGGATCTCGCTGATAACAGCTCTGCTAATGCCAATTATGACTTCGAAAATCCGATCAACTTAGCCGAAGACGAAGGTGAAGATGATTGCGAAGTGCCTGGCGAGCTTGCAAGGCTGTTGCTCCAGGAAGAGAGGGCAATTCAACCCCATGGAGAGCCAGTGGAAACCATAAACCTGGGTACTGAGGCAGACAGAAAAGAGGTAAAGATTGGTGCCAACCTAGAGCTCAGCGTGAAGCAACGGTTAACCAAGATGTTACACGACTATATGGAGATCTTTGCCTGGTCCTACGAAGACATGCCAGGGTTGGATACCGATATTGTTGTTCATCATTTGCCGACTAGGGAAGACTGCCCTCCAGTTAAACAAAAGGTTCGTCGGATGCGTCCAGAGATGTCAGAGAAGATTAAGGCCGAGGTCATGAAACAGTTTGATGCCGGGTTCCTTGCAGTAACTTCTTACCCTCAGTGGGTTGCTAATGTGGTGCCGGTACCTAAAAAGGACGGCAAAGTCAGAATGTGTGTCGATTACAGGGATCTGAACAGGGCCAGCCCCAAGGATGACTTCCCCTTACCTCACATTGATGTCCTTGTTGATAATACGGCTCAGCACAAGGTATTCTCTTTCATGGATGGCTTTTCAGGCTACAATCAGATCAAGATGGCACCTGAAGACATGGAAAAGACTACATTTGTTACTCAGTGGGGCACCTTCTGTTACAAGGTCATGCCGTTCGGATTAAAGAATGCTGGGGCAACCTACCAACGTGCCATGGTTGCCTTATTTCATGATATGATCCATCATGAGATCGAAGTGTATGTGGACGACATGATCGCTAGGTCCCAGACTGAGGAAGAGCACCTAGATCATCTGCAGAAGTTATTTGACCGGTTGAAACTGTACAAGCTAAGATTGAACCCGAACAAGTGCACCTTCGGGGTAAGATCTGGGAAGCTGCTGGGCTTTGTGGTCAGTGATAAAGGTATTCAAGTGGACCCTGCTAAGGTCAAAGCTATTCAAGAGATGCCGGTTCCTAAGACAGAGAAGGAAGTCAGAGGCTTTTTAGGACGCCTGAATTACATCGCTCGATTCATATCTCATTTGACTGCTACCTGTGAACCCATCTTCAAGCTGCTGAAGAAAGATCAGGTAGTACGTTGGAACGATGAATGTCAGGCTGCCTTCGACAGAATCAAAGAGTATCTCTAAGAACCACCTATCCTTATGCCACCGGGTGAAGGGAGACCTCTGATACTATATCTGACAGTGCTAGACAACTCAATGGGGTGTGTGCTGGGGCAGCATGACGAGTCTGGCCGAAAAGAGCATGCCATTTATTACCTTAGCAAAAAGTTTACCGACTGTGAGACCCGATACTCACTGCTTGAGAAAACTTGCTGCGCTTTGGTATGGGCTGCTCGCCGGCTGAGACAGTATATGCTGACTCACACTACCTTATTGATCTCAAAAATGGATCCTATAAAGTACATATTCGAAAAGCCTGCTCTGTCTGGGAGAATTGCAAGATGGCAGATGATCTTAACGGAATACGACATTCAGTATACAACCCAGAAAGCCATCAAGGGGAGTGTACTGGCAGACCACTTAGCTCATCAAGCTGTAGATGACTACCAATCAATGAACTTCGAGTTTCCGGATGAAAGCATCATGATAGTAACTGACTGTGAAATACCTGGACCGGATGAAGGACCTGAACCAGGATCCCGATGGTCTATGCACTTCGACGGAGCTTCCAATGCTTTAGGAAATGGTATCGGCGCCATCATCATATCTCCACAGGGTACTCATACTCCACTCACTGCCCGGCTGTGTTTCAACTGTACCAATAACATGGCGGAGTATGAGGCGTGCATCATGGGTCTTCAAGCTGCGATCGACCTAAGGATCAAATTTCTAAGTGTTTTCGGAGATTCCGCTCTTGTGATCAATCAGATCAAAGGAGAGTGGGATACGAAACATCCAAACTTGATTCCTTACAGAGAATGTGTGTTGACCCTGATTCCCCACTTCACAGAGATAACCTTTGAGCACTTTCCAAGAGAAGAGAATCAGTTAGCGGACGCGTTAGCTACAATGTCTTCAATGTTCAAGGTCAAATGGGATAATGAAGCTCCCCGGATCATCATCTGGAAATTGGACGAACCGGCATACTGTTGTGATCTCGAAACTGAACTGGTAACTGAGAAGCCTTGGTACCATGAAGTGAAAAGATATCTGGAAGCTCAGGAATACCCTGAAGGTGCCTCCATCAATGATAAGAAATTCCTGAGGCGGTTCGCAGCCAAGTTCTTCCTAAGCAACGGCGTCTTATACAAGAGAAACCATGATTCAACCTTACTGCGTTGTGTGGACAAAATTGAAGCAGAAAGGATCATGGAAGAGCTACATGAAGGGACCTTTGGTACACATTCCAGTGGGCACACTATGGCTAAAAAGATCCTACGGGCAGGATATTACTGGTCCACCATGGAAGCTGACTGCTACCAACACTCCAGGACATGCCACAAGTGCCAGATCTATGCAGATAAGGTGCATGTTCCTCCGGTTCCCCTAAATGTTCTGACTGCGCCTTGGCCGTTTGCAATGTGGGGCATAGACATGATCGGCGAGATAAAACCTACAGCATCCAATGGACATCGCTTCATCCTAGTAGCGATTGATTATTTTACGAAGTGGGTCGAAGCAGCATCCTATGCTACAGTAACCAAGACTGTTGTGGCACGGTTTATTCGACACAACCTGATCTGTCGATACGGCGTCCCTGAGCGGATAATTACGGACAACGGTACCAATCTTGAACAATAAGATGATTGCTGAGCTCTGCGAACAGTTCAAAATACAGCACCACAATTCTTCTCCTTACAGACCGAAGATGAATGGGGCTGTAGAAGCAGCTAACAAGAACATCAAGAAGATCGTGCAAAAAATGACAGTAACTTACAAAGATTGGCACGAGATGTTACCGTTCGCTCTGCATGGGTACCGTACCTCGGCAAGGACGTCAACCGGGGCAACTCCTTTCTCTCTGGTTTATGGCATGGAGGCAGTCTTGCCGATTGAGGTACAAATTCCTTCTCTCCGGATAATGAAGGATGCAAATCTGAATGAAGATGATTGGATCCAGACACGACTTGATCAACTCAATCTCATTAACGAAAAGAGACTTGCTGCTATCTGTCATGGCCAGACGTATCAGAAACGGATGATCAGGGCATTTAACAAGAAAGTCAGACCACAGGAATATCAAGTTGGGGATCTGGTGATCAAGAGAATCATCCTTCCTCAGAGTGATCCAAGGGGCAAATGGACCCCTACATATGAAGGGCCATTTGTGGTTAAGCATGTGTTCTCAGGAGGAGCAATGATCTTAACCAACATGGATGGTGACGACCTTCCTCACCCCGCCAATGCAGACATAGTTAAAAAATACTACGCATGAAAAAGACCCGCTAGGCTGACATGCCTAGGCAAAAGTTAGGGCTTCCCGTCGAACCAAAAGGGTTCGGGCAAAATGTAGGGATGAAAATAAAAAAATCTGTACACCCGGCAAGTCGAAAACCTGAAAAGGCGGCTTGGGCAAAAAAGGGTATCCCGGTGGACTGAAAACCCGAAAGGGCGGTCCAGGAAAAAATTAGGGATAAAGCGTAAAACTATGTCTCATTGATCACTGTGCATCCAGAATCCGGTATCTGCATCAAGTTCAAAACGGCATCGATCAGTCAGCTTCACCTTCAACCAAGGTCATCAAGTGATGAGACGCTCGGAGTTATAAAGGCAATAGCAGAGTTGAAACCCAGTGGATCATTCATCTTTCACACAGCTGTTTTATTTTCATTTGTACAAAACTTGTATAAATTCTTTTGATCGGCGACGTACCTCTTACTAGGACGTCAGCCTCTTATACACAAAACGCCTATTCAGGCCATTCAAAATCAATAAAAATATATTTCCAGTTAAACGTGCCCAAGTGTTTTTCTTTTTTCTGTTTTGTTTTGCGAAGAACGTCCAAGGTTCAATTTGTGATGTATGCATTGACAATAATTTGCTAACTCATGAATATTTGCATACGAAACAAAGGAATTCATTGCAGGTGACACTAGAAACAGGGGCAATAAAGAGTTGTCTGAGCAGTCTAATTGTTCTATCCCCCAAGGTACTAAGGTAGGTTCAGCTAAAGAACACGGCCAAGTGTATCTTAATTCCCCAGAGAGTGGTTCAACAGAACAATACATTCTTCTCCAAGCAAAGTCATCAAATATCAAGGAAATTGAGTATCCTCCCGTAGATCTCAATACTTCCCCAGCAGCAATACACAAACATCCCCGGCAGTCTTGATCTAAAGATTGTTCCCCGGCGGTATACCACTATTCAAAGGAATCACTTCCCTGCAATTCAAACCTCCCCCAGAAGAGTCCAATCCAGTTTCCCCAGGAAAGTTGGAATTCATATCTCCCCAAGCAGCAAGCTTATCCCCAGTAGATTCTGGAAGCTTACCCCTCGCAGAGCGAACGCGTCGTCCCGGCTTGATTTAAAGAGTTATTTCCGTAACAGGATATAACTGGGTTATCCTCAGCCAAAAGCCACGGAAAGAGCGTCCTCGGCAAAGTATCTTCCTACCCCCAGCGAAGTCTATCAACACTTCCAGCACAACAAAGATATCCCCAGCGGAGTTATCTTCATCATTTCAGCAAAGTATCGCTATCCCCCACAGAGTAGCACTTCCCAGCATGATCGCTAGAGTATCTTTTCTCCCGCAGAAATTAGTTCATTTGCCAAGTTTATTCCTCAACGGAGTTATCTTCTCCTATCGGTATTCTTGCAACGAATCATCCACAGCGGAAGCAAAATCTCTTCCTCAACATCAGCCCAGGATATGACTTCCCGGCACCCGTCAAGGATTTATTTTCCTAGACGAAAACATACATGAATCATCACATACATCATTATAGCATGCATGTACACATCATATCATATAAATCTTATCCATGTTTGCTTGATCCATATCATGCATCGCATATAACTAACCTCTACCTTTCAGGAAGGGTGCAGTTGAAATTCTCAAACATATCTCAAAGACTTCTCCAGTCCAGTTAAATCGACTCCAAACAGGTTTTTCTGATAAAGACTCAGCAGAAGTTCTCTTATGGTCCCCTCTCCGACGGTGAGCGTGAGGTGGTAATTCCTTTTTCAAGATGTTTTCCTCTCCGACGATGAGCGTGAGGTGATAGTCTTTTGTGGTCCCCTCTCCGACGGTGAGCGTGAGGTGGTAATTCCTTTTTCAGATGTTCTCCTCTCCGGCATGAGCGTGAGGTGATATTCTCTTGTGGTCCCCTCTCCGACGGTGAGCGTGAGGTGGTAATTCCTTTTTCAGATGTTCTCCTCTCCGGCATGAGCGTGAGGTGATATTCTCTTATGGTCCCCTCTCCGACGGTGAGCGTGAGGTGGTAATTCCTTTTTCAGATGTTCTCCTCTCCGGCATGAGCGTGAGGTGATATTCTCTTATGGTCCCCTCTCCAACGGCGTGTGAGGTGGTAATTCCTTCTTCAGATGTTTCCCTCTCCGGCATGAGCGTGAGGTGATATCTCCCTTCAGATTATAATTTCCTATAGTTCCCTCTCCAGCGGTGTGTAAGGTGACTCCCTTCGAGATTATAATGTCCTTTGGTTCTCTTCCTGACACTACGAAGATGGTAATCCTCACCAAGATTTTCTCAACGAGCGTTGTTGAAGTTAAAATCATCCAAGGTTCACTTATCATTCAGGTTAAGGCAGTAACCATCTCTGGTTCATTCATCAGCGTTTGAAGCTCCAGACCCAGCTCCTGTAATCAGTCAGGACATATCTATATCAAGCATCTAAAATCAGCTCCTGCGACGTGTCAGGTACTCATTTTTCTGCTTTGCAGGTATGCAGGTTCCCGCTAAGGAATCTCCTACGCGATCAACGTCCAGATGGCATCTATAAGCCCATCATCCTATCCAGCAATCTCTAAATGGCATCTATAAGCCCATTCCCCCATCACCGTCACTATGTGAGCGCAAATTTCTGGGCACTTTAGTGTTCAATCATCTTTTACCCTCGGATTACGAAAGGCACGTCAGCCAATCTGCATCCTCAGGTCTAAGAAGATTGAACAGGGGCAACTGTTGTACCCCAAAATTTGCCCTCCCACATTCATCAAGAAATTGCCAAGTCAAGGTCACAAAAGTCCCCCAGGGTTGTGCAGCTCAACTGTCTCCTATACAGTCAAAACTAGGGTTTGAGTTCTGGTCAAGCAAATGAACTTTTCAAAGGCCCAATCAAGTCTCATATGCTTACAAAGATGGTCAAGTATCCTCATATCAAGTTTCAAGGCATTCAGCTCAAGATTGCACAGTCAAAACCCTAAATTGCACTACAGTCAACTGTAGGGGCAAAATGGTCATTTGACAGTCAAAAGTTCAAATTTTTGGTCAATATATCATTTTGAAGCCACAAACATCATTTGATCAATGCTTGATCATGATTCTCAAAATTTGGCTCAGAAATCATCAAAGATGCAAAAGTTGCTATATTTGGACAGCTGAAAAAGTCAACTGAAATTGACCAGAGCATAACTTTCACATGGATTATCAGAAAAATTCCATCCAAAGCTCATTTTGAAGAGAAAGACATTTCCTACAATTCATCTTCATATTCCAAGTCCAAGAAATGCTCTCACAAAAAGTTATCAATTTCAACATTATAGGTCATTTTCAAAAGTCAACAAAAAGTGACTTTAAGTCAAAGGCCATAACTTGATATTGGTAAATCAAAATGACATGGGACCAAAGGCATTGGTTAAAGGACTCAAAGACCTTTCCAAAATGTCCAAGAACATGTGAAAAGCTTAAAAATTGACCAAGTTATGCCTTGTGGAAGTTGGGAAATTTTTAGGAATTTTGAAAAGTCAACATTGATGCAAAAGGCCTAAAAATGCAAATGGGCCCATTTTTCTTCCAAATTTCTTCATGCCAAGCCTATGCACGACCACTAGGCCCAAAGGGAAGTATTCTCATATTTTTTAATTATTTATTTGAATTAATATTAATTTATATTCATTTAAATCATTTTAATTCATTAAAAAATATAACCTTAACTTAAAAAATCTTTTTATGCACATTATCATGTCAATATTTCGTGCTTAATGGATTATGGCAAGTTTTGATAAGTTTTGATCAGATTTGAACCAAGTTGCACATGAAAAGATATGAAAAAAGATTTTTCAAAATCAAATATATGAAATCATAATTGCAAGAGATTTTGGTTGAAATTGTTGACCTAATTGCTTCCTTACAAGTATTAGAACAAGACCTAATGGCTAGAAGACTGAAAGCTGCGCATAACACACCTTTGGCATATTGAAATTTTTGACAAAAAAACTCAACACTGAAATCTAGCTTTTAGGACGATTCAAGCTTTGATTTTTGTTTCAATAGCATCCTGAGATATCCCTGAACCTTTCTCAATCAAAAAGAACAAGCCAAACGCATTGAAACGGTACCAAGACCTCAAACTGTGAAGCAAATTTTTCCAAATCGCATATCATTATCTAAGCATCTTTTTGCATTTTTCTTTGTGGATTATTGTTTGTCATGATGTTTCTGTGCTAACCAATATGTTCAATTGAATTTTCGTGCCATATTTATGCTTTCGCCATTGTCAAAAAACTAGGGTTTACAGGTTTCAAATTTGGGGTTTCTCACCCAAGGAACAATTGGGATTCAAGATTGTCACCATTGCATTCAGCGTGTTCTTCTGAATAAAACATATGCCTCGCGAACAATTTATGATGCCTAGAATGCTATTCGCTATTTTCTTGAATCCACCTTAAAACCACGCTGGAAAAACCGTTCCCCTTGAGTTTTGTTTTACAGGGTAGGGAAGGAGACGAAGACGTGTCTGAACCTGATTGGACATTTTGAATTTTCGCGCGAAATTCCAAAGCGTTAGCGTGTTCTCTTTATATTATTTACGCGTTATTATATATTAATTGAAACCAAAGTGATTCAGTGGCAGGGATACGTAGTGGTAACCTCAAAGACCTGGGTTCAAGTCCCAGGTCTGTATATTTGCTATATTATTTTTCAAATCAAATTCACATGCAGGCTTAACACTAAGGTTCACCATGCACATTCAACAATCACCATCCACGCGTCCCAGGAGATCTAATCAAGGGCCAGGATTGGAGAACACCCTGAACTTGAGTCAAACGTATCACACGCTACACCAAAAGTCAATGGACTTGCATGCTTCTTGGGCCAGGCTTTTCACAAAAACACCTCCTTATTTGGGTCAACACCCCACCCTGGTTTGATTATTTATATTTATTATTTTAATTACTATATTATTTATTTTTATTGCTTTAATTAATTAATTTATTTTTTTTTTCTATAAAATATAAAAACACTAAAAATTAGAAAAATACAAAAAATATAATATTTATTTTATAATTATTTTCACAAATTAATATGTAAATAATTTAGTAAATTAGGTTTAACTTTTAATTCCTTTTTTTTATAAATAAAAATCCAAAAAACAATTAGAATTAGGTTAATTAATAGTTTCCACTCTTTTAATTTCTTCCTTTTGTTTCATCATATTATTTATTTATTTATTTATTTTATTTTTTTAATTAAATGTACATAAATTAATTTAGAGTAAATTAGGTTAAAAGTCAATGTTTTCATAATAAATAAAAAAATATTAGAATTAGGGTTTGCCGTTTAATTTAATCTCAATTAATTTCCTTTTTCCATTAAATCTAAAAAAACACAAAAATATCATTCTCATTTAATTTTAATTTTTAAGTCCTTAGTAATTTTAATTATTTGCAAAAAAGGGTCCAACGCCCGTCATTAATCATTTAATTGCGCATTTATTTTATTATCGCTTATTATAATTTTGTAAATATCCCTAAGCCATGTAATTTACTTTTCGCACTTTATTTCTTCGCATTATTTATTTTTCCGCTAAATCGGGTCCGGTTTAATTTTGGCGATGTGGACCCGCGCCATTTGTAATAGTCTAGCTTTATTCCCTCGCAACTTATAACTGTTAAATATGCATGCAAGAATGAATGGACTTAAATTAAAATCAAGCGTAGAACGCGACAAACATGACAAGACAAATAACTGAAACATGACACACGATTCGCACACACCACCCCTAGGGTACGCCTCACTGTTGCCTTTCGAAAGGTGATCGTCGAGTAGAGGATGTCTTAGTAAGTCCTCATGATCCAGGAATCTGGCATGAGGGTAGCTTCTAAGGTGTCTTCCCATTGCTCTGGTGATCACCACGTCCCTAAAACTCGAATTGACCCGAACACCTCCAACGGTGGTGCTACCTACCTCTCAATGGTGGGATGGCACTACTTTAAAGGACATCTACACAGACGAATTCCTTAGGGTAGGTAGGTTCTCAAGGATACTTGCTCTAATCTCAAAACAAACTCAAAAAGACTTTTCACACTGACACTTTTCAAAAGCTTTCAAAACAAACTTTTCAAACACTCTGACGTATGAGTCGAACTGAAATTTTTCAAAGAAACTTTTAAAACCCACATTGAAAAGCACGCAAAACAATTTGAAAACATATGAGCAAGTATCTAAGAGCCCATGGATAACCATGGATAGAAAGGGTGCTAACACCTTCCCTTTCTATAATCTACCTCCCGAACCGAGAGCAATCTCTTTAAGGAATTTTTCTGTGCTTTTGTCCTTTCCATTTGGAGAAAATAAAAGACGGTGGCGACTCTTGCTTCCGCGACATTTCGCGAACCAGCGTTAAACTGTTGTACCCCAAAATTTTCCCTCCCACATTCATCAAGAAATTGCCAAGTCAAGGTCACAAAAGTCCCCCAGGGTTGTGCAGCTCAACTGTCTCCTATACAGTCAAAACTAGGGTTTGAGTTCTGGTCAAGCAAATGAACTTTTCAAAGGCCCAATCAAGTCTCATATGCTTACAAAGATGGTCAAGTATCCTCATGTCAAGTTTCAAGACATTCAGCTCAAGATTGCACAGTCAAAACCCTAAATTGCACTACAGTCAACTGTAGGGGCAAAATGGTCATTTGACAGTCAAAAGTTCAAATTTTTGGTCAATATATCATTTTGAAGCCACAAACATCATTTGATCAATGCTTGATCATGATTCTCAAAATTTGGCTCAGAAATCATCAAAGATGCAAAAGTTGCTATATTTGGACAGCTGAAAAAGTCAACTGAAATTGACCAGAGCATAACTTTCACATGGATTATCAGAAAAATTCCATCCAAAGCTCATTTTGAAGAGAAAGACATTTCCTACAATTCATCTTCATATTCCAAGTCCAAGAAATGCTCTCACAAAAAGTTATCAATTTCAACATTATAGGTCATTTTCAAAAGTCAACAAAAAGTGACTTTAAGTCAAAGGCCATAACTTGAGATTGGTAAATCAAAATGACATGGGACCAAAGGCATTGGTTAAAGGACTCAAAGACCTTTCCAAAATGTCCAAGAACATGTGAAAAGCTTAAAAATTGACCAAGTTATGCCTTGTGGAAGTTGGGAAATTTTTAGGAATTTTGAAAAGTCAACATTGATGCAAAAGGCCTAAAAATGCAAATGGGCCCATTTTTCTTCCAAATTTCTTCATGCCAAGCCTATGCACGACCACTAGGCCCAAAGGGAAGTATTCTCATATTTTTTAATTATTTATTTGAATTAATATTAATTTATATTCATTTAAATCATTTTAATTCATGAAAAATATAACCTTAACTTAAAAAATCTTTTTATGCACATTATCATGTCAATATTTCGTGCTTAATGGATTATGGCAAGTTTTGATAAGTTTTGATCAGATTTGAACCAAGTTGCACATGAAAAGATATGAAAAAAGATTTTTCAAAATCAAATATATGAAATCATAATTGCAAGAGATTTTGGTTGAAATTGTTGACCTAATTGCTTCCTTACAAGTATTAGAACAAGACCTAATGGCTAGAAGACTGAAAGCTGCGCATAACACACCTTTGGCATATTGAAATTTTTGACAAAAAAACTCAACACTGAAATCTAGCTTTTAGGACGATTCAAGCTTTGATTTTTGTTTCAATAGCATCCTGAGATATCCCTGAACCTTTCTCAATCAAAAAGAACAAGCCAAACGCATTGAAACGGTACCAAGACCTCAAACTGTGAAGCAAATTTTTCCAAATCGCATATCATTATCTAAGCATCTTTTTGCATTTTTCTTTGTGGATTATTGTTTGTCATGATGTTTCTGTGCTAACCAATATGTTCAATTGAATTTTCGTGCCATATTTATGCTTTCGCCATTGTCAAAAAACTAGGGTTTACAGGTTTCAAATTTGGGGTTTCTCACCCAAGGAACAATTGGGATTCAAGATTGTCACCATTGCATTCAGCGTGTTCTTCTGAATAAAACATATGCCTCGCGAACAATTTATGATGCCTAGAATGCTATTCGCTATTTTCTTGAATCCACCTTAAAACCACGCTGGAAAAACCGTTCCCCTTGAGTTTTGTTTTACAGGGTAGGGAAGGAGACGAAGACGTGTCTGAACCTGATTGGACATTTTGAATTTTCGCGCGAAATTCCAAAGCGTTAGCGTGTTCTCTTTATATTATTTACGCGTTATTATATATTAATTGAAACCAAAGTGATTCAGTGGCAGGGATACGTAGTGGTAACCTCAAAGACCTGGGTTCAAGTCCCAGGTCTGTATATTTGCTATATTATTTTTCAAATCAAATTCACATGCAGGCTTAACACTAAGGTTCACCATGCACATTCAACAATCACCATCCACGCGTCCCAGGAGATCTAATCAAGGGCCAGGATTGGAGAACACCCTGAACTTGAGTCAAACGTATCACACGCTACACCAAAAGTCAATGGACTTGCATGCTTCTTGGGCCAGGCTTTTCACAAAAACACCTCCTTATTTGGGTCAACACCCCACCCTGGTTTGATTATTTATATTTATTATTTTAATTACTATATTATTTATTTTTATTGCTTTAATTAATTAATTTATTTTTTTTTCTATAAAATATAAAAACACTAAAAATTAGAAAAATACAAAAAATATAATATTTATTTTATAATTATTTTCACAAATTAATATGTAAATAATTTAGTAAATTAGGTTTAACTTTTAATTCCTTTTTTTTATAAATAAAAATCCAAAAAACAATTAGAATTAGGTTAATTAATAGTTTCCACTCTTTTAATTTCTTCCTTTTGTTTCATCATATTATTTATTTATTTATTTATTTTATTTTTTTAATTAAATGTACATAAATTAATTTAGAGTAAATTAGGTTAAAAGTCAATGTTTTCATAATAAATAAAAAAATATTAGAATTAGGGTTTGCCGTTTAATTTAATCTCAATTAATTTCCTTTTTCCATTAAATCTAAAAAAACACAAAAATATCATTCTCATTTAATTTTAATTTTTAAGTCCTTAGTAATTTTAATTATTTGCAAAAAAGGGTCCAACGCCCGTCATTAATCATTTAATTGCGCATTTATTTTATTATCGCTTATTATAATTTTGTAAATGTCCCTAAGCCATGTAATTTACTTTTCGCACTTTATTTCTTCGCATTATTTATTTTTCCGCTAAATCGGGTCCGGTTTAATTTTGGCGATGTGGACCCGTGCCATTTGTAATAGTCGTAGATTTATCTTTTCTGCAAACTTTATAACTGTTAACCAAGCATGAAAGAATGAATGTCTTAATAAAATCAAGCGTAGAACACGACAGACATGACAAGACAAATAACTGAAACATGACACACAATTCGCACACACCACCCCTAGGGTACGCCTCACTGTTGCCTTTCGAAAGGTGGTCGTCGAGTAGAAAACGTCTTAGTAAGTCCTCATGATCCGGGAACCTGGCATGAGGGTAGCTTCTAAGGTGTCTTCCTATTGCTCCGGTGATCACCATGTCCCTACAAACTCGAATTGACCCGAACACCTCCAACGGTGGTGCTACCTACCTCTCAATGGTGGGATGGCACTACTTTTAAGGACATTTACACAGACGAATTCCTTAGGGTAGGTAGGTTCTCAAGGATACTTGCTCTAATCTCAAAACAAACTCAAAAGACTTTTCACCAACACATTTTCAAAAGCTTTCGAAGCAAACTTTTCAAACACTCTGACGTATGAGTCGATCTGAAATTTTTCAAAGAAACTTTTTAAACCCACATTGAAAAGCACGCAAAACAATTTGGAAAACACAAATGAGCAAGTATCTAAGAGCCCATGGATAACCATGGATAGAAAGGGTGCTAACACCTTCCCTTTCTATAACCTACCTCCCGAACCAAGAGCAATCTCTTTAAAGGAATTTTTCTGTGCTTTTGTCCTTTCCATTTGGAGAAAATAAAAGACGGTGGCGACTCTTGCTTCCGCGACATTTCGCGAACCAGCGTTAAACAGTCAGTTCCAGATCCACCGATCACAGAACTGGCGACTCTGCTGGGATCTGGAGTTACAAAAGACATGGTGAGTGAGGTGGTAAGTCCTGTTCAGATGTTTCCCTCTCCGACGGTGAGTGAGGTGATAATCTCCTATGGTTCCCTCTCCGACGGTGAGTGAGGTGGTAAGTCCTTTTCAGATGTTTCCCTCTCCGACGGTGAGTGAGGTGATAATCTCCTATGGTTCCCTCTCCGACGGTGAGTGAGGTGGTAAGTCCTGTTCAGATGTTTCCCTCTCCGACGGTGAGTGAGGTGGTAATCTCCTATGGTTCCCTCTCTGACGGTGAGTGAGGTGGTAAGTCCTGTTCAGATGTTTCCCTCTCCGACGGTGAGTGAGGTGATAATCTCCTATGGTTCCCTCTCCGACGGTGAGTGAGGTGGTAAATCCCTTTTCAGATGTTTCCCTCTCCAACGGTGAGTGAGGTGATAGTCTCCTATGGTTCCCTCTCCGACGGTGAGTGAGGTGGTAAGTCCTTTTCAGATGTTTCCCTCTCCAACGGTGAGTGAGGTGATAGTCTCCTATGGTTCCCTCTCCGACGGTGAGTGAGGTGGTAAGTCCTTTTCAGATGTTTCCCTCTCCGACGGTGAGTGAGGTGATAATCTCCTATGGTTCCCTCTCCGACGGTGAGTGAGGTGATAATCTCCTATGGTTCCCTCTCCGACGGTGAGTGAGGTGATAATTCCTTTTCCTTATGGTTCCCTCTCCGACGGTGAGTGAGGTAATAATTCCTTTCCAGATAGTTCCCTCTCCGACGGTGAGTGAGGTGATAATTCCTTTCAGATTATAATTTCCTATAGTTCCCTCTCCGACGGTGAGTGAGGTGATTCCCTTTCAGATTATAATGACCTATGGTTCTCTTCCCGATCCTGCGAAGATGGTATTTCCCACCAAGATTTTCTCAACGAGCGTTGTTGAAGTTAAAATCACCCAAGGTTCTCTTACCATTCATACTAAGGTAGTAACCATCCCTGGTTCATTCATCATCTTGTGAAGCTTCAGACTCAGCTCCTGTAACCAGTCAGGACACATCTATACCAAGCATCTGAACTCCAGTTCCTGCAACGTGTCAGGTACTCATTTTTCTTTTGCAGATATGCAGGTTCTCGCTAAGGAATCTCTTATGCGATCAACATCCAGATGGAATCTATAAGCCCATCACCCTATTCATCAATCCCCAAATGGCATCTGTAAGCCCATTCCATCATCACCGCTACTATGTGAGCGCAAATTTCTAGACACTCTAGTGTTCAATCATCTTCCACCTTCGTATTACGAAAGGCACGTCATCCAATCTGCATCCTCAAGTCTAAGAAGATTGAACGGGGGCAACTGTTGTACCCCAAAATTTGCCCTCCCATATTCTTCAAAGATTTGCCAAGTCAAGCTTCAAAATTCCCCAAGGGTTCCACAGTGCAAAGGTCTCCTATACAGTCAAAACTAGGGTTTGTGTTCTGATCAAGAAAATGAAGTGTTCAAAGGTCCAATCAAGTCTCACATGCCCACAAATATGGTCAAGCATCCTTATATCAAGTTTCAAGACATTCAACTCAAAATTGCACAGTCAAAAACCCTAATTGCACTACAGTCAACTGTAGGGGCAAAATGGTCATTTGACAGTCAAAAGTTCAAATTTTTGGTCAACATGTCATTTTGAAGGAATCTCCTACGCGATCAACGCCCAGATGGCATCTATAAGCCCATCATCCTATCCAGCAATCTCTAAATGGCATCTATAAGCCCATTCCCCCATCACCGTCACTATGTGAGCGCAAATTTCTGGGCACTTTTGTGTTCAATCATCTTTTACCCTCGGATTACGAAAGGCACGTCAGCCGATCTGCATCCTCAGGTCTAAGAAGATTGAACAGGGGTAACTGTTGTACCCCAAAATTTGCCCTCCCATATTCATCAAGAATTGTCAAAGGCCATAACTTGAGATTGGTAAATCAAAATGACATGGGACCAAAGGCATTGGTTAAAGGACTCAAAGACCTTTCCAAAATGTCCAAGAACATGTGAAAAGCTTAAAAATTGACCAAGTTATGCCTTGTGGAAGTTGGGAAATTTTTAGGAATTTTGAAAAGTCAACATTGATGCAAAAGGCCTAAAAATGCAAATGGGCCCATTTTTCTTCCAAATTTCTTCATGCCAAGCCTATGCACGACCACTAGGCCCAAAGGGAAGTATTCTCATATTTTTTAATTATTTATTTGAATTAATATTAATTTATATTCATTTAAATCATTTTAATTCATGAAAAATATAACCTTAACTTAAAAAATCTTTTTATGCACATTATCATGTCAATATTTCGTGCTTAATGGATTATGGCAAGTTTTGATAAGTTTTGATCAGATTTGAACCAAGTTGCACATGAAAAGATATGAAAAAAGATTTTTCAAAATCAAATATATGAAATCATAATTGCAAGAGATTTTGGTTGAAATTGTTGACCTAATTGCTTCCTTACAAGTATTAGAACAAGACCTAATGGCTAGAAGACTGAAGGCTGCGCATAACACACCTTTGGCATATTGAAATTTTTGACAAAAAACTCAACACTGAAATCTAGCTTTTAGGACGATTCAAGCTTTGATTTTTGTTTCAATAGCATCCTGAGATATCCCTGAACCTTTCTCAATCAAAAAGAACAAGCCAAACGCATTGAAACGGTACCAAGACCTCAAACTGTGAAGCAAATTTTTCCAAATCGCATATCATTATCTAAGCATCTTTTTGCATTTTTCTTTGTGGATTATTGTTTGTCATGATGTTTCTGTGCTAACCAATATGTTCAATTGAATTTTCGTGCCATATTTATGCTTTCGCCATTGTCAAAAAACTAGGGTTTACAGGTTTCAAATTTGGGGTTTCTCACCCAAGGAACAATTGGGATTCAAGATTGTCACCATTGCATTCAGCGTGTTCTTCTGAATAAAACATATGCCTCGCGAACAATTTATGATGCCTAGAATGCTATTCGCTATTTTCTTGAATCCACCTTAAAACCACGCTTCAAAAACCGTTCCCCTTGAGTTTTGTTTTACAGGTTGGGGAAGGAGACGAAGACGTGTCCATCAGCCAGTGGTCCATTTGAAATTCGCGCGAAATTCCAAGGGCATTAGCATCTTCTGTTTATATTATTTACGCGTTATTATATATTAATTGAAACCAAAGTGATTCAGTGGCAGGGATACGTAGTGGTAACATCAAAGACCTGGGTTCAAGTCCCAGGTCTGGCCAAATCCTATATTATTTTTCCATTATAAATCCCATGCAGTTTCAGGAGCGCATACGTACCATGGTCCACTCTCATCCATTAGCCACGCGTCCCACATGATCAGATTAAAGGCTAAGATTCAAAGAACGTCATAAGCACCAGTCAACGCGTTGCACATGATCCAGGAAGTCAACCAACGTCCAGCTTATTGGGCCAGGCTTTTCACAAAAAACACCTCCTTATTTGGGGCAACACCCCACCCTGGTTTGATTTTCTTTTCTTTTTGTTGTTTAAATTATTGTATTATATTATTTTTGCTGCTTTAATTAATTAATTTATTTTTTCTATAAAATATAAAAACATTATAAAAATCAGAAAAAGGCCAAAAATAATATTTATTTTATTATCATTATTTTATTAGCATGTAAATAAATTAATTTCAAATTAGGTTTAATTTATATTTTTTCCATAATAAAAATCCAACAAAATAGAATTAGGTTAATTAATAGTTTTAATGTCTTTTGTAATTTTTATTTCTCACAATACTATTTATTTACTTATTTATTTTTATAATTAAAATTGTACATAAATAAATTAGGGTTTAACTTAGATCATATTTTAACTCTTTCTTAATAATTAAAAATATTAGAATTAGGGTTTGCTTTTTTTTTAATTTAATTTCAATTAATTTCTTTTTTTCATTAAATCTAAAAAACACAAAATACCAAAAACATTTAATCATTTAATTTGTAATTCATCATTAATTTTAATTGTTTATAAAAGGGTCCAACGCCCTAGTTTTGTTCAATTCTGTTGTTTTGCGCATTTACTTTATTATCGCTTATTATAATTTTGTAATTGTCCCGAAGCCATGTAACTTTACTTTTCGCACTTTATTTTATCGCTTTATTTATTTTTCCGCTAAATCGGGTCCGGTTTAATTTGGCGATGTGGACCCGCGCCATTTGTAATAGTCGTAGATTTATCTTTTCTGCAAACTTTATAACTGTTAACCAAGCATGAAAGAATGAATGTCTTAATAAAATCAAGCGTAGAACACGACAGACATGACAAGACAAATAACTGAAACATGACACACAATTCGCACACACCACCCCTAGGGTACGCCTCACTGTTGCCTTTCGAAAGGTGGTCGTCGAGTAGAAAACGTCTTAGTAAGTCCTCATGATCCGGGAACCTGGCATGAGGGTAGCTTCTAAGGTGTCTTCCTATTGCTCTGGTGATCACCATGTCCCTACAAACTCGAATTGACCCGAACACCTCCAACGGTGGTGCTACCTACCTCTCAATGGTGGGATGGCACTACTTTAAAGGACTCTTACACAGACGAATTCCTTAGGGTAGGTAGACGACTCATGGATACTTGCTCTCTTCAAAAACAAACAAAAATCTTTTCACCAACACATTTTCAAAAGCTTTCAAAGCAAATTTTTCAAACACTCTGACGTACGAGTCGAACTGAAATTTTTCAAAAGAAACTTTTAAACCCACATTGAAAAGCACGCAAAACAATTTGAAAACACATTGAGCAAGTATCTAAGAGCCCATGGATAACCATGGATAGAAAGGGTGCTAACACCTTCCCTTTCTATAACCTACCTCCCGAACCGAGAGCAATCTCTATAAAGGAATTTTTCTGTGCTTTTGTCCTTTCCATTTGGAGAAAATAAAAGACGGTGGCGACTCTTGCTTCCGCGACATTTCGCGAACCAGCTTTAAAACAGTCAGTTCCAGATCCACCGATCACAGTCAGTTCCCTAAGTTATGTTCTAGTATATGTAAGGAATGATTTAGGTTGGAAAAGCTGTACAAAATCTCATGAATTAATGGTTTTTGATAATTGATTTTGTTAAGAATCTTTTCACATCTTTTTTCATGTTCTTTGTGTCAATTAGGTTCAAATCAATCCAAAACTTTCCTAAATGGGATATGCACGAAATATTGAATCCAAACATGTATAAAAAGATTTGTTTAGGTTAAGGTTATATTTTTCATGTATTAAAATCATTTAAATGAATATAAATTAATATTAATTCAAATAAATAATTAAAAAATATGAGAATACTTCCCTTTGGGCCTAGTGGTCGTGCATAGGCTTGGCATGAAGAAATTTGGAAGATAATTGGGCCCATTTGCATTTTTAGGCCTTTTGCATCATTGTTGACTTTCAAAAATTTCCAAAAATTTCCCAACTTCCACAAGGCATAACTTGGTCAATTTTTAAGCTTTTCACATGTTCTTGGACATTTTGGAAAGGTCTTTGAGTCCTTTAACCAATGCCTTTGGTCCCATGTCATTTTGATTTACCAATCTCAAGTTATGGCCTTTGACTTAAAGTCACTTTTTGTTGACTTTTGAAAATGACCTATAATGTTGAAATTGATAACTTTTTGTGAGAGCATTTCTTGGACTTGGAACATGAAGATGAATTGTAGGAAATGTCTTTCTCTTCAAAATGAGCTTTGGATGGAATTTTTCTGATAATCCATGTGAAAGTTATGCCCTGGTCAATTTCAGTTGACTTTTTCAGCTGTCCAAATATAGCAACTTTGGCATCTTTGATGATTTCTGAGCCAAATTTTGAGAATCATGATCAAGCATTGATCAAATGATGTTTGTGGCTTCAAAATGATATATTGACCAAAAATTTGAACTTTTGACTGTCAAATGACCATTTTGCCCCTACAGTTGACTGTAGTGCAATCTAGGGTTTTGACTGTGCAATCTTGAGCTGAATGCCTTGAAACTTGACATGGGGATGCTTGACCATCTTTGTAGGCATATGGGACTTGATTGGGCCTTTGAAAAGTTCTTTTGCTTGACCAGAACTCAAACCCTAGTTTTGACTGTCTAGGAGACAGTTGAGCTGCACAACCCTTGGGGCATTTTGTGACCTGGACTTTGACAATTCTTGATGAATATGGGAGGGCAAATTTTGGGGTACAACAGTTGCCCCTGTTCAATCTTCTTAGACCTGAGGATGCAGATTGGCTGACGTGCCTTTCGTAATCCGAGGGTAAAAGATGATTGAACACTAAAGTGCCCAGAAATTTGCGCTCACATAGTGACGGTGATGATGAGGGAATGGGCTTATAGATGCCATTTTAGAGGTTGCTGGATAGGATGATGGGCTTATAGATGCCATCTGGACGTTGATCGCGTAGGAGATTCCTTAGCGAGAACCTGCATACCTGCAAAACAGAAAAATGAGTACCTGACACGTCGCAGGAGCTGATTTTAGATGCTTGATATAGATATGTCCTGACTGGTTACAGGAACTGAGGTCTGGAGCTTCAAACGTTGATGAATGAACCAGGGATGGTTACTGCCTTAGCCTGAATGATAAGTGAACCTTGGATGATTTTAACTTCAACAACGCTCGTTGAGAAAATCTTGATGAGGATTACCATCTTCGTAGTGTCAGGAAGAGAGCCAAAGGACATTATAATCTCGAAGGGAGTCACCTTACTCACCGCTGGAGAGAGAACTATAGGAAATTATAATCTGAAAGGAGATATCACCTCACGCTCATGCTGGAGAGGGAAACATCTGAAGAAGGAATTACCACCTCACACGCCGTTGGAGAGGGGACCATAAGAGAATATCACCTCACGCTCATGCCGGAGAGGAGAACATCTGAAGAAGGAATTACCACCTCACACGCCGTTGGAGAGGGGACCATAAGAGAATATCACCTCACGCTCATGCCGGAAAGGAGAACATCTGAAGAAGGAATTACCACCTCACACGCCGTTGGAGAGGGGACCATAGGAGAATATCACCTCACGCTCATGCCGGAGAGGGGAACATCTGAAGAAGGAATTACCACCTCACGCGCCGTTGGAGAGGGGACCATAAGAGAATATCACCTCACGCTCATGCCGGAGAGGAAAACATCTGAAAAAGGAATTACCACCTCACACGCCGTTGGAGAGGGGACCATAAGAGAACTTCTACTGAGTCTTTATCAGAAAAATCTGTTTGGAGTCGATTTAACTGGACTAGAGAAGTCCTTGAAATATGTTTGAGAATTTCAACTGCATCTTTCCTGAAAGGTGAAGGTCAGTTATATGGGATGCATGATATGGATCAAGCAAACATGGATACGATTTATATGATATGATGTGTACATGCATGCTATAATGATGTATGTGATGATTCATGTATGTTTTCGTCTAGGAAAATAAATCCTTGACGGGTGCCGGGAAGTCATATCCTGGGCTGATGTTGAGGAAGAGATTTTGCTTCCGCTGTGGATGATTGTTGCAAGAATACCGGTAGGAGAAGATAACTCCGTTGAGGAATAAACTTGGCAAATGAAATAATTCTGCGGGAGAAAAGATACTCTAGCGATCATACTGGGGAGTGCTACTCTGTGGGGATAGCGTTGCTTTGCTGAGTTGATGAAGATACCTCCGCTGGGGATATCCTTGTTGTGCTGGAAGTGTTGATAGACTTCGCTGGGGGTAGGAAGATACTTTGCCGAGGGCGCTTTTTCCGTGGCTTTTGGCTGAGGATAACCCAGTTATATCCTGTTACGGAAATAACTCTTTAAATCAAGCTGGGACGACGCGTTCGTGCTCTGCGAGGGGTAAGCTTCCAGAATCTACCGGGGATACGCTTACTGCTCGGGGATATGGATTTCAACTTTTCCTGGGGAACTGAATTGGATTCTCCTGGGGAGATTTTGAACTGTAACGTTATAAGTTGAAGGAGGGAACCTGTGTAGGGTTGCCTGCTGATGAGCTCGTGTAAAAACCGCATCTGAAATGGAGAAGGAACCTGGGTAGGATTACTTTGATGATGAGTTCGTGTAAAACTTCGTTTTTGGAAAGGGAGAACCTGTGTAGGGTTTCTTGGTGAGGTAAGTTCATGTAAAACTTTTTGATGAATCGGGGTGAGATTATCTTGAACTAAAATCCATGTAAGACTTCTAGAGGAACCGGGGTTAGGTTACCTTGGGGTAAATCCATGTGAGATTTCTTGACGAACCGGGGTAAGGTTACTGGAGACGAGTCCCTGTGAGACTTCTGGGGGAACCGGGGTTAGGTTACCTTGAGATAGATCCGTGTGAGATTTCTTGATGAACCGGGGTAAGGTTACTGGAATAAGTTTGTGTAGAACTTTGATGAACCGGGGTTAGGTCATCTTGAGATAGGTCCATGTAAGACTCTTGGAGGAACCGGGGTTAGGTTACTTGGATAAGTTTGTGTAAAAACTTTGATGAACCGGGGTTAGGTCATCTTGAGATAGGTCCATGTAAGACTTCTGGAGGAACCGGGGTTAGGTTACGACAGGATAAGTTTGTGTAGAAACTTTGATGAACCGGGGTTAGGTCACTTGTGATAAATCCATGTAAGATTTCTGGAGGAACCGGGGTAAGGTTATTGGATAAGTTTGTGTAAAAACTTTGATGAACCGGGGTTAGGTCACTTGTGATAAATCCATGTAAGACTTCATGAGGAACCGGGGTTAGGTTACTTGGATAAGTTTGTGTAAAAACTTCTGGAGGAACCGGGGTAAGGTTGCTTCGGGATAAGTTTGTGTAAAACTTCTTGATGAACCGGGGTTAGGTCATCTTATGGAGGAGGAGTCTGTGTATGACTTTGTCTGAAGGTTGAGCAGAAACCGGTGTTGGGTTGCATGATTTTGATTAAGTGGATAATTGTCCTGTTTGGTCTCGGACGTTAACCCACGATCTGGAATTTATGAAGGTAGATGGTGATCATCCTTATGTTGATCTTTCCTTTGTACTTTGGTTGACAGAGCAATTGGATCGCCTGGATAACTCATTATTGCCCCTGTTTCGGAGATGAGGGAAGAGGATACCTGTGTGGGTGATTGACAAATCTTCGAGATGCCGGGACATAGTCGTACGCTTTGATCCCTATCTTTTGCCTGGACCGCCCTTTCGGGTTTTCAGTCCACCGGGACACCCATTTTTGCCCAAGCCGCCTTTTCAGGTTTTCGACTTGCCGGGTGTACAGTTTTTTTTTATTTCATCCCTCATTTTGCCCGAACCCTTTTGGTTCGACGGGAAGCCCTTATTTTTGCCTAGGCGTGTCAACCTAGCGGGTCTTTGATTATGCGCAGTATTTTTCGACTATGTCCACGCTCTCCGAATGTAGGGAGTTGCCCCTGTTGGAAGTATTTTGCCATGCCCCAGGTAATGGACAATGCTCCTACTGTGCCCCTTGATTGGAGGTACTTCTGTTCACAAGGTGTTCATCGTGCGAATTTCCCTGTTGTTCAAACAAATAGTCATATGCAAACAAAGTTATTTTAAGAATGCAAAAGTCTATGTCTGTCTTGAATTTTGAAAATGCATTTTTGTAATATAGTGCGATGTCAACTCAATATTTTACAGCAAACCTTCAGGAGTCAGGATACCTTCGTAACAGTATGCTTTCGAACTAACCCATGCTTCAGCTAGGACTTTTAAGGGTTATATCGTGGCCGGGTTCACGGTTTAAGAAACAAAGGATAAAGGCTCGAATTATTTGTACCCACCCGCTCTTCGTGATATTCTCCAAACCTAAACTCAGTTGATCGTGCGTTAGACCTTGTTTGAGTCTTTGCTTTGATATACCACTAATGGTTCAGATATTGATGATTTATTCTGAACAGGTAGTCATTTTTGCTTTGGTTGTAAGACTTCTCGCTTGATTTTTGTTATCCCTTTCTTTTTTGCCTGAACTGTTTCCTTTTTTGGATTTACAGTCAGCGGGATGCCCCAGTTTCATAAGTCCCTTTTACAGGTTTTGACTTCTTGGGCTTTTCGTTTATGATTTTTTTTTTTTGATAATGACTGCCTGTCCTTTTGATTGTTCTGAACCATCACTGCCTTTTGTTTATTTAAGGACCTCTTTGGTGCCATTCGTTATGCACTTGGATCAACTGAGAGAACTACCCTGCCCCAGGTTATGATGAAGGGTTTTGAATTTCGAGAATAGAAACTCCTACTTCTTTGGCTCTGATGGGTTGACGAGGGATTATCATCCTTATAACTCCAGTGTTTAGGAATTGAAACAATGCCTGTACCTCATCAGCGGGGTCTGTTCAAAAGCATACTGTAAATTGTGGTATCGTTTTCGTCATCCTCCCTCAAGAGGCTTAGAATTATTGAGAGTTGATCATCAGAAAAAATATGAAAATAATTTGCATATAGTGAATACGAATATATTACTTCAAAACAGACATGTGCGATGCATTAATGGAATAACAATGTTTAACATGAGTAAATGTTTGAACAAAAGAGAATTGCAACTTGAACATTCGAATGAACAAAACTTTCTCAATCCTAGCCATGTTTTGGCAAGGGAGCAGTGATCACGTGGGGAGTCTTGGGTACTTTAAACTGAATCTCTCCAGCGTCGATCATGTCTTGGATCTTATTTTTCAAGCTCCAACAATCATCTGTAGTATGCCCCGGGCTGTCAGAGTGATAAGCGCAGCGGGCGTTGGGGTTATACTTCGGTGACGTTGTATTTTGGTTCTTCGGAGCTTCTTTTAGCGTTACCAGCTTGGTCTCCAGCAAATGTGGCAATATCTGGGATAAGGTCATGCTGAGCCGAGTGAACTTCCTTCTCTCGCTCTTTTGTTGGTTGTGATATTGAATTTGTGACACTGGAGCCATTTGAGGAACTCTCCCCTTACCTCCTTGTCTCAAAGGTGGTTGAACAATGACTGGCTTTTTACCCTTAGACGTTTGCCCCAGTTGGTTATTCTGAAGCAGTTGGTTGATGAGAACTCCGAGCTCTTCTTGTCTTTGAGCTAACCCTTGAATGGCAATCCCCTGCCCCAGCATTTGGGCTTTCATTATATCCACTTCAGCTTGCAGCTGTTTTAGCCGTTCGTCCTCAGCGCGATTCCTGACCAAAGTCTCCGTGAGAAGTGTCCTTAGCTCCTCCTGCCCCTTGGATATATTCAGGAGGATTTCCCCGAACCGAGTCTCTTGAGCAAGAAAGTCCTGGTTATCTTGTTGGGAAGCCATGGCTGAAATAAACAGCGAGAAGGGTAAGTGACCTGCAAAGAACGGGTACCTGTAATGTAATGATATGTATGATATGCATGCAATGTTTTCAAGGACCTCGCGGGGTAAACAAGAAAATTGTTAGCATTTGAGTTTGGTATCCTGATTGAAGGAACTTCATATTGTTGAGAGCCCTTCATCAAGGGTCAAAGGCTCACCATATCCAGTGGGTCATAGCCCCTGACATCCTTGGCTAGGGCAATCTTCTTCCAGTGTCAAAGCTCGCCATATCAAGTGGGTCATAGCCCCTGACAACCTTGGCTAGAGGAAAATAAATCCTCTTTGCCCCTTGCTAGATGTTTGATTCATCCTGATCTGCATCACAAGCCCTTGAGATCCTTGAAATGGGTTAGGATGTATGCAATGGTATGATGTCATGATGCATGGGGGTAATATGAATAAACCCTGTTATGAGCCCTTATTAAGGACTATAACCAGAAACCTGCAAGAAACTCAAGTAAAACCTGTCATGAGTCCCAGTTAAGGACTAAAAAACAAAACCTGCAAGAAACTCGGTAAACCCTGTTATGAGTCCTAATTAAGGACTGCAAACCAAAATCTGTAAGAAACTTAGTATACCCTGTTATGAGTCCCTATTAAGGACTATAAACAAAACCTGCAAGAAACTCAAGTGTCAGATAACAAGCATGCAAATAGTCAAGTTGGAAGGCACACAAGTCACACAAGACAAGTCCTTAGGGTTTAAGGCCAACATGAGGTCTGGGTAGTACCCTCTTGAAGTTGGTGGGTTCAACCTGTCCTATCAAAGTAACCGGGTTCTAAGGGTCCCAATATCACGGGATTGCTTTCATTGTTCATCGTTTCGATTTAGCCACTGAACTGGCGACCGAAATATTCCAGGAAAGCAACCCTCAATTGAGCGTAGTATCGAGTATCAACCAACCTCGGACTGCACCAAAGTCAGTTATCTCACTACCCTAAAGAGGCCAAGATAGTTCAATTAAGGTTCCTAAGGTCAGTTGATGCTGCACGACACCACGCGGAGGCCCCGTACTCTCCTTGACTGAACTCAAGGGTTACCGGTACACACCAAAGTGCCACATCAACGTAGCAGACTGTTTCAACCATGTCGGTATACCCCGCACAGTTCCCTCACAGCCTTGTTGCTACTTTCTAAGAAGGTATCCCCCAGATCCGGGTTAGGATCTATAGAACTCCCAAGCAACCCACAATTTAAAGCACACAAGGAAAACAATTGAAAACACAGTTATGAACTAGCCCTAAGGTACACCTCACTTTAAGTTTGGTCCCCAGCAGAGTCGCCAGTTCTGTGATCGGTGGATCTGGAACTGACTGTTTTAAAGCTGGTTCGCGAAATGTCGCGGAAGCAAGAGTCGCCACCGTCTTTTATTTTCTCCAATAGGAAAGGACAAAAGCACAGAAAAATTCCTTTTAAGAGATTGCTCTCGGTTCGGGAGGTAGGTTATAGAAAGGGAAGGTGTTAGCACCCTTTCTATCCATGGTTATCCATGGGCTCTTAGATACTTGCTCAATGTGTTTTCAAAATTGTTTGTTTGCTTTTCAATGTGGGTTTTAAAAAAGTTTCTTTGAAAAATTTCAGATCGACTCATACGTCAGAGTGTTTGAAAAGTTTGTTTTGAAAGCTTTTGAAAATGTGTTGGTGAAAAGATGTTTTGATTGTTTTTGAAATTGGAGCAAGTATCCTTGAGAACCTACCTACCCTAAGGAATTCGTCTGTGTAGATGTCCTTAAAAGTAGTGCCATCCCACCATTGAGAGGTAGGTAGCACCACCGTTGGAGGTGTTCGGGTCAATTCGAGTTTTGGGACATGGTGATCACCGGAGCAATAGGAAGACACCTTAGAAGCTACCCTCATGCCAGGTTCCCGGATCATGAGGACTTACTAAGACGTTTTCTACTCGACGACCACCTTTCGAAAGGCAACAGTGAGGCGTACCCTAGGGGTGGTGTGTGCGAATTGTGTGTCATGTTTCAGTTATTTGTCTTGTCATGTTTGTCGTATTCTACGCTTGATTTTAATTTAAGTCCATTCATTCTTGCATGCATATTTAACAGTTATAAATTGCGAGGAAATAAAGCTAAACTATTACAAAGGCGCGGGTCCACATCGCCAAAATTAAACCGGACCCGATTTAGCGGAAAATAAATAAAGCGAATAAATAAAAGTGCGAGAAATTTAAATTACATGGCTTTGGGATATTTACAAAATTATAATGAGCGATAATAAAATAAATGCGAGAAATAAAGAAATTAACAAAATTAGGGCGTTGGACCCTTTTGCAAATAATTAAAAGTTAATGAGAATTAAAAATTAAATGATTAAATGTTTTTTGGTATTTGGTAATTTTAATGAGAAAAAAGGAGAATTAATTAAAATTAAATTAAACGGCAAACCCTAATTATAATATTTTTTATTTATTAAGAAAGAATTAAAATATGACCTAAATTAACCTAATTCATTTATGTACAATTTAAATAGGAAAATAAATAAGTAAATAAATAATATTGTTGTTCTGAAAAAAAGGGAAAAATATTAAAAGGAATAAAAAAAAAATTAATTAACCTAATTCTATTTTGTTGGATTTTTATTAAAAAGAGATTAAAATTAAAACCTAATTAACTAAATATTGACATATATTAATTTATGAAAAATAATTATAATAAAATAAATATTATATCTTTTGTGTTTTTCTGATTTTTTTTATAATGTTTTCATATTTTATAGAAAAAAAATAAATAAATTAATTAATGAAAGCAATAATATAATAATTAAAACAATAAAAATAAATAATCAAACCAGGGTAGGGTGTTGCCCCATTATGGAGGTATAGGCCTGGTAATCTGGCCCAATAAGCATGCAGATCCATTGACTTTTGGTGTAGCGTGTGATACGTTTGACTCAAGTTCAGGGTGTTCTCCAATCCTGGCCCTTGATTAGATCTCCTGGGACGCGTGGATGGTGATGGTTGAATGTGCATGGTGAACCTTAACGTTAAGCCTGCATGTGAATTTGATTTGAAAAATAATATAGCAAATATACAGACCTGGGACTTGAACCCAGGTCTTGAAGGTCATAAGTGTTAGTCCCTGCCAGCTGAGCTAAGCGAATTCATTTAATATATAATACATCATAAATAATATAAAAGAAAAACAACGCTAACTGATGAAACACGCGCGAATTTCAAAAGGACCTATCACATGGTGACACGGGGTCATCTTCTTCGCTTTCCTGAAACAAGAAACTCATGGGCAACGGTTTTCTAATTGTGGCTTTAGGGTCTCTACAAAAAAATAGCGAATAGCCCCTCGTGGCTCATAAATTGAGCGCGAGGGTGCTATACTCTTCGTCTCAATCTGCTGAAGCTATTGGCATGGGTCTGGAGGCGTAATTTTTCTTTTACACAAAAGCCCCAAATTCGAAACCTGCAAAACCTAAAAATCGCCTATGGTGGAATCGCGTATATGCCACAAAAACTCAATTGAATATAATGGTTAGTTCACAAACTTCATTGTAAGCAATAATCCACAAAGAAAAATGTAAAAAGATGCTTAGATAATGATATGCGATTTGGAAATTTTCAAGGTGCAGTCAAGGTTCTTGATACCAATTCAAGGTGTTTTTGTTGATGTTAATGGTTGGCACGCGTTCAGAATCACCCAAGGAAGCTATTGCAATTGGTTTGATGCCTTGAATCGCCCTATAACCTTGATTTCAGAATTCAACTTTTTGAGGATTTTTTCAAGTTTGTATATTGAGTTTTTGCGCAGCTTGCAGTCTTCTAGCCATTAGGTCTTGTCCTAATACTTGTAAGGAAGCAATTAGGTCAACAATTTCAACCAAAATCTCTTGCAATTATGATTTCATATATTTGATTTTGAAAAATCTTTTTTCATATCTTTTCATGTGCAACTTGGTTCAAATCTGATCAAAACTTATCAAAACTTGCCATAATCCATTAAGCACGAAATATTGACATGATAATGTGCATAAAAAGATTTTTTTAAGTTAAGGTTATATTTTTCATGAATTAAAATGATTTAAATGAATATAAATTAATATTAATTCAAATAAATAATTAAAAAATATGAGAATACTTCCCTTTGGGCCTAGTGGTCGTGCATAGGCTTGGCATGAAGAAATTTGGAAGAAAAATGGGCCCATTTGCATTTTTAGGCCTTTTGCATCAATGTTGACTTTTCAAAATTCTTAAAAATTTCCCAACTTCCACAAGGCATAACTTGGTCAATTTTTAAGCTTTTCACATGTTCTTGGACATTTTGGAAAGGTCTTTGAGTCCTTTAACCAATTCCTTTGGTCCCATGTCATTTTGATTTACCAATCTCAAGTTATGGCCTTTGACTTAAAGTCACTTTTTGTTGACTTTTGAAAATGACCTATAATGTTGAAATTGATAACTTTTTGTGAGAGCATTTCTTGGACTTTGAATATGAAGATGAATTGTAGGAAATGTCTTTCTCTTCAAAATGAGCTTTGGATGGAATTTTTCTGATAATCCATGTGAAAGTTATGCTCTGGTCAATTTCAGTTGACTTTTTCAGCTGTCCAAGTATAGCAACTTTTGCATCTTTGATGATTTCTGAGCCAAATTTTGAGAATCATGATCAAGCATTGATCAAATGATGTTTGTGGCTTCAAAATGATATATTGACCAAAAATTTGAACTTTTGACTGTCAAATGACCATTTTGCCCCTACAGTTGACTGTAGTGCCATCTAGGGTTTTGACTGTGCAATTTTGAGCTGAATGCCTTGAAACTTGATATGAAGATACTTGACCATCTTTTTAAGCATGTGAGACTTGATTGGGCCTTTGAAAAGTTCATTTGCTTGACCAGAACTCAAACCCTAGTTTTGACTGTCTAGGAGACAGTTGAGCTGCACAACCCTTGGGGGAATTTTGTGACTTTGACTTTGGCAATTCTTGATGAATATGGGAGGGCAAATTTTGGGGTACAACACAATGATATCTACATTTTTACTGCAGAATGTATTCACAAAGTATGCTTATATCAAGATATTGAAGTTAGAAAAATTACCTCTTGCAGAGGGGTTCGTGTATGGAGTTTGAGCAATCTTGGAGGTGTGATGATGATCTGGTTAGCTTTCCTGGACCTCCCTGAGTGTGTTGCAACTCTTACTTTGCCTTGAAAGTCCCTAAATCTTCCTACTCAAGTCCAACTGCAAGCTTGAATATTGGAAATGGTGGATGATGAAAATGGAATTACAGAAGTGTAAAAGGTGTTGGGATCACTTTGATATGATGTATGGAGGGTGTATGGTTGATTAGATTTGAAAACGCATGAGTGGTTTTTGATTTTGGTGTTTGAAGCTCAAAACTATGTTTTCTGGCCAGTTACGTGTTGCATGATGTTTAGGAGTGCTTGAGAGGGTCTGAGCTTGTGTCTTTGGTTGCAAATAGTCTCTATAGTTATACGAAACAGGTTAGAGGGCTTGAAGTACACAGATGTATGAGATATAGGGTTATAGCTAGGTTGCTTTGTTTTGAAGTAAAATGGAAAACAAAATCTCAATATGCGGTACAAGCTATGTAGAATGGTTGAATCACTTTAAACACGCCTCTTCTGAGTTGCTAGGTTGAGTGTGTGCAAAAGGAGCCATTGAGAGGCTCAAGAAGGGTTGACATTTGCAAAAGCATGCTTTTCCAAAATGGAAGTCTTGCCTTTCTTCCTAAAATGGTAAGTCAACTAAGATAAAGCTTGGATTTAATGGATAATAGCCATAAAGTTTGTGTAATATTCTGATTATGGAGAGATTTACAAGCTTATAGGTCTTCAAAGCAAGATTGAAAGGCATGGCTATGAGATTTGAATTCTTGTTCATCACAAAAATGACTTATGATTCAAGTTTGTGAAGCCATCTTCATCTCTTCGAAACATCCAGCTCAAGCATGATCTCTTCAAGTTCTTGGACATTTTGGAAAGCTTGAAACATTGTCTACAACCTCTTTTAATCACTTTTGCTAAATCAAATTGGAACTAGGTGAAAATTGGACAAGAAGTTAGGTCAAAAATCTGCCCAAACTAGGTCAAATTTTCACTGTGTTTTTAAAAAAAGTGCATGACTTCATGAATTTATAACTCAAAATCCAAGCACTTCTAAGACTTGATCAGTAAAGAAAAGTTGTAAATCTCATAAAGATATACAACTTTCATGTTGGAATTTTTCTTTGAATCATCTTGTATCTTGGTGAAAAATTGGCATGAAGTAATGAAATTGTCATGTATAAAACACTTAGGAAAATTTCTAAGTCTTGAAAATTTTGACTTTTCACATTGACTTTTGACTTTCTTGATTTCTTGATGATAAAGCTTCATATTTTTGAATGTATTAATGAATTTTGATCTTTGAGATTAAATCTTGATCAAAAAGTCAAAGTTTGACTTTTTGTGCATCAGTTGACTTTTCATCAGTTGATCAATTTCAACTATAAATCCATTGATCTTGAGGAATGTTTTGAACTATGAAATTAGGTCAACATGTTGTATTTGAATCCTTGAGATTATTCTTCAAGCCATTAGATCATGTATTAGGTCAAAAGTCACTGATCAGTCAATTATAGTCAAAACCCTAATTTTGACCATTTTACCCCTTTGGTAAATTGAGTTTGACTATAGTTGACTTTTTACCCAATACAGATGATTTTCAGTCATCTGGTCAATTGACTGAGCAAATTTATGATTCAAGACTTGAAAGTTGACATGAGTATTCTTGTAGGTCTATAATGATCCATGAAGGTCATTTGAGGCATTAGAAGTCCAATTATCATTGTGACAATCAAAACCCTAATTTGAGGCATCAGTGTTTAGGAGATGGTTTAACCTAGTCAACACTTGTGCAAGCTTGAGTTATTGGAGATCTTGTGTGAAATTTCTTGAGAAAAGAGTGGGATAATTTTGGGGTACAACATCTGCCCCTATTCAATCTTCTTAAACCTGAAGAGGTAGATTGGTGAGTACGCCATTCGTGACTTAAAGGTGGAAGATGATTGAACACTAGAGTGCCCAGAAATTTGCACTCACTGATGCACGGAGTAATGTGTTAGTTGATTGCGTCAGAAATAGGCCTAAAGATTCTATTGTACCTTAAAATTTTCCCTCTCATTTATCAAACATTTTCTCACAAAATCTCATTTGGTTCCAGACTGCACAAGGTTTCATCAGCTCAAGACATCTCATTAAGCACTGATGACTGAAATTAGGGTTTGAGATTTCACAAGGATAATTGAACTTTTAATGCCTAATATGAATTTCATGGATCATTATGGACCCTCAATATTACTCATGTCAAGTTTCAAGTCTTGGATCACATTTTTGCTTAGTCAATTGAGCAGTTGACCTAAAAATCAACTGTATTGGGAAAAAAGTCAACTGTGGCCAATTTACAGTCGAACTTCATAATTTTTGATCCATATCAACATTATAAACTCATATGTATCATTTGATCAAGTTTGGACCACAATTCCTCAAGAGATTTGATCAGATCATCAAAAGGGCAAAATGGTCATAATTAGGGTTTTGACTGAGAAAGGGCAATTTCTTATTTTTGACCTAGAAAATGGTTAATTGGTTTGAGGAATGATCTCAAGAGCTCAATTGAATCATTTTGACTTAATGGCATGACTCAAAACATCCTTCAAGATAAATTGATTGATAGTTGATTTTCAGTCAATTGTACACTGAAAAGTCAAACTTTGACTTTTTGGACAAAATCAAGTGTCAAAGATCACAATTCATCAAAACATTTAAAAATATGAAACTTGTTTATCAAGAAATCAAAAAGTCAAGATTTCATTTTGAAAAGTCAAAGTTTCCAAATTTAGAAATTTTTCTAAGTGTTGAAAACTTCATATTTTTTCACAACTTTGAGCCAATTTTTCACCATGATGCAAGATGATTCAGAAGAAACTTTAAACATGAAAGTTGTAGATATCCATGAGATCTAAAACATTTCTTTACACAACTTCTCCTAGAAATTCTTATATCTCAAGTTATTAATCCATGAAGTCATGGTCATGAAACTAAACACTTGGTGAAAATTTTGCCCTAGTTTAGGCAGGATTTTGACCTAACTTCATGGAAATTTTTCGCATAGTTCAAAGGGGAATTTTCAAAAGTGATTCAAAGAGGGGTTATAGAGCAAATTACAAGCTTTCCAAAATGTCTAATAACTCCTTGAGATCATTCTTGAGCAAGGAGAATCGAAGATAGAAAGTTAGGGTTTTAAACTGAAATTATAAGTCATTTTTGTGATGAACAAGAATTCAAATCTCAAGCCTATGCTGCACAATATTGCTTTGCAGGCCTCTAAACCTCAAGATCTATCCCTAATCATAATATTACACTTGCTTTTGAGCTATTATCCATTTGATTCAAGCTTTATCCAAGATAATTTTCCATTAATGGCACAAAGGCACCATTGCCATTTACATAAAGCAAGCTTTATGCAAAGTCAACTTGCATTGAGCTTTGAACTTGTTCCTTCTGCACAAACTTCCTCTACAAAGTAATATAAGTGTGATCGGTGGGAATATAACTGACTGTTTGGGAATGCTGGTTCGCGTTTGCGTTTGTTTTCGCAAAATGTCGCGGTAAGCAAGAGTCGCCACCGTCTTTTATTTTATCCAACAAGGAAAGGACAAAAGCACAGAAAAATTCCTTTTTGCAATATTTCTCGGGTTCGGGAGGTAGATTATAGAAAGGGAAGGTGTTAGCACCCTTTCTATCCGTGGTTATCCACGGGCTCTTAGGTACTTGCTCATTATGTTTTCAAAAGTTTGCTTTTTCTTTGTGTTTGTGGGTCTGAAAAGAGTTTTTGTTTTTGAAGAGAGTGTAAGTGCGAAAAGTTTTATTTTTGTTTTAAAGGGAGAAAATAATTAAGAACATCTACCTACTCAAAAAGGAATTAGACTGTGCAAATGTCCTTTAGACAGTGCTATCCCACTATTGAGGAGTAGGTAGCACCATCGTTGGAGTTTTCGGGTCAATTCGATTAAGGGACGTGTGGTCACTAAAGCAACGTTAGGACGCCTTAGCGGTAACCCTAATATCTTAGATCATTTTATCCGAGGCAACCGTTCCGAGGTAACTTATGATATTTGGACAAGAGGGAGACCTCTAAAACTTCCTATACTCAATGACCACACTCGAGGCAACCAAGTGAGGTGTACCCTAAGAGTGGCATGTGCGAGTGTATTGTTTTTCAGTTATATTATCTTTGTACATGTTAATGTTGAGCTACTGTTGATTTTAAATTAAAATTGATCTTGTCATGCATTGCCTATTATTCAAACATCTAACAGTTAATGGTTGCGGAAATTAAATTGCGGAAAATAAATCTAATCTATTACAAGGCGTCGGGTATTTACATCGGCAAAAACAAACCCTTATAAATTAAATTGCGAAAAGTAAATAAAAGCGATAAATAAATAAATAAAGTCCTAAATTAAAAACTATTACATTCCCGAAGCAGTTACAATATTGAAATATGGATCAAAAGTAATGCGCGAGAAAATTAAATCAGAGTGTCTTAGGGTTTTGACCCTTTTTTTTATTAAATAAAGCATATTTTTGTTATTTTTTGAATTAAAAATTAATCTAAATTAATAATTGAATTAATTAATTAAATGAAAATATTTTTGGGTTTTATTTTGATTAAGGAAATAAAATAAGAATGATTAAAAGATATTAAAACCTAATTCTAAATTAATTTTAATTTATTGCAAAAAGATATTAATGTTAAACCTATTTAAACTAAATAAATAAATTAATTTTTATTTACAAAAATAAATAATAAAATTAATGGAATTAATAAAAATATATTTTTTGGTTTTCTGATTTTATGAAATAAAAGTTAATTGGTTAATTTTTTAATTAGGAATAACAAAATAAAATAAATAAATAAAGAAAATGTTAAAGAAAAGAAATAACCACAAGGGGGTTTTGGGCCTGAAGAGGGTGTTTGAATTGCAATCCCAGGCCCAATTTCGCTCCAGCCTGTTTGACCTTCTGGATCACCCAAATGCCTGTTGACTTGGGACCATGGTGGTCCTCCATCCTGGGCCACTGGATCTAAATCTGGAACCACCTGGCACATTGATACCTGAGGCATATTGTTGTACCCCAAAATTTGCCCTCCCATATTCTTCAAAGTTTGTCAAGAATCATCTTCAAATGGTTCAAGATTTCTCAAGGGTTGCACACTTCAAATGCCTCCTAAGCCAGCTGAAACTAGGGTTTTGGTTCTTTCAAGGAATTTGAGGTTTTCAATGGTTCAATCAAGTCCCATAGGCCTATATACATGCTCAAGCACCTACATGCCAAGTCTCAAGACTCACAGTGCCAATTTGCACAGTCAAAAGCCCTATTTGCTCTACAGTCAACTGTAGGGGTAAAATGGTCATTTTGCAGTCAAAAGTCAGAATTTTTGGTCAACATCTTATTTTGAGCTCACAATCATCATTTGATCAAGTCTTGATCATGATTCCACAAGCATGGCTCAAAAATCATCAAGATGCAAAAAGTTACTATTTTTGGACAGTAGAAAAGTCAACTGTATCTTGACCAAGGCATAACTTTTTCATGGTTCATCAGAAAAATTCCATCCAATGCTCATTTTGAAGGGGATGACATTTCACACAATCCATCTTCACATTCCAAGTCCAAGAAATGCTCTCACAAAAAGTTATCAATTTCTACATTATAGGTCAATTTCAAAAGTCAACAAAAATGCACTTTAAGTAAAAGACCATAACTTGAGATTGGTAAATCCAAATGACATGGGACCAAAGGCATTGGTTAGAGGACTTCAATACCTTTCCAAAATGTCCAAAAACATGTTCATATGATCAAAATTGGGCAAGATATGCATTGGAGAAGTTGGGAAATGTTTGTGAATTTGCAAAAGTCAACTTTGCTCAAAACATTTTGTTTTTGCTAATGGGCCTCAAATTTCTTCTTGAAACTTTATCCAAGGCCTATGCACGACCCATCAAGCTTAAATTGAATTATTTTCTTTTTTTAGTTAATTAATTGGATTTTTAATTGATTTTAATTCATTTAATTAATTTAAATTGTAGGAAATTCAAAGATATGGTTTTTCAATCTTTTGGTGAAGCAAATGTGGTCAAGATATGCTGAGAATTTCGTGTGCCAATCAAAGGGATAAAAATCTCCAAGTTTGGCAAGTTTCTTCAATCAAAAAGATTCAAAAAGATGTGATTGCAAATCAAATATTTAAACCATCATGCAATGGATTTTTTGTGCAAGATTTAACCTAATTCTCTTCTACTATATATACACAAGCAAAACTTAATGCCATGGACGTGAATTTGCTGCAAGAAAGCCCTAACCATATTGAGAAAATTCAAAGAAAACTCAAAACTGTTTTCCAGGTTCCAGCATGATTCAAAGCAATTGGTGGATTCTAATACATTGCTGGAACTCTCAGGGACGTTTTGCAATCAAAACCAAGCCTTAAAGCTACAGAAATCCTCAAGAACGGTCCCACAGTTTGCATACTTTTTTTCATAATCGAAATTCATGATTCATGCATCATTAACATGATTTCTTGTTTGTTTTGTGTTGCTAGAACTCACAGGAAACTAATGGCATAGTTTAATTGGATAATAGTGTACAGAATCACAAGTTACCATTGGAGAAGTTTAGGGTTCATAAACCTTGAATTTGGGGATTCAGTAACCAAGCAAAATTGGGATCTCTAAGGCATATGGTTGAGACCGTCAGGACAAGACGAACGCATAGCCACCCTCGCGAAAAATTTATATTGAACACAGATCTATTCGCTATTATTCCTCATGTTAAATTGTGGGGGTTAAAAACCCCCGCTATCTATTTGTTATTTACAGGCATCAGCGAAGGAGATGAAGACGTGTAAGCGTGTGGTTGGAGCATTCAAAAAAGGCGCGCGTTGATTTGTTTTTCCAGCATATTAAGTGTTTTTTATATATTATATTTATTAGTCATTATACTAACAAAGGCGTGCAGGTGGCTCAGTGGATGGTGTGCTGGCTGTGAATCATTGGGACCTGGGTTCGAATCCCAGGTCCCCAAAAATAATTGTTTCTTATTTTTCTTAACAAGATCCTATGCAGGCTTCCAAAGGATGAACATCATGTCCCTCACGCCTCAGCATGCCAAGTGGCCACATCCGTTAATCCAATGGTCAGGATGGGTAGACCACCATGTTCCCAGTCAACTATGCCATGGATTATCTCAAAAGTCAGAAGGGCTTGATTGTTAATGGGCCTGAGAAATTGCTTCTTCACCCCCAAAGCTGGCCCATCACCCCCTGGTTTCTTTATTCTTTTTCTTTTCTATTTTAATTTCTATTTAATTATTTTATTAATTACTATTATTATTAGTTAATTAACTCACAAATTAATTATTTTCATAATAAATTCAGAAAACTAAAATATTATTATTATTATTATTATTTAATTAATTTCACTATTAATTCATTATTTTTGTAAATAAATTCTAACATAAATTAATTTAGTTAATTAGGTTAACTTTGACTTTTTTCACAATAAATAAAATCAATCTAGAATTAGGGTTTTTCTTTTGACAATTTTAATCCTTTTTATTTTATTTTCATTAAAACATAAAAAACTTAAAAAACATTTCTTTTATTTAATTAATTAGGATTAGGTTTAATTAATTGCAAAAAGGACCAAAATTCCATTCTTTTCTCAAAAAGGGTCAAAACCCTAAGACTTTTCCCGATTCAATTTTGATTCGCGCATTATTATTTTTGATCATTATTGATGTAACTGTTCCGAGAATGTAATAGATGATTAGGACTTTTATCTCTTTCTTTATTTTCTCGCATTTATTTTCCAAGGTTTATGTTTTTGGCGATGTAAATACCCGACGCCTTGTAATAGCGTAGATTTACTTTCCGCAATTTATTTCCCGCAAATTATTAACGGTTAACTATGCATGACAAGACTTTCCTGAAAATTAAAATCAACTCGTAGCTCACAATAACATGTGCAAAGATAATTTAACTGAATCCTGACACACTCGCACATGCCACTCCTAGGGTACGCCTCACTTGGTTGCCTCGACGTGGTCATTAAGTATAGAGTGTTTTAGAGGTCGCCCTCCTGTCTAAAGATTCAAGTTGCCTCGAAACGGTTGCCTCAGATAAAAAGGATCTAGGACATTAGGGTTACCGCTAAGGCGTCCTACTATTGCTTTGGTGACCACATGTCCCCTATAATCGAATTGACCCGAATAACTCCAACGACGATGCTACCTACTTCTCAATAGTGGGATAGTACTGTCTAAAGGACATTTACACAGCTTAATTCCTTAGAGTAGGTAGATTTCTCCTGGGTACTTGCTCTTTCAAAAAACAAAAACAACTTTTCGCACTTACACTTTCAAACAAAAGTTTTCAAACAAACACTTCATACACTCTTGAGGACAGATACAAGAGTTACCTAGAAGTTTTCAAACAAACATTTTCAAAACCCACAAACACAAGAAAAGCAAACATTTTTGAAAACATAGTGAGCAAGTACCTAAGAGCCCGTGGATAACCACAGATAGAAAGGGTGCTAATACCTTCCCTTTCTATAATCTACCTCCTGAACTGAGAAACATCTCGAAAAGGAATTTTGCTGTGCTTTTGTCCTTTCCTTGTTGGAGAAAATAAAAGACGGTGGTGACTCTTGCTTACCGCGACATTTCGCGAACCAGTATTTCAAAACAGTCAGTTCTATTTCCACCGATCACAGAACTGGCGACTCTGCTGGGGAATATTAAAAGTGAGGTGTACCTTAGGATTAGATCGTTCTATGTTTTCAATTGCATGCTTTGTTTGATTTATAATTGTGGGCTTGCATCGGAGTTTCATAGATCCTAACCCGGATCTGGGGAATACCCTTTTGGTAGCATTAAACTGTGAGGGACCTGTCCGGCATAGACCGACACGGGTGAAGCAGTAGCTACGTTGGTGTGACACCTTGGTCTGTATCGATATCCCTTGTGTTAGAACGAGGAGAATATGGGTCTTCTGAGGAGTCATTAAGCACCAACCGACCTTAGAACCTTAAATTGACCCAACTTGGCCATAGAATAGTAGCAGTATGCTACACTCATTGAGGCTAAACTCTTGCGATGGTTCCGGCTGCAAGAAAAGATTGCGAAGCTGGAGTTATGACCGATTGAGGGTAGTCAGTGATATTGAGATCCTCTAGAACCCGATTACTATTGATAGGACATGTTTTGAGCCAACTAAAGAGGGTAATACCTAAACTTCATGCCAGCCTGAAATCTAAGGGCTCTTCTGTGTGACTTGTGTGCCTTACCATGTTTTCCCTTTGTAAATACTTGTGGTGTGCCTTTATCATAACATCATAGCATCATAACATTGCATACATTTTGCATAAGGACTAACCTGCATACATCTTGCATAAGGACTAATCCATTTCAAGGATCCCAAGGGTTTGTGATGAAGGTCATGATGAACCAACTGTCTAGCAAGGGGCAAAGGGGATTTATTTTCCTCTAGCCAAGGTTGTCCAGAAATCCAAGCACGATAGCTTGAGTCAGGGGCTATGACCCACTCGATATGATGAGCCTAACTCTTGAAGAAAGACTCTCAACAACATGAAGTTCCTTCAATCAAAGCTACCAGATTCAAATTCTAACAAGTTTCTTTGTTTACCCCGCGAGATCCTTGAAAACATTGCATGCATATCATACATATCATTGCATTACAGGTACCCTTTTACAGGTCACTCATCTTCTTCGCTGTTTATTTCAGCAATCATCATGTCTTCTGAACCTTCCGCTGAACAAGCTATCAAGGCCCTCCAGGCCCAGAATGCCCAGTTCCAAGAGTTGGTTATGAGCCTAGCCCAGGGTCAACAGGATTTGAAGACTCTGATTCTGAAAGAGAGGAAGAAGAAGAAGAAGGGGACCGTCCTGTTCAACACTGGACGCAAATTTGGGAATGGATTACAAAATGAGGTTGATCTGACTACTTCCTCTGTAGGGAAAGACAATCCCCAAGAGAGAAGGGTTCCTAGTCCCGTGGTCTCCGACAACGAGACGGATTATAATGATGAACAGTACCCTCCTGCTGAGGATAAGTACAAACAGCTAGAGCACCGCTTAAGTGCTATGGAGATTCAACATGTGCCCGGGTTGGACTTTGGAGACCTAGGCTTATCCTCTGGGGTGGTGATCCCACATAAGTTCAAGGCACCTGCTTTTGCGAAGTACGTCGGAGCTTCCTTCCTAAAGCTGCACCTCCGGTCATATGTAAGGAAGATCCAACCTTACACTGCTGACAAGAATTTGTGGATCCATTTCTTCCAGGATAGTCTTTCAGGGACTCAACTCGAATGGTTCTATCAGCTGGATGGAGCCGGCATTCGTAACTGGGAGGACTTGGCTAATGCGTTTTATAAGCAGTATCAGTATAATTCCGACCTCGCTCCTACTCGTACCCAACTCTAGGGTATGTCACTAGGGACGGGTGAAGGATTTAAGGAGTATGCACAAAAATGGAGAGACCTGGCTGGAAGGGTGCAACCACCTTTAACTGACCGTGAGCTTGTGGATATGTTCTTGGGGACCCTGTCTGGTCCGTTCTTCAATCATTTGATCGGAAAATCTTCAGCCGGGTTTACAGACCTTATCTTGGCCGGGGAAAGGATTGAAGCTGGCATCAAAAGCGGGAAGATTCAAGAAGCTACACCTTCTGATGCTCAGAAAAAGCCCTACCATGGAAAAAAGGAGTCCAATGCCGTGTATGGTAAAAAGAGTCGTCATGATCAACATGTAGGGGCAACCCAGATCTCTAATCCCATGCCTGCTCAACAAGGACAGGGGCATCAACGTAAGGAGGTCGCACCTAAAAGACAATTCACTAAGATCAACATGTCATTGGCTCAAGCGCTACAGCAGATGTTGAAGGCAGGGCTGATTACATTAAGGGCTCCTCTCTGGAATCCAAACACTTCCGCTCCTACCTATCATCCCAATGAAAGGTGTGCATACCACTCTGACAGTCCGAGACATGACACAAACAACTGCTGGGCCCTGAAGAACAAGGTTCAAGACATGATTGATGCCAAGGAAATCCAGTTTGATCCTCCGGAGACCTCAAACATAATCACTGCTCCTATGCCAAATCATTGAAGGCTTTTGTTTATTTGAATTTCCAAGTTGTATTTTTTCTTTGCTTATACAAACAATTATTGTCATGTCAAACTCTCTTATTTCATTAATGCATTACACGTGTCTGTTTTGAAGTAATTGTGTTCACTATGCTTAAAACTACTTTCATTTTTTGATGTTCAACTCTCGATTAAAAAATTCTAAGCCTTTTGAGGGAGGATGACGAAAACGATACCACGATCTTTACAATATGCTTTTGAACAGACCCCGCTGATGAGGTACATGCATTGTTTCAAATCCTAAACAGTGGAGTTATAAGGAAGATAATCCCTAGTCAACCCCTTTGAGCCAAAGAAGTCGGAGTTTTTCTTTTCAAAAATTAAAACCCTTAATCATAACCTGGGGCAGGGTAGTTTTCTCAGTTGATCCAGGTGCACAATGAATGGCATCAAAGGAGTCCTTCTGAAACAAAAGATAGTGATGGTTCCGTATAATCGTCAAGACAGGCAGTCATTATCTCTCAAAATAGAAGCCCAATAAGTCAAAACCTATGAAGGAGACTTACAAAAAACTGGGGCATCCCGCTGACTGTAATCATAAAAGAAACAGTTCAGGCAAAAAAAACAGGGATAATGAAATCAAAAAGAAAGAGGTCCTACAAACCCTCAACAAAAAAAATGACTGCCTAGTCAAAATAAACTATCAGTATCCGAACCATCACCGGTATATCAGAGCGAAGATTCAAAAAAGATCTAATGCACGATTAGCTGAGTTTAGGATCGAAGAACATCACGAAGAACGGGTGGGTACAAATAAAATTTGAGCCTTTATCCTTTGTTTCTTAAACCGTGAACCAAGCCACGTTACAACCCTTAAAAGTCCTAGCTGAAGCACGGGTTAGTTCGAAAGCATACTGTTACCAAAGGTATCCTGACTCCTGTAGGGCTTGCTGTAAAATCTTGAGTTGACATCACATTTTACAAAAATCACTTGTTTTATTGAAAACTGCATTTTCAAAAAAAAAAACTTCAAGACAGACATAAGCTTTGCATTCTTAAAATAACATTGTTTGCATATGACTATTTGTTCGAACAACAGAGAAATTTGCACGATGAATATCTTGTGAACAAAAATCTTCTCAACAAAAAAGATCACCTCAAGTGGAAAAACATTTCCAATCAAGGGGCAGACATGATCAGTTTCCATCATCTGGGGCAGTCAAGTCAAGATTCAAGGAATCTCTCAAGACGCCAAATAGCCAGGGGCAAATCTCCGCCTGGGACACTTGGGGCATTGGACGTGAATTCCAGCAACGAATCTTGCACGATCAAACATCGTCTGGTAGTATGGCAATACAACACTACCGACAGTGACAACTCCCTGCATCCTGAGAGCATGGACATAGTCGGAAAAATACTACGCATAATCAAAGACCCGCTAGGTCGACTGGCCTAGGCAAAAATAAGGGCTTCCCGGCGAACCAAAAGGGTTCGGGCAAAAATAAGGGATGAAAATGAAAAAAAATCTGTACACCCGGCAAGTCGAAAACCTGAAAAGGCGGCTTGGGCAAAAAGGGGTATCCCGATGGACTGAAAACCCGAAAGGGCGGTCCAGGCAAAAATTAGGGATCAAAGCGTACGACTATGTCCTGTCATCTCGTCACTTGCCTACCAGAACAAGATTTGTCAATTGGCAGCTATCAAGCACCTCATAGGCTTTCTTCTCCCGCAGAAACTGGGGCAATAAGAATTGCCCGAACTGTGTAGTTCTCTGTCCACCGAGGTACCAAGGTAAGTTCAGCTGAAGAATGTAACCAGGATACCTCCATTCCCTGCAGAGTAAGACAAGATTCAGCCATGCTCTCCCCAAGCAGAGTTGGTCTCCCATCAGCCCTAAAAAGGCACAGTATCCCCAGCAAGTCAGCCATACTCTCCCCCGAGCATAGTTAGTCTACCATCAAGTTGGGTATCCCTAGAAGATCTTAACATTCCCTAGCGAAGTATAAAGATATCCCTCAGCAGCATCCCCGACAGTCTTAATATTCCTCGACAGAGATATAAGATTGTTCCCCGGCGGAATACAAACACCCCAGTGGAGCCATTTCCCCAGTATAGTCCAAAAGTTTCCCCAGGAGAGTTGAATCATCTCCCCAGTAGATTCTAGAAGCTTATCCCCTGCAGAGTACAAATATCTCTCCCAGCCATATTCAGGAGGTTATTCCCCACCAGAGTCTAACTGGGTTATCCTCAGCAAATTACAACGGAAAGATCATCCTCAGTGAAGTTCTTCCTATCCCCAGCGGAGTTCATCAAATTCCCTAACAGAGCTTATCAACGGAATCCCCAGCGGAGCTATCGTTAAAGTCTCAGCGAAGTATCTCTTTCCCACAGAGTAGTTCCCCGCAGAGTAATCTCTTCACCAGGTTTATTCCCCAACGGAGTCATCTTCTCCTACCGGTTTATTCTTGCAATCATCTTCGTTCATCATCCCCAACAGAAACGAAGGACTCTACTCTTCAACATCAGCCCAGGATTTAACGAACTTCCCGACATTTGTCAAGGATTTATTTTCCCAGACGAAGAAACATTCATGAACATCACATTGTCATACATCATGATACATGCATATACGCATCATATCACACGATCTCGTTTATTTTTGAGAACATCATGACATCATGCATTTCATACATCATGACATTGCATGCAACTAATGTTTTGGCCTTTTCAGGAAAAAGTCAAATCAAAAGATGATTACCATTAACTTTTGCAGTTCCAGATCAACACCTGTATCTAGCCAGGAAATATATGTGGACGATTGATTGTAGATTCGATACCTATATCTAGCCAGGAAAGTTATCTACATTGAAGAGATAGAAGAGATAGCTTAGATATGCTCCAGATCCGGATGCTATTCTTTTGCTTATTCATAGTTTCTTTTCAGAAATAGATTAGAGATGCTCCAGATCCAGATGCTATTCTTTTGCTTATTCAAAGTCTTCTTTCAAGAGATAGCTTAGAGATGCTCTAGATTCGGATGCTATTCTTTTGCTTATTCAGAGTTTCTTCCCAGAGATAACTTAGAAATGCTCCGGAACCGGATGTTATTCTATTGCTTATTCCAGACTCCTTCTAGAGATAGTTCAGTTGCGACCCAGGCATGGCGACATTCTGATACTTATTCCAGACTCCTTCTAGAGATAGTTCAGTTGCGACCCAGATATGGCGACATTATGGTACTTATTCCAGACTCCTTCTAGAGATAGTTCAGATGTGACCCAGAGTTGGCGACATTCCGATACTTATTCCAGACTTCTTTCAGAGATAGCCTAGAGATGCTCCAGACCCGGATGCTATTCTATTGCTTATTCAGATTTCCTTTCAGAGACAGCTCAGAGATGCTCCAGACCCGAATGCTATTCTATTGCTTATTCAGATTCCTTCCAGAGACAGTTCAGATACGACCCAGACATGGCGACATTATGATACTTATTCCAGATTCATTCAAGAGATAGTCCAGATACGATCCAGATTCGGATGTCATTCTGTCACTCATTCAGATACAGTATGGATATACCCCAGACACGGCGGTCATTCTACTACTCGTTCAGACGTCAACAATCAGATATAGACCAGATATGCTCCAGACACGGAAGCCATTCTATTTCTCATTCAGATTTAATTATCAATTTCAAATACGGTTCAGATATGCTCCAGACACGGAAGCCATTCTATTTCTCATTCAGATTCAATTATCAATTTCAATTACGGTTCAGATATACTCCAGACACGGAAGTCATTCTGTTACTTATCCAGATCTCAATTTCAAATATGGTTCAGATACGTTCCAGACACGGAAATCATTCTGCTACCCATACAGATCACTCTCTCAAATACCAGTCCAGATACGATCCAGATTTGGATGTCATTCTGCCACTCATTCAAGTCCAGATACAATCCAGATTCAGATGTCATTCTTCCACTCAGTCAAGAACAGTTCAGATATGATCCAGATTCGGATGTCATTCTGTCACCCAAGTTACAATTCAACAAATAATCTCCATATGGCATCTATAAGCCCATCCCCGACAAGATTCTGTCACATCTCCAGATGGCATCTATAAGCCCATCCCCCTATCCATCATCTCTCCAAACGACATCTGTAAGCCCATTCCCGACATCACATTGCTGATACTACACCATGCGAGTGAAAATTTCTGGGCACTCTAGTGTTCAATCATCTTTCACCTTCGGATCACGAAAGGCACGCAAGCCAATCTACATCCTCAGGTTTAAGAAGATTGAACAGGGGCAACTGTTGTACCCCAAAATTTTCCCTCCCATATTCTTCAAAGTTTATCAAGAATCATCTTCAAATGGTTCAAGATTTCTCAAGGGTTGCACAGTTCAAATGCCTCATAAGCCAGCTGAAACTAGGGTTTTGGTTCTTTCAAGGAATTTGAGGTTTTCAATGGTTCAATCAAGTCCCATAGGCCTATATACATGCTCAAGCACCTACATGCCAAGTCTCAAGACACACAGTGCCAATTTGCACAGTCAAAAGCCCTATTTGCTCTACAGTCAACTGCAGGGGTAAAATGGTCATTTTGCAGTCAAAAGTCAGAATTTTTGGTCAACATCTTATTTTGAGCTCACAATCATCATTTGATCAAGTCTTGATCATGATTCCACAAGCATGGCTCAAAAATCATCAAGATGCAAAAAGTTACTATTTTTGGACAGCAGAAAAGTCAACTGTATCTTGACCAAGGCATAAATTTTTCATGGTTCATCATAAAAATTCCATCCAATTCTCATTTTGAAGGGGATTACATTTCCCACAATCCATCTTCACATTCCAAGTCCAAGAAATGCTCTCACAAAAGGTTATCAATTTCTACATTATAGGTCAATTTCAAAAGTCAACAAAAATGCACTTTAAGTCAAAGACCATAACTTGAGATTGGTAAATCCAAATGACATGGAACCAAAGTCATTGGTTAGAGGACTTCAAGACCTTTCCAAAATGTCCAAAAACATGTTCATATGATCAAAATTGAGCAAGATATGCATTGGAGAAGTTGGGAAATATTTGTGAATTTGCAAAAGTCAACTTTGCTCAAAACATTTTGTTTTTGCTAATGGGCCTCAAATTTCTTCTTGAAACTTTATCCAAGGCCTATGCAGGACCCATCAAGCTTAAATTGAATTATTTTCTTATTTTTATTAATTAATTGGATTTTTAATTGATTTTAATTCATTTAATTAATTTAAATTGTAGGAAATTCAAAGATATGGTTTTTCAATCTTTTGGTGAAGCAAATGTGGTCAAGATATGCTGAGAATTTCGTGTGCCAATCAAAGGGACAAAAATCTCCAAGTTTCGCAAGTTTCTTCAATCAAAAAGATTCAAAAAGATGTGATTGCAAATCAAATATTCAAACCATCATGTAATGGATTTTTTGTGCAAGATTTAACCTAATTCTCTTCTACTATATATACACAAGCAAAACCTAATGCCATGGACGTGAATTTGTTGCAAGAAAGCCCTAACCATATTGAGAAAATTCAAAGAAAACTCAAAACTGTTTTCCAGGTTCCAGCACGATTCAAAGCAATTGGTGGATTCTAATACATTGCTGGAACTCTCAGGAACCTTTTGCAATCAAAACCAAGCCTTAAAGCTACAGAAATCCTCAAGAACAGACCCACAGTTTGCATACTTTTTTTCATAATCGAAATTCATGATTCATGCATCATTAACATGATTTCTTGTTTGTTTTGTGTTGCTAGAACTCACAGGAAACTAATGGCATAATTTAATTAGATTATAGTGTACAGAATCACAAGTTACCATTGGAGAATTTTAGGGTTCATAAACCTTGAATTTGGGGATTCAGTAACCAAGCAAAATTGGGATCTCTAAGGCATATGGTTGAGACCGTCAGGACAAGACGAACGCACAGCCACCCTCGCGAAAAATTTATATTGAACACAGATCTATTCGCTATTATTCCTCATGTTAAATTGTGGGGGTTAAAAACCCCCACTAACTATTTGTTATTTACAGGCATCAGCGAAGGAGATGAAGACGTGTAAGCGTGTGGTTGAAGCATTCAAAAAAGGCGCGCGTTGATTTGTTTGTCCAGCATATTAAGTGTTTTTTATATATTATATTTATTAGTCATTATACTAACAAAGGCGTGCAGATGGCTCAGTGGATGGTATGCTGGTTGTGAATCATTGGGACCTGGGTTCGAATCCCAGGTCCCCCAAAATAATTGTTTCTTATTTTTCTTAACAAGATCCTATGCAGGCTTCCAAAGGATGAACATCATGTCCCTCACGCCTCAGCATGCCAAGTGGCCACATCCATTAATCCAATGGTCAGGATGGGTAGACCACCATGTTCCCAGTCAACTATGCCATGGATTATCTCAAAAGTCAGAAGGGCTTGATTGTTAATGGGCCTGAGAAATTGCTTCTTCACCCCCAAAGCTGGCCCATCACCCCCTGGTTTCTTTATTCTTTTTCTTTTCTATTTTAATTTCTATTTAATTATTTTATTAATTACTATTATTATTAGTTAATTAACTCACAAATTAATTATTTTCATAATAAATTCAGAAAACTAAAATATTTTTATTATTATTATTATTTAATTAATTTCACTATTAATTCATTATTTTTGTAAATAAATTCTAACATAAATTAATTTAGTTAATTAGGTTAACTTTGACTTTTTTCACAATAAATAAAATCAATCTAGAATTAAGGTTTTTCTTTTGACAATTTTAATCCTTTTTATTTTATTTTCATTAAAACATAAAAAACATAAAAAACATAAAAAACATTTCTTTTATTTAATTAATTAGGATTAGGTTTAATTAATTGCAAAAAGGACCAAAATTCCATTCTTTTCTCAAAAAGGGTCAAAACCCTAAGACTTTTCCCGATTCAATTTTTATTCGCGCATTATTATTTTTGATCATTATTGATGTAACTGTTCCGAGAATGTAATAGATGATTAGGACTTTATCGCTTTCTTTGTTTTCTCGCATTTATTTTCCAAGGGTTATGTTTTTGGCGATGTAAATACCCGACGCCTTGTAATAGCGTAGATTTACTTTCCGCAATTTATTTCCCGCAAATTATTAACGGTTAACTATGCATGACAAGACTTGCCTGAAAATTAAAATCAACTCGTAGCTCACAATAACATGTGCAAAGATAATTTAACTGAATCCTGACACACTCGCACATGCCACTCCTAGGGTACGCCTCACTTGGTTGCCTCGACGTGGTCATTAAGTATAGGGTGTTTTAGAGGTCGCCCTCCTGTCTAAAGATCCAAGTTGCCTCGAAACGGTTGCCTCGGATAAAAAGGATCTAGGACATTAGGGTTACCCCTAAGGCGTCCTACTATTGCTTTGGTGACCACATGTCCGCTATAATCGAATTGACCCGAATAACTCCAACAACGGTGCTACCTACTTCTCAATAGTGGGATAGTACTGTCTAAAAGACATTTACACAGCTTAATTCCTTAGAGTAGGTAGATTTCTCCTGGATACTTGCTCTTTCAAAAAACAAATACAACTTTTCGCACTTACACTTTCAAACAAAAGTTTTCAAACAAACACTTCATACACTCTTGAGGACAGATACAAGAGTTACCTAGAAGTTTTCAAACAAACTTTTTCAAAACCCACAAACACAAGAAAAGCAAACATTTTTGAAAACATAGTGAGAAAGTACCTAAGAGCCCGTGGATAACCACGGATAGAAAGGGTGCTAACACCTCCCCTTTCTATAATCTACCTCCCGAACCGAGAAACATCTCGAAAAGGAATTTTGCTGTGCTTTTGTCCTTTCCTTGTTGGAGAAAATAAAAGACGGTGGCGACTCTTGCTTACCGCGACATTTCATGAACCAGCATTTCAAAACAGTCAGTTCTATTTCCATCGATCACACATATGATGCTCCACACTCTAGGCGTTTGCACATGAATACCTGAAGCAAAATTATAACAAAGTTTTGGGGGACCTGGGATTCGAACCCAGGTCCCAATGTTCACATGCCAGCGCTCCAACCACTCAACCAAACTGCTTCATTCGTTAGTTAAATATAAAACAAATATTATATATCAAACAATTTAATTATGCCTAGAAAAAATAAAAAAAAGCGCGCTGATTTGAATCAGCCAGTAAGAAGAAGACACGCCTTCGTCTTCTTCGTTGAAAAGGCCAACGTTTTTACCTGCGGATTTTATCCGCAACAGAATCCATGGTTGCCATCTAAAATCACCTACAGGCTTTGGAAACGAGTTCTAAGAACACCATGGTGCTCGTATCCTTCCCCTGATCATCCCTGTACCAATTATTTGCATTGATTTTGTCTGCAATTAAAAACCCCAAAAATAAGATGCACGAACCTTAGAACTGGGCATGGCGTTACAGGCTATGAAAATAAAATTCAGTGATGCCAAAAGTTTCAGAATGCAACACAAAGTATGAATATGCAATTATTTCAATGAAATGATGCAAGAAAATGATTTCACAGTCTCATGTCCAGAGCAAGGTTCGTGGATACTTACAGTGAGTTTCAGGCTATCTTAGGGCTTGGTTTTGATTGGTATAGCTCCACTGGATGTCAAGGAAGAGGGCTATGTCAAGCTTTTTGATTGAATCGGGCTCCAATGTTGTTTTTTATCTCTCACTTTTCAAGCTTTTTCACAAACTTTGTATGGCCGTTTCTGCAGTATTTTGTGCGTCCTTTAGGTCTGCCTCACTTGTGCATATAATGGAATGTGTTTAGGTCAGAATTTGGGCCATAATCCCTATGCATTGAAGGTTTTGAGATTTGATATGATCACCATTGATAAGCTTTCCATAATTGCATCAAATCTGAGATTTTGTGCTTGTTTTGACTTGGCACGAATTTGACTGAGTGTTATATGATACTTGCAAGCTGTAATGACCACAAGAATCTTATTACATCAATTTTTAGATTTTATTTAATTTAATATTGATTAATAATGAATTAAATCAATAAAAATGAAATAAAATAGAAAAATAGATGAATGTATATGAAATTAAATATGGAACACGTGTGTGGCATGACAAGACTATATCAAGTGGAAAAAGTGGGCCCTTTTGTCAAAAATTGGAGTTTTGAGGATAGTTGACTTTTGGCAAATTTGAAAAAATGCCCAACTTCAACAATGCATAACTTCTTCAATTTTGAACTTTTGGAGGTGTTATTGGACTTTTTAGAAACCATGAGATATCCTCTAATCAACCATTTTGGTATCATATCATTTTTATGTTCCATGCTCAAGTTATAAGCTTTGGTAAAAAAGGTGTTTTTGTTGACTTTCAAAAATGACCTATAATGTCCAAATTTATAACTTTTTGTGAGAGCATTTCTTGATCTTGGGGTGTGAAGATGGATTGTAGGAAATTTCATCCTATTCAAAATGAGCTTTGTATGGGTCATTTATCATAAAGTATGAGAAAGTTATGCTTGGTCAAAGTTGAGTTGACTTTTCCTGCAAAACCCTAATTTAGCAACTTTTAAATCTTGATGAATCTTGAGCAATCCTTGATGAATCATGATAAAACCTTGATAAAATGATGAATTATACTTCAAAATGAGAATGTTGACAAAAATCTTGAGGTTTGACTGTATTTAGGACACAGTTGACTTTTGCCCTGGCACAGTCGATTTTTGGGCTTCTTGAGCAATTGACTGACCAAACTTCCTCTGAAAGGCTTGCAATTTGACATGGATGAACTTAAGAACATATTAAGACATTGGGAAACAATTGAGGCCCTTTGGATATGAGGACCTTAATGCAACACAAAACCCTAATTTTGAATTGACTGCCTTAGGAGGTGATTTGACTGTCCAATTCTTGAGCCAACTTGAGCAACTTGGAGATTATTCTTGACATGTCTTGAGGAATATGGGAGGGAAAATTTTGGGGTAAAATAGTCGCCCCTGTTCAATTTTCTTAAACCTGAGGATATAGATTGGCTTTCGAGCCTTTCGTGATCCGAAGGTGGAAGATAATTGAACACTAGAGTGCCCAGAAATTTGCACTCACATGGTGTAGTATCAGCATTGTGATGTCGAGGATGGCTTACATATGCCATTTGGAGATTGTTGATAGGAGGATGGGCTTACAGATGCCATCTGCATGCGTGTTGATCGCATAAGAGATTCCTTAGCGAGAACTTGCATACCTGTTGTTGTAAAAGATTCCGCTGGGGAAGTCTAACTTTTGTTGAGATTTAGGAACTTGCTTGTACTTCAACTGAGAGAATGCCTCGGCTGAGTCTTAAGAACCTGTCCATAATTCAACTTGGGGGAAACATCTTCATCAATATCTAGGAACTGTCTCGTGCTCAATGGAGTATACCGTCGAGGTTATAGAACCTGTCCACACTATGACAGAGGAAAACATCAAGATCTAGGAACTGACTCGTGCTCAATGGAGTATACTGTTGAGGTTATAGTACTCGTCCACACTATGACGTAGGGAAACATCTTCATCAAGATCTAGGAACTGTCTCGTGCTCAATGGAGTATACCGTTGAGGTTATAGAACTTGTCCACACTATGACGGAGGAAAACATCAAGATCTAGGAACTGACTCGTGCTCAATGGAGTATACCGTTGAGGTTATAGTACTCGTCCACACTATGACATAGGGAAACATCTTCATCAAGATCTAGGAACTGTCTCGTGCTCAATGGAGTATACCGTTGAGGTTATAGAACTTGTCCACACTATGACGGAGGAAAACATCAAGATCTAGGATCTGACTCGTGCTCAATGGAGTATACCGTTGAGGTTATAGTACTCGTCCATACTATGACGTAGAGAAACTGTCGAGATTGAGAACCTTATCTGAAATTCAACCGAGGATAATTCAATTGAGATTTAAGAACCGGTCAGGTCTTCGACGTTATTGAGAACCTTAACTGTATCTTTCCTGAAAGGTAAAGGTCAGTCATATGCAATGCATGATATGGATAAGGCAATGATGTTCTCAAAATAAATGAGATTGTATTCGTATGATGCGTATATGCATGTATCATGATGTATGGGGATATAATGTTTTAGCTGGGGGAAATAAATCCCGGAGCTGCTGGAGAATAGAGTTGAGTTCTTCGTTTCTGCTGGGGATGATGAACGAAGATGATAAACCTGTAGGAGAGAAAAACTCCGTTGGGGGAATAAACTGATGAAGAGATTACTCCGAGGGGAATTAATCTGTGGGGAAGAGACGTTCTGCTGAAGATTTTAACGATAACTCCGCTGAGGATTCTGTTGATAAGCTATGTTGGGGATTTTAATGATGAACTCTGCTGGGGATAGAAAGAACTTCGTTGGGGATGATCTTTCAGTCGCAACTCGCTGAGGATAACCCAGTTAGACTCTTGTGAGGATAACCTTCTAAATTTGGCTGGGGAGATTCATTTGTGCTCTGGAGGGGATAAGCTTCCAGAATCTACTGAGTAAGATGATTCAACTCTGGCGGGGAAGCCTTTTTTAGACTGCGCTGGGGAAATGACTCCACTGGGGTATCTTGTATTCCGTCGGAGAACATTCTCATATTCCATGGAGGAATATTAAGACTGTCGGAGATGCTCTTATACTTGCTAGGGAATACTCTTATACTCCGTTGGGGAATATTAAGACCTTTTGGGGATACCAAACCTTTTCAGGGCTGATGGTAGATTAACTCTGCTTGGGGAGAGCATTGCTGATTCGTTCATAGTTGCAATTCTCAGTGGGGAGAGCTACCATTACTGTTTTACTCTGCGGGGAGTGATGGTATCTTGGTCATATTCTTCAGCTGAACCTACCTTGGTACCTTGGTGGACAGAGCAACTAGACAGCTCGGTCAATTTTTATTGCCCCTACTTCTGATATCACCCGTAATTCGTCCTTTATTTCGCATGTAGATTTTTATGAGAAACAATTAATGTCAAATGCATATATCAAAAATGAATATTGGACGTTCTTTGCAAAACAAAACAGATAAAGGAAAAACAATTTGAAATTTGTCTGAAAATGAATTTGTATTAATTTTGAAGTTTGGCCTGAAAATAGGCGTTGTTGTACAAGAGGCTGACGTCCTAGTAAGAGAACGCCGCCGAACAAATAGAATTTATACAATTTGTGAAAAGAAAACAAAACAGCTATGTGAATAATCCCACTGGGTTCCAACTCTGCTACTGCCTTTATATCTTCAAGCATCTCATCACTTTGCTGCTTAGTTGAAGATGAATCTGTTTGATTAGTGCGTCCGAGCTTGATAGTTGATACCGAAGTCTGGATGCAAGGTGATCCAATGAGACATAGTATTACGCTTTGATCCCTAACTTTTGCCTGGACCGCCCTTTCGGGTTTTCAGTCCACCGGGATACCCATTTTTGCCCAAGCCGCCTTTTTAGGTTTTCGACTTGCCGGGTGTACAGATTTTTTTCAATTTTCATCCCTTATTTTTGCCCGAACCCTTTTGGTTCGCCAGGAAGCCCTTATTTTTGCCTAGGCCAGTCAACCTAGCGGGTCTTTGATTATGCGTAGTATCTTTTCACTATGTCTGCATTGACGGGGTGAGGAAGGTCGTCACCATCCATGGTGGTTAGAATCATAGCTCCTCCTGAGAAGATGTTCTTAACCACAAATGGCCCTTCGTAGGTAGGGGTCCATTTGCCCCTGGGATCACCTTTAGGTATAATAATGCGCTTGATTACCAGGTCCCCAACTTGATACTCTTGTCGTCTGACTTTCTTGTTGAATGCATTGATAATCCGTTTTTGGTACGTATGACCATGACAGACAGCAGTAAGTATCTTTTCGTCAATTAGATTCAGTTGATCAAGTCGGGTCTGAATCCAGTCATCTTCGCTCAAACCTGCATCCTTCATGATCCAGAGAGAGGGTATCTGAACTTCGATGGGCAAGACTTCCTCCATGCCATAAACCAAGGAATAGGGTGTTTCCCCCGTTGACGTCTGTGCTGAGGTACGGTACTCGTGAAGAGAAAATGGTAACATCTCGTGCCAGTCTTTGTATGTCACTGTCATCTTCTGCACAATCTTCTTAATGTTCTTATTTGCCGCTTCGACAACCCCATTCATCTTTGGCCGGTAGGGAGAAGAGTTGTGATGCTGTATCTTGAATTGCTTGCAGAGCTCAGTGATCATCTTATTATTGAGATTGGTACCATTGACCGTAATGATCCTCTCTGGTACACCGTATCGACAAATCAGATTGTGCCGAATGAACAGTGCCACGACGTTCTTGGTTACCGTAGCAAAGGAAGCTGCTTCAACCCACTTCGTAAAGTAATCAATCGTTACCAGGATGAAATGATGCCCGTTGGATGCCGTAGGTCTGATCTCGCCAATCATATCAATGTCCCACATTGCAAAAGGCCAAGGTGCTGTCAAAACATTCAGAGGAGCAGGAGGTATGTGCATCTTATCAGCATAGACTTGGCACTTGTGACATGTCCGAGAATGCTTATAACAGTCAGCTTCCATCGTGGACCAGTAGTATCCTGCCCGAAGGATTTTCTTTGCCATGGTGTGTCCACTGGAATGAGTCCCGAAAGTACCTTCATGTAGATCTGCCATGATCATTTCTGCTTCATTCTTATCCACACAACGTAGTAAGGTCGAATCATGGTTACGTTTGTAAATAATGCCATTGCTGATGAAGAACTTTGCCGCGAACCTCCTCAGAAACTTCTTGTCATTAACAGATGCACCCTCGGGGTATTCTTGAGCTTTAAGGTACCTCTTCACCTCATGATACCAGGGCTTTTCTGTTACCTCTCCAGTCTCAAGATCACAACAATGTGCAGGTTCGTCCAATCTTTCAATAATGATCCGGGGAGCCTCGTTGTCCCATTTGACTTTGAACATAGAAGACATCGTAGCTAGCGCGTCCGCCAACTGATTCTCATCTCTAGGGAAGTGTTCAAAGGTTATCTCCTCTAAATGGGGAAGCAACGTCAACACATACTCCTTATAAGGGATAAGATTCAGGTGTTTCGTATCCCACTCGCCTTTGATCTGACTGATCACAAGAGCGGAATCTCCGAAGACACTTAGAAACTTAATCCTTAGGTTAATTGCAACTCGAAGACCCATGATGCATGCTTCATACTCCGCCATATTGTTGGTGCAGTTGAAACATAGTCGGGCGGTAAACGGAGTATGAGAGCCTTTAGGAGATATGATCACAGCGCCAATGCCATTACCCAAAGCGTTTGAAGCTCCATCAAAGTACATAGACCATCGAGATCCTTCCTCAGGTCCTTCATCTGGTCCAGGTATCTCACAATCAGTCACTACCATGATATTCTCGTCTGGAAATTCAAAGTTCATAGACTGGTAATCATCCACTGCCTGATGTGCCAAATGGTCTGCCAATACACTTCCCTTAATTAATTTTTGAGTTGTGTACTGGATGTCATACTCAGTCAAGATCATCTGCCATCTTGCTATTCTTCCGGACAAGGCGGGCTTTTCGAAGATATACTTGATTGGATCCATCTTTGAAATCAATAGAGTAGTGTGAGTCAGCATATACTGTCTCAGCCGGCGAGCAGCCCATGCCAAAGCACATCAAGTTTTCTCGAGCAGTGAGTATCGGGTCTCACAGTCGGTAAACTTTTTGGTAAGGTAATAAATAACATGCTCTTTCCGGCCAGACTCGTCATGCTGCCCCAGCACACACCCCATTGAGTTGTCAAGTACTGTCAAGTATAAGATCAGAGGTCTCCCTTCAACCGGTGGCATCAGAATAGGTGGCTCCTGGAGATACTCTTTGATTCTTTCGAAAGCGGCCTGACATTCATCATTCCAACGTACCACTTGATATTTCTTCAGTAGCTTGAAGATTGGTTCACAAGTAGCAGTCAGGTGTGAGATGAATCGGGCAATGTAGTTCAGTCGTCCTAGAAAGCCTCTGACTTCCTTCTCTGTCTTGGGAGCTGGCATCTCTTGTATGGCTTTCACTTTGGCAGGGTCCACTTGAATACCTTTGTTGCTCACGACGAAACCTAGTAGCTTACCAGACCTCACCCCGAAGGTGCATTTGTTCGGGTTCAACCTCAGCTTGTACAACTTCAACCTGTCAAACAACTTCTGTAGATGGTCAAGGTGTTCCTCCTCAGTCTGGGACCTCACAATCATATCGTCGATGTATACTTCAATCTTATGATGAATCATATCATGAAACAAAGCGACCATGGCACGCTGATATGTTGCCCCAGCATTCTTCAATCCAAAAGGCATGACCTTGTAACAAAAGGTGCCCCACTGAGTAACAAAGGTCGTCTTTTCCATGTCTTCGGGAGCCATCTTTATCTGATTATAACTGGAGAAACCATCCATAAAGGAGAATACCTTGTGCTGAGCAGTATTGTCAACCAGAACATCGATGTATGGTAGAGGGAAGTCATCCTTAGGGCTTGCCCTGTTCAAGTCCCTGTAGTCAACACACATTCGAACCTTACCATCCTTCTTCGGCACAGGAACCACATTGGCAACCCACTGAGGGTAAGAAGTCACTGCTAGAAAACCAGGGTCAAATTGTTTCATAACTTCGGCTTTGATTTTCTCAGACATCTCTAGGCGCATACGGCGAACCTTCTGTTTTACCGGAGGACAATCTTCCTTGGTAGGTAGGTGATGAACCACAATGTCAGTATCCAACCCTGGCATATCTTCATAAGACCAGGCAAAGATCTCAACATAGTCATGCAACATCTGAATCAACCGTTGTTTCACACTGAGCTCCAAGTTTGCACCGATCTTGACTTCTTTCCTGTTTGTTTCAGTACCCGGATTCACTGTTTCCACCGGCTCTTCATGTGGCTGAATGGCCCTCTCTTCCTGGAGTAGCAGTCTTGCAAGTTCACCAGGAACTTTGCAATCATCTTCACCTTCGTCTTCGACTAAGTTGATCGGATTTTAGAAGTCATAACTGAAAGTAGCAGAGTCGTTACCAGTGAGATCCGGAGTGGATTGAGACCTGTATATGTGAGTGTGTGTAAAATAGTTGTTTTGCAATATATAATAAAGAAAAACAAGGAGCGCAAAATTTGAAATGCAAGAAACGTCCAATACTTTTATTAATGATATATGAAAATGGCACACAAAAGCCCTCACAAATGAAGCCACGGTGCCCCGGGTAAGACACCCGGGCCATAAAGTTTCAAAACATTGTCTGTTACAAATTCAAAACAAAGAGTTCATTACTAGGTAACAAAAGTAATAGGGATGAAGTCCTTTGCTGTCCAGTTGCTTGGTCCACCGTTGGTCGTAGGATAGATCCAACTGTCGAATTCAGACTCCTCCACATCACCTTTAATGGCATTTACTCCCAAGTTGCTGATGAACACAGGAGGTCTTCCAATCCTCTCATTACGAACAACCCTTTGAGCTTCTGCAGTGAAACCCAAACCAAACTTGTTAGTCTTCTGAGTAAAATCAGGAAGTCGACCCCAATTTGCACACTCACCCTTCTCAATAACAGCCCGGGCATCCTTTAAGGAAGCCATCTTCATAGGAGAATCTTCAACCACAGTCTCAGCTGATGCCAGTGTCTGAGGAACCTCTTCAAAGTGCTGAAATGGGGTCTCAATGAACTTCCCATCCATCTCTACGTATCTGAACGAGTTGAGGTGGCTGACCATGTACTCTTCCTCCCCTTGAACTGTCACAATCTTCCCTTTGACCGGGTACTTCAGCTTCTGGTGGAGCGTTGAGGTCACAGCTCCAGCTTTGTGGATCCATGGACGACCTAGCAAACAAGAGTAGGATGGCCGAATGTCCATCACATAGAATGTAGAATTAAAGATCTGAGAACCAACTTTAATTGGAATATCAACCTCACCATGCACCATCCTTTTGGACCTGTCAAAGGCCCTGACAATGATGTTACTTGGCTTTAGCTCCAACCCTTCGCAATCCAACTGGTCTAGAGCCTTATTGGGTAAGACGTTCAATGAGGAACCAGTATCAACCAATACATGTGCAAGAGTAATGCCCCTGCATTCAATGGAGACATGCAGGGCATCGTTATGGTTCTTCCCTTTAGCAGTCAAATCAACGTCGGAGAAACCCAGACCATTATCAGCAGTTAAATTGGCCACACAATCGGTAAACTGATCAACTGATGTCTCTTGTGGCACGTGGGAAGTATTCAGGAAGGTAATCAGAGCCTTAGCATGGGCCTATGAACACAACAATAGTGACAACATGGAAATCTTGGATGGGGTTTGCCCCAGCTGCTCAACTACGTTATAATCACTCTTCTTAATAATCTTCAAAATATCTTCCATCTCCTGTTTGGAAGCTTCAACAGTAATGGTCTTCGGTGCCTCCGTCTGGGCAGGCACATCAGTGGTGATCCCTTTGCCCCGAGCGTTAGATGACTCGGCGATAGGGGTAAGGATAGGAACTTGATCAGGAATAATGATAGTGTTGTACCCCAAAATTTGCCCTCTCAATTCTCAAGGCCTTTCTTACAAGGATCTTCAAGGTTCAAGCTTGAACAAGTGCATTTGGATGTTCCAAATACCAAAATTAAAAGGAAACTGTCAAAAAGGGAGAAAATAGATAAAAATATTATTTTGACAAAATTTGGAGGAAAACAAGTGTCCTTCGTTTCAGCTCTTTCGATTGGCCTTTTGGCCTCTTTCGACACAAGCTTGGCTTGCATCTTTCGATTGGCCTTTTGGCCTCTTTCGACACAAGTTTGGTTTGCATCCTTCGATTGGACTTTTGGCCTCCTTCGCCTGGGCATGTGACTTCTTGTTGCAGGTTTCGTTTGTGTCTTTTGCTGCCTGCATGCTTGCAATCGAAGGCCATGACCTACTGGCCAAAAGTGCCCCCTGCAAGGCAAGCCCTTTGATTCACCAAGCATGTTGCCTGCATGCTTGCTTTGAAAACCTATTTTAGCTGCCTATAAGCCTGTTTCGATTTGGACAAGTTCACTACCTACAAGCCTGCTTCGATTGGGCATATGCTGCTTGCAAGCCTACTTCGATTGGGCAACATGTTTCCTTCGAGCATGAGCTTTCGATTTGGCAATATGTTCTCTTCAATACAAGTTTCGTCTGGGCAATGTGAATCCAAATAGGTCCCCTTCGATTCAGAAGGAAATGATCTCCATACAAGTTTCGATTGAGTTTTTGATTCCCTTTGAAACAGTGTCCTTCGACTCAGGAATGTCCTTCGACCCAGGAATACCCTTTAATTGGCATTTCAAAAGGTCCCTGGACTAGAATTTCAGAGTGTCCTTCAACTGGAACTTCAGAGTTTCCCTTAATAAGAACATCATAACGAAATGACCTTCGAATGGCATTTCAGTGCAGAGTTTCTCTTAATCTAAGATGCTCTGATGAAGGAAGTTCTGAACACTTCGAATCAGAACTTAAACTCATCACAAGGCCAAGGGCTGGTCGAAGTTGCCTAATAGGGAAGGTTCTAAATAGATTCAAATTGGACTTTGAAGCTGGCAAAGAAGGGCCATTCGAAGAACACACAATTGGTCCATTCGAAGGACACACAATTGGTGAAAACGAATGCTATTTTGTTCCAGTCTGGTTGAAAGGTGTAGAAAGAGGGGGGATTCGACTCAAAAGATCAAGTTGGACATTCAGACCCATAGGCTAGGCCACGTGTCTTCCATTTTTTGGCCTGTACCCATTTATTGTCTAAGACCACTTGCACTTAATAGCACAATACAACCTTTTTAGGAAAGTCTGTCTTGAGCCTTGCACTTATTTTCCTTCAGCATGAAGAAACCCCATCTGAACCATTCATCTTACTTTTGTGGCACAAGTGGACATTTACTTGGGCCTTATTTTATTATTTTTTTCTCCCAAGCAATGACAGAAGCATGAGTCACAACCTCTGCACCCCAACTTCCAGCAGGCCCACCACATGTGCTGTCACGTTACCCATTATTTTACTATTTTTGCAAGGCTGGCTGTTGAAAACATGTCCATTCTTTTCCTCTATAAATAGAGGAATTTATGCAAAGTTGAGAGAGGACTTTTTGGCCAGAGAAACGTATCTTCAAAATTCTCACACACCACAAAATTCTTGAACACTTAAACACTTAAGAACTTAAACACTTAAACACTCAAACACATACCCAGAATCCAAACAACAAATCCAGAACTGCATCCTCCTGCCTAACACCATAACATCAAACCTGTGTTACAAATACAAGCCTTGAGGCCTGCATAACCTCAAAACCTGCCTTCCTTACCAAATCCAGAAAACTCCAGCCAGTTCAACTGCAACTGCAAACAAACCTGCCTAAAGCCAGTCCAACTGCAGCTGCAAGCAAGCCTGTGTCAAAACTAACAGAAACTCATACCTGCCTGCCCAAACCAAACAGTTACAGAACTAGCTTCAAGAAGATCCCAGCAAGGCCCCCTCCACCATCAAAAAAGGTCACCTAGATCTCTTTCGACTAAGCACTTCAAGAGGTAAGTTCTCTCCATCTTGGGACTTTTTCATTTAAACATCATGAGTACATGCCAATAAAGAAAAATGTAGATATTTCTGGACCATGTGTTAGCATTAGATTCTGATTGCTCTTATGCTGAAAACTCAACCTTAATTAGTTATAATTTAGACTTTGAGACCCATTGGTTTTTTGTGCTAACCCCTGGACTGTAGTTATGTTTGGATGTTGCATTTAAGAACTTGAGACAGGTTTGTTATACCCTTCGATTGGCTAGCTGCACAAGCCTTTCGAATCACAATTTGAGGGCCTAAATATGCTTACAAGGAGTCAGCAAGGAGCCTGTGGAAAAGCCAGAACCTTGTTGTTTCCAAAGCCTAATCGAAGTACATGACCTGACTGGTGCCAAATCCCAATCGAAGACCATGACCTTACTGGCGCGAATTCCCAATTGAAGGACAGGATCTTACTGATGCCAGCCCCCAATCGAAGGAGGCCAACAGAATTCCAGGTGAAGGCTGCTACTGCCTGGGTGGAAAGACACTCATTTTTCTTGCTTTTACCTTATTTTTGCCTTTATATTCTCATGCAATTAAATATGGTTGTAATAGTGTAGGATATTTATTTCCTGCATTTTTATTGCTTTGTACAAATGCTAGTAATTAGGTGTATATGGCAAGATAAAATCAACAGTTAGACAACCCAAAAATCAAAGATAACAATGCATGCAATAAAACACACTTGCACACGTACACCCCTAGGGTAATTCCACTTGTTGCCTTATAAAAATGGCCATGTTATGCATGTGGGATGTCTTAGCACAAACGAATCAAAAAAAGATCATAGTCCCTCGATGACGCTATCAAAGTTGCCTTTCAAAATGATCTTAGTCCCTACAGAAAAGTGCTAAGTCATTTCACAACATTGCTATCATGGTCATACGATGACCCACGCCTGTCCCGTTTACATCCTAACACAAGGTTATTCACCAAATACAATGGTGAAACAACACTGTTAAAGGGGTTAAAAACATAAGAAAGATCTTTGAGTAAAATAGGGTAGACAACTCTTAGTTACTTGATCAAAAATCTTGCAAAACATCCTTGCTATTTTTCAAAACACACTCCACAACACAATTTCAAAAACAAATTTCAAAACATTGAAAACCTTTCAAAAAGACAAACACCTTTGTATACATTCAAACAAAGAATCATTACAAAGGTTGCCACAACGATGGCCTCTTTTCAAAACATCTTTCAAAATCACACACAAAGCACCATTTCAAACAATTGAAAAGCAAAAGCAAGTGATCTAAGCAAGTAACTAAGAGCCCATGGATAACCATGGATAGAAAGGGTGCTAATACCTTCCCTTTCTATAATCTACTCCCCGAACCCAAGAAAACATCTCAAAGGTCTTTCCAGTGCTTTTTGACCTTTCCTTAGGATAAATAAAAAGTCGGTGGCGACTCTTGCTAAACCGAAACATTTGCGAACACAAACGCAAAACCCAAGTCAGTTCTCCCACCGTATCACAGAACTGGCGACTCTGCTGGGGAAGTGTATAAAAAAGTGGAGTAACCTTAGGGCTTAGATCACCCTTTGCATGATTAATTGTTTGTTTTGATTGCTTTATGTTGTACCCCAAAATTTGCCCTCGCATTTTTCCTCAAGAAATCACAACTTCAGGCTTTTCCTGACTTTTCAGATTGGCTCAAGAATCGCTCAAACAGACTTTTCTCGTCAGTCAAACAAAATTAGGGTTTTACTGATTTTTAGGGCTTTAGAATGTTTCAAACAGTTTGTTTAGGGTTTTGGTTGATTTTGGCTCAACTTCGATCAGGCGAATGCTTCTTTGGCATTTAATCAGGAATTAGGTTTTTGTGCGCGCGTTCTCGGAAAGATTTAAATTCTACAGTGCTTTTCAAGTTATGCTGGGATGTGGATTGAAACGTTTGGATTAAATTCGCTTTGTGTGACTAAATCAGTGAAAGAATGCATTTGGATTGAATTCACGATTGTTTGACTGAATCAGTAAAGGGTTGCATTGGGTTTGAATTTGCAATGTTTGATTAAAGTCATAAAAGGGAAAAGCGTCTGGACAATTGCGGTGATTGACTGTTGTTTTGCTCTGGATGTTTGAAACACCAGGTTTAACTGATCAAATGCTGAAGCATTGTTTATTTAATTATTTATTATTCTAAGATTAAATGATTGGAATTTATTTTCCATTTATTATAATTCAAAGAATTTTAAATAATAAATAAACAATTAAAGAGGAATAGAATTAATTGGGTCAAGAAACTTTTTATTTATTTTTAAATTATTTGTACAATTGTTTTGTTTACAAATTGTTTACAACAATGATTTTACATTTATTTAAATTTAAATAAAAACTATCCTAAATATTTTTCTAATCTTCAATTCTTCATCTGCTATCCCTTGCTCCAGTGTTCCATGGAATTTTATCTGCAAAACAAAGAACAAAAGAAAAGTTAGAAGCAGATAAATAAATAAAGACAAACAGTTTAATTTAGGCTCATCATTAAAGGCAACTGACTGGAATCAGTTAGCCCTCTCTGCAAATCACGGGATTTCTCCCGGTTCACAAAAAGGGATGCGTGATGCTTGCTAAAAAATGAATGCACAAAGTCAAAAATATTGCACAATTTCAAAAATGGTCAAAAGCTGCATAGTTTAACAAATGCCAAACAAAGTCCAAATACAAACTGAACTGAAGTGCCTAAACCAAATCAAAAAGGGCAAACTGAACCAAGCTGTCAAAATACAAAAGGCTACCAAAGCTGTCACAAGATATCAGAATATTCAGATGCAAGTACAAGTGCAGCACAAAATCTGGAAGAAAAGAAAGAAAATATGCAGGCTAAAACTAGTTATGCAAGCAAGCATCAATATCAAATCATCATTTTTCCAGCAGCTACCTTTTCAGAACTAAAGTACAAAGCATAACATATTTTAATGCTTAAAGATGTACCGAAGAGAGAAGAAAAAGAGAAGAAGAAATAGGGCTTACAGTTTAGGCTTGAGAGATAGGAAAATATAAGAACAATCTGTTCATAACACAGTACAGGGAGGGGAATCAAAAAAGAAAACAATACAAACTGAGAGAAAACCAGTAAGGCCTGCCTCCAAGACATTTTTCAAAACCTCACAAAAGCCTCATCTGTTTCCATACAAGCTTAACCTGCTGAAGCCTCTTACATCCTGCACAAAGCTGTGATAGCCAAAAGCCTAAACAAACTTGTAAGCTCTCAAACCATAACAACCCAACAGCATAAATCCAAGCCTAACCATTCCAGGCTAAAAAACCTGTCAAGTTAAACCATCAAAACCCTGTCCAGCCTTAACCATCAAACAACAAACCTGTGTATGCCTAAAAGCCTGAACCACTGTAAACTCCAAACAAAAACAGTATCAAAAGCCCAGACCTGCATCAAGCCTCACCAAACCAACAATCTGAAAACACTAAAAAGCCTGATATCCAAGCCTAAACCAGAATATCAAACCTACAAACCCTTTTCAGGACAGTGCTAAGCCTAAAACCTGTTGAATGTCAACCTGTTAAAGGCCAAAACCATTCCAACAACACAAGGCCAAAACCATTTCAACAGGCACCACAATCATACAACATTAAGTATGTAAGCAAGGCAAAGTCAAAAACAAGGTATCAACCATCATTAACTCACTAAGCATAGAAGGCAACTCAATAAGGAAATACAGGGTAAGACCACGAGCCCTCAGAGTTGCCTCATCATAGGGCATTTCAACAGGCAACACATGCATCATTCAATCTCAGCAAGCCAAAGAGGAATAAGGGACAAAGAAGCATATTCAAGCATACACAAGGCAACAGAAGCAAAGCAAAAGCTAGTCAAAACGATTGTTCCAACAATAGTATACCCAGAAGTACCACAAACATCAAAGGCCCTCAGAATACCATCACTGGGCAAGGGACAAACATAGCAACAGAGGTACATAGCAACAGAAGAGACAAAACGAACAGAAGAAGAGGAAGAGGTGACCAAATTAGGTTTTCAGTTTGTCATCATAAAACTTAGCAAAAAGGGGCAAATACAGAGTACCGTGGTTATCAAAGCCAGTCCACAACATCACCAAGCTTCGCCTCCGGCCGCCTGAGCGCCTCCACCTTCATTCCTCCTCCGTCTCCTCAAAAAGGTATAATTTCTCTCCTTCTTCACGCACCTCGAACCAAAGAAACATGTAATCCAAATCAATAAACGAAGAAACTAAGCATGCAAAATATAAAACCCCTAATGCGTTGAAAGAAATTTTACCTCTTTTTACCGCCGTTGGAGTGAGTGTAAGGAGGAGGAAGAATGGTGGCGCCGGTGGCCTTGAACGAAAAGAACTCAGAAGCTGGCATGAGAGTGAACGAAGATGAAGAGGAACGCGTGAAGTGAAGAGAATGGCGCCGTTTCCGCAAACCCTAAGCAATTCCCTAATGAAAACAAATATCAGAACCCTAAAAAACATTGTCAATTTGCAATTGGGCCTCACCCCATTTTCTACGCCTAAGCCCAAACGTTCCAGTTAACACCCCCCATTTTGTCTATTCATTCTATTTGTTTAGTTTGGGCCTAATGCCCTTTTGGCCCATTCAAATCTCCAAACCTTTTTTTAGAGTATAAAACATTTTTCATTTTCTTTTGTTAAATAAATTAACATAACATTCTTTTTTACACTAACAATACTTTTTATATATAGCATAATTAAATTTTGTATAGAAACTTATAAAAATAATATTTTTTCTCTATAATTAAACTTACATTTTCTTTAATTTTTTATACATAGAATATTAATTTTTCTTAAGATAAATACTTCTCCTTTTTTCAAAGATATTATATTTGTACATAATCAATAAAATACATTTTTTCTAATATACATAATTTAAATTTTAAACATTTAATCAAAATATTCTTTTGTATATATTAAACACAAAATATAAAGATACCAATTTATATCAAATATAAGTAACAATTTTCAAACTTAGAACATTTTCTCTTTCTTAAATTTTCTTTTTGTACATATTAAAGAAATATACAAGATCACAAATTAAATAAATAAAATATTTGATTCCTTTCTTTAAGTTAACCATACCTTAATAATACATTCAAATTCACATTTTCTTAACTTGTAAATAATTCTCATACGTACACGTACACGTACACTTACACAATACACAATACTTTTCACATTATAAACTTGATACACATACATTTGCTATTCTTATACGTTACATTACATTATTTACATTTTATCGCAATTCGATTTGGTTGTAAATTATTGGACACTACATTCCTAAAGTCTCATCCCCATTTGTAAATTCGTACCCCCACTCCCGGATACTATTTGTAATAGCGTAGACTTTAAGTTCTTGCAATTTACCGCTTTTAAATTATACCATGGTTAGACCTAGGGTTTGCATGTACATAAAACCAAACGCTAGATAACCTAATACAAAGACAAATACATGAAATCAATACACAATCACACTTGCACCCTCTAGGGTAATCCCACATGTTGCCTTCCAAAATGGGCCATGCTTGCACGTCGAGTTTCTTTGGCAAAACAAAATCAAATGATCATAAGTCCCTCGACGACGCTTTCGAAAGTTGCCTAAAACGGAATGATCATAGTCCCTTCAAAGCAAATTGCCAAAGATACTTGGCACCATTGCATTCATGGTCCATACGATGACCCGCGCCTGTCCCGTTAAACTTCCTAAATGCAAGATTGTCCACCAAATTCAATGGTGGAACAAAATTGTTAAAAAGGGTTGAAAACATAGAGAAAACCTTTGAGTACAATAGGGGTAGACAAAACTCTTAGTTACTTGAGATCAAATTGCAAAAACACTTTCCTTCTTTTCAAAAACCACACTTCACAAACACTTTCAAAACAAACTCTCAAAAACATTTGAAACATCTTTTCGAAAAGATACACACTTTTGTAAAACACTCAAACACGAGTCAAATACATTAGTTGCCTAAGACAAGGCATCTCTTTAAAAACATTTTTCAAACACACACACACACCACAATTTCAAAGCAATCGAAAATCAAGGCAATTGATCTAAAAACCAAGTAACTAAGAGCCCATGGATAACCATGGATGAAAAGGGTGCTAATACCTTCCCTTTTCATAATCTACCCCCCGAACCCACGAAATATCTCAAAAGGTTTTTGCTGTGCTTTTTTAACCTTTCCTTTAGGATAAAATAAAAATTCGGTGGCGACTCTTGCTCAACCGAACAAGTGCGAAAACAAACGCAAAACCTCAAGTCAGTTCTCCCACCGTATCACAGAACTGGCGACTCTGCTGGGGACTAACTTAAAAGTGGGGTTACCTTAGGGTTTAGATCACCTTTACTTTCTTGCTTTGATTGACTTGATTGCTTTATCTTTTGGGTTCTTGTTTGGGTTTGTTGTAAATCCTACACCCGGATTTGGGGCACCTTTTTAGGTAAATAGCAAAAAACTGTGAGGGAACTGTGCGGGGTATACCGACATGGTTGAAGCAGTAAGCTATGTTAGTGTTACATATTTGTGAGTACCGGTAACCCTTGAGTTCAGTCAAGGAGAGTACGGAGCCGCTGAGTGATGTCGTGAAACACTAACGAACTCTTAGAATCTTAATTGACCATCTTAGCCTTTTTAGGGGTAGTGAGATGACCGACTTTGGTGCAGTCCGAAGTTGGTAGATACTCGATACTACACTCATTTGAGGGTTGTTTTCTTGGAATATTTTGGTCGCCAGTAAGTGGCTAAACCGAAACGATGAACACAGAAAACAATCCAATGATATTGAGCTCCTTAGAACCCGGTTTCTATTTTAGGACAGGATGAGCCAACTAACTTCAAGAGGGTACTTACCTAAACCCCATGCAAGCCTAAACCTAAGGACTTGTTTTCTTTGTGTGAATATGTTTGTCTGTATATACACTCACTTGCTTTTTTACATACATGTACATAACATCATAACATCATACCATATCATTTTTGATAACCATTTCAAGGATCTCGAAGGTTCTTTTGATGCAGGGTTACGTTGAACCAGACGTCTACCAAGGGGCAAAAGGTTTCTCCTCTAACCAATGCCAACCAAAGATCAAGTGCAACAACTTGAATCAGTGGCTATGACCCACTCGACATGGTGAGCTTGATTCTCGTGGAAAGACATCCACCGATACAAAGTTCTCCAATCAAAGATCAAGTACAACAACTTGAATCAGTGGCTATGACCCACTTGACATGGTGAGCTTGATTCTAGTGGGAAGACATCCACCGGTGCAAAGTTCTCCAATCCAAGAGCAAAGTTCAACCTCTAACATTTTCTTATGTTTACCCCAAGAGATCCTTTAAAGCATGCATCCACATATCATGCATTGCATCTTGACGATATTTCCTTTTTCAGGTTTCCTTACTCTCATGCTGTTTATTTCAGTAAGAGATGGCTCTAGAAAGGTCTGTCAAAGACATCCAAGACCAGACTGCTCAGTTGCAAGAAATGTTCCTGAACTTGTCTCTGGGGCAAGAAGAAATGAAAGCTCTCCTCACAAAGGGCTTGGAGAATTCCAACAATGCCAGGAGTGATCAGCTTGGGGAGCTGCAGTTTGATCTGACAACATCGAGGACCCAAGTGATGGGACAGTTGGTGGGCCAGATGGCTCTCATCCAAGACCTATCTCAAAGACAAGAGGAACTCAGAGTTCTTGTCCGCCAACTGCTTCCAAACAACCAATTGGGGATAAAACAAACATCTGAGGTTGAAGAGCAAGTCACCGCTCAGCCTCCATCCACTCAAGAAGACAAGGGGAAGGCTCCTTCGCTTGCTTCAGGGTCACAAGCCCATCAACAGCCTCGCCAGCGTCAACGGGGTAATCGGCGTAAGCAAGAAACGTCGGGAAGACAGTTCACGGAGACTGAGATACCATCATTCTTCATACTGAAGCACCTGTTGGAGGTCAACCTGCTTACCTTAAGGGATCCTCCTCAGAAGCTCAATACCTCCTCTCCTAACTATCATCCCGACGCCTTTTGTGTTTACCACTCCTACAGCCCGAGACACGACACCAACGACTGTTGGGCCTTGAAGAACAAGATTCAAGATCTGATCGACATTGGAGTGCTGGAATTCATGCCAGACGGCGAGATGAAAATCTTCCGTTAAGGAGTTCTCCACCTAGAGTGATAAAGCTCAAGCTGAAGGACTTTTGCTTCATTTTGAATTTTCAAAGTTGTAATTTCTTTTGTTGTCAAACAATTATCTGTTGATGTTAAACTCTGTTTTCATTAATGCATTGCATATGTTTGTCTTGAATTCATCCATGCGTTTCACTACTCTTATGCTTTTCTTTATGATATTTAACTCTTGATAAAAAGCTGCAAGCCTTTAGAGGGAGGATGACGAAACAATACCATGATCTTATATAGTATGCTTTTGAACAAACCTTGCTGATGATGTGCAGGCATTTCTTTCAAATCCCAAACACTGGAGTTATAAGGAAGATAATCCCTAGTCAACCCCTTCGAGCCAAAGAAGTAGGAGTTTTCTGTTCTAAACGATCAAAACCTTTGATATAAACCGGGGGCAGGGTAGTATCTCAGTTAGTTCAAAAGAAAATGCGCATTGAAGTCGCAAACTCTCAGTTCGTAATACAACGGACGACGTCAAAAAAAGAAAAAAAGAAAAGCATTCCTTTGGAATCAAAAGACAAGGGTGGTTCCCTATCACATAGACAGTCAATCTCTTAAAAGAGAAAAGCCCACCAAGCCAAAACCTGTAAAGGAAGCTTAAGGAAGCTGGGGCATCCCGCTGGCTGTAATCTCGAAAATAGGAACAGTCAGGCAAAAGTTAGGGATAACAAATCAAAATCAAAATAGTGGGGTCATTACAAAGTCCTCAACAACATGAAAAATGTTGAAAAAGAAAAAGGAGATGATGACTGTCTCCCCAAATTCAACTGGTGAACCATCGCCCAAGAGTCGTTCCAAACTCAAAACAGAGTGTGACGCACAATTAACTGAGCTTAGGTGTGAAGAACATCACGAAGAGCGGGTGGGTACAAATATACTTTGAGCCTATATCCTTTGTTTCTTAAACCGTGAACCAAGCCACGTTACAACCCTTCAAAAGTCCTAATTGAAGCATGGGTTAGTTCGAAAGCATACTGTTACAAAGGGTATCCTGACTCCTGTAAGGCTTTGCTTTAAATCTTGTGTTGATCTGTCTTATAAAAAGTTTTCTGCTAAAAACGCATTTTTCAAAACTTCGAGACAAACATAAACTTTGCATTGCTTGAATATCACTGTCTGCATTTGGTTTTTTGTTTGACAGCAAAGAAATTCATACAGCGAATGTTCGGAGGAACGAAAACTCTCTCAGTGAACAAAATCACTTCAAAAGGACGACACTTCCAATGACAAATCTCCTATCAACGAGGGGCATGACATAGCACCATCCAGTTAACCTGGGGCAGTCCAGTCAGGGTTTCAACAAATCTTTCAAAATTCAGTTAACCTGGGGCAGTCCAGTCAAGATTTCAAGAAATCTCTCAATTCGCAGATTAATCTGACTCAAGATTCATCATCACTTGGGGCATTCGAATGTCAAAAGTGTTCAATCATTCCTTCACCACCTGTTGGAAATTACAACCACCAACAAATCAACTATCACTATTTCCAGACTCGATTCCTGTATCTAGCCAGGGCACGTCTGAAGAGTTTGAAGATTCGATTCCTGTATCCAGCCAGGGCATATCTGTTGACAACTATTTCCAGACTCGATTCCTGTATCTAGCCAGGGCACGTCTGAAGAGTTTGAAGATTCGATTCCTGTATCCAGCCAGGGCATATCTGTTGACAACTATTTCCAGACTCGATTCCTGTATCTAGCCAGGGCACGTCTGAAGAGTTTGAAGATTCGATTCCTGTATCCAGCCAGGGCATATCTGTTGACGACTATTTCCAGACTCGATTCCTGTATCTAGCCAGGGCACGTCTGAAGAGTTTGAAGATTCGATTCCTGTATCTAGCTAGGGCATATCTGTTGACGACTATTTCCAGATTTGATTCCTGTATCCAGCCAGGGCATATCTGTTGACGACCATTTCCAGACTCGATTCCTGTATCCAGCCAGGGCACGTCTGAAGAGTTCCAGATTCAACACCTGTAACAAGCCAGGAAAACATTTGTGGACGACTGATTGTGGATTAACACCTGTAACAAGCCAGGAAATTATCTACAACACCACTTGGGGCATTCGAATGTCAAAAGTCTTCAGCAATTCCTTCATCACCTGTTGGAAAATACGGTCCAGATGGGCTCCAAACACGGTTGCCATTCTGTCACCTTTTCTTAAGTTCCAGATCAACACCTGTAACAAGCCAGGAAAACATCTGTGAACGACCGATCATGGATTAACACCTGTAACAAGCCAGGAAATTATCTACATCACCACTTGGGGCATTCGAATGTCAAAAGTGTTCAAAAACCCGATGCAGTTTTACACGGACTCATCATCAGGAAATCCTACACGGATCTCCTCAAAATAGGAAGTCCCCAGAAGGTTGGTATACAATACAAGCTCCTTATTCCCTAGCAACAACCAAGGAATCATTCTTCCCGGCAGCAGTCAAGATGCTCTTATTTTCAGCCATCTAAGACTCATCTATCCTCCGCAAGACAGCTCATCAACTTACATACGCATTCATCACATTCATAACATAAACATTGGTGTAACATACATTACATCATGCATCATAACATTGCATACAACTAATCCTTTACCTTTTCAGGTAAGATCAGTCGACAGACAAAGATCACCTTCCGAGATTCTTTCTAGAAATAGTTCAGATGTGACCCGGACACGGCGACATTCTGATACTTATTCCAGATTTACTCAGATGCAGTTTTATACGGACTCATCATCAGGAAACCCTACACCGGTTCCTCCTTCAACCTCAAGACTTCTGAAAACAGTTTACGGATTCTTCCCAACAACGGATGTTAATCTATCGCTTGTTCAGATGCAACTTTTGAAAACAGTTTACGGACGCTTCCCAACAACGGATGCTGCTCTATTGCTTATTCAACTTCAAGACTTCTGAAAACAGTTCACGGGTTCTCCAGTAACGGATGTTAACCTATCACTTGTTCAGACTCTTCTCAAACTTCTGAAAACAATTTACGGATTCTTCCCAACAACGGATGTTAATCTATCGCTTGTTCAGATGCAACTTTTGAAAACAGTTTACGGACGCTTCCCAACAACGGATGTTGCTCTATTGCTTATTCAACCTCGAGACTTTTGAAAACAGTTTACGGATTCTTCCCAACAACGGATGTTGCTCTATTGCTTATTCAACCTCGAGACTTTTGAAAACAGTTTACGGATTCTTCCCAACAACGGATGTTAATCTATTGCTTATTCGATCTCAACTCCTGAAAACAGTTCACAGATTATTCGGACACGGATGTCAATCTATTTCAGACCCCCAGTTCAGAAATGTTCCGAAACATGGAGGCCTTTCTGATGCTCGTCCACTCACCATTGACATACAGTTCAACATTTCCAAATGGCATCTTTAAGCCCATTCTCAGATGGCATCTATAAGCCCATCCTCCTACCAGCAGTTTCCAGATGGCATCTTTAAGCCCATCACCAAATGGCATCTTTAAGCCCATTCATCTCTACCATCACATCACCGAGTGCAAATTTTAGGGCACTCTAGTGTCCAATCTTCTTTTACCTTCGAGTCGCGAAAGGCAAACTTGCCAATCTAACTCTTCAGGTTCAAGAAGATTGAACAGGGGCAACTGTTGTACCCTAAAATTTGCCCTCGCATTTTTCCTCAAGAAATCACAACTTCAGGCTTTTCCTGACTTTTCAGATTGGCTCAAGAATCAGTCAAACATACTTTGATCATCAGTCAAACAAAATTAGGGTTTTACTGATTTTTAGGGCTTTAGAATGTTTCAAACAGTTTGTGTAGGGTTTTGGTTGATTTTGGCTCAACTTCGATCAGGAGAACGCTTCTTTGGCATTTAATCAGGAATTAGGTTTTTGTGCGCGCGTTCTCCGAACGATTTAAATTCTTCAGTGCTTTTCAAGTTATGCTGGGATGTGGATTGAAACGTTTGGATCAAATTCGCTTTGTGTGACTAAATCAGTGAAAGAATGCATTTGGATTGAATTCACGATTGTTTGACTGAATCAGTAAAGGGTTGCATTGGGTTTGAATTTGCAATGTTTGATTAAAGTCATAAAAGGGAAAAGCGTCTGGACAATTGCTGTGATTGACTGTTGTTTTGCTCTGGATGTTTGAAACGCCAGGTTTAACTGATCAAATGCTGAAGCATTGTTTATTTAATTATTTATTATTCTAAGATTAAATGATTGGAATTTATTTTCCATTTATTATAATTCAAAGAATTTTAAATAATAAATAAACAATTAAAGAGGAATAGAATTAATTGGGTCAAGAAACTTTTTATTTATTTTTAAATTATTTGTACAATTGTTTTGTTTACAAATTGTTTACAACAATGATTTTACATTTATTTAAATTTAAATAAAAACTATCCTAAATATTTTTCTAATCTTCAATTCTTCATCTGCTATCCCTTGCTCCAGTGCTCCATGGAATTTTATCTGCAAAACAAAGAACAAAAGAAAAGTTAGAAGCAGATAAATAAATAAAGACAGACAGTTTAATTTAGGCTCATCATTAAAGGCAACTGACTGGAATCAGTTAGCCCTCTCTGCAAATCACGGGATTTCTCCCGGTTCACAAAAAGGGATGAGTGATGCTTGCTAAAAAATGAATGCACAAAGTCAAAAATATTGCACAATTTCAAAAATGGTCAAAAGCTGCATAGTTTAACAAATGCCAAACAAAGTCCAAATACAAACTGAACTGAAGTGCCTAAACCAAATCAAAAAGGGCAAACTGAACAAAGCTGTCAAAATACAAAAGGCTACCAAAGCTGTCACAAGATATCAGAATATTCAGATGCAAGTACAAGTGCAGCACAAAATCTGGAAGAAAAGAAAGAAAATATGCAGGCTAAAACTAGTTTTGCAAGCAAGCTTCAATATCAAATCATCATTTTTCCAGCAGCTACCTTTTCAGAACTAAAGTACAAATCATAACATATTTTAATGCTTAAAGATGTACCGAAGAGAGAAGAAAAAGAGAAGAAGAAATAGGGCTTACAGTTTAGGCTTGAGAGATAGGAAAATATAAGAACAATCTGTTCATAACACAGTACAGGGAGGGGAATCAAAAAAGAAAACAATACAAACTGAGAGAAAACCAGTAAGGCCTGCCTCCAAGACATTTTTCAAAACCTCACAAAAGCCTCATCTGTTTCCATACAAGCTTAACCTGCTGAAGCCTCTTACATCCTGCACAAAGCTGTGATAGCCAAAAGCCTAAACAAACTTGTAAGCTCTCAAACCATAACAACCCAACATCATAAATCCAAGCCTAACCATTCCAGGCTAAAAAACCTGTCAAGTTAAAGCATCAAAACCCTGTCCAGCCTTAACCATCAAACAACAAACCTGTGTATGCCTAAAAGCCTGAACCACTGTAAACTCCAAACAAAAACAGTATCAAAAGCCCAGACCTGCATCAAGCCTCACCAAACCAACAATCTGAAAACACTAAAAAGCCTGATATCCAAGCCTAAACCAGAATATCAAACCTACAAACCCTTTTCAGGACAGTGCTAAGCCTAAAACCTGTTGAATGTCAACCTGTTAAAGGCCAAAACCATTCCAACAGCACAAGGCCAAAACCATTTCAACAGACACCACAATTATACAGCATTAAGTATGTAAGCAAGGCAAAGTCAAAAACAAGGTATCAACCATCATTAACTCACTAAGCATAGAAGGCAACTCAATAAGGCAATACAGGGTAAGACCACGAGCCCTCAGAGTTGCCTCATCATAGGGCATTTCAACAGGAAACATAGGCATCATTCAATCTCAGCAAGCCAAAGAGGAAGAAGGGACAAAGAAGCATATTCAAGCATACACAAGGCAACAGAAGCAAAGCAAAAGCTAGTCAAAACGATTGTTCCAACAATAGTATACCCAGAAGTACCACAAACATCAAAGGCCCTCAGAATACCATCACTGGGCAAGGGACAAACATAGCAACAGAGGTACATAGCAACAGAAGAGACAAAACGAACAGAAGAAGAGGAAGAGGTGACTAAATTAGGTTTTCAGTTTGTCATCATAAAACTTAGCAAAAAGGGGCAAATACAGAGTACCGTGGTTATTAAAGCCAGTCCACAGCATCACCAAGCTCCGCCTCCGATCGCCTGAGCGCCTCCACCTTCATTCCTCCTCCGTCTCCTCAGAAAGGTATAATTTCTCTCCTTCTTCATGCACCTCGAACCAAAGAAACATGTAATCCGAATCAATAAACGAAGAAACTAAGCATGCAAAATATAAAACCCCTAATGCGTTGAAAGAAATTTTACCTCTTTTTACCGCCGTTGGAGTGAGTGTAAGGAGGAGGAAGAATGGTGGCGCCGGTGGCCTTGAACGAAAAGAACTCAGAAGCTGGCATGAGAGTGAACAAAGATGAAGAGGAACGCGTGAAGTGAAGAGAATGGCGCCGTTTCCGCAAACCCTAAGCAATTCCCTAATGAAAACAAATATCAGAACCCTAAAAAACATTGTCAATTTGCAATTGGGCCTCACCCCATTTTCTATGCCTAAGCCCAAACGTTCCAGTTAACACCCCCCATTTTGTCTATTCATTCTATTTGTTTAGTTTGGGCCTAATGCCCTTTTGGCCCATTCAAATCTCCAAACCTTTTTTTAGAGTATAAAACATTTTTCATTTTCTTTTGTTAAATAAATTAACATAACATTCTTTTTTACACTAACAATACTTTTTATATATAGCATAATTAAATTTTGTATATAAACTTATAAAAATAATATTTTTTCTCTATAATTAAACTTACATTTTCTTTAATTTTTTTATACATAGAATATTAATTTTTCTTAAGATAAATACTTCTCCTTTTTTCAAAGATATTATATTTGTACATAATCAATAAAATACATTTTTTCTAATATACATAATTTAAATTTTAAACATTTAATCAAAATATTCTTTTGTATATATTAAACACAAAATATAAAGATACCAATTTATATCAAATATAAGTAACAATTTTCAAACTTAGAACATTTTCTCTTTCTTAAATTTTCTTTTTGTACATATTAAAGAAATATACAAGATCACAAATTAAATAAAGAAAATATTTGATTCCTTTCTTTAAGTTAACCATACCTTAATAATACATTCAAATTCACATTTTCTTAACTTGTAAATAATTCTCATACGTACACGTACACGTACACTTACACAATACACAATACTTTTCACATTATAAACTTGATACACATACATTTGCTATTCTTATACGTTACATTACATTATTTACATTTTATCGCAATTCGATTTGGTTGTAAATTATTGGACACTACATTCCTAAAGTCTCATCCCCATTTGTAAATTCGTACCCCCACTCCCGGATACTATTTGTAATAGCGTAGACTTTAAGTTCTTGCAATTTACCGCTTTTAAATTATACCATGGTTAGACCTAGGGTTTGCATGTACATAAAACCAAACGCTAGATAACCTAATACAAAGACAAATACATGAAATCAATACACAATCACACTTGCACCCTCTAGGGTAATCCCACATGTTGCCTTCCAAAATGGGCCATGCTTGCACGTCGAGTTTCTTTGGCAAAACAAAATCAAATGATCATAAGTCCCTCGACGATGCTTTCGAAAGTTGCCTAAAACGGAATGATCATAGTCCCTTCAAAGCAAATTGCCAAAGATACTTGGCACCATTGCATTCATGGTCCATACGATGACCCGCGCCTGTCCCGTTAAACTTCCTAAATGCAAGATTGTCCACCAAATTCAATGGTGGAACAAAATTGTTAAAAAGGGTTGAAAACATAGAGAAAACCTTTGAGTACAATAGGGGTAGACAAAACTCTTAGTTACTTGAGATCAAATTGCAAAAACACTTTCCTTCTTTTCAAAAACCACACTTCACAAACACTTTCAAAACAAACTCTCAAAAACATTTGAAACATCTTTTCGAAAAGATACACACTTTTGTAAAACACTCAAACACGAGTCAAATACATTAGTTGCCTAAGACAAGGCATCTCTTTAAAAACATTTTTCAAACACACACACACACCACAATTTCAAAGCAATCGAAAATCAAGGCAATTGATCTAAAAACCAAGTAACTAAGAGCCCATGGATAACCATGGATGAAAAGGGTGCTAATACCTTCCCTTTTCATAATCTACCCCCCGAACCCACGAAATATCTCAAAAGGTTTTTGCTGTGCTTTTTTAACCTTTCCTTTAGGATAAAATAAAAATTCGGTGGCGACTCTTGCTCAACCGAACAAGTGCGAAAACAAACGCAAAACCTCAAGTCAGTTCTCCCACCGTATCACAGAACTGGCGACTCTGCTGGGGACTAACTTAAAAGTGGGGTTACCTTAGGGTTTAGATCACCTTTACTTTCTTGCTTTGATTGACTTGATTGCTTTATCTTTTGGGTTCTTGTTTGGGTTTGTTGTAAATCCTACACCCGGATTTGGGGCACCTTTTTAGGTAAATAGCAAAAAATTGTGAGGGAACTGTGCGGGGTATACCGACATGGTTGAAGCAGTAAGCTATGTTAGTGTTACATATTTGTGAGTACCGGTAACCCTTGAGTTCAGTCAAGGAGAGTACGGGGCCGCTGAGTGATGTCGTGAAACACTAACGAACTCTTAGAATCTTAATTGACCATCTTAGCCTTTTTAGGGGTAGTGAGATGACCGACTTTGGTGCAGTCCGAAGTTGGTAGATACTCGATACTACACTCATTTGAGGGTTGTTTTCTTGGAATATTTTGGTCGCCAGTAAGTGGCTAAACCGAAACGATGAACACAGAAAACAATCCAATGATATTGAGCTCCTTAGAACCCGGTTTCTATTTTAGGACAGGATGAGCCAACTAACTTCAAGAGGGTACTTACCTAAACCCCATGCAAGCCTAAACCTAAGGACTTGTTTGCTTTGTGTGAATATGTTTGTCTGTATATACACTCACTTGCTTTTTTGCATACATGTACATAACATCATAACATCATACCATAGCATTTTCGATAACCATTTCAAGGATCTCGAAGGTTCTTTTGATGCAGGGTTACGTTGAACCAGACGTCTACCAAGGGGCAAGAGGTTTCTCCTCTAACCAATGCCAACCAAAGATCAAGTGCAACAACTTGAATCAGTGGCTATGACCCACTCGACATGGTGAGCTTGATTCTCGTGGAAAGACATCCACCGATACAAAGTTCTCCAATCAAAGATCAAGTACAACAACTTGAATCAGTGGCTATGAACCACTTGACATGGTGAGCTTGATTCTAGTGGGAAGACATCCACCGGTGCAAAGTTCTCCAATCCAAGAGCAAAGTTCAACCTCTAACATTTTCTTATGTTTACCCCAAGAGATCCTTTAAAGCATGCATCCACATATCATGCATTGCATCTTGACGATATTTCCTTTTTCAGGTTTCCTTACTCTCATGCTGTTTATTTCAGTAAGAGATGGCTCTAGAAAGGTCTGTCAAAGACATCCAAGACCAGACTGCTCAGTTGCAGGAAATGTTCCTGAACTTGTCTCTGGGGCAAGAAGAAATGAAAGCTCTCCTCACAAAGGGCTTGGAGAATTCCAACAATGCCAGGAGTGATCAGCTTGGGGAGCTGTAGTTTGATCTGACAACATTGAGGACCCAAGTGATGGGACAGTTGGTGGGCCAGATGGCTCTCATCCAAGACCTATCTCAAAGACAAGAGGAACTCAGAGTTCTTGTCCGCCAACTGCTTCCAAACAACCAATTGGGGCAAACATATGAGGTTGAAGAGCAAGTCACCGCTCAGCCTCCATCCAATCAAGAAGACAAGGGGAAGGCTCCTTCGCTTGCTTCAGGGTCACAAGCCCATCAACAGCCTCGCCAATGTCAACAGGGTAATCGGCGTAAGCAAGAAACGTCGGGAAGACAGTTCACGGAGACTGAGATACCATCATTCTTCATACTGAAGCGCCTGTTGGAGGTCAACCTGCTTACCTTAAGGGATCCTCCTCAGAAGCTCAATACCTCCTCTCCTAACTATCGTCCCGACGCCTTTTGTGTTTACCACTCCTACAGCCCGAGACACGACACCAACGACTGTTGGGCCTTGAAGAACAAGATTCAAGATCTGATCGACATTGGAGTGCTGGAATTCATGCCAGACGGCGAGATGAAAATCTTCCGTTAAGGAGTTCTCCACCTAGAGTGATAAAGCTCAAGCTGAAGGACTTTTGCTTCATTTTGAATTTTCAAAGTTGTAATTTCTTTTGTTGTCAAACAATTATCTGTTGATGTTAAACTCTGTTTTCATTAATGCATTGCATATGTTTGTCTTGAATTCATCCATGCGTTTCACTACTCTTATGCTTTTCTTTGTGATATTTAACTCTTGATAAAAAGCTGCAAGCCTTTAGAGGGAGGATGACGAAACAATACCATGATCTTATATAGTATGCTTTTGAACAAACCTTGCTGATGATGTGCAGGCATTTCTTTCAAATCCCAAACACTGGAGTTATAAGGAAGATAATCCCTAGTCAACCCCTTCGAGCCAAAGAAGTAGGAGTTTTATGTTCTAAACGATCAAAACCTTTGATATAAACCGGGGGCAGGGTAGTATCTCAGTTAGTTCAAAAGAAAATGCGCATTGAAGTCGCAAACTCTCAGTTTGTAATACAACGGACGACGTCAAAAAAAGAAAAAAAGAAAAGCATTCCTTTGGAATCAAAAGACAAGGGTGGTTCCCTATCACATAGACAGTCAATCTCTCAAAAGAGAAAAGCCCACCAAGCCAAAACCTGTAAAGGAAGCTTAAGGAAGCTGGGGCATCCCGCTGGCTGTAATCTCGAAAATAGGAACAGTCAGGCAAAAGTTAGGGATAACAAATCAAAATCAAAATAGTGGGGTCATTACAAAGTCCTCAACAACATGAAAAATGTTGAAAAAGAAAAAGGAGATGATGACTGTCTCCCCAAATTCAACTGGTGAACCATCGCCCAAGAGTCGTTCCAAACTCAAAACAGAGTGTGACGCACAATTAACTGAGCTTAGGTGTGAAGAACATCACGAAGAGCGGGTGGGTACAAATATACTTTGAGCCTATATCCTTTGTTTCTTAAACCGTGAACCAAGCCACGTTACAACCCTTCAAAAGTCCTAATTGAAGCATGGGTTAGTTCGAAAGCATACTGTTACAAAGGGTATCCTGACTCCTGTAAGGCTTTGCTTTAAATCTTGTGTTGATCTGTCTTATAAAAAGTTTTCTGCTAAAAACGCATTTTTCAAAACTTCGAGACAAACATAAACTTTGCATTGCTTGAATATCACTGTCTGCATTTGGTTTTTTGTTTGACAGCGAATAAATTCATACAACGAATGTTCGGAGGAACGAAAACTCTCTCAGTGAACAAAATCAATTCAAAAGGACGACACTTCCAATGACAAATCTCCTATCAACGAGGGGCATGACATAGCACCATCCAGTTAACCTGGGGCAGTCCAGTCAGGGTTTCAACAGATCTTTCAAAATTCAGTTAACCTGGGGCAGTCCAGTCAAGATTTCAAGAAATCTCTCAATTCGCAGATTAATCTGACTCAAGATTCATCATCACTTGGGGCATTCGAATGTCAAAAGTGTTCAATCATTCCTTCACCACCTGTTGGAAATTACAACCACCAACAAATCAACTATCACTATTTCCAGACTCGATTCCTGTATCTAGCCAGGGCACGTCTGAAGAGTTTGAAGATTCGATTCCTGTATCCAGCCAGGGCATATCTGTTGACAACTATTTCCAGACTCGATTCCTGTATCTAGCCAGGGCACGTCTGAAGAGTTTGAAGATTCGATTCCTGTATCCAGCCAGGGCATATCTGTTGACAACTATTTCCAGACTCGATTCCTGTATCTAGCCAGGGCACGTCTGAAGAGTTTGAAGATTCGATTCCTGTATCCAGCCAGGGCATATCTGTTGACGACTATTTCCAGACTCGATTCCTGTATCTAGCCAGGGCACGTCTGAAGAGTTTGAAGATTCGATTCCTGTATCCAGCCAGGGCATATCTGTTGACGACTATTTCCAGATTCGATTCCTGTATCCAGCCAGGGCATATCTGTTGACGACCATTTCCAGACTCGATTCCTGTATCCAGCCAGGGCACGTCTGAAGAGTTCCAGATTCAACACCTGTAACAAGCCAGGAAAACATCTGTGGACGACTGATTGTGGATTAACACCTGTAACAAGCCAGGAAATTATCTACAACACCACTTGGGGCATTCGAATGTCAAAAGTCTTCAGCAATTCCTTCATCACCTGTTGGAAAATACGGTCCAGATGGGCTCCAAACACGGTTGCCATTCTGTCACCTTTTCTTAAGTTCCAGATCAACACCTGTAACAAGCCAGGAAAACATCTGTGAACGACCGATCATGGATTAACACCTGTAATAAGCCAGAAAATTATCTACATCACCACTTGGGGCATTCGAATGTCAAAAGTGTTCAAAAACCCGATGCAGTTTTACACGGACTCATCATCAGGAAATCCTACACGGATCTCCTCAAAACAGGAAGTCCCCAGAAGGTTGGTATACAATCCAAGCTCCTTATTCCCTAGCAACAACCAAGGAATCATTCTTCCCGGCAGCAGTCAAGATGCTCTTATTTTCAGCCATCTAGGACTCATCTATCCTCCGCAAGACAGCTCATCAACTTACATACGCATTCATCACATTCATAACATAAACATTGGTGTAACATACATTACATCATGCATCATAACATTGCATAGAACTAATCCTTTACCTTTTCAGGTAAGATCAGTCGACAGACAAAGATCACCTTCCGAGATTCTTTCTAGAAATAGTTCAGATGTGACCCGGACACGGCGACATTCTGATACTTATTCCAGATTCACTCAGATGCAGTTTTATACGGACTCATCATCAGGAAACCCTACACCGGTTCCTCCTTCAACCTCAAGACTTCTGAAAACAGTTTACAGATTCTTCCCAACAACGGATGTTAATCTATCGCTTGTTCAGATGCAACTTTTGAAAACAGTTTACGGACGCTTCCCAACAACGGATGCTGCTCTATTGCTTATTCAACTTCAAGACTTCTGAAAACAGTTCACGGGTTCTCCAGTAACGGATGTTAACCTATCACTTGTTCAGACTCTTCTCAAACTTCTGAAAACAGTTTACAGATTCTTCCCAACAACGGATGTTAATCTATCGCTTGTTCAGATGCAACTTTTGAAAACAGTTTACGGACGCTTCCCAACAACGGATGTTGCTCTATTGCTTATTCAACCTCGAGACTTTTGAAAATAGTTTACGGATTCTTCCCAACAACGGATGTTGCTCTATTGCTTATTCAACCTCGAGACTTTTGAAAACAGTTTACGGATTCTTCCCAACAACGGATGTTAATCTATTGCTTATTCGATCTCAACTCCTGAAAACAGTTCACGGATTCTCTGGACACGGATGTCAATCTATTTCAGACCCCCAGTTCAGAAATGTTCCGAAACATGGAGGCCTTTCTGATGCTCGTCCACTCACCATTGACATACAGTTCAACATTTCCAAATGGCATCTTTAAGCCCATTCTCAGATGGCATCTATAAGCCCATCCTCCTACCAGCAATTTCCAGATGGCATCTTTAAGCCCATCACCAAATGGCATCTTTAAGCCCATTCATCTCTACCATCACATCACCGAGTGCAAATTTTAGGGCACTCTAGTGTCCAATCTTCTTTTACCTTCGAGTCGCGAAAGGCAAACTTGCCAATCTAACTCTTCAGGTTCAAGAAGATTGAACAGGGGCAACTGTTGTACCCCAAAATTTGCCCTCGCATTTTTCCTCAAGAAATCACAACTTCAGGCTTTTCCTAACTTTTCAGATTGGCTCAAGAATCGGTCAAACATACTTTTCTCGTCAGTCAAACAAAATTAGGGTTTTACTGATTTTTAGGGCTTTAGAATGTTTCAAACAGTTTGTTTAGGGTTTTGGTTGATTTTGGCTCAACTTCGATCAGGCGAACGCTTCTTTGGCATTTAATCAGGAATTAGGTTTTTGTGCGCGCGTTCTCGGAACGATTTAAATTCTACAGTGCTTTTCAAGTTATGCTGGGATGTGGATTGAAACGTTTGGATTAAATTCGCTTTGTGTGACTAAATCAGTGAAAGAATGAATTTGGATTTAATTCACGATTGTTTGACTGAATCAGTAAAGGGTTGCATTGGGTTTGAATTTGCAATGTTTGATTAAAGTCATAAAAGGGAAAAGCGTCTGGACAATTGCTGTGATTGATTGTTGTTTTGCTCTGGATGTTTGAAACGCCAGGTTTAACTGATCAAATGCTGAAGTATTGTTTATTTAATTATTTATTATTCTAAGATTAAATGATTGGAATTTATTTTCCATTTATTATAATTCAAAGAATTTTAAATAATAAATAAACAATTAAAGAGGAATAGAATTAATTGGGTCAAGAAACTTTTTATTTATTTTTAAATTATTTGTACAATTGTTTTGTTTACAAATTGTTTACAACAATGATTTTACATTTATTTAAATTTAAATAAAAACTATCCTAAATATTTTTCTAATCTTCAATTCTTCATCTGCTATCCCTTGCTCCAGTGCTCCATGGAATTTTATCTGCAAAACAAAGAACAAAAGAAAAGTTAGAAGCAGATAAATAAATAAAGACAGACATTTTAATTTAGGCTCATCATTAAAGGAAACTGACTGGAATCAGTTAGCCCTCTCTGCAAATCACGGGATTTCTCCCGGTTCACAAAAAGGGATGAGTGATGCTTGCTAAAAAATGAATGCACAAAGTCAAAAATATTGCACAATTTCAAAAATGGTCAAAAGCTGCATAGTTTAACAAATGCCAAACAAAGTCCAAATACAAACTGAACTGAAGTGCCTAAACCAAATCAAAAAGGGCAAACTGAACAAAGCTGTCAAAATACAAAAGGCTACCAAAGCTGTCACAAGATATCAGAATATTCAGATGCAAGTACAAGTGCAGCACAAAATCTGGAAGAAAAGAAAGAAAATATGCAGGCTAAAACTAGTTTTGCAAGCAAGCTTCAATATCAAATCATCATTTTTCCAGCAGCTACCTTTTCAGAACTAAAGTACAAATCATAACATATTTTAATGCTTAAAGATGTACCGAAGAGAGAAGAAAAAGAGAAGAAGAAATAGGGCTTACAGTTTAGGCTTGAGAGATAGGAAAATATAAGAACAATCTGTTCATAACACAGTACAGGGAGGGGAATCAAAAAAGAAAACAATACAAACTGAGAGAAAACCAGTAAGGCCTGCCTCCAAGACATTTTTCAAAACCTCACAAAAGCCTCATCTGTTTCCATACAAGCTTAACCTGCTGAAGCCTCTTACATCCTGCACAAAGCTGTGATAGCCAAAAGCCTAAACAAACTTGTAAGCTCTCAAACCATAACAACCCAACATCATAAATCCAAGCCTAACCATTCCAGGCTAAAAAACCTGTCAAGTTAAACCATCAAAACCCTGTCCAGCCTTAACCATCAAACAACAAACCTGTGTATGCCTAAAAGCCTGAACCACTGTAAACTCCAAACAAAAACAGTATCAAAAGCCCAGACCTGCATCAAGCCTCACCAAACCAACAATCTGAAAACACTAAAAAGCCTGATATCCAAGCCTAAACCAGAATATCAAACCTACAAACCCTTTTCAGGACAGTGCTAAGCCTAAAACCTGTTGAATGTCAACCTGTTAAAGGCCAAAACCATTCCAACAGCACAAGGCCAAAACCATTTCAACAGACACCACAATTATACAGCATTAAGTATGTAAGCAAGGCAAAGTCAAAAACAAGGTATCAACCATCATTAACTCACTAAGCATAGAAGGCAACTCAATAAGGCAATACAGGGTAAGACCACGAGCCCTCAGAGTTGCCTCATCATAGGGCATTTCAACAGGCAACACAGGCATCATTCAATCTCAGCAAGCCAAAGAGGAAGAAGGGACAAAGAAGCATATTCAAGCATACACAAGGCAACAGAAGCAAAGCAAAAGCTAGTCAAAACGATTGTTCCAACAATAGTATACCCAGAAGTACCACAAACATCAAAGGCCCTCAGAATACCATCACTGGGCAAGGGACAAACATAGCAACAGAGGTACATAGCAACAGAAGAGACAAAACGAACAGAAGAAGAGGAAGAGGTGACCAAATTAGGTTTTCAGTTTGTCATCATAAAACTTAGCAAAAAGGGGCAAATACAGAGTACCGTGGTTATTAAATCCAGTCCACAGCATCACCAAGCTCCGCCTCCGATCGCCTGAGCGCCTCCACCTTCATTCCTCCTCCGTCTCCTCAGAAAGGTATAATTTCTCTCCTTCTTCATGCACCTCGAACCAAAGAAACATGTAATCCGAATCAATAAACGAAGAAACTAAGCATGCAAAATATAAAACCCCTAATGCGTTGAAAGAAATTTTACCTCTTTTTACCGCCATTGGAGTGAGTGTAAGGAGGAGGAAGAATGGTGGCGCCGGTGGCCTTGAACGAAAAGAACTCAGAAGCTGGCATGAGAGTGAACGAAGATGAAGAGGAACGTGTGAAGTGAAGAGAATGGCGCCGTTTCCGCAAACCCTAAGCAATTCCCTAATGAAAACAAATATCAGAACCCTAAAAAACATTGTCAATTTGCAATTGGGCCTCACCCCATTTTCTACGCCTAAGCCCAAACGTTCCAGTTAACACCCCCCATTTTGTCTATTCATTCTATTTGTTTAGTTTGGGCCTAATGCCCTTTTGGCCCATTCAAATCTCCAAACCTTTTTTTAGAGTATAAAACATTTTTCATTTTCTTTTGTTAAATAAATTAACATAACATTCTTTTTTACACTAACAATACTTTTTATATATAGCATAATTAAATTTTGTATAGAAACTTATAAAAATAATATTTTTTCTCTATAATTAAACTTACATTTTCTTTAATTTTTTATACATAGAATATTAATTTTTCTTAAGATAAATACTTCTCCCTTTTTCAAAGATATTATATTTGTACATAATCAATAAAATACATTTTTTCTAATATACATAATTTAAATTTTAAACATTTAATCAAAATATTCTTTTGTATATATTAAACACAAAATATAAAGATACCAATTAATATCAAATATAAGTAACAATTTTCAAACTTAGAACATTTTCTCTTTCTTAAATTTTCTTTTTGTACATATTAAAGAAATATACAAGATCACAAATTAAATAAAGAAAATATTTGATTCCTTTCTTTAAGTTAACCATACCTTAATAATACATTCAAATTCACATTTTCTTAACTTGTAAATAATTCTCATACGTACACGTACACGTACACGTACACTTACACAATACACAATACTTTTCACATTATAAACTTGATACACATACATTTGCTATTCTTATACGTTACATTACATTATTTACATTTTATCGCAATTCGATTTGGTTGTAAATTATTGGACACTACATTCCTAAAGTCTCATCCCCATTTGTAAATTCGTACCCCCACTCCCGGATACTATTTGTAATAGCGTAGACTTTAAGTTCTTGCAATTTACCGCTTTTAAATTATACCATGGTTAGACCTAGGGTTTGCATGTACATAAAACCAAACGCTAGATAACCTAATACAAAGACAAATACATGAAATCAATACACAATCACACTTGCACCCTCTAGGGTAATCCCACATGTTGCCTTCCAAAATGGGCCATGCTTGCACGTCGAGTTTCTTTGGCAAAACAAAATCAAATGATCATAAGTCCCTCGACGACGCTTTCGAAAGTTGCCTAAAACGGAATGATCATAGTCCCTTCAAAGCAAATTGCCAAAGATACTTGGTACCATTGCATTCATGGTCCATACGATGACCCGCGCCTGTCCCGTTAAACTTCCTAAACGCAAGATTGTCCACCAAATTCAATGGTGGAACAAAATTGTTAAAAAGGGTTGAAAACATAGAGAAAACCTTTGAGTACAATAGGGGTAGACAAAACTCTTAGTTACTTGAGATCAACTTGCAAAAACACTTGCCTTCTTTTCAAAAACCACACTTCACAAACACTTTCAAAACAAACTCTCAAAAACATTTGAAACATCTTTTCGAAAAGATACACACTTTTGTAAAACACTCAAACACGAGTCAAATACATTGGTTGCCTAAGACAAGGCATCTCTTCAAAAACATTTTTCAAACACACACACACACCACAATTTCAAAGCAATCGAAAATCAAGGCAATTGATCTAAAAACCAAGTAACTAAGAGCCCATGGATAACCATGGATGAAAAGGGTGCTAATACCTTCCCTTTTCATAATCTACCCCCCGAACCCACGAAATATCTCAAAAGGTTTTTGCTGTGCTTTTTTAACCTTTCCTTTAGGATAAAATAAAAAGTCGGTGGCGACTCTTGCTCAACCGAACAAGTGCAAAAACAAACGCAAAACCTCAAGTCAGTTCTCCCACCGTATCACACTTTACATTTTGGTTCTCTTGTTTGGGCTTGAAATCCTCTACCCGGATTTGGGAAACATTCATAGATAACAATACGTTGTGGAAACTGTGCGGGGTATACCGACACGGTTGAAGCAATAGCTATATTAGTGCGACATATTTGTGAGTACCGGTAGCCTTTGAGTCAATCAAAGAGAATACGGGGCCGCTGAGTGATGTCATTAAGCACTAATGAACTAGAACCTCACTTGACCATCTTGGCCTTTCATTAGGGGTAGTGAGATGACCGGCTTTGGTACAGTCCGAAGTTGGTAGATACTCGATACTACACTCATTGAGGGTTGTTTTCTTGGAATATTTTGGTCGCCAGTTAAGTGGCTAAACCAAAACAATGAACATAGAAAACAATCCGATGATATTGAGCTCCTCAGAACCCGGTTACTATTTATAGGACAGGTTTTGAGCCAACTAAACTCAAGAGGGTACTTACCTATGAAACCTCATGCAAGCCTGAAACTAGGGTTTTTGTGTGACTTGCTTGTACATGTGTTTGTGCATACATCATGAACATCATAAAGCATCATATGCATCCACTAACCATTTCAAGGGTTTGGATCTTCATCTTTGTTCTTGTTTTGTAGGTCATGGAAACTCTTCGCAGGAAAACAATTCAAGTCAACCTTGTGAGAATCCCTCCTCAACTCAAGGAGCTTACATCCAGAATTCCAGAAAATTCTCTCTTTAGTGAAAGACATGGTAGACTTCTCAGCTTAGTCAACACCAACATTAAAGAAGACATGGTTAAAGTTCTCTTCCAGTTCTTTGACCCCCTACACCACTGTTTCACATTCCCTGACTACCAATTGGTGCCTACTTTGGAGGAATTTTCTCAACTCCTGAGAATTCCTATTCTTAATCAACTACCCTACAACGGTACGGAAAAAGAACCAAAACCTGAAGATGTTGCTCAAGCATTGCACTTGCAACCATCTGACATCAAGGGGCATTGGGAAACCAGAAGTGGTGTCAAAGGATTCTTGGAAAAGTTTCTGTTTGAGAAGGCCCAAGAATGCTGGAATTCTCTTGATCTATAAGCCTTTGAAGAAATTGTGGCACTCCTTATTTATGGGTTGGTCTTGTTCCCAAACCCTGACCAACTTATATATGTGAATGTTGTTAAGATTTTCATGTCCAGGAATCCCATACCTACATTACTTGGGGACATCCTACACTCATTTTACACACGAACAATGAGGAAAAAAGGTGTTCTTATGTGCTGTACTCCTCTCCTAGCAAGGTGGTTTATTTCTCACCTTCCACAACCAGTTCTGAAGAATGAGCAGGGTTTAAGGTGGTCGCAACGGTTGATGACCCTCACACATTCTGATGTACATTGGTGTTCTCGGTCCAGAGAAAATGTCATCCTCATTGATCGTTATGGTGAATTCCCTAATGTCCCACTACTTGGTATTAGGCGGGGCATCACCTACAACCCTTGTCTAGCCTTGAGACAATTTGAATATGCTCGGAGGGATGGCCCTCATGACATGCTGATTCCTGATCTAGTTTTTGACTTCGACAACGATGCGCAAGGACTTCGCCAAAGGTTCATCAGAGCTTGGAGGATGCCTAACAAGGTGGATAGTAAGACACTGGGGCACAAGAATTCCATCCCCCTTGAGCCTTACCTCAAGTGTGTACGAACCCGCTCCCAGAATCTCATGATGCCATATCCTCACATTCTCCCCTTGATTAAAGAGCCTGTTAAGGAAGGATAGGTTCCATACACCATCCTATATCCTGACATGCCAACATCATGGGAGGAAATGAAAAAGAGTTGGATCCAACTCAGAGAAGAACGAGATACTTTTGAAGCCAGCTTCTATGCCAGTGAGGAGAAGGTTTTAGAGCTAACCCACCGACTTCACGAGGAGGAAACTCTTAACACCTACATCGCACCAAAAAGGATGCGCAACGTCTTTTTACATTAATATTTTTGTAATATTTCGCCCATGGGGCATTTATGTACTAACAAATTTCTTCCTAATATGACGTGCGTTCTTTTTGTTTGCAACAAATTTGAATTTTTGAACCCTTGAATGCATTACATGAACAACATATCATTCATCATATGCATAAACAGGTCTTCAAGCCAGGTTTCCTTATCTTTCTGCTGTTTATTTCAGTAAGATGGATTTGGAGCAAACAGTGAAGGACTTACAGGCACAAAATTCACAATTTCAGCAACTCCTCATGACCTTGGCAAAGGGTCAGGAGGATCTCAAAGTTCTGCTAGAGAAAAATAAAGAGAAGAAAAAGAAAAAGAGACCGGGGGTAGCTACTTTCGGAAGAAGATTTGAGGGTGATGCTAGAAGGACTCTTGAGTTTCCATCAACGTCCGACGAAGGGATTGGAAAGGGGAAAGGAGTTACTGTGCCTTCCGAATCTGAGGAAGAAGAGGAGGAAGAGGAAGCAGACGAAGACTATTCAGAACAACAGTATCCACCAGCGGATGACAAGTATAAGAACCTTGAAAACAAATTGGCAGCTATGGAGTTGCAGAGGGTGCCTGGATTGGATTTTGAGGAACTGGGGCTTGTAGCTGGGATTGTTATCCCTCCTAAGTTCAAAGTGCCAACATTCGCCAAGTACGATGGTCTATATTGCCCTAAGATGCACTTGAGGTCGTATGTTATAAAGATCCAGCCACATTCATCCGACAAAGACCTCTGGGTGCACTTTTTCCAAGACAGCTTGTCTGGCACTCAGTTAGATTGGTTTTACCAGCTCGAGAGATCAGAGGTCCACAATTGGGAAGAATTGGTAGCCGCTTTCTATCGTCAGTATCAGTATAATGCTGATTTGGCGCCTACCCGTACTCAGTTACAGAGTATGGGGATGGCTTCAAATGAAGGGTTCAAGGAGTACGCCCAGAAGTGGCGCGACCTGGCTGGAAGGGTGCAGCCACCGTTATTAGATAGGGAATTAGTTGACATGTTTTTGGGGACCCTATCTGGCCATTTCTTCAAACATATAATCAGAAGCTCCTCTGCGGGATTTACTGAGTTGATTTTGACTGGCGAGAGGGTGGAAGCCGGTATCAAAAGTGGAAAGATTCAAAAGGATGCTTCCGCATCCACAACTGCTAGAAAACCTTTCCCAGCCAAGAAAGAGGTATCTGCTGTGTACACCCAGAAAAATCGGGAAAGAGAAGAACGTCGACCAACAGTGGGGGCCGTATTAATACAAAAATTCGCATCAGACCAGTTTAGAAACAACCAACCGAGGAATGATCAGCCCAAAACTTACCAGCAAAGGCCACCACGGCAGTTTACTCCAGTAAATATGACACCTGCTCAGATCCTTCCACATCTTCTGAAGTTGAATCTTGCTAATTTAAAAGAGGCGCCAAAGAATGTAAATACCACCTCTCCATCTTACAATCAAAAAGCCAAGTGTGCTTACCATTCCGACAGTATTGGGCACGATACCAATAATTGCTGGGCACTCAAGAACAAAATTCAGGATTTAATTGACACCAAAGAGGTCGAGTTTGACGCTCCTGAAAAGCCCAATGTTATATCCGCGCCAATGCCCAAGCACGGTCACAATGTGCATGCTGTTTTGGAAAATCTCCATGTTACTGATGTTGCCGATCTGTTGACTCCATTGATAGTGATAAAAGAAAATTTGTTGAGAGTCGGGATCTTTCCTGGTTGTGATAAAGATTGCTATTTTTGTTTGAATATTCAAGACGGTTGTCCAATGTTGAAGTCGGGTGTCCAACGCCTGATGGATACTCAAGAAATACTTTTTCAGAAAACCCCTGTTAACGCTTTCAATCTGATTGCTCCTGATACTTGTGATACCTCAACCAATGATATTGCCATCATAACCATTTCCGACAATCCTCCAAAGGCTGGCAAAAGGCCTGTCAGGATTACACCCAACTCTGAATGTGTACCTCTAAAGATCATAATGCCGGGACCCGTCCCGTACCAATCAAGCAAAATGATACCGTGGAACTATGGGGGAGAAATCTTCTACCACGACATCAAACAAATCAAAACAGTCCAAGAAATTTCTGAAGAAGACCCTGAAATAGGAAACATTGCGGGTACTAGCAAGATCACCCGCAGTGGCCGGATCTTTTCTCCGGAGATCGCTCCTCCCCGAGCAGTCTTCGGACCCTTAAAAATTTCTGCACCTGTTGGACCCTCTGTGCAAGGCCCAGTGATTGAAGAGTTAAACACTCCTGAAGAAAGACCATCCGCTGATAACAACAACAAAGGTAAAGGGATACTGAAAGAGCCTGTCAAGACGAAGGCTCATGCCGTGGTTATCCCCGAAACCACTCAGAAGGAGATGTATGAGATCCTAAAAATAATCAGAAAAAGTGACTACGATGTTGTAGAACAACTGGGGCAGACCCCCTCTAAAATCTCAATGTTAGCTCTCCTGCTCTGTTCAGAGGCCCACGCTAAGGCTCTGATTAAATTCTTGAAGACAACACATGTCCCCCAAGAGACCTCGGCTGACCAATTCCAAAACTGTGTGGCCAGTCTTACTGCTGACAATGGCCTGGGCTTTTCCGATGCCGACCTGACTCCGAAAGGAAGGAAACACAATGATGCATTACATGTTTCAGTTGAGTGCCGAGGGACCACCCTTGCTCATGTCTTGGTCGATACTGGTTCTTCCCTGAATGTGCTGCCTAAGAAGGCCTTAGACCGTTTGGATTGCGAAGGTTTAACCCTCAAACATAGCAACATCGTCGTCAGAGCCTTCGATGGTTCCAAAAGAATGGTTCATGGGGAGGTTGATATTCCCATCAAGGTAGGCACTGAAGTGTTCAACTCCACCTTCTACGTGATGGACATCCGTCCGTCATACTCATGTTTGCTGGGAAGACCGTGGATTCATCATGCCGGGGCAGTTACATCCTCTTTGCACCAGATGCTGAAGTATCCTGTTAAGGGTAAAATCATAATTGTGCATGGCGAGGAGGAGTACATGATTAGTCATCTCAATTCCTTTCGATATGTGGAAGTGGATGGCGAGTTCATCGAAACGCCTTTCCAGCATTTCGAAGAAGTTTCTCCCGAGGTAGCAGTTGCGAAGACAGTGGTTGAGGTACCTATCATTCCCAAGCATCTGGCTAGGATGGCATCGCTCAAAGACGCAGAGGCTGTGATTAAGGAGGGGAAGAGAATGGTATGGGGACAGTTGCCCGACATTCCTTATAAGACAGACAAGTTTGGGTTGGGGTTTACTGCTGAAGGACAGAAGGCTATGCGTCGCTCCAAGACCAAAAGACCACCCGTCAAGATTTCTCTCCATGGAATCAATGCTGTAGAAGATGAAGACGAGGAGAGCCACTTTGAAGACTGGATTTTTCCGACTGTCGAAGGGGGTTTGAGCAATTGGGAAGCAAAGGATTTTGTTCCTATCACCTTTATCAACCAGTAATTTTATCTTTGAACAATTTCCCATTTTCTATGGTCTGTAATAACCAAAACAATTCGCACACTACTTTTCACCTCATGCCTTACCCGGGGCATGTAGGTCTACTTGTAAGGGCTTGATTTTCTTCATAATCATATGCCATATTTTAACGAATCATTGGACGCATTTCATCTATGAACTACTGTGTTCATTTTCTTTCCTTTTTGCATTTTTGTTTGTTTAAAGAGGGCTATCCCTTACACACACCCACATTCACAAATGCAGGTACCCATCCACTCCGGATTCCATGGGTGACTATTCTGTTTTAGCCTTCGATAACTCTGAAGATCTGGTCAATCAAGCTGAGTACGAAGTTGACGAAGATTGTGAAGTGCCGAGAGAGTTAGCCAGACTTCTACAACAAGAAGAGAGGGCCATCTTGCCTCATGAAAAGTTGTTAGAAACCATAAACTTAGGGACAGAGGAGGACAAGAAAGAAGTAAAAGTGGGTGCCAACTTGGAACCAAGTATCAAGGAACGCTTAATACAGTTGTTGAATGAATACATTGAGATCTTCGAAGACATGCCATGTTTAGACACAGATATCGTGGTTCACCGTCTCCCTACAAGAGAAGACTGTCCACCGATCAAGCAAAAGGTTCGCCGAATGAGACCTGACATGTCTGAGAAGATTAAAGCTGAAGTAATGAAGCAATTCAACGCCGACTTTCTGGCCGTTACAACCTATCCACAATGGGTTGCTAACATTGTGCCTGTACCCAAAAAAAGATGGCAAGGTCAGAATGTGTGTGGACTATCGGGATTTGAACTGGGCTAGCCCTAAAGATGATTTCCCTCTACCTCATATTGACGTCTTGGTTGATAACACCGCTCAACACAAGGTTTTTTCCTTCATGGATGGATTCTCAGGTTACAACCAGATTAAAATGGCCCCCGAGGACATGGAGAAAACAACCTTTGTTACACAATGGGGTACCTTCTGCTACAAGGTGATGCCGTTCGGACTGAAGAACGCATGGGCAACTTATTAACACGCCATGGTAGCTTTGTTTCATGATATGATACATCATGAGATCGAAGTATACGTAGACGGTATGATAGCTCGATCACAAACAGAAGAAGAACACCTTGGACATTTGCAGAAGCTGTTTGCCAGGTTGAAGGAGTACAAACTCAGACTGAATCCAAGCAAGTGCACTTTTGGAGTTAGGTCTGGTAAGCTCTTGGGATTTATTGTCAGCAACAAAGGTATTGAGGTCGATCCTATTAAAGTGAAGGCTATACAAGAAATGCCAGCCCCCCATACTGAAAAGGAGGTCAGAGGATTCTTGGGACGCTTGAACTATATTGCAAGGTTCATCTCTCACCTGACATCCACCTGTGAGCCGATTTTCAAGTTGTTGAAGAAGGATCAGGTAGTTGAATGGAACGACGATTGTCAAGTTGCTTTTGATAAGATCAAGGAGTATTTACTGGAACCTCCTATTCTGATGCCACCCGTCGCAGGAAGGTCGTTGATCATGTATCTGACTGTTTTGGATAACTCAATGGGGTGCGTGCTGGGCCAACATGACGAGTCTGGTCGAAAAGAGCATGCCATTTATTACCTTAGCAAAAAGTTTATCGACTGTGAGACTCGCTACTCACTGCTCGAGAAAACTTGCTGCTCTTTGGTATGGGATGCTCGCCGACTAAGGCAGTATATGTTGACTCATACCACTTTATTGATTTCCAAAATGGACCCGATCAAGTATGTCTTCGAGAAACCTGCTTTATCTGGAAGAATCGCTAGATGGCAAATGATCCTGACTGAATAATACATCCAGTATACTACCCAAAAAGCTATAAAAGGGAGTGTACTAGCTGACCATCTAGCTCATCAAGCCGTCGAAGATTATCAATCTATGAAATTCGATTTCCCTGATGAAGACATCATGACCCTGGACAGCGTCGAAGGTAATGGACCATATGACGGACCTGAACAAGGATCCCGATGGACCCTGTACTTTGATGGTGCTTCAAATGCACTCGGCAATGGTATCGGCGCGGTACTCCTTTCTCCAGAAGGTTACCATACACCCTTTACTGCCCAACTTTGTTTCAGTTGTACCAACAACATGGCTGAATATGAAGCTTACATCTTTGGTCTCAAGGCTGCTATAGACATGGGGATCAGATCTTTGGTCGTATTTGGGGACTCGACTTTGGTTATCAGTCAAGTCAAAGGAGAGTGGGACACCAAACATCCTAATCTTATCCCATACAAAGAACATGTCTTGACATTGCTGCCTCATTTCGAGCATATTAATTTCGAGCATTTCCCGCGAGAAGAGAATCAGCTAGCAGATGCTCTGGCTACAATGTCTTTCATGTTTAAACTCAACTGGGATAACAAGACTCCCCAAATTACCATCGAGCGAATGGATGAACCTGCGCACTGTCATGAGATTAATACCGAAGAAGTAGTGGAACAACCCTGGTTTCATGAAATCAAAAGGTATCTCCAGATTAGAGAATATCCCGAAGGAGCTTCAGTCAATGACAAAAAGTTCTTAAGGAGATTTGCTGCCAAGTTCTTCCTAAGCAATGGCATCCTTTATAAACGCAGCCATGATTGTGTTTTACTTTGATGTGTAGACAAAGCTGAAGCAGAGTTGATCATGACTGAAATACACAGTGGCACATTTGGCACCCACTTGAGCGGACATACAATGGCAAAGAAGATTCTAAGGGCAGGTTACTACTGGTCCACCATGGAAGCTGATTGTCATCAACACTCCCATACTTGCCACAAATGCCAAGTCTACACCGACAAGGTACATATTCCTCATGTTCCTCTCAACGTTCTGACAGCTCCTTGGCCATTTGCAATGTGGGGCATTAATATGATTGGAGAAATCAAGCCCACGGCATCCAATGGACATCGCTTCATCCTGGTGGCTATTGATTACTTCACCAAATGGGTCGAGGCAGCTTCCTTTGCCTCCGTTACAAAGAATATGGTTGCTTGTTCCATTAAGCAGAACCTCATATGCCGGTATGGTGTCCCCGACAGGATCATCACAGACAACGGTACAAATCTGAACAATACTATGATCACCGCTCTATGCGAACAATTCAAGATTTATCATCACAATTCATCTCCTTATCGGCCAAAGATGAACGGTGCTGTTGAAGCCGCGAACAAGAATATCAAGAAGATCATTCAAAAGATGACAGTCACCTACAAGGACTGGCACGCGATGTTACCGTTTGCTCTGCATGGATATCGTACCACAACACGTACTTCAACAGGGGCAACCCCATTTTCTTTGGTGTATGGCATGGAGGCTGTCCTACCCATGGAAGTTCAGATTCCTTCCTTAAGGATCATGAAAGACGCTGGTTTGAGTGAAGACGATTGGATTCAGACCCGGCTTGATCAACTCAATTTGATCGACGAGAAGTGACTTACTGCTGTTTGTCATGGTCAGGCGTATTAAAAACGCATGATCAAGGCTTTCAACAAGAAAGTCAGGCGTCAGATATATCGAGTCGGAGATCTTGTAATCAAGCAGATCATCTTACCGCAAAGTGATCCCAGGGGCAAGTGGACTCCTACTTACGAAGGACCATTTATGATCAAGAGTATCTTTTCTGGTGGGGCAATGATTTTGACCACCATGGACGGTGATGATTTGCCACACCCTGCGAACGCAGACATAGTCAAAAGATACTAGGCATAAAATAACCCGACAAGTCGAAAACCCGAAAGGGCGACTTGGGCAAAAATGGGCATCCCGGTGAACCGAAAACCCGAAAGGGCGGTTCAGGCAAAAATTAGGGATAAAACAAAAAATCTGTACACCCGGCAAGTTGAAAACCCGAAAGGGCGACTTGGGCAAAAAAGGGTTTCCCGGTGGATCGAAAACCCGAAAGGGCGATTCAGGCAAAAGTTAGGGAATTAAAGCGTACGACTATGTCTCGTCGGATCACTTTAAGGAACAATCTCTTCATCAACAAGCTCCGAGCTTCTGATCAACCTAGTCATCAACGGACAAAGCAATGAATGGACAAGATATTCAGAGTTGTGAAGGCTATAACAGAATGGGAATCCCATGGAATTGTTACACATAGCCATCTTTCTTCTGTATAAATTTTTTCAATTTTTACGACAACATTCTCTTACTAGGATGTTTGTCTCCTTTGTACAAAGATACTCACAAAAGTTAATACAAATACACTTCCAAGTGTAGAAATTTGCTTGCCTTCCTTTTCTTTTTTACACTTATGTTTTATTTGAAAAACGTCCAATATTTTGTTAAATAGGCATATGCATTTGAACATAATCATTGCTTACAAATAAAACGAAATTGAGAAAAGATGATTACTGAGAGGTTGAAGGTTAGGAAGATATCTTTTTGCCATTTCAGAAGAAATCCCCAGCGGAATTAAACTTCGAGTTCCTCAACAGAATTAAAATTCAGAATATATTTCCCAAACAGAGATCCTCAGCAGAGCAAATGCTTTCTAGAACTTGATTCCCCAGCTGAGATGAATTTCAAAATTCCCCTCAGAGTCAAGTTTCAAGATCCCCAGTGGAGCCCGAAAACCCTGAAAATCCTATTCCCCAGCGGAACCAGAACGATGAACATTCTCCCACAAAGATATTTCCCAGCAGATTGAAGATTCTCAGTCTCACTTCTCCAGCGGAAGTCTCCCAGGTCTTAATTCCCCAGTAGAGATCGTCAGAATTTTCATTCCCCGCAGAAGTTAGTGAAGTTTTGTTAAAACCCCTCACAAGTCACCAAGGATTTTCAATCCCCAGCAGTGGTCCTGAGATCCCTCAACAATCGAAGATCTTCAATCCCCGAGCAGTTAGCAAGGATTTACCGTTTTCAAAAGTCAAAGATTTTTGGAATCCCCCAGCTTCGGTCAAAGATTTACTTTCCCCGGCAGCAGTCAATATTTTCATTATCTCCAGCTATCAAGGATTTATTTTCCTCAGCAAGACAGCTACTCAGCTTACATGCATAATCATTACATCCATATATCATAAACATTTATGAAATACAATTCATTGCATCATACATATCATGCAACATAATTTTGTGTTCAGCTAACATTTTTACCCTTTTCAGGATAAGATTAAAAAGCTATCATTAACAATTATTCAGATACAGTATGGATACACCCCAAACACGGCGGTCATTCTATTACTCATTCAAAATTTCAAGTCAGATACAGTAAGGATACACCCCAGACACGGCGGTCATTCTACTACTCATTCAGACTTCAGCAATCCGATACAGACTAGATACGCTCCAGACACGGCGGCCATTCTATCTCTCATTCAGATTCAATTATCAATTTCAAGTTCAGATATGCTCCAATAACGGATGCCATTCTGGCCCTTACCCCAGCAGTTTGGTTCTCCCTAGTGCAGTCACCACGGTTGCCATTCTGTCACTCATTCAGATCACAGTTACAGTTTCAGATACACTCCAGATACGGGAGTCATTCTGCTACTCATACAGATCTCAAATTTTAGATACACTCCAGACACGGGAGTTATTCTGCTACTCATACAGATCTCAAATTTCAGATACACTCCAGACAAGGAAGTCATTCTGCTACTCATACAGATCTCAACTCCAAGATACAGTCCAGATACGCTCCAGATACGGCTGCCATTCTGTCACTCATTCAGATCACAGTTACAGTTTCAGATACACTCTAGACACGTGAGTCATTCTGCTACTCATACATATCTCAAATTTCAGATACACTCCAGACACGGGAGTCATTCTGCTACTCATTCAGAATTTATCCTCAGCACACAGTTGCTCCATACACGGATTTTTCTCTGTTACCCATTCAGAATACAGATACACTCCCGACACGGCAGTCATTCTGATATTCATTCAAAATCCAAATACAGTTACATCTCAGATACGCGCCAGACACGGACTCCATTCCTTTGCTCATACAAACTCAGTCCCCAGATACAGTTCAATGGCATTCCAGACACGGATACCATTTTGATGCTCGTTCTCCTGACCTACAACATTGCAATTCAACAAACATTCTTGGATGGCATCTTTAAGCCCATCTCCAGCAAGATTCCACCATCTCCAAATGGCATCTTTAAGCCCATTCCCTCAAACTACGCTTTGACGAGTGCAAATGTTTTAGGCACTCTAGTGTCCAATCATCTTTTACCTTCGAGTCGCGAACGACAAAATTGCTAATCTAACTCTTCAGGTTCAAGAAGATTGAACAGGGGCAGCTGTTGTACCCCAAAATTTGCCCTCTCAATTCTCAAGGACTTTCTTACAAGGATCTTCAAGGTTCAAGCTTGAACAAGTGAATTTGGATGTTCCAAATACCAAAATTAAAAGGAAACTGTCAAAAAGGGAGAAAACAGATAAAAATATTATTTTGACAAAATTTGGAGGAAAACAAGTGTCCTTCGTTTCAGCTCTTTTGATTGGCCTTTTGGCCTCTTTCGACACAAGCTTGGCTTGCATCTTTCGATTGGCCTTTTGGCCTCTTTCGACACAAGTTTGGTTTGCATCCTTCAATTGGACTTTTGGCCTCCTTCGCCTGGGCATGTGACTTCTTGTTGCAGGTTTCATTTGTGTCTTTTGCTGCCTGCATGCTTGCAATCGAAGGCCATGACCTACTGGCCACAAGTGCCCCCTGCAAGGCAAGCCCTTTGATTCACCAAGCATGTTGCCTTCATGCTTGCTTTGAAAACCTATTTTAGCTGCCTATAAGCCTGTTTCGATTTGGACAAGTTCACTACCTACAAGCCTGCTTCGATTGGGCATATGCTGCTTGCAAGCCTACTTCGATTGGGCAACATGTTTCCTTCGAGCATGAGCTTTCGATTTGGCAATGTGTTCTCTTCAATACAAGTTTCGCCTGGGCAATGTGAATCCAAATAGGTCCCCTTTGATTCAGAAGGAAATGATCTCCATACAAGTTTCGATTGAGTTTTTGGTTCCCTTTGAAACAGTGTCCTTCGACTCAAGAATGTCCTTCGACCCAGGAATACCCTTCAATTGGCATTTCAAAAGGTCCCTGGACTGGAATTTCAGAGTGTCCTTCAATTGGAACTTCAGAGTTTCCCTTAATAAGAACATCATAACGAAATAACCTTCGAATGGCATTTCAGTGCAGAGTTTCTCTTAATCTAAGATGCTCTGATGAAGGAAGTTCTGAACACTTCGAATCAGAACTTAGACTCATCACAAGGCCAAGGGCTGGTCGAAGTTGCCTAATAGGGAAGGTTCTAAATAGATTCGAATTGGACTTTGAAGCTGGCAAAGAAGGGCCATTCGAAGGGCCATTCGAAGAACACACAGTTGGTCCATTCGAAGGACACACAACTGGTGAAAACGAATGCTGTTTTGTTCCAGTCTAGTTGAAAGGTGTAGAAAGAGGGGGGATTCGACTCAAAAGATCAAGTTGGACATTCAGACCCATAGGCTAGGCCACGTGTCTTCCCTTTTTAGGCCTGTACCCATTTATTGTCTAAGACCACTTGCACTTAATAGCACAGTACCACCTTTTTAGGAAAGTTTGTCTTGAGCCTTGCACCTATTTTCCTTCAGCATGAAGAAACCCCATCTGAACCATTCATCTTGCTTTTGTGGCACAAGTGGACATTTACTTTCCAGCTGGGCCTTATTTTATTATTTTTTTCTCCACAAGCAATGATAGAAGCATGAGTCACAACCTCTGTACCCCAACTGCCAGCAGGCCCACCACATGTGCTGTCACGTTACCCATTATTTAACTATTTTTGCAAGGCTGGCTGTTGAAAACATGTCCATTCTTTTCCTCTATAAATAGAGGAATTTATGCAAAGCTGAGAGAGGACTTTTTGGCCAGAGAAACGTATCTTCAAAATTCTCACACACCACAAAATTCTTGAACACTTAAACACTTAAGAACTTAAACACTTAAACACTCAAACACATACCCAGAATCCAAACAACAAATCCAGAACTGCATCCTCCTGCCTAACACCAGAACATCAAACCTGTGTTACAAATACAAGCCTTGAGGCCTGCATAACCTCAAAACCTGCCTTCCTTACCAAAGCCAAAAAACTCCAGCCAGTTCAACTGCAACTGCAAACAAACCTGCCTAAAGCCAGTCCAACTGCAGCTGCAAGTAAGCCTGTATCAAAACTAACAGAAACTCAGACCTGCCTGCCCAAACCAAAAAGTAACAGAACTAGCTTAAGGAAGATCCCAGCAAGGCTCCCTCCACCATCAAAAAAGGTCACCTACAGCTCTTTCGACTAAGCACTTCAAGAGGTAAGTTCTCTCCAGCTTGGGACTTTTTCATTTAAACATCATGAGTACATGCCAATAAAGAAAAAATGTAGATATTTCTGGACCATGTGTTAGCATTAGATTCTGATTGCTCTTATGCTGAAAACTCAACCTTAATTAGTTATAATTTAGACTTTGAGACCCATTGGTTTTTTGTGCTAACCCCTGGACTGTAGTTATGTTTGAATGTTGCATTTAAGAACTTGAGACAGGTTTGTTATACCCTTCGATTGGCTAGCTGCACAAGCCTTTCGAATCACAATTTGAGGGCCTAAATATGCTTACAAGGAGTCAACAAGGAGCCTGTGGAAAAGCCAGAACCTTGTTCTTTCCAAAGCCCAATCGAAGTACATGACCTGACTGGTGCCAAATCCCAATCGAAGGCCTTGACCTCACTGGCGCGAATTCCCAATCGAAAGACAGGATCTTACTGATGCCAGCCCCTAATCGAAGGAGGCCAACAGAATGCCAGGTGAAGGCTGCTACTGCCTGGGTCGAAAGACACTCATTTTTCTTGCTTTTACCTTATTTTTGCCTTTATATTCTCATGCAATTAAATATGGTTGTAATAGTGTAGGATATTTATTTCCTGCATTTTTATTGCTTTGTACAAATGCTAGTAATTAGGTGTATATGGCAAGATAAAATCAACAGTTAGACAACCCAAAAATCAAAGATAACAATGCATGCAATAAAACACACTTGCCCACGTACACCCCTAGGGTAATTCCACTTGTTGCCTTATAAAAATGGCCATGTTATGCATGTGGGATGTCTTAGCACAAACGAATCGAAAAAAGATCATAGTCCCTCGATGACGCTATCAAAGTTGCCTTTCAAAATGATCTTAGTCCCTACAGAAAAGTGCTAAGTCATTTCACAACATTGCTATCATGGTCATACGATGACCCGCGACTGTCCCGTTTACATCCAAACACAAGGTTGTTCACCAAATACAATGGTGAAACAAAACTGTTAAAGGGGTTAAAAACATAAGAAAGATCTTTGAGTAAAATAGGGTAGACAACTCTTAGTTACTTGATCAAAAATCTTGCAAAACATCCTTGCTATTTTTCAAAACACACTCCACAACACAATTTCAAAAACAACTTTCAAAACATTGAAAACCTTTCAAAAAGACAAACACCTTTGTATACATTCAAACAAAGAATCATTACAAAGGTTGCCACAACAATGGCCTCTTTTCAAAACATCTTTCAAAATCACACACAAAGCACCATTTCAAATAATTGAAAAGCAAAAGCAAGTGATCTAAGCAAGTAACTAAGAGCCCATGGATAACCATGGATAGAAAGGGTGCTAATACCTTCCCTTTCTATAATCTACTCCCTGAACCCAAGAAAACATCTCAAAGGTCTTTCCTGTGCTTTTTGACATTTCCTTAGGATAAATAAAAATTCGGTGGCGACTCTTGCTAAACCGAAACATTTGCGAACACAAACACAAAACCCAAGTCAGTTCTCCCATCGTATCACAGATAGTTACACTTGCAAGTGTAATGACAACAGGTCTTCGGACAGTTGGTGGAGCAATATCAGGTGAGAAAAGTCTGCCGCTGCGAGTGACTTTAGCAGGCCCAGTAATGTTGCTGACGCCAGTATCAGCATCCAACTCTTGCTTAACTCCAAGAACATAAACATCTGCCCCATAGTGCCAAGGGACAGCTTTGTCAGAGGTGTAGGGGATGGGCCCCGAAACAATGATGATTACAGGTGCGATCTTCGGAGTAGATGTAATCCTAACAGGCTTCCTCGAGGGAGCCTTAGAAGAATTGTTGAAAATGGTAATGATGGCAAATTCTTCAGTAGGAATGGAAGGAACAACAATCTTCTCAAACAGGATCTCCTTATTATCCATCAGGTTTTGGATACCTGACTTCAGAAATGGGCAACCAGTAGGTAAAACAAAACACATATGGCAACCTTCGCCACAACCTGGGAATAAACCGACTAGCAACAGGTTCTTCTTGACAGTCATCAGAGGGGTAACAATATCATCCACGGAAACTACAAACAAGTCTTCCTCTACAGCATTTACTCCATGTTTGGGCATGGGAGCAGTCACAACATTAGGCCTCTCGGGCGCCTCAAACTCAATCTCCTTTGCATCAATTAGGTCTTGCACCCAGTTCCTTAAAACCCAACAATCATCTGTATTATGCCCCGGGCTATCAGAGTGAAAAGTGCAGCGGGCATTAGGGTTGTACTTTGGTGATTTGGTACTTGGATTCTTCGGAGCTTCTTTTAGAGTCACCAGATTGGTCTTCAGCAACTGTGGCAGAATCTGAGACAAAGTCATGCTGAGACGAGTGAATTGCCTTCGAGGTCTCTCGTCCTTTTGTTGATTGTGATGCTGAGGAGCACCAGCAGGTTTTGAAATAACAACCGCATTGACAGCTTGGTGGTGTTCAGGTCTATTCTGTCTTCTCAAACTGTAGACAACACTAGACTCTTTCTTAAATGACTTTTTCTCGGTGCTCGAGGAGGCACCCTTCTGTATCTTCCTAGCCTTAATACCAACTTCAATCCTCTCACCAGTCAAAATAAGATCTATAAACCCAGCTGAAGAGCTTCCAATCAGATGGTTAAAGAATGGACTAGACAGGGTCCCCAAAAACATGTCAACAAGTTCACGATCAGCCAAAGGTGGTTGCACCCTTCCGACAAGGTCTCTCTATTTTTGAGCATACTCTTTGAATCCTTCACCCGTTCCTATTGACATACCCTGGAGTTGGGTACGCGTAGGAGCGAGGTCGGAGTTGTACTGATACTGCCTATAGAATGCAGTAGCCAAATCTTCCCAGCTACAGATACTGGCTCCATCCAACTGATAGAACCACTCAAGCTGAGTCCCTGAGAGTCTGTCTTGAAAGAAATGGATCCATAAGTTCTTATCAGCAGTGTAAGGTTGGATCTTCCTCACATATGACCGGAGATGCAGCTTTGGACAGGAAACTCCGTCATACTTGGCAAAGGCAGGTGCCTTGAACTTATGGGGAATCACCACCCCAGAGGATAGACCCAGATCTCCGAAGTCCAGTCCGGGCACTTTCTGTATCTCCATAGCGCTTAAACGGTCTTCCAGCTGTTTGTACTTATCCTCAGCAGGAGGATACTGTTCTTCATCATAGTCCGTCTCGTTGTCAGAGACCATGGGGCTAGGAGCCCTCCTTTCTTGTGGACTATCTTTCCCTCCAGACGAGGTGGTCAGATCAACTTCATTCTGCAACCCGTTTCCAAACCTGCGTCCAGTGTTGAACATGATGGTCCTCTTCTTCTTCTTCTTCTTCTTCTTCTTCTTCTTTTTCTCCTTCAGAATCAAGGTCTTCAGGTCCTGCTGACCCTTAGCTAGATTCATGAATAACTCTTGAAATTGGGCATTCTGGGCCTGGAGGGCCTTGATAGCTTGCTTAGTTGAAGGTTCAGCAGACATGATGATTGCTGAAATAAACAACGAAGAAGATAAGAGACCTGTAATGGGGTACCTGTTTATGAAGTGCATGGGATGAAATGCGCATGATTTATGATTTCAAAGACAATCGAGATTCAAATTTGTAAACAAGAAAGGAAACACACTTTATTAGATTTAAACTTCAAAATTTAAATTGTTCAACAAATTACCCTTAGGTGTTACAAGAATGGAAATAACGAAAAGGTAAATAAAAACTATAAAAGAAATCATCCAAGGTCCATCAATGCTCCCATGGTCTCTTCTTCTCAGTGCAGACATAATCATTCAGGATCCGCTCGTTCTCCAGTTGCCTAGTCAGCTTCTGGATCTTCTGCTCTTGTTCATTGAACCTCTCCCAATAAGAATCCCGTTCATTCCTCAATTGCATCCAAGACATCTTCAGTGCCCCAATATCAGTGGGCATATAAGGGTGGAGAATAGTTGGAGGAACCCCCTCCTCATTAGCAACTTCAAGAGTAACAGGCCTGACAGCTTCATATGTCATACCTAACTTCTGGGCACGGATGCGGACCCATCTGAGGTATGGCTCCATTGGCAGAGAAGTCTTTGGTCCCAACTCATGTGGGTCAGATTGGTGAACTCTGTCCCAAGCCCTTATGAATCTACGACGCAGCTCGTCGTTATCTCCCTGAAAATCAAAGATGATATGGGGCATCAACATCTCATGAGGCCCTTCTCTTCTGGCTCTTCCAAACTGATGGAGAGCTAAACATGGGTTGTAAGAAATCCCTCCATGGGTTCCGATCAATGGAACATTAGGATACTCTCCACAATGATCAATGACAGTTACCTCATCCATACCTTTGAGAGTCCAGATAATGTCATTATTAGAAAGGGACATCACCCTATAAGCCCAGCCCATTCCTTCTTTGTTCTTCAGTACAGACTTAAGGAGGTGCGAAATAAACCACCTCGACAATAAAGGAGCACAGCACATCAAAGTTCCCCGCTTTCGGGCAGTACGAGCATAGAGCTGATGAAGGATATCACCCAAGAGAGTGGGTACCGGATTCTGAGAGATGAAGATCTTGATGGTACTAATATCAACAAAAGTGTCAGGATTCGGAAACAATACCAGACCATAAATCAAGAGAGCCAGAATGTCCTCGTACGCCTTGAAGTCTAAGCTGTCCCAGAAGTAATTAGCTTTGTCAACCAAAAACTTAGCCAGAAAACCCTTAGCTCCACTTCTAGTCTCCCAGTTAGCCATTACCTCCTCCTTGGTTAAGTGAAGGGCTGCATCAATTTCTTCGGGCTTAAGAGTCTTTTCCCAACCAGTAAACGGAGTCTGTTCCAGGACGGAGATACCGAGCAGCTCAGAGAACTCTTCTAGGGTAGGAACCAGCTGGAAGTCCTGGAAAGTAAAACAATGGTACAACGGATCATAGAATTGGACCAGAACACTCATCATTTGTTCTTCCAATTTTGAGGTGACCAAACTGAGGAGAGAACCATGCCTCCTGATGAAGGAAGTAGTGTCTGGTATCCTGACAACCAAATCTTTAAGCAGGGTAGGTACTTGGACAAAGTTGATCCGAATAGTATTCCTACGCATGGGCATCATGATGACCTACAAAACAGAGCAAAGATGAAACCCTCTTGTTCTTGAAATACGTTAGTCCTTATGCAAGATGTATGCAATGTTATGATGTCATGATGTCATGGTAAAGGCACACCACAAGTATCCACAAAAGGCAAACATGGTAAAGACACACAAGTCACACAAAAAGCCCTTAGATTTCAGGCTGGCATGCAGCTTAGGTACTACCCTCTTTCAGTTCAGTTGGTTAAGACCTGTCCTAAAAATAGTAACCGGGTTCTAGAGGATCTCAATATCACTGACTACCCTCAATCGGTCATAATTCCAGTTTAGCAACCTTTTCTTACGGCCGGAATCATCGCGAGAGTTTAGTCTCAATGAGTGTAGCATACTACTACTGTTCTATGGCCAAGTTGGTCAATTTAAGGTTCTAAGGTCAGTTGGTGCTTAATGACTCCTTAGAAGACCCATATTCTCCTCGTTCCAATACAAGGGATATCGGTACAGACCAAGGCGTCACACCAACGTAGCTACTGCTTCATCCGTATTGGTCTACGCCGTACAGATCCCTCACAGTTTATTGCTACTTACCTAAAGGGCATCCCCAGATCCAGGTTAGGATCTATAGAAACTCCGATACAAACCCACAAAGATAAATCATACAAAGCAAACAATTGAAAACAACAGTGATCTAATCCTAAGGTACACCTCACTTATAGATATCCCCAGCAGAGTCGCCAGTTCTGTGATCGGTGGGAATAAAACTGGCTGTTTGGGAATGCTGGTTCGTGTTTGCGTTTGTTTTTGCAAAATGTTGCGGTAAGCAAGAGTCGCCACCGTCTTTTATTTTATCCAACAAGGAAAGGACAAAAGCACAGAAAAATTCCTTTTTGAGATATTTCTCGGGTTCGGGAGGTAGATTATAGAAAGGGAAGGTGTTAGCACCCTTTCTATCCGTGGTTATCCACGGGCTCTTAGGTACTTGCTCATTATGTTTTCAAAAGTTTGCTTTTTCTTTGTGTTTGTGGGTTTGAAAAGAGTTTTTTTTAAGAGAGTGTAAGTGCGAAAATTTTTGTTTTTGTTTTAAAGGGAGAAAATACTTAAGAACATCTACCTACTCAAAAAGGAATTAGACTGTGCAAATGTCCTTTAGACAATGCTATCCCACTATTGAGGAGTCGGTAGCACCATCGTTGGAGTTTTCGGGTCAATTCGATTAAGGGACGTATGGTCACTAAAGCAACGTTAGGACGCCTTAGCGGTAACCCTAATGTCTTAGATCATTTTATCCGAGGCAACCGTTCTGAGGCAACTTATGATCTTTGGACAAGAGGGTGACCTCTAAAACTTCCTATACTCAATGACCACGCTCGAGGCAACCAAGTAAGGTGTACCCTAAGAGTGGCATGTGCGAGTGTATTGTTTTTCAGTTATATTATCTTTGTACATGTTAATGGTGAGCTACTGTTGGTTTTAAATTAAAATTGATCTTGTCATGCATTGCCTATTTTTCAAACATCTAACAGTTAATGGTTGCGGAAATTAAATTGCGGAAAATAAATCTACGCTATTACAAGGCGTCGGGTATTTACATCGGCAAAAACAAACCCTTAAAAATTAAATTGCGAAAAGTAAATAAAAGCGATAAATAAATAAATAAAGTCCTAAATTAAAAACTATTACATTCCCGAAGCAGTTACAATATTGAAATATGGATCAAAAGTAATTCGAGCGCGAGAAAATTAAATCGGAGTGTCTTAGGGTTTTGACCCTTTTTTTAATTAAATAAAGCATATTTTTGTTATTTTTTGAATTAAAAATTAATCTAAATTAATAATTGAATTAATTAATTAAATGAAAATATTTTTGGGTTTTATTTTGATTAAGGAAATAAAATAAGAATGATTAAAAGATATTAAAACCTAATTCTAAATTAATTTTAATTTATTGCAAAATAATATTAATGTTAAACCTATTTAAACTAAATAAATTAATTAATTGTTATTACAAAAATAAATAATAAAATTAATGGAATTAATAAAAATATATTTTTTGGTTTTCTGATTTTATGAAATAAAAGTTAATTGGTTAATTTTTTAATTAGGAATAACAAAATAAAATAAATAAATAAATAAAATGTTAAAGAAAAGAAATAACCACAAGGGGGTTTTGGGCCTGAAGAGGGTGTTTGAATTGCAATCCCAGGCCCAATTTCGCTCCAGCCTATTTGACCTTCTGGATCACCCAAATGCCTGTTGACTTGGGACCATGGTGGTCCTCCATCCCGGGCCACTGGATCTAAATCTGGAACCACCTGACACATTGATACCTGAGGCATATGATGCTCCACACTCTAGGCGTTTGCACATGAATACCTAAAGCAAAATTATAACAAAGTTTTGGGGGACCTGGGATTCGAACCCAGGTCCCAATGTTCACATGCCAGCGCTCCAACCACTCAACCAAACTGCTTCATTCGTTAGTTAAATATAAAACAAATATTATATATCAAACAATTTAATTATGCCTGGAAAAAATAAAAAAAAAGCGCGCTGATTTGAATCAGCCAGTAAGAAGAAGACACGCCTTCGTCTTCTTCGTTGAAAAGGCCAACGTTTTTACCTGCGGATTTTATTCGCAACAGAATCCATGGCTGCCATCTAAAATCACCTACAGGCTTTGGAAACGAGTTCTAAGAACACCATGGTGCTCGTCTCCTTCCCCAGATCATCCCTGTACCAATTATTTGCATTGATTTTGCCTGCAATTAAAAACCCCAAAAACAAGATGCACGAACCCTAGAACTGGGCATGGCATTACAGGCTATGAAAATAAAATTCAGTGATTGCAAAAGTTTCAGAATGCAACGCAAAGTATGAATATGCAATTATTTCAATGAAAGGATGCAAGAAAATGATTTCACGGTCTCATGTCCAGAGCAAGGTTCGTGGATACTTACAGTGAGTTTCAGGTTGTCTTAGGGCTTGGTTTTGATTGGTATAGCTCCACTGGATGTCAAGGAAGAGGGCTATGTCAAGCTTTATGATTGAATTGGGCTCCAATGTTGTTTTTGATCTCTCACTTTTCAAGCTTTTTCACAAACTTTGTATGGCCGTTTCTGCAGTATTTTGTGCGTCCTTTAGGTCTGCCTCACTTGTGTGCATATAATGGAATGTGTTTAGGTCAGAATTTGGGCCATAATCCCTATGCATTAAAGGTTTTGAGATTTGATATGATCACCATTGATAAGCTTTCCATAATTGCATCAAATCTGAGATTTTGTGCTTGTTTTAACTTGGCACAAATTTGACCGAGTGTTATATGATACTTGCAAGCTGTAATGACCACAAGAATCTTATTACATCAATTTTTAGATTTTATTTGATTTAATATTGATTAATAATGAATTAAATCAATAAAAATGAAATAAAATAGAAAAATAGAAGAATTTCCATGAAATTAAAGATGGAACACGTGTGTGGCATGACAAGACTATATCAAGTGGAAAAAGTGGGCCCTTTTGTCAAAAATTGGAGTTTTGAGGATAGTTGACTTTTGGCAAATTTGAAAAAATGCCCAACTTCAACAATGTATAACTTCTTCAATTTTGAACTTTTGGAGGTGTTATTTGACTTTTTAGAAACCTTGAGATGTCCTATAATCAACCCTTTTGGTATCATCTCATTTTTATGTTCCATGCTCAAGTTATAAGCTTTGGAAAAAAGGTGTTTTTGTTGACTTTCAAAAATGACCTATAATGTCCAAATTTGTAACTTTTTGTGAGAGAATTTATTGATCTTGGGGTGTGAAGGTGGATTGTAGGAAATTGCATCCTCTTCAAAATGAGCTTTGGATGGGTCATTTCTCATAAAGTATGAGAAAGTTATGCTTGATCAAAGTTGAGTTGACTTTTCCTACAAAACCCTAATTTAGCAACTTTTGAATCTTGATGAATCTTGAGCAATCCTTGATGAATCATGATCAACCCTTGATAAAATGATTAATTATCCTTCAAAATGAGAATGTTGAAAAAAATCTTGAGGTTTGACTGTATTTAGGACACAATTGACTTTTGCCCTAGCACAGTCGATTTTTGGGCTTCTTGAGCAATTGACTGACCAAACTTCCTCTGAAAGGCTTGCAATTTGACATGGATGAACTTAAGAACATATTAATACATTGGGAAAAACTTGAGGCCCTTTGGATATGAGGACCTTAATGCAACACAAAACCCTAATTTTGAATTGACTGCTTTAGGAGGTGATTTGACTGTCCAATTCTTGAGCCAACTTGAGCAACTTGGAGATTATTCTTGACATGTCTTGAGGAATATGGGAGGGCAAATTTTGGGGTACAACAATAAGCATGTTTAAAGTTGGTAACCACTCTAGATGGCTTTGTACTATGCATTGAAACCATGTTTATCAACCTTACTTCAAAAATAAGCCAAGAAGCCAAAACATGTGATCTGGTGATTCTTACCACCTTAAGTATCCAAACCTTTTCCATACATATACACAAGTTGTTTGCAAGAAAACACACGCATACACAAGCCCTAAAACACACAAGAACTCAGAATTGTATAAAAAATTACCATTGCTGCACATTCTGACCAAAAACTTGAAACTCACATCTCCCTCGTGCGTTTTCAAGACTTTTGGTTCCTAAAGCTTCTAAACGTCAAATATAACTCATCCATGTCCCTGTTTCATAACTGTAACATCTCTATCATCAAGTTCCATTTTCAAAAACAGAGCTCTGTAAGTGGACTTCTCCAGAACTCCTCAGCCACTTTCAGCTCAAGCCAAGCATCACATTAGCTTCATGGGAACTTGAGGAAGCTAACCCAATCACTGGAACTCATCAAAAGCTGCTCAAACTCAAAACACGATACCCTCTTGCAAGGTGAGTTTTTTGACTTTTGAACTCTTCATACAAGCATCATTAATGGTTTTTTTGTGAATAAGAAATGTAGATATCACTGCCCTAAATCTAACCATGTCCTTAGATTTCATTATTGTTGCTTGAGTAGTTAGAATTTTGAATCTGAACCTCTGGAAATATTTAGGTCAAGATTTGGTACCATTAGAAATTCATGCTCATTTTTGAGAATTAGATTAATTTATTTACATATTGAAAATCGTGAGAAAATTTCTAGCAAGTTTGATATTGGAAGTTTTATGAATGGTTGAGAAATGATGAAGTTACAGGTCCTTTGGCTGGAGGTTGAAGATGAAGTGTATTCATGACTCATTTTGTATTATATATTTATCATTTTATTTAAGTTAACGGATGTACAGCCACCGCAGTGGTAAGGCAGCACACATTATTGGTAGAGCTCATGGGTTCGAACCTCAGCGTTGCCTTTTGCTCCTTTTTGTTTGTCATATTTTACACTTTTTTTGATTTTTTTTTACAGGCGCCTGGGCCAGCATGGTCTTTGGGCTTAGCTTTTTTGCTATTTCCAACCCCTTGATCACTCTTGCAACTTCTGGCCCATTTTCCTTCTTTTACATTTCATTTTTATTTTCTTTATTATAATAATAATAATAATAATTATTTTTATTAATAAAAAATCCAAAAATATTTATATTTATTAGTTATATTTATTTAGTTTATTTTTCTTCATAAAACTAAAAAAACCCTAAAAACTTGTTTTCTTTAATAAATTAATTTCTTTTATTAACTTAATCTTAATTTTATTTTTTAGTTAATTATTTTATATTAGTTAACTAGGTCAAAAACCCTTTTTCATGAAAATCAAACAAAATCACATTTCATTTTACATTTGCATTTTGCATTTTCATTTATTCATTTTTTGTACAATATTCAATATGGTTGTAATAATTATTTAGATTTAATTTTCTTGCAATTCTCCATTTGTAATTTGTACACCCCTCCCCTAATGATTTAATAGCATAGTAATTTTTATTTTCCGTGATTTAATGCTTTATATACAAATGCTAGTAATTAGGGCTTGTATGGAAAGATAAAATCAAAGCTTAGAAAATCCTAATCAAGACAAATCAAGCATGTAAACTAATACACTTGCACACATACACCCCTAGGGTAAACCCACTTTGTTGCCTTATAAAATGGCCATATTATACATGTGAGGTATCTTACCAAAAACAAACAAAATACAAGATCATAGTCCCTCGATGACGCTATCCATGTTGCCTTTCAAAATGATCTTAGTCCCTTAAAGAAAATGCTAAGATATCTTACAACATTGCTAATCATGGCTATATGATGACCCTTGCCCGTACCTTTCACATCCAAAGATAGGGTTACTTACCAAATCAATGGTAAGATAACAATGTCAAAGGAAAGAGGAAATAAACATGAAAGACTTTTGAGTAGGTAGATTGTTCCTAGTTGCTTGCTCAATTTCAAAACCAAAACATCCTTTCTATTTTCAAAAGAAACACCAACACTTTCAAAAACATCTTTCAAACTTGAAAACATTTTCAAAAGATCAACACTTTGTATACATTCTTATGAATGAGAATCATTACAAAGTTTGCCTAAACGGTGACACCTTTTCAAAATACTTTCCAAAACCACACAAAGCATATTTTCAAACAAAAGAAAGTGATCTAGAAAGTAAATAAGATCCCATGGAAAACCATGGATGAAAAGGGTGATAATACCTTCCCTTTTCATAATCTACCCCTTAACTCAAGAAAACATCTCAAAGGTCTTTCATGTTCTTTTCAGCCTTTCCTTTTGGATAAAAGAAAAGTCGGTGGCGACTCTTGCTAACCGCAACATTTGCGATCAAACGCAAAACAAAAAATGTTCAGTTTCAACAATTGTTCTTGACTCTAGCCAAAGGACAAGAGGATTTGAAAACTTTGCTGATCGAAGAAAAGAAGAAGAAAGCAAAGAAAGCAACCGGTGTTTTGAATCTAGGAAGAAGGTTCCCAGGACCAGCCAAACGAACCCTAGACTTCGCAACATCATCTGGTGAAAAAGATAATCAAGAAGGGAAAAACAAGGAAGTGATTGCCCATCCAGAATCTGAAGAGGAAGAAGAAGAGGATTACTATGAAGAACAATATCCTCTGGCTGACGAAAAATACAAACATCTGGAAGAACGTCTAAGTGCAATGGAGATTCAGAAAGTGTCAGGGCTGGACTTTGAAGAGTTGGGTTTGGTGTCTGGGATTGTTATTCCACCAAAGTTCAAGGCACCAGTGTTTGATAAGTACGATAGGGTTTTGTGTCCCAAGATGCACCTCCGATCTTATATGAGGAAGATATAGCCTCACTTTACCGACAAAGATTTGTGGGTCCATTTCTTTCGGGATAGTCTATCCGGGACTCAGCTATATTGGTTCTATCAACTAGAGAGGGACAATATCCATAATTAGGAAGACCTTGCCGCTGCTTTTTATAAAAAGTATCAATACAACGCAGACCTTGCTCCCACTCGTACTCAACTCCAGAGTATGGCTATGGTTTTAAGCGAAGGTTTTAAAGACTACACTCAGAAATGGAGGGACTTAGCAGGAAGAGTCAAGCCTCCCCTATCTGACAGAGAACTAGTAGACATGTTTCTGGGTACCCTGTCCATTCCTTTCTTTAATCATCTAATTAGAAGCTCCTCAGCAGGCTTCACTGAATTAATTTTGACCGGGGAAAGAGTAAAAGCTGGGATTAAGAGTGGGAAGATCCAAAAAGACGCATCCTCTAGTGCCATGAGGAAACCATTTATTGGGAAGAAAGAGGTTGGTGATGTGTACCCTCAAAGGAATCAAGATAGAGTTGAACATCGTCCAACGGTATGGGCCATCATGATCCCTAAGCTTGCACCTACTCAACAAAGGAGCAACAAACCTAGAACAGAAAGACCAGTAAGACAATTTACCCGGATAAATATGACGCTATCTCAAGTCCTGCCACATTTATTAAGATATAATCTGGTAACTTTGAAGGAAGCCCCGAAGAATCCCAACATCGCCTCTCCTCATTACCACCCTAATGCTCACTGTGCTTACCATTTAGAAAGTCCAGGCCATGATGCCAACAACTGCTAGGCTTTGAAAAACAAGGTGCAAGAACTTCTTGAGGCAAAAGAAATTGAATTTGATGCTCCTGAGATCCCATATATTATCACCACTCCTATGCCAAAGCATGGCCGTAATGTTAATGTTGTTGAAGATGATGTGTTTGTTACTGTTGTTGATGAACTTGTTACTCCTCTCCTGACTGTCAAGAGGAACCTGTTGAAGGCCGGTTTATTTCTGGGCTGTGACGAAAGTTGCCACCTCTGTTTATCCCTACCAACTGGTTGTCATTTATTGAAAGCAGGTGTCCAACGCCTAATGGATAACAAATAGATTTTGTTTGAGAAGACTCCCGTTCCAACCATTTATTACAAAGATGTTTCAATAGTAACCATTTCCGCCAATCCTTCCAGGGTCTCCACCAAAAGAATCGTTAGGATTACATATGTTCCTAAAGTGACTCCACTGATAATTACTATGCCAGGACCAATCCCGTACTCATCAGATAAAACTGTCCCCTGGAACTATGGGGGTGACGTCTACTATCACGGTGTCAAGCAGGATTGGCTGGCTAATGAAGACTCCATTTTTGAAAAGGCTGACCTTGACATCAACAACATTGTGGGAACCAGCAAGATAACCCGAAGTGGAAGAGTATTCTCTCCCGATATTTCTCCTCCAAAAACTGTTACCGGTTCGGTGGTCATCCCTACTTTTTTTCCTGTTGACACTACTACTACTACAGTCCCTATGGTTACCCCTACTGACACCCCTATCACCGAGTCGACCGAGACTCGGGGCAAAGGCATTCTGGTTGAGCATGTCCGAATGAAGGCGCAATCAGTATCTATCCTAGAAGCCTCCAAAAAGGAGATGGAAGAAATTCTAAAAATCATAAAGAGAAGCGACTACAACGTAGTCGAACAGCTAGGGCAAACTCCATCAAAGATCTCTATGTTGGCTTTACTGTTGTGCTCCGAGGCTCATGCAAAGGCCTTGGTGAAATTTCTTAAAACTGCCTATGTGCTACAAGAAACCTCTACTGATCAGTTCCAAAACTGTGTGGCCAGTTTAACAGCTGACAATAGTTTAGGTTTTTCTGATGCTGACCTGACACCTAGAGGGAGAAAAAACAACGAGGCATTGCATGTCTCTGTCGAATGCAGGGGCACAACTTTGGCCCATGTTCTGGTTGATATTGACCTTAAAACCCAACAATATAGTGGTAAGGGCCTTCGAAAGTTCAAAGAGAATGGTGCATGGGGAGGTGGACATTCCCATTAAAGTTGGAACTTAAACCTTTGATTCAACTTTCTACGTGATGGACATTCGCCCTTCCCATTCCTGCTTATTGGGCCGACCTTGGATTCATGATGTTGGTGCTGTCACCTCTACATTACATCAGATGCTGAAATACCCAATAAAGGGAAAAATCATTACTATCCATGGAGAAGAGGAATATATGGTCAGTCACTTGAACTCCTTCAGATACATGGAATTGGATGGTGAATTCATTGAAACTCCATTTCAGCATTTCGAGGAAGTCCCACAAACAGTGGCAGCTACCAAGACTGTTTCCCAAGTCCTAAAGATTACCAGACCTCTGCTAAAGATGTCTTCTTTGAAAGATGCCAAGGCAGTGGTCGAAGAAGGTGGGTGTATTATTTGGGGCCAACTCCCGCATATCCCTTACAAATTTGACAAATTTGGTTTGGGTTTCACTTCAGGAGCCCAGAAAGCTGTTCGTTGTGCTCGTGCCAGGCGACCACCTTTGAAGATCAACAACCATGAAGTCAACACAGTGGAAGATGATGATGACAGCTACGACCTGGAGAAATGGATTTTCCTAACTATCAACGGAGAACTCACCAACTGGGAAGCCAAAGATTTTGTCCCAATTACTTTTATCCAACAGTAATTATCTTTAAATTTTTGTTGGACTTGTAATAATTAAACAATTCAGACTTTTAAAACCTTGTGTCTTACCCGAGGCACAACAGTCCATTTGTAAGTGTGATACGATGAGAGAACTGACTTGAAGGTTTTACGTTTGATCGCAAATGTTGCGGTTAGCAAGAGTCACCACCGGCTTTTCTTTTATCCAAAAGGAAAGGTGAAAAAGCACAGGAAAGACCTTTGAGATTATTTCTTGAGTTCGGGGAGTAGATTATGAAAAGGGAAGGTACTAGAACCCTTTTAATCCATGGTTTTCCATGGGATCTTAGTTACTTGCTAGATCACTTGCTTTTTTTATTTGAAATTGTGCTTGGTGTGGTTTTTGAAAGTATTTTGTAAAGCGGCCATTGTTTAGGAAATCTTTGTAATGATTCTTGTTTGTAAGAATGTATACAAAGATGTTTGATCTTTTGAAAATGTTTTCAAGTTTGTAAGATGTTTGAAAGTGTAAGTGTTTGTTTTGAAAATAACAAGGATGTTTGTTTGAAATTGAGCAAGTAATTAGGAGAATTCTACCTACTCAAAAGTCTTTCTTGTTCTTTTTCCTTTTCCTTTGACATTGTTATGTTACCATTGATTTGGTAAGTAACCCTATCTTTGGATATAAACGGGACGAGCGTGGGTCATTGTATAACCATGATTAGCAATGTTTCAAGGTATCTTAACATTCTCTTTTAGGGACTAATATCATTTGAAAGGAAACTTAGATAGCGTCATCGAGGGACTATGATCTTGTATTTGCTTGTTTTTGCTAAGATACCTTACATGTGTAATATGGCCATTTTGTATAGGCAACCAAGTGGAATAACCCTATGGGTGCTTGTATGCAAGTGTATTGTTTTCATGCTTGTTTTTGTCTTGAATTAGGGTTTTATAAGTATTGGTTTTAGTCTTTCCATACAAACCCTAATTACTAACATCTGTATATAAAGCAATAAATTGCAGAATTTAAAGTTACTATGCTATTACAAAATTTGTGGGAGGGGGTGTACAAATTGAATGGGAATTGCAAGAATATAAAACCTAATTAATCTATTACAACCATATCGAATGAGTATTAATGTACAAGGAATTAAATGGATACAATGTACAAAAGTGAATAAATGTACAAAAATGCAAAATATGAAGTAAATGGATATATGTTTGATTTTTTAGAAAAAAGGGATTTTGTCCTAATATAGTTAATTTAAAGAAAAATAATTTATAAAAAGAATTTGTTTAAGAAAAGATTTTAAATAAAACCCTAGTTCTATTAATTGATTAAAAAAGAAATTAAGTTTCAAGAAAATTATTTTTGGTATTTTTGTCTTGAAAATAATATATGGTGTCATCAAATATTTTTTTGGCCTTTTATATATTAAAATAATATATTTAAATTGGTGTAAAAGAAAATAAATAAAACCTATTATTTTAATTAAATTTACAAGATGTTTAGTGAAATGAATAAAATATTTATTAAATAAAAATAATTTTTATGAGAAAAAATAAATAAACTATGTCAAAATGGAAATCTAATATTTTTATATTTTTTATGATTTCTAACATTAGTAAAAAAAAAATTAAGAAAAACAAATGAAATAAAAATAAGAAAATAAAAATAAACTGGGTCAGGGGTGCTAACAGGCTGCAAGGGGGTTAGTAAGCAAAAAAAAAAAAACAGTATAAGCCCAATAAGTCCCAGGCGCTTGCAAAAAAAAAGTCAGAAATGTAAAAACATGTAAAAAATGCAAAAGGGTACCACTAGGGATCGAACCCAGGTCCCAAAGGTTACAGGCGCGCGCTTCTTCCACTGGGGTAACTATACATCTGTTAACATAAGCAAAACAATAAATATACAAGGCAAACCGCGTCCTGATGACTTCATCTTCAACCTCCAGCCAGGCCAACTGTAACTTGCTCATTTCTCATCAAAAATGAAAACTGTAAACATGAAACTTGTAGCAAATTTTCTCACGGTTTCAAAAAATTAAAGCATTAAAACTATAGATCAAAGATAAGCATGAATTTTAATGGCCCTAATCTGAACCCTAAAAATCTCAGAAATTTCAGTTTCAAAATTCTCTAAGCTCAAGCAAAATTAATGGAAACTATGGACATGGTTAGCTTCAGGGCAATGCTATCTACATGTTTTGTTCACAAATAAATCATTGATGATGCCTGTATGAAGAGTTCAAAGTTAAGAAAACTTACCTCAAAACTGGAAATCTTGTTTTGAGTTTGAGCTTGTTTCAAGTGATGGTGATGATCAGGTTAGCTTCCTTGAGATCCCAGGAAGCTAATGCAATGATTAGCTTGAACAATGGATTACTGAAATGGTCTGGAGAAGTTAATATGCAGAGATCTGTTTATGGAAATGGAGGATGGTGTTAATGGTGTTACAGTTCTATAACAGGGTGTGGGATCAAATCTATATGATGTTTAGAAACTTTAGAAACCAAAAGGCCAAGAAACGCACAAGTAGATTATGAGTTTCAAGTTTTTGGTCAGTTTGTGTGAAAATGGAAGTGTGAAGTGTGATTATGAGTTCTAGGTTCTTTCAAGGCTTGAGCATTTGTTTGTTTGTGTCAAATGGTTTGTGTATGTATAAACAAAAGTGTTTGAGTGCATTGGCAAGTCAGAAGTACAAGTTTCTAGCTTTTGGCTAGGTTACTTGATTTTGAAGAAAAGAGGGAAACAAGTTTCAAGGAGAGGTACAAGCATGGGATGGGTGATTGTAAGTGTTAGAAACATTTATCATGAGTTATAGGACTGAAGCATATCTGAAAGCTGAATGAGTATCAGAATGGCATCCGAGTCTGGAGCGTATCTGAACTGTATCTGAAAGAAACTCTGAATGAGTATCAGAATGGCGTCCGTGTCCGGAGCGTATCTGAATGTTGAAACTGAATGAGTATCAGAATGGCATCCGTGTCTGGAACGTATATGAACTGTATCTGAAAGTTGAAACTGAATGAGTATCAGAATGACATCCGTGTCTGGAGTGTATATGAACTGTATCTTAAAGTTGAAACTAAATGAGTATCAGAATGGCATCCGTGTCTGGAGCGTATCTGAACTATATCTGAAAGTTGAAACTGAATGAGTATCAGAATGGCATCCGTGTCTGGAGCGTATCTGAACTGTATCTGAAAGTTGAAACTGAATGAGTATCAAATGGTATCCGTGTCTGGAGCATATCTGAAAACTTTGAACATTGTTAACGGTAGCTGTTAACCTTATCCTGAAAAGGTTAAAATGTTAGCCAAAATGCAAAGTTATGTTGTATGAAATGCATGGTATGATGCATTCGTGTTATCAATGTTTATGATATATGGATGTGATGTATGCGTATGTGAGATAGTCTGCTGCACTGCTGTTGTATTGGGGAAAATAAATCCCTGGCTACTGTTGAGGATATGTAAGTCTTCATGTTGTGAAGTTGAAGTGTTGATGAATTTCCATCTAGAGAAATAAACTCTGTTGTCAGGGAAATGCCGCGTACTGCTTGTAAAATCTTGTTGGGAAATCCCGAGAAATTCGGAGACTTCTACCGGGGATTGATAACTGGAAGCTTTATTCCGCTGGAGACTAAACTGCATACTGTAGGGGATTTATGGAAATAGCATAGAGATATTTGCCCACCTCTTAAAGCCATCAATGATTGTCTTTCTATTTTGTTTATTCGTAAACAATAATTATATTCAAATGCATATGTTCAACAATAAATCATTGGACGTTTTTGTAAACAAAACACAAGAGTATAGAAAAACAGATAGTTTTGCACTTTCAAAGGGATATCTTTGTATTGACTTTGAGTAAGTATTTTTGTACAATGAGACAAACATTCTAGTAAGAGAATTCCATTGTAAAAAATGAAAAATTTGATACAAATAAAAGATAGCTATGTGCAATAATCCCATGGGGTTCCCATTTTGCTATAACCTTCGTATATCTGAGCATCTTGTCTATTTGTTGCCTCGTCCGAAGACGATTGAATTGATCAGAACCCCTGAGTTTGTCATTGGAAGCCAAAGGTTGTCCGTAAGGTGATCCAACGGGACATAGTCATACGCTTTAATTCCCTAACTTTTTCCTGGACCGCCCTTTCGGATTTTCAGTCCACCGGGAAACCCTTTTTTGCCCAAGTCACCCTTTCGGGTTTTCAACTTGCCGGGTGTACATATTTTTTTTGTTTTATCCCTAATTTTTTCTCGAACCTTTTTGGTTCGCCGGGATGCCCTTGTTTTGCCTAGGTGTGTCAACCTAGCGGGTCTCTTATGCGTAGCATCTTTAGACTATGTCTTCGTTCGCAGGGTGCGAAAGATCGTCGCCATCCATGGTGGTAAAGATCATTACTCCACCAGAGAATATGTTTTTGATTACAAATGGTCCTTCGTATGTAGGAGTCCATTTGCCTCTGGGATCACCTTGCGGCAATATGATACATTTGATCACCAAATCCCCGACTTGATACACTTGCCGTATGACCTTTTTGTTAAAGCCTTGATCATCTGTTTTTGATACATTTGACCATGACAGACAGCAGTAAACATTTTCTCATCAATCAAGTTTAGTTGATCAAGTCGAGTATGGATCTAATCGTCTTCACTCAGCCCTGTATCCTTCATGATTCTTAGAGAGGGGATCTGGACCTCAATAGGCAAGACAACCTCCATGTCGTATACCAGAGAATAGGGTGTTGCCCCGGTTGATGTGCGAGCTGTGGTACGATACCCGTGGAGAGCAAATGGTAGCATCTCATGCCAGTCTTTGTATGTGACTATCATTTTCTGTATGATCTTTTTAATGTTCTTATTTGCAGCTTCGACAACACCATTCATCTTGGGCCGGTAAGAGGAAAAGTTATGATGTTGTATCTTGAATTGTTCGCACAAGGAGGTGAGCATAGTGTTGTTAAGATTCGTACTATTTTCTGTGATGATCCTTTCTGGGATACCGTATTGACAAATGAGATTTTTCTTGATGAACCGGGATATAACATTCTTGGTAACGGGAGCGAAAGAAGCTGCCTCAACCCACTTTGTAAAATAGTCAATGGCCACTAAGATGAAGCAGTGTCCATTGGAGGCTGTCGGCTGATTTCCCCGATCATATCAATCCCCCACATAGCAAATGGCCAAGGAGCCGTCAAGACATTCAGAGGAACCGGAGGCACGTGCGCCTTGTCAGCATAGATTGACACTTATGGCAGGTTTGAGAGTGTTGATAGCAATCTTCTTCAATGGTAGACCAGTAGTAGCCTGCCCATAGGATTTTCTTTGCCATCGTTTGCCCACTAGAATGGGTGCCAAAAGTGCCTTCATGTAATTCAGCCATGATCCTTTCAGCTTCAACCTTGTCTACGCACCGAAGTAACACAAAGTCATGGTTGCATTTGTAAAGAATGCCATTACTAAGGAAGAATTTAGCAGAGAATATCCTTAAGAACTTCTTGTCGTTTACTGAAGCTCCTTCTGGGATTCTTGAGCCTCGAGATACCTCTTGACTTCGTGAAACCAAGGCTGGTCCACTACTTCTTTAGTATTAATCTCGTGACAGTGTGATGGTTCATCCATTCGTTCAATAGGGATCTGGGGAGCCTCATTATCCCATTTAAGTTTAAACATAGATGAGATTGTGGCTAGTGCATCTGCTAGCTGATTTTCTTCTCGTGGGAAATGCTCGAAGGTAATATTCTCAAAATGTGGGAGCAATGTCAAAACATGTTCTTTGTAAGGGATAAGGTTAGGGTGTTTGGTGTCCCATTCCCCTTTGATCTGGATAATGACCAAAGTTGAATCTCCAAATACATTCAAAGATTTGATCCCCAAGTTTATGGCAGCTTTGAGACCAAAGATGCACACTTCGTATTCCGCCATGTTATTTGTACAATTGAAGCAAAGTCTTGCCGTAAAGGGAGTGTGACATCCTTAAGGAGATATGAGTACTACACCAATACCATTTCCGAGTGCATTAGATGCCTCATCAAAAACCAGGGTCCATCAGGATCCTTGTTCAGGTCCGTCATATGGCCTGAATTCTTCATAGTTGTTTATCACCATGATGTCTTCATCTGGGAATTCGAACTTCATGGACTGGTAGTCTTCTACAGCTTGGTGAGCAAGGTGATCGGCTATTACACTGCCCTTTATTGCTTTTTGGGTAGTATACTGTATGTCATATTCTGTTAGGATCATCTTCCATCTCGCTATTCTCCCAGAGAGAGCAGGCTTCTCGGAGATGTATTTTATCAGATCCATTTTAGATATCACCAAAGTAGTATGGGTCAGCATATACTGTCTTAGCCGGCGAGAAGCCCATGCCAGAGCGCAACAATTTTTATCGAGCAGTGAATATCTTGTTTCACAGTCGGTAAACGTTTTTCTCAGATAATAGATAGCATGTTCTTTTCGGCCAGACTCGTCATGCTGCCCCAACACACACCCCATTAAATTTTCCAAAACAGTCAGATACATGATCAATGGTCTTCCCTCGACTGGTGGCATCAACACAGGAGGCTTTTGCAGGTACTCTTTGATCTTGTCAAAAGTAGTTTGGCATTCATCATTCCATTTAACTACTTGATCTTTCTTCAGTAGTTTGAAGATTGGTTCACAAGTAGCTGTCAGATGAGAAATGAATCTGGCAATGTAGTTTAAACGTCCCAAGAATCCTCTAACTTCCTTCTCGGTATGAGGAGCAGTCATCTCTTGTATTGCTTTCACCTTGGCAGGATCTACTTCGATACCTTTATTATTGATGACAAAGCCTGGGATTTTACAAGACCTCACCCCAAATGTGCACTTATTTGGGTTCAACCTCAGCTTGTATTTCTTTAGTCTCTCAAACAGTTTCTGTAAATGGTCAAGATGCTCTTCTTCTGTTTGAGATCTAGCTATTATGTCGTCCATATAGACCTCTATTTCGTGATGTATCATGTCGTGAAACAGAGCTAACATGGCACGTTGATAGGTTGCCCCAACATTCTTCAGTCCGAATGGCATAACCTTGTAGAAGAATGTCCCCCATTGTGTGACAAATGTTTTTTTCTCCATGTCCTCAGGCGCCATTTTGATTTGGTTGTACCCTGAGAAACTGTCCATGAAGGAAAACACTTTGTGTTGTGCTATATTATCAACTAGAATATCAATATGGGGAAGTGGGAAATCATCCTTAGGGCTGGCCCTATTCAAATCTCTGTAGTCCACGCACATTCGTACCTTCCCGTCCTTTTTGGGCACGGGTACAACATTGGCAACCCATTGCGGATAAGAGGTGACGGCCAAGAATCCTGCGTTGAATTGCTTCATGACTTCAGCTTTAATCTTCTCTGACATATCTGGTCGCATTCGACAGACCTTTTATTTTACTGGTGGGCAGTCCTCTTTTGTAGGTAGACAATGTACCACAATATCTGCATCAAGTCCTGACATGTCTTCATACGACCATGCAAAGACCTCAACACACTCGTGCAATAACTGAATCAGACACTCCTTGACACTGGGTTCCAGATTGGTACCCACCTTGACTTCTCTTTTGTCTTCTTCGGTACCTAGATTGATTGTATCCACTAGTTCCTCGTGGGGATGAATGGTTCTCTCTTCTTGTTGTAGTAATCTGGAAAGTTCCCCTGGTACTTCACAATCTTCCTCACCTTCGTCTTCGGCTTAGTAGATTAGATTTTCAGAGTCACAAAAAGCCATAGCATAACCGTTACCCATGGGATCCCGAATGGATGTAGACCTATATTGTGAGTGTGAGTGTGTGTAAGAGTATAGCTATCTTTGAAAGAAATGAAAATGTGAAAAAGAAAAACAATGAGCACAAAGTTTGTATGCAAAAACGTCCATGATTCATTGATGTCATATGGAAATGAGATAATAACCCTTACAAATGGACCATTGTGCCTCAGGTAAGACACAAAGTTTTAAGAGTCTGAATTGTTTTAATATTACAGATCCAACAAAATGTAAAGACAAATTACTGTGGGATAAAAGTGATCGGGATAAAATCTCTGGCCTCCCAGTTGCTGAGCCCTCCACTGATAGTTGGGAAGATCCAATCCTCCAGGTTGTAGCTGTCTTCATCATCCTCCACGGTGTTGACTTGGTGGTTGCTGATCTTCAAGGGTGGTCCTCCAACACGAGCGCGGCGTACAGCCTTCTGGGCACCTGAAGTGAAACCCAGGCCAAACTTTTCAGATTTGTATGGGATATCTGGGAGTTGTCCCCAAATAGTGCACCCACCTTCTTCTATCACTTCCTTGGCATCCTTCAAAGATGACATCCTGGGTGGAGGCATTGTAATCTTGGGAACTTGAGACATAGCCTTGGTCACTGCCACATCTTGTGGGACTTCTTCAAAGTGCTAGAATGGAGTTTCAATAAATTCACCATCTAACTCCACATATCTGAAGTAATTGAGATGGCTAATCATATACTCTTCTTCTCCATGAAAGGTGATGATCTTCCCTTGAATCGGGTATTTCAACATTTGGTGCAACATAGAAGTAACAACGCCAACATTGTGGATCCACGGTCAGCCTAGCAAGCAGGAATATGAAGGGAGAATATGCATTACATAAAAAGTTGAATCAAATGTTTGGGTTCCAACATTTATGGGGATATCCACTTCCCTATGCACCATCCTTTTTGAGCCGTCAAAGGCCCTCACTACTATGTTGCTTGGTTTCAATGTCAATCCCTCACAGTCAAGCCTATCAAGAGCCTTTTTAGGAAATACATTCAGAGACGAACCGGTGTCCACCAAAACATGAGCCAAGGTTGTGCCCCTGCATTCCACTGAGACATGTAATGCCTCATTATGCTTCCTCCCTCTTGGCGTTAAATCAGCATCCAAAAAACCTAGACCATTATCTGCAGTCAAGCTGGCTATGCAGTCTTCGAACTGATCGACAGATGTTTCTTGGGGTACATGAGCAGTTTTCAGGAATTTTACCAAGGCTTTTGCATGAGCCTTGGAACATAGTAATAGAGCCAGCATGGAAATTTTTGATGGAGTTTGCCCCAGTTGCTCGACTACATTGTAGTCGCTTCTTTTTATGATCTTTAGAATTTCCTCCATCTCTTTCCGGGAGGTCTCAGGGATAGCCAATGATTGTGCCTTTGTCCCGACAGGCTCAATCAGAATACTTTTACCTCGAGTCTCGGTTGACTCGGTAGCAGGAACATCAGTAGGAGTGATAACAGGGGTTGTATCAGCTTTGTCAGTAGGAGTAGAGATGATTATAGAACTGGAACAACCTTTGGAGGAGCAACAACAACATGAATGATTACGGGTCCAGAAACTTCTTTTGGGGAAAAATTTCTGGAGAGAATATCCTTACGCTTCGGGTAATCTTGCTAGTCCCTGCAATATTACTGATATTGGAGTCAACCTTCTCAGAACTTAAATCTTCGACAGCTGGCCAATCTTGCTTGATACCGCGGTATTAGACATCCACCCGTAATTCCATGGTACGGTTTTGTCTGATGAATACGGGATTGGTCCAGGCATTGTAATTATCAAAGGAGCTACTTTTGGAACTGATGTAATTCTAACGGGTCTTTTGGTGGAGACCCTGGAAGAATTGTCGGAAATGGTAATGATGGAGACATCATTATAAGAAACAGTTGGAACAGAAGTCTTTTCAAACAAAATTTCCTTGTTATCTATTAGGCACTGAACGCCTGATTTCAACAAAGGACAGCTGGTTGGTGAGGAAAAACAGAAATGGAAGCTTTCATCACAGCCTGGGAAAACACTAGAATTCAATAAGTTCTTTTTGATAGTTAGGAGTGGGGTCACAAGTTCATCAACTGAAGTAACAAACATATCTTCCTCAATGGCGTTGGTATTATGGTCGTGCTTGGGCATAGGGGCGGAAATGACATTGGGCTTTTCTGGCGCATCAAATTCAATTTCTTTGGCTTCAAGGAGGTCTTGTACTTTGTTCTTTAGAGCCCAACAATTATTAGTGTCATGGCCGGGACTCTCATAGTGGTATGCACAGCGGGCATTAGGGTGATAGTGAGGAGAGGTTGTATTAGGGTTCTTTGGAGCTTCTTTCAAGGTCACTAGGTTGGATCTTAACAGATGCGGCAATACTTGAGATAGTGTCATATTAATTCGGGTGAATTGTCTGACTGGTCTTTCCATTCTTGGTTTGTTGTTTATTTACTGATCAGACGCAGGTTTAGGAATCATAACAGCCCCCACCATAGGACAGTGTTCAGCTCTATCTCGATTTCTCTGAGGATATACAGCAACCACTTCTTTCTTTCCGATGAATGGCTTCCTTACAACAGCAGAGGATGTATCTTTTTGAATCTTTCCATTCTTTATCCCGACTTCTACCCTTTCTCCGGTCAATATCAATTCAGTAAAACCTGCCGATGAACTCCCAATTAAGTGATTGAAGAAAGGACCAGACAAGGTGCCCAAAAACATGTCTACCAACTCTCTTTCAGATAGGGGAGGTTGAACTCTTCCAGCCAAGTCCCTCCATTTTTGTGCATAGTCCTTGAAGCCTTCACTTGAAACCATGGCCATACTCTGGAGTTGAGTACGGGTAGGCGAAAGATCAACGTTGTATTGGTATTGTTTGTAAAAGGCTGCAGCAAGATCTTCCCAGTTATGAACATTGGCTCTTTCTAACTGATAAAACCAATCAAGTTGACTTCCAGGCATATTGTCTTGGAAGAATGTACCCATAAATCTTTGTTAACAGTATGAGGCTGGATTTTCCTCACATAGGACCGGAGATGCATTTTAGGGCATGAAACTCCGTCATATTTGGCGAACACAGGTACTTTGAATTTTGGAGGAATGACAATCCCCGATACTAACCCCAACTCCTCAAAGTCCAAGCCAGGCACTTTTTGGATTTCCATTGCACTCAACCATTCTTCTAGATTCTTATACTTGTCGCCGGCTAGAGGGTATTGTTCTTCAGAATAGTCTTCTTCTTCCTCTTCCTCTCCTGAATCAGACTGAACAACTATTTCCTTGCCCTTCCCATCTTGATTATCTCTCTCACCGGATGTCATTGCAAAGTCTAAGGCACTTCTTGTTTGCCCTTAGAATCTTCTTCCCATGTTCAGAACTCCGGTTATTTTCTTTTTATTTTTTTTCTCTTCAACCAGCAAGGTCTTCAACTCTTCTTATCCTTTGGCTAGAGTTAAGAACATCTGTTGAAACTGGGAATTCTGAGCTTGGAGGTCCTTCACCGTTTGTTCGAGATCCATCTTACTGAAATACACAGTAGAGAGATAAGGAGACTTGTTGCAAGAAACCTGCTTATGTTATAATGAATGGTAAATGCATATGCAACGATTTCAAGGATTTTAAGATTCAAATTTGTTTTAGACAAAAAGGAAACATACGTTATATTAATAGATTAAAGCTCGAGTACATCAATGCCTTCTTGGGAAAAATAATATAAGAACTCTAATATAAAAAGGTAGTACGCATCCTCTTTGGTGAAATGTAGGCATTCAGAGTCTGCTCCTCATGAAGTAGCCTAGTGAGTTCCAAAACCTTCTTCTCTCTTGTGTAGAATTGGGATTCGAAAGTATCTCGCTCCCCCTTGAGTTGTATCTAATCCCTTTGTAGGTCTTCAAGAGAGGTGGGCATGTCAGGATGTAGGATAGTATATGGAACATCTCCTTCCATGACGGGCTCAATGATTACCTGGAGAATGGAGGGATAAGGCATCATAAGACTCTGAGCACGAGTTCGTACCCATTTGAGGTAAGGCTCAAGAGGGATGGAATTTTTATGCCCCAAAGTCTTGCTATCTACCTTGTTCAACATCCTCCAAGCTCGGATAAATCTCTGGCGAAGACCTTGATTGTTGTTGTCGTAGTCAAATACCAAAACTTGGATCAATATCTCATGCGGGCCATCCCTTTGGGCGTAAATAAACTGTCTTAAAGCTAAACAGGGGTTGTAGGTGATACCTCCCCTAACGCCAAGTAAGGTCACATTAGGGAACTCTCCACAACGGTCAATAATAGTAACATTCTCTATGGATCAGGAGCACCAATGAATTTATGAATGTTTGAGCGTTATCAACCTTTGTGACCACCTTGAACCTTGCTCGTTCCTTAATACAAATTAGGGAAAATGCGAAATAAACCATCTTGCCAAGAGAGGAGTGCAACACATAAGGACACCTCTTTTCCTTATAGTGCGAGTGTGAAAAGAGTGTAAGATGTCTCCTAACAAAGTAGGCACCGGGTTGCGGGACATGAAGATTTTTATGGCGTTTAGATCTATGATTTGGTCAGGATTTGGAAACAATACCATCCCATAGATGAGGAGAGCCACATTTTCCTCAAAGGCTTGCAAATCCAAGGAGTTCCAACAATTTTGGGCTTTCTCGAACAAGAACTTTGCTAGGAAACCTTTTGACACCACTCCTTGTTTCCCAATGAGTAGTGACATCAGATGAGTGCAAGTGTAGAGCTTGAGCAATCTCTTTCGGCTTTGGGTCTATTTCCGTACCGTTGAAAGGTAGTTGATTGAGAATGGGAATTCTCAAGAGTCGGGAGAATTCTTCCAAAGTAGGTAGAAGTTGATAGTCGGGAAATGTGAAGCAATGGTGTAAGGGGTCAAAGAACTGAAAGAGCACCTTCATCATGTCCTCATCTGTGTTGGAGGTGACAAAGTTGAGTAGACGACCATGTTTCTCGGTGAATGAAGAGTTTTCAGGAATCTTTGAAGCTAGTTCCTTAAGTTGTGGACGGATCCTTACAAGGTTAACTTGAATAGTTTTCATGCGAATAAAATCTATGTCCTACAAAACAAGAACAAAGATGAATCCTAAAATCCTTGAAATGGTTAGTGAATGGGTATGACGTTATGATGTTCATGATGTTATGTAAAAGTATGTATATACAAACAAAGCAAACAAGTCCTTAGGTTTAGGCTTGCATGGAGTCTCATAGGTAAGTATCCTCTTGAAGTTTAGTTGGCTCAAACCTGCCCTAGTAATAGTAACCGAGTTCTAAGGAGCTCAATATCATTGGTTTTTTTCCTTGGTCATTGTTTCAGCACAAGCCTCTTTAATGGTGATCGAAATATCCCAAGAAACTAAACCTCAATTAGTGTAGTATCGAGCATCTACCAACTTCATACTGCACCAAAGCCGGTCATCTCAATACATCCTAAAGGCCAAGTTGGTCAAGTAAAGGTTCTAAAAGTTCATTAGTGCTTCATGACATCACTCAGCGGCCTCGTATTCTCTTTGATTAACTCAAAGGCTACTGATACCTACAAATATGTCGCACTAATGTAGCTATTTCTTAGACCATGTCGGTATACCCCACACAATTTCTATAACGTATTGCTACTTACCTATAATATATCCCAAATCCGGGTAGAAGATTCAAACCCAAACAAAGAACCATAATGTAAAGCATACAAGTCAAACAATGCAAGCAAGTAAATGTGATCTAACCCTAAGGTTACCCCACTTTTAGAATTATCCCCAGCAGAGTCGCCAGTTCTGTGATACGGTGGGAGAATTGACTTGAAGGTTTTGCATTTGATTACAAATGTTGCGATTAGCAAGAGTCACCACCGACTTTTCTTTTATCCAAAAGGAAAGGTGAAAAATCACAGGAAAGACCTTTGAGATTATTTCTTGAGTTCGGGAGGTAGATTATGAAAAAGGAATGTACTAGCACATTTTCCATCCATGGTTTTCCATGGGCTCTTATTTACTTGCTAGATCACTTGCTTTTTTTGTTTGAAATTGTGCTTGGTGTGGTTTTTGAAAGTATTTTGTAAAGAGGCCATTGTTAAGGAAATCTTTGTAATGATTCTTATTTGTAAGAATGTATACGAAGATATTTGATCTTTTGAAAATGTTTTCAAGTTTGTAAGATGTTTGAAAGTGTAAGTGTTTGTTTTGAAAATAGCAAGGATGTTTCTTTGAAATTGAGCAAGTAATTAGGAGCATTCTACCTACTCAAAAGTCTTTCTTGTTCTTTTTCCTTTTCCTTTGACATTTTTATCTTACCATTAATTTGGTAAGTAACCATATCTTTGGATGTAAACAGAACGGGCGTGGGTCATCGTATAACCGTGATTAGAAATGTTGCAAGGTATCTTAGCATTCTATTTTAGGGACTAAGATCATTTGAAAGGCAACTTAGATAGCGTCATCGAGGGACTATGATCTTGTATTTGCTTGTTTTTGCTAAGATACCTTACACGCGTAATATGGCCATTTTGTATAGGCAACCAAGTGGAATAACCCTAGGGGTGCTTGTGTGCAAGTGTATTGTTTTCATGCTTGTTTTTGTCTTGAATTAGGGTTTTCTAAGTATTGGTTTTAGTCTTTTCATACAAACCCTAATTACTAACATTTGTATATAAAGCGATAAATTGCGGAATTTAAAGTTACTACGCTATTACAACATTTGTGGGAGTGGGTGTACAAATTGAATGAGGATTGCAAGAATATAAAACCTAATTAGTCTATTACAACCATATTGAATGAGTAACAATGTACAAGAAATTAAATGGATACAATGTACAAAAGTGAATAAATGTACAAAAATGCAAAATATGAAGTAAATGGATATATGTTTGATTTTTTAGGAAAAAGGGATTTTATCCTAATATAATTAATTTAAAGAACAATAATTAATAAAAAGAATTTGTTTAAGAAAATATTTTAAATAAAACCCTAGTTCTATTAATTGATTAAAAAAGAAATTAAGTTTCAAGAAAAGTATTTTTGGTATTTTTGTCTTAAAAATAATATATGGTGTCATCAAATATTTTTTTGGCCTTTTATATATTAAAATAATATATTTAAATTGGTGTAAAAGAAAATAATAAAACCTATAATTTTAATTAAATTTACAAGATGTTTAGTGAAATGAATAAAATATTTATTAAATAAAAATAATTTTTATGAGAAAAAATAAATGAACTATGTCAAAACGAAAATGTAATATTCTTATATTTTTTATGATTTTTAACATTAGTAAACAAAATAATTAAGAAAAACAAATGAAATAAAAATAAACTGGGCCAGGGGTGCTAACAGCCTGCAAGGGGGTTAGTAAGCGAAAAATAAAAAAACAGTATAAGCCCAATAAGGCCCACGCGCTTGCAAAAAAAAGTCAGAAATGTAAAAACATGTAAAAAATACAAAAGGGTACCACTGGGACTCGAACCCAGGTCCCAAAGGTTACAACAAAAATAAGCATGAATTTTAATGTCTCCAGCCATACCAACTGTAACTTGCTCATTTCTCATCAAAAATGAAAACTGTAAACATGAAACTTGTAGCAAATTTTATCACGGTTTCAGAAATGTAAAGCATTAAAACTATAGATCAAAGATAAGCATGAATTTTAATGGCCCTAATCTGAACCCTAAAAATCTCAGAAATTTCAGTTTCAAAATTCTCTAAGCTCAAGCAAAATTAATGGAAACTATGGACATGGTTAGCTTCAGGGAAATCACATCTACATGTTTTGTTCACAAATAAATCATTGATGATGCCTGTATGAAGAGTTCAAAGTTAAGAAAACTTACCTCAAAACTGGAAATCTTGTTTTGAGTTTGAGCTTGTTTCAAGTGATGGTGATGATCAGGTTAGCTTCCTTGAGGTCCCAGGAAGCTAATGCAATGATTAGCTTGTACAATGGATGGCTGAAATGGTCTGGAGAAGTCAATATGCAGAGCTCTATTTTTGGAAATGGAGGATGGTGTTAATGGTGTTACAGTTCTATAACAGGGTGTGAGATCAACTCTATATGATGTTTAGAAACTTTAGAAACCAAAAGGCTAAGAAACGCACGAGTAGATTATGAGGTTCAAGTTTTTGGTCAGTTTGTGTGAAAATTTAAGTGTGAAGTGTGATTCTGAGTTTTAGGTTCTTTCAAGGCTTGAGCATTCAACCATTTGTGTCAAATGGTTTTTGTATGTATAAACAAAAGTGTTTGAGTGCATTGGCAAGTCAGAAGTACAAGTTTCTAGCTTTTGGCTAGGTTACTTGATTTTGAAGAAAAGAGGGAAACAAGTTTCAAGGAGAGTTTTGTACCCCAATATTTTCCCTCTCATTTTACTCAGCACATGCCCATTGAGAGCCTCAGTTTGCTCAAGGTTGCCCAAGAGTTGACCAGACAAACTCTCTCCTAAGGCAATGTGTCTCAAATTAGGGTTTCCATTTTCATCAGGATGTGTGTACACCAAAAAACTCAAATGCTTTCCATGATCCTAATATGCTCTAAAGAATATCCATGTCGGGTTTCATGACTTGCATAAGAAGTTTGCTCAGTCAACTGCTCAGATGCCTAGAAATCAACTATACTAGGTCAAAAGTCAACTATGGCCCACATACAGTCAAACTTCAAGATTTTTGGTCAACATCAACATTTTGAAGTCATATCCATCATTTGATCAAGGGTTGTTCATGATACCCCAAGAAATGCTCCTAATTCATCAAAAATCAAAAGTTGCTAAATTAGGGTTTCTTAGGAAAAGTCAACCAAACTTTGACTAAGCATAACTTCTTCATACTTTATCCGAAATTTTCCATCCAAGGCTCATTTTGAAGAGGATGCAATTCCCTACAATTCATCTTTATCTCTCAAGTTCAAAATATGCCCTCATCAAAAGATATGAATTTTCACATTATAGGTCCTTTTGAAAAGTCAACAAAAACACCTTTTAGGTCAAAGCTTCTTACATGAACATGGAAGACCCAATTGAGATGAGACCAAAAGGGTTGTTTAGGAGACATCCTAAACTTTCTAAAAAAATCCAAGAACACCTCTTTAGGGTTAAAATTGGAAGAGATATGCCTTGTCAAAGTTGACCATTTTTGCAAAATTGCCAAAAGTCAAATGTGTTCAAAAGTGCATTTTTTTTACCAAATGGGCTTAGTATTTCATGATTGCACCTCACTTATAACATGGTCCACGACCCAATTACTTATCCACAGGTTATTTTCTTCATTTTTCATTTTATTTTTATTTTTTATTAATTAAAAATTGATTTAAATCAAATAATTGGTAAATAATAGCAAATATATGTTTTGATTTGATTTTTGGACAGGATCTCAATCAAATTATGCAGAGATATCAAGACCAAAACGAATCAGGGTTGATTGGTACAAGAAAGGAATGATTTGGATTAATTTAGAAAGATTACCTATGGCATGAAAGTCATATAAAATCTTCTTAATTCCAAAAGATTCAAGCCAATTTTATAACCCTAATTCACTCAAGGGTATATAATGAACAAGTACAAGGCAAAAGACAAGGGTTAGCAGTCGAGAAAGAGGCAAAGAAAATTCAAAAAATTCAAAGAAGAATGTGACTCGGTTTTCATTCCACAGGCCATCTAAAGCCATCCTAGCGTTGCAAATCGTTTGCTGGATGTCTCAGGAGGCTATCTCAATCAATAGCCAGCCCTCTCACGCCCGGAATCCGCCTCCAGGCCTCACACGGTTTTCCATATTTTTCAAATTCGATTATTATGATTTATACATTATGAACATGTTTTAGTGGCATATATGTGTTTATTATCATGTTTGCAAGATGACTGAATAATTTAATTGCATTTTTGAAGCCTATACGCGTATCTGCCATTGCTAGGGTTCACCTTGCATTTTTAGGGTTTTTGTCCACAGGTGAAATTACCCTAAATAAAGGGTGCCATTTTGTTCGTGAGGTCAAAACGAATTGATCAATGTATTCATAAGTTATTTATCATGCTTGTATCATGTTTTGAGATATTGCAGGCTTATAGCGACAAAAGGTGTCTGTAGGTATAGATCTGATGTCTAACACGACGGTTCTAGGAAGAAGAAGATATGTGTCAGCCAGCCATTGGAGCATTTGAATTCACGCGCATTTGATTCAGTTTGTTTGGTTTTCATATATTATATTTGATTGTTATTATACTAACAAGTAAAACGTGTAGCGCAGCTGGCAACATAGCATTGGTGTTAAGCATAAGGACCTGGGTTCGATCCTTGGTCCCAACGTTCTCTTTATTTTATTTTCTTTCAACAGATCCTATGCAATTCTCTCCCAAGCGCTCACCATACGACTCCACCATCAAACCAATGAATACTTCTCAATCAGATCCAGCGCCTACAACCTTGAGAGACCATGGTGCATCCTCAGACGCAATAACACATGATCCAACGCTGACTGGGCTTCAACACCAATGGTCCTGGGAGCTTCAGCTTGACACCCCCTCCTTACTATTGAACACAGGCCCAATTATTTCTTTTCTTTCTACTTATTTTAATTTCTTTATTTATTTTCTTTAGTTACTTTCTATTTTTCTTAATTAACACATAAATTATTTTTTTATTAAACTAAAAAATCACAAAAACTACAAAAATCTTTTTTTTAATAAAAATATTTTTTTAATTGGTTAGTTTAATTAACTTAGGGCAATTTAATCTTTTTTATAGTTAAAAATAATTAGAATTAGGGTTTTAATTGTACATAGCTTAATTAATTTTCTTTTTCCTCAAAAATTCACCAAAATCGTTTTTCTCATAAAATATTTATTTCTTTAATTAATTAAATTAATTAGAAACTAGGTTAATTTAATTCTTTCATAATTAAAAACAATTAGAAATTTGGGTTTAACTAATTTGCAATTTAATTGTTTTTCTCAAATAAAAATGCACAAAAATACTTTTCTCTCAATTAGGGTTTTAGGTTATTTTTAAGCGTCCTCACATTTAACTCGTCGCGCGTCTTAATTATTTTTCTTCTTATTATTTTGTAACTGCCAAGGGTTTGTAATAGCTTTAAATTAGGGTTTTCATTTATCGCTTTTCCCCGGTTTTTGGTTATGTAATTAATCCCCCTCCCCGAAGCCTTGTAATAGCTAGGTTTATTTTCTCGCACTTTAAATTCTTGCAAATCTTTAAATGGCTAGATGCATGACTAATAGGATTGTATGGAAAGAATACTTGAAAATTAAAACGGTAGATCACTTAAATGTGTAAAGATTAATTAACTGAAAAATTCACATGCACATGTGTGATCGGTGGATCTGGAACTGACTGTTTAACGCTGGTTCGCGAAATGTCGCGGAAGCAAGAGTCGCCACCGTCTTTTATTTTCTCCAATTGGAAAGGACAAAAGCACAGAAAAATTCCTTTTAAGAGATTAGCTCTCGGTTCGGGAGGTAGGTTATAGAAAGGGAAGGTGTTAGCACCCTTTCTATCCATGGTTATCCATGGGCTCTTAGATACTTGCTCAATGTGTTTTCAAATTGTTTGCGAGGGTTCAGACATCTTCGTCTTAAGATGCTGAATCCATCCATGGCATCCATTGGTCCTGATTTTTCCTCTATAGAAAATCCCCAATTTCAAAAACCTGCAACCCTAGAAAACGCATATGGTGGAATCGTGTATGATCAATGAAAAAGCAATTAAACACCACAGTTAGCTTTAGAGCATTAATATGAACATGAATCAACAAAGAAAAATGCATAAAGATGATGGAATCATGCAATGCGATTTCAAGATTTTTGAGGTTCAGTTTGAGTTCTAACTACCAACTCAGGATGTTTTTGCTATTGTTAATGATTGGAATGTGTCCAGGGAAGTCTCAGGATGATGATGGAATAAAGATTGAAGCTTTAATCGACCTCTAAGGCAATTTTCAGATCTGAGTTTTTTATGAAAAAATTCAAGAGTGTAATGGAGTTTGGGGCGCAGCTTGCAGTCTTCTTGGCATTAGGTCTTGTTCTTGTATATGTAAGGAACGATTTAGGTCAAAAACATTGAACAAAATCCATGGCCATAATGATTTTGAAGATTTGATTTCACAAGATCTTTTTTGAATCTTTTTTCATGGTTTTTGTGTTCAATCAGCTCAAATCTTATCAAAACTTTCCATAATCAATTAAGCACGAAATATTGAGATTAGAATGTGCATAAAAAGATTTTTTAGGTTAGGTTTGATATTTTTCATATATTAAAATCATTTAAATGAATATAAATTAATATTAATTCAAATAAATAATTAAAAAATATGAAAATACTTCCCTTTGGGCCTAGTGGTCGTGCATAGGCTTGGCATGAAGAAATTTGGAAGGGAAATAGGCCCATTTGCATTTTTAGGCCTTTTGCATCAATGTTGACTTTCAAAATTTTCCAAAAATTTCCCAACTTCCACAAGGCATAACTTGGTCAATTTTTAGGCTTTTCACATGTTCTTGGACATTTTGGAAAGGTCTTTGAGTCCTTTAACCAATGCCTTTGGTCCCATGTCATTTTGATTCACCAATCTCAAGTTATGGTCTTTGACTTAAAGTCCCTTTTTGTTGACTTTTGAAAATGACCTATAATGTTGAAATTGATAACTTTTTGTGAGAGCATTTCTTGGACTTGAAGTATGAAGATGAGTTGTAGGAAATGTCTTTCTCTTCAAAATGAGCTTTGGATGGAATTTTTCTGATAATCCATGTGAAAGTTATGCCCTGGTCAATTTCAGTTGACTTTTTCAGCTGTCCAAATATAGCAACTTTTGCATCTTTGATGATTTCTGAGCCAAACTTGGAGAATCATGATCAAGCATTGATCAAATGATGTTTGTGGCTTCAAAATGATATGTTGACCAAAAATTTGAACTTTTGACTGTCAAATGACCATTTTGCCCCTACAGTTGACTGTAGTGCAATCTAGGGTTTTGACTGTGCAATCTTGAGCTGAATGCCTTGAAACTTGACATGAAGACACTTGACCATCTTTTTAAGCATGTGAGACTTGATTGGACCTTTGAAAAGTTCATTTGCTTGACCAGAACTCAAACCCTAGTTTTGACTGTGTAGGAGACAGTTGAGCTGCACAACCCTTGGGGCATTTTGTGACCTTGACTTGGCAATTTCTTGATGAATATGGGAGGGCAAATTTTGGGGTACAACAGTTGCCCCTGTTCAATCTTCTTAGACCTGAGGATGCAGATTGGCTGACGTGCCTTTCGTAATCCGAGGGTAGAAGATGATTGGACACTAGAGTGCCCAGAAATTTGCGCTCACATAGTAGCAATGATGATGAGGGAATGGGCTTATAGATGCCATTTAGAGATTGCTGGATGGGATGATGGGCTTATAGATGCCATCTGGACGTTGATCGCGTCAGAGATTCCTTCGCGAGAACCTGCATACCTGCAAAAGAAAAAATGAGTACCTGACACGTTGCAGGAGCTGATTTTGGATGCTTGATATAGATATGTCCTGACTGGTTACAGGAGCTGGGTCTGGAGCTTCAAACGTTGATGAATGAACCAGGGATGGTTACTGCCTTAGCACGGATGGTAAGAGAATCCTGAACGATTTCAACCTCACTCACCGTTGGAGAGGGAACTGTAGGAAATTATAATCTGGAAGGAAATATCACCTCACGCTCATGCCGGAGAGGGAAACATCTTGAAAGGGAATTACCACCTCGCACGCCGTTGGAGAGGGGACCATAAGAGAATATCACCTCACGCTCATGCCGGAGAGGGGACCATCTGAAGAAGGAATTACCACCTCACACGCCGTTGGAGAGGGGACCATAAGAGAATATCACCTCACGCTCATGCCGGAGAGGGGAACATCTGAAGAAGGAATTACCACCTCACACGCCGTTGGAGAGGGGACCATAAGAGAATATCACCTCACGCTCATGCCGGAGAGGGGAACATCTGAAGAAGGAATTACCACCTCACACGCCGTTGGAGAGGGGACCATAAGAGAATATCACCTCACGCTCATGCCGGAGAGGGGAACATCTGAAGAAGGAATTACCACCTCACACGCCGTTGAAGAGGGGACCATAAGAGAATATCACCTCACGCTCATGCCGGAGAGGGGAACATCTGAAGAAGGAATTACCACCTCACACGCCGTTGGAGAGGGGACCATAAGAGAATATCACCTCACGCTCATGCCGGAGAGGGGAACATCTGAAGAAGGAATTACCACCTCACACGCCGTTGGAGAGGGGACCATAAGAGAATATCACCTCACGCTCATGCCGGAGAGGGGAACATCTGAAGAAGGAATTACCACCTCACACGCCGTTGGAGAGGGGACCATAAGAGAATATCACCTCACGCTCATGCCGGAGAGGGGAACATCTGAAGAAGGAATTACCACCTCACACGCCGTTGGAGAGGGGACCATAAGAGAATATCACCTCACGCTCATGCCGGAGAGGGGAACATCTGAAGAAGGAATTACCACCTCACACGCCGTTGGAGAGGGGACCATAAGAGAATATCACCTCACGCTCATGCCGGAGAGGGAAACATCTGAAGAAGGAATTACCACCTCACACGCCGTTGGAGAGGGGACCATAAGAGAATATCACCTCACGCTCATGCCGGAGAGGGGAACATCTGAAGAAGGAATTACCACCTCACACGCCGTTGGAGAGGGGACCATAAGAGAATATCACCTCACGCTCATGCCGGAGAGGGAAACATCTGAAGAAGGAATTACCACCTCACACGCCGTTGGAGAGGGGACCATAAGAGAATATCACCTCACGCTCATGCCGGAGAGGGGAACATCTGAAGAAGGAATTACCACCTCACACGCCGTTGGAGAGGGGACCATAAGAGAACTTCTACTGAGTCTTTATCAGAAAAATCTGTTTGGAGTCGATTTAACTGGACTAGAGAAGTCCTTGAGATATGTTTGAGAATTTCAACTGCACCCTTCCTGAAAGGTAGAGGTCAGTTATATGCGATGCATGATATGGATCAAGTAAACATGGATACGATTTATATGATATGATGTGTACATGCATGCTATAATGATGTATGTGATGATTCATGTATGTTTTCGTCTAGGAAAATAAATCCTTGATGGGTGCCGGGAAGTCATATCCTGGGCTGATGTTGAGGAAGAGATTTTGCTTCCGCTGTGGATGATTGTTGCAAGAATACCGGTAGGAGAAGATAACTCCGTTGAGGAATAAACTTGGCAAACGAAATAATTCTGCGGGAGAAAAGATACTCTAACGATCATGCTGGGGAGTGCTACTCTGTGGGGATAGCGATGCTTTGCTGAATATTGATAGTAACTTGCTGAGGATGTCTTGTTGTTGGAAGTGTGAATAGACTTCGCTGGGGATAAGAAGATTCCGTCGACGACGCTCTTTCTTTGGCTTTTGGCTGAGGATAACCCAGTTATATCCTGTTAAGGAAATAACTCTTTGAATAAAGCCGGGCGACGCGTTCGTGCCTTGCGAGGGGATAAGCTTCCAGAATCTACTGGGGGTACGCTTATTGCTTGGGGAGATGGATTCCGCCTTTTCTGGGGGAGCTGGATTGGACTCTCCTGGGGAAGTTTTGAACTGTATTGGTTAAGTTCTTCAACGGAACCTACCCTGATACCTTGGAGGATAGAACAATCAGATTGCTTAGACCACTCTTTATTGCCCCGGTTTCTACGGGGGAGGCCCTTGTGGGGTGCTGATAGTTGTTGATGGACGAACCTTCTTCTGGTAGATAGATGGCAGGACATAGTCGTACGCTTTAATCCCTAACTTTTGCCTGGACCGCCCTTTCGGGTTTTCAGTCCACCGGGATACCCATTTTTGCCCAAGCCGCCTTTTCAGGTTTTCGACTTGTCGGGTGTACAGATTTTTTTTCATTTCATCCCTTCATTTTGCCCGAACCCTTTTGGTTCGCCGGGAAGCCCTTATTTTTGCCTAGGTATGTCAACCTAGCGGGTCTTTGATTTTGCGTAGTATTTTTCGACTATGTCCACGCTCTTAGAATGTAGGGAGTTGCCCCTGTCAGAAATGTTTTGTTATGCCACCAGAAGATTTTTGATCAGGCAAGATTCGTTGTTGGAATGCCCCAAGTGACTCAGGCGGAGATTTGCCCCAGGCTATTTGGCCTTTTGAGAGATTCTCCAAATCTTGATTGGATTGCCCCAGATGATGGACAATACTCATGCCGTGCCCCTTGATTGGAAGTGCTTTTGTTCACTAGGTATTCATCATGCTAATTTCCCTGCTGTTCAAACAAAAAGTCATATGCAAACAAAGTTATGTTAAAAATGCCAAGCTTATGTCTGTCTTGAAGATTTTGAAAATGCATTCTTTTCATAAAACAAGTGAATGTTTGTAAAACGTGATGTCAACTCCGTATTTACCGTAGGCCTTCAGGAGTCAGGATACCTTTCGTGACAGTATGCTTTCGAACTAACCCATGCTTCAGCTAGGACTTTTAAGGGTTATAACGTGGCTTGGTTCGCGGTTTAAGAAACAAAGGATAAAGGCTCAAATTATTTGTACCCACCCGCTCTTCGTGATGTTCTCCAAACCTAAACTCAGTTGATCGTGCGTTAGACCTTGTTTGAGTCTTTGCTTTGATATTCCGATAATGGTTCAGCTGTTGATGATTTATTCTGAATAGGCAGTCATTTTTTGCTTTGGTTGAGGGTTTGTGAGACCTCTTTCTTGATTTTTATTATCCCTTTCTTTTTTGCCTGAACTGTTTCCTTTTTGGAATTACAGTCAGCGGGATGCCCCCGTTTCATAAGTCCCTTTTTATAGGTTTTGACCTCTTGGGCTTTTCATTTATGAATTTTGATGATGACTGGCTGTCCTTTTGATTGTTTTGAACCGTCACTGTCTTTGTTCGTTTTGTGAAGATCTCTTCGGTGCCATTCGTTATGCACTTGGATCAACTGAGAGACTACCCTGCCCCAGGTTATGATTAAGGGTTTTGATTTTCGAAAATAAAAAACTCCTACTTCTTTGGCTCTGATGGGTTGACGAGGGATTATCATCCTTATAACTCCAGTGTTTAGGGGTTGAAACAATGCCTGTACCTCATCAGCGGGGTTTGTTCAAAAGCATACTGTAATGATCGCGGTATCGTTTTCGTCATCCTCCCTCAAGAGGCTTAGAATTATTGATTGGGAGTTGACATCAGAAAAAATATGAAAATAATTTACGTATAGTGAATACGAATATATTGATTCAAAATAGACATAAGCGATGCATTAATGAAATAACAATGTTTAACATGAATAAATGTTTGAACAGAAGAGAATTGCAACTTGAACATTCGAATGAACAAAAATTTCCTAATTTGAACTAGTCATCTCAAGTGGAAGATTCTCAGCAGAAGCATTTCATTTGGCCACCCGGCATGAACTCCAGCACCCTTCCGTCGATCAAGTCCTGGATCTTGTTCTTCAAGCTCCAACAGTCGTCTGTAGCATGCCCCGGGCTGTCTGAATGATAAGCGCAGTGGGTGTCAGGGTTATACCTCGAAGCTGTCCTGTTGGGGTTTTTGGGAGGGTCCTTTAGAGTGATCAGATTGACCTCCAGCAAGCGCTTCAGCATTAGAGATGGTGGTATGCCAGTCTCAGTGAAATGTCTTCCAGGCGTGTATCGCTTGCGTCGATTACCCCGTTGATACTGGGCTTGTGAAGTAGTAGCAATTTGGAGAGGTTCATTCTTCACCATACCAGACTTTGGTCCTCTTGGTGGCTGATCAAAGACTTGGTCCCTGACTTGGGCTGGTTACTTCATGTCTTGATGAAGCTGACTGATCATGGCCCTCAGCTCTCCTTGCTCCTGAGCTAAACCTTGAATGAGGGCCCTTTGCCCCAGCATCTGGGTTTTCAATGTGTCTACCTCAGCTTGTAGACGTTTCAGTTGTTCGTCCTTGTCATCTTCAGGACTCTTTCTGATCAGATTCCCCATGAGGAGTGCCTTCAACTCTTCCTGCCCCTTGGATAGACCTAGGAAGATTTCCCTGAACTGAGTCTCTTGAGCATGAAGACCCTGGTTACCTTGTTGGGAAGCCATTGCTGAAATAAACAGCGAGAAGGGTAAGTGACCTGCAACAAGGATACCTGCTATGCAATGATGTGTGTGATATGCATGCAATGTTTTCAAGGACCTCGCGGGGTAAACAAGAAAGTTTGTTAGCATTTGGATCCGGTAGCTTGATTGAAGGAACTGCATGTTGTTGAGAGTCCTTCTTCAAGGTCAAAGGCTCACCATATCCAGTGGGTCATAGCCCCTGACCACTTTGGCTGGAGGAAAATAAATCCTCTTTGCCCCTTGCTAGATGTTTGATTCATCATGACCTGCATCACAAGCCCTTGAGATCCTTGAAATGGGTTAGGATGTATGCAATGGTATGCAATGGTATGATGTCATGCTATGCATGGGGCGATGTAGGTAAACCCTGTTATGAGTCCCAATTAAGGACTATAAACAAACCCTGCAAGAAATTCAGTATACTTTGTTATGAGTCCCAATTAAGGACTATGAACAACACCTGCAAGACATCAAGGGTCAGATAACAAGTATGCAAGTAGTCAAGTACGAAGGCATACAAGTCACACAAGAGAAGCCCTTAGGGTTTAGGCCAGCATGGAGTCTAGGTATTACCCTCTTGAAGTTGGTGGGCTCAACCTGTCCTAATCAAAGTAACCGGGTTCTAAGGTTCCCAATATCACGGGATTGCTTTCATTGTTCATCGTTTCGATTTAGCCACTGAACTGGCGACCGAAATATTCCAGGAAAGCAACCTTCAATTGAGCGTAGTATCGAGTATCAACCAACCTCGGACTGCACCAAAGTCAGTTATCTCACTACCCTAAAGAGGCCAAGATAGTTCAATTAAGGTTCCTAAGGTCTGTTGATGCTTCACGACACCACACGGAGGCCCCGTACTCTCCTTGACTGAACTCAAGGGTTACCGGTACACACCAAAGTGCCACATCAACGTAGCAGACTGTTTCAACCATGTCGGTATACCCCGCACAGTTCCCTCACAGTCTTGTTGCTACTTTCTAAGAAGGTATCCCCCAGATCCGGGTTAGGATCTATAGAACTCCCAAGACAGTCCCACAATAATAAAGCAAGCAAAGAATACAATTGAAAACACAGTTATGAACTAACCCTAAGGTACACCTCACTTTAAAAGGATCTCCCCAGCAGAGTCGCCAGTTCTGTGATCGGTGGATCTGGAACTGACTGTTTAACGCTGGTTCGCGAAATGTCGCGGAAGCAAGAGTCGCCACCGTCTTTTATTTTCTCCAATTGGAAAGGACAAAAGCACAGAAAAATTCCTTTTAAGAGATTAGCTCTCGGTTCGGGAGGTAGGTTATAGAAAGGGAAGGTGTTAGCACCCTTTCTATCCATGGTTATCCATGGGCTCTTAGATACTTGCTCAATGTGTTTTCAAATTGTTTGCGAGGGTTCAGACATCTTCGTCTTAAGATGCTGAATCCATCCATGGCATCCATTGGTCCTGATTTTTCCTCTATAGAAAATCCCCAATTTCAAAAACCTGCAACCCTAGAAAACGCATATGGTGGAATCGTGTATGATCAATGAAAAAGCAATTAAACACCACAGTTAGCTTTAGAGCATTAATATGAACATGAATCAACAAAGAAAAATGCATAAAGATGATGGAATCATGCAATGCGATTTCAAGATTTTTGAGGTTCAGTTTGAGTTCTAACTACCAACTCAGGATGTTTTTGCTATTGTTAATGATTGGAATGTGTCCAGGGAAGTCTCAGGATGATGATGGAATAAAGATTGAAGCTTTAATCGACCTCTAAGGCAATTTTCAGATCTGAGTTTTTTATGAAAAAATTCAAGAGTGTAATGGAGTTTGGGGCGCAGCTTGCAGTCTTCTTGGCATTAGGTCTTGTTCTTGTATATGTAAGGAACGATTTAGGTCAAAAACATTGAACAAAATCCATGGCCATAATGATTTTGAAGATTTGATTTCACAAGATCTTTTTTGAATCTTTTTTCATGGTTTTTGTGTTCAATCAGCTCAAATCTTATCAAAACTTGCCATAATCAATTAAGCACGAAATATTGAGATTAGAATGTGCATAAAAAGATTTTTTAGGTTAGGTTTGATATTTTTCATATATTAAAATCATTTAAATGAATATAAATTAATATTAATTCAAATAAATAATTAAAAAATATGAAAATACTTCCCTTTGGGCCTAGTGGTCGTGCATAGGCTTGGCATGAAGAAATTTGGAAGGGAAATAGGCCCATTTGCATTTTTAGGCCTTTTGCATCAATGTTGACTTTCAAAATTTTCCAAAAATTTCCCAACTTCCACAAGGCATAACTTGGTCAATTTTTAAGCTTTTCACATGTTCTTGGACATTTTGGAAAGGTCTTTGAGTCCTTTAACCAATGCCTTTGGTCCCATGTCATTTTGATTCACCAATCTCAAGTTATGGTCTTTGACTTAAAGTCCCTTTTTGTTGACTTTTGAAAATGACCTATAATGTTGAAATTGATAACTTTTTGTGAGAGCATTTCTTGGACTTGAAGTATGAAGATGAGTTGTAGGAAATGTCTTTCTCTTCAAAATGAGCTTTGGATGGAATTTTTCTGATAATCCATGTGAAAGTTATGCCCTGGTCAATTTCAGTTGACTTTTTCAGCTGTCCAAATATAGCAACTTTTGCATCTTTGATGATTTCTGAGCCAAACTTGGAGAATCATGATCAAGCATTGATCAAATGATGTTTGTGGCTTCAAAATGATATGTTGACCAAAAATTTGAACTTTTGACTGTCAAATGACCATTTTGCCCCTACAGTTGACTGTAGTGCAATCTAGGGTTTTGACTGTGCAATCTTGAGCTGAATGCCTTGAAACTTGACATGAAGACACTTGACCATCTTTTTAAGCATGTGAGACTTGATTGGACCTTTGAAAAGTTCATTTGCTTGACCAGAACTCAAACCCTAGTTTTGACTGTGTAGGAGACAGTTGAGCTGCACAACCCTTGGGGCATTTTGTGACCTTGACTTGGCAATTTCTTGATGAATATGGGAGGGCAAATTTTGGGGTACAACAGTTGCCCCTGTTCAATCTTCTTAGACCTGAGGATGCAGATTGGCTGACGTGCCTTTCGTAATCCGAGGGTAGAAGATGATTGGACACTAGAGTGCCCAGAAATTTGCGCTCACATAGTAGCAATGATGATGAGGGAATGGGCTTATAGATGCCATTTAGAGATTGCTGGATGGGATGATGGGCTTATAGATGCCATCTGGACGTTGATCGCGTCAGAGATTCCTTCGCGAGAACCTGCATACCTGCAAAAGAAAAAATGAGTACCTGACACGTTGCAGGAGCTGATTTTGGATGCTTGATATAGATATGTCCTGACTGGTTACAGGAGCTGGGTCTGGAGCTTCAAACGTTGATGAATGAACCAGGGATGGTTACTGCCTTAGCACGGATGGTAAGAGAATCCTGAACGATTTCAACCTCACTCACCGTTGGAGAGGGAACTGTAGGAAATTATAATCTGGAAGGAAATATCACCTCACGCTCATGCCGGAGAGGGAAACATCTTGAAAGGGAATTACCACCTCGCACGCCGTTGGAGAGGGGACCATAAGAGAATATCACCTCACGCTCATGCCGGAGAGGGGACCATCTGAAGAAGGAATTACCACCTCACACGCCGTTGGAGAGGGGACCATAAGAGAATATCACCTCACGCTCATGCCGGAGAGGGGAACATCTGAAGAAGGAATTACCACCTCACACGCCGTTGGAGAGGGGACCATAAGAGAATATCACCTCACGCTCATGCCGGAGAGGGGAACATCTGAAGAAGGAATTACCACCTCACACGCCGTTGGAGAGGGGACCATAAGAGAATATCACCTCACGCTCATGCCGGAGAGGGGAACATCTGAAGAAGGAATTACCACCTCACACGCCGTTGAAGAGGGGACCATAAGAGAATATCACCTCACGCTCATGCCGGAGAGGGGAACATCTGAAGAAGGAATTACCACCTCACACGCCGTTGGAGAGGGGACCATAAGAGAATATCACCTCACGCTCATGCCGGAGAGGGGAACATCTGAAGAAGGAATTACCACCTCACACGCCGTTGGAGAGGGGACCATAAGAGAATATCACCTCACGCTCATGCCGGAGAGGGGAACATCTGAAGAAGGAATTACCACCTCACACGCCGTTGGAGAGGGGACCATAAGAGAATATCACCTCACGCTCATGCCGGAGAGGGGAACATCTGAAGAAGGAATTACCACCTCACACGCCGTTGGAGAGGGGACCATAAGAGAATATCACCTCACGCTCATGCCGGAGAGGGGAACATCTGAAGAAGGAATTACCACCTCACACGCCGTTGGAGAGGGGACCATAAGAGAATATCACCTCACGCTCATGCCGGAGAGGGAAACATCTGAAGAAGGAATTACCACCTCACACGCCGTTGGAGAGGGGACCATAAGAGAATATCACCTCACGCTCATGCCGGAGAGGGGAACATCTGAAGAAGGAATTACCACCTCACACGCCGTTGGAGAGGGGACCATAAGAGAATATCACCTCACGCTCATGCCGGAGAGGGAAACATCTGAAGAAGGAATTACCACCTCACACGCCGTTGGAGAGGGGACCATAAGAGAATATCACCTCACGCTCATGCCGGAGAGGGGAACATCTGAAGAAGGAATTACCACCTCACACGCCGTTGGAGAGGGGACCATAAGAGAACTTCTACTGAGTCTTTATCAGAAAAATCTGTTTGGAGTCGATTTAACTGGACTAGAGAAGTCCTTGAGATATGTTTGAGAATTTCAACTGCACCCTTCCTGAAAGGTAGAGGTCAGTTATATGCGATGCATGATATGGATCAAGTAAACATGGATACGATTTATATGATATGATGTGTACATGCATGCTATAATGATGTATGTGATGATTCATGTATGTTTTCGTCTAGGAAAATAAATCCTTGATGGGTGCCGGGAAGTCATATCCTGGGCTGATGTTGAGGAAGAGATTTTGCTTCCGCTGTGGATGATTGTTGCAAGAATACCGGTAGGAGAAGATAACTCCGTTGAGGAATAAACTTGGCAAACGAAATAATTCTGCGGGAGAAAAGATACTCTAACGATCATGCTGGGGAGTGCTACTCTGTGGGGATAGCGATGCTTTGCTGAATATTGATAGTAACTTGCTGAGGATGTCTTGTTGTTGGAAGTGTGAATAGACTTCGCTGGGGATAAGAAGATTCCGTCGACGACGCTCTTTCTTTGGCTTTTGGCTGAGGATAACCCAGTTATATCCTGTTAAGGAAATAACTCTTTGAATAAAGTCGGGCGACGCGTTCGTGCCTTGCGAGGGGATAAGCTTCCAGAATCTACTGGGGGTACGCTTATTGCTTGGGGAGATGGATTCCGCCTTTTCTGGGGGAGCTGGATTGGACTCTCCTGGGGAAGTTTTGAACTGTATTGGTTAAGTTCTTCAACGGAACCTACCCTGATACCTTGGAGGATAGAACAATCAGATTGCTTAGACCACTCTTTATTGCCCCGGTTTCTACGGGGGAGGCCCTTGTGGGGTGCTGATAGTTGTTGATGGACGAACCTTCTTCTGGTAGATAGATGGCAGGACATAGTCGTACGCTTTAATCCCTAACTTTTGCCTGGACCGCCCTTTCGGGTTTTCAGTCCACCGGGATACCCATTTTTGCCCAAGCCGCCTTTTCAGGTTTTCGACTTGTCGGGTGTACAGATTTTTTTTCATTTCATCCCTTCATTTTGCCCGAACCCTTTTGGTTCGCCGGGAAGCCCTTATTTTTGCCTAGGTATGTCAACCTAGCGGGTCTTTGATTTTGCGTAGTATTTTTCGACTATGTCCACGCTCTTAGAATGTAGGGAGTTGCCCCTGTCAGAAATGTTTTGTTATGCCACCAGAAGATTTTTGATCAGGCAAGATTCGTTGTTGGAATGCCCCAAGTGACTCAGGCGGAGATTTGCCCCAGGCTATTTGGCCTTTTGAGAGATTCTCCAAATCTTGATTGGATTGCCCCAGATGATGGACAATACTCATGCCGTGCCCCTTGATTGGAAGTGCTTTTGTTCACTAGGTATTCATCATGCTAATTTCCCTGCTGTTCAAACAAAAAGTCATATGCAAACAAAGTTATGTTAAAAATGCCAAGCTTATGTCTGTCTTGAAGATTTTGAAAATGCATTCTTTTCATAAAACAAGTGAATGTTTGTAAAACGTGATGTCAACTCCGTATTTACCGTAGGCCTTCAGGAGTCAGGATACCTTTCGTGACAGTATGCTTTCGAACTAACCCATGCTTCAGCTAGGACTTTTAAGGGTTATAACGTGGCTTGGTTCGCGGTTTAAGAAACAAAGGATAAAGGCTCAAATTATTTGTACCCACCCGCTCTTCGTGATGTTCTCCAAACCTAAACTCAGTTGATCGTGCGTTAGACCTTGTTTGAGTCTTTGCTTTGATATTCCGATAATGGTTCAGCTGTTGATGATTTATTCTGAATAGGCAGTCATTTTTTGCTTTGGTTGAGGGTTTGTGAGACCTCTTTCTTGATTTTTATTATCCCTTTCTTTTTTGCCTGAACTGTTTCCTTTTTGGAATTACAGTCAGCGGGATGCCCCCGTTTCATAAGTCCCTTTTTATAGGTTTTGACCTCTTGGGCTTTTCATTTATGAATTTTGATGATGACTGGCTGTCCTTTTGATTGTTTTGAACCGTCACTGTCTTTGTTCGTTTTGTGAAGATCTCTTCGGTGCCATTCGTTATGCACTTGGATCAACTGAGAGACTACCCTGCCCCAGGTTATGATTAAGGGTTTTGATTTTCGAAAATAAAAAACTCCTACTTCTTTGGCTCTGATGGGTTGACGAGGGATTATCATCCTTATAACTCCAGTGTTTAGGGGTTGAAACAATGCCTGTACCTCATCAGCGGGGTTTGTTCAAAAGCATACTGTAATGATCGCGGTATCGTTTTCGTCATCCTCCCTCAAGAGGCTTAGAATTATTGATTGGGAGTTGACATCAGAAAAAATATGAAAATAATTTACGTATAGTGAATACGAATATATTGATTCAAAATAGACATAAGCGATGCATTAATGAAATAACAATGTTTAACATGAATAAATGTTTGAACAGAAGAGAATTGCAACTTGAACATTCGAATGAACAAAAATTTCCTAATTTGAACTAGTCATCTCAAGTGGAAGATTCTCAGCAGAAGCATTTCATTTGGCCACCCGGCATGAACTCCAGCACCCTTCCGTCGATCAAGTCCTGGATCTTGTTCTTCAAGCTCCAACAGTCGTCTGTAGCATGCCCCGGGCTGTCTGAATGATAAGCGCAGTGGGTGTCAGGGTTATACCTCGAAGCTGTCCTGTTGGGGTTTTTGGGAGGGTCCTTTAGAGTGATCAGATTGACCTCCAGCAAGCGCTTCAGCATTAGAGATGGTGGTATGCCAGTCTCAGTGAAATGTCTTCCAGGCGTGTATCGCTTGCGTCGATTACCCCGTTGATACTGGGCTTGTGAAGTAGTAGCAATTTGGAGAGGTTCATTCTTCACCATACCAGACTTTGGTCCTCTTGGTGGCTGATCAAAGACTTGGTCCCTGACTTGGGCTGGTTGCTTCATGTCTTGATGAAGCTGACTGATCATGGCCCTCAGCTCTCCTTGCTCCTGAGCTAAACCTTGAATGAGGGCCCTTTGCCCCAGCATCTGGGTTTTCAATGTGTCTACCTCAGCTTGTAGACGTTTCAGTTGTTCGTCCTTGTCATCTTCAGGACTCTTTCTGATCAGATTCCCCATGAGGAGTGCCTTCAACTCTTCCTGCCCCTTGGATAGACCTAGGAAGATTTCCCTGAACTGAGTCTCTTGAGCATGAAGACCCTGGTTACCTTGTTGGGAAGCCATTGCTGAAATAAACAGCGAGAAGGGTAAGTGACCTGCAACAAGGATACCTGCTATGCAATGATGTGTGTGATATGCATGCAATGTTTTCAAGGACCTCGCGGGGTAAACAAGAAAGTTTGTTAGCATTTGGATCCGGTAGCTTGATTGAAGGAACTGCATGTTGTTGAGAGTCCTTCTTCAAGGTCAAAGGCTCACCATATCCAGTGGGTCATAGCCCCTGACCACTTTGGCTGGAGGAAAATAAATCCTCTTTGCCCCTTGCTAGATGTTTGATTCATCATGACCTGCATCACAAGCCCTTGAGATCCTTGAAATGGGTTAGGATGTATGCAATGGTATGCAATGGTATGATGTCATGCTATGCATGGGGCGATGTAGGTAAACCCTGTTATGAGTCCCAATTAAGGACTATAAACAAACCCTGCAAGAAATTCAGTATACTTTGTTATGAGTCCCAATTAAGGACTATGAACAACACCTGCAAGACATCAAGGGTCAGATAACAAGTATGCAAGTAGTCAAGTACGAAGGCATACAAGTCACACAAGAGAAGCCCTTAGGGTTTAGGCCAGCATGGAGTCTAGGTATTACCCTCTTGAAGTTGGTGGGCTCAACCTGTCCTAATCAAAGTAACCGGGTTCTAAGGTTCCCAATATCACGGGATTGCTTTCATTGTTCATCGTTTCGATTTAGCCACTGAACTGGCGACCGAAATATTCCAGGAAAGCAACCTTCAATTGAGCGTAGTATCGAGTATCAACCAACCTCGGACTGCACCAAAGTCAGTTATCTCACTACCCTAAAGAGGCCAAGATAGTTCAATTAAGGTTCCTAAGGTCTGTTGATGCTTCACGACACCACACGGAGGCCCCGTACTCTCCTTGACTGAACTCAAGGGTTACCGGTACACACCAAAGTGCCACATCAACGTAGCAGACTGTTTCAACCATGTCGGTATACCCCGCACAGTTCCCTCACAGTCTTGTTGCTACTTTCTAAGAAGGTATCCCCCAGATCCGGGTTAGGATCTATAGAACTCCCAAGACAGTCCCACAATAATAAAGCAAGCAAAGAATACAATTGAAAACACAGTTATGAACTAACCCTAAGGTACACCTCACTTTAAAAGGATCTCCCCAGCAGAGTCGCCAGTTCTGTGATCGGTGGATCTGGAACTGACTGTTTAACGCTGGTTCGCGAAATGTCGCGGAAGCAAGAGTCGCCACCGTCTTTTATTTTCTCCAATTGGAAAGGACAAAAGCACAGAAAAATTCCTTTTAAGAGATTAGCTCTCGGTTCGGGAGGTAGGTTATAGAAAGGGAAGGTGTTAGCACCCTTTCTATCCATGGTTATCCATGGGCTCTTAGATACTTGCTCAATGTGTTTTCAAATTGTTTGCGAGGGTTCAGACATCTTCGTCTTAAGATGCTGAATCCATCCATGGCATCCATTGGTCCTGATTTTTCCTCTATAGAAAATCCCCAATTTCAAAAACCTGCAACCCTAGAAAACGCATATGGTGGAATCGTGTATGATCAATGAAAAAGCAATTAAACACCACAGTTAGCTTTAGAGCATTAATATGAACATGAATCAACAAAGAAAAATGCATAAAGATGATGGAATCATGCAATGCGATTTCAAGATTTTTGAGGTTCAGTTTGAGTTCTAACTACCAACTCAGGATGTTTTTGCTATTGTTAATGATTGGAATGTGTCCAGGGAAGTCTCAGGATGATGATGGAATAAAGATTGAAGCTTTAATCGACCTCTAAGGCAATTTTCAGATCTGAGTTTTTTATGAAAAAATTCAAGAGTGTAATGGAGTTTGGGGCGCAGCTTGCAGTCTTCTTGGCATTAGGTCTTGTTCTTGTATATGTAAGGAACGATTTAGGTCAAAAACATTGAACAAAATCCATGGCCATAATGATTTTGAAGATTTGATTTCACAAGATCTTTTTTGAATCTTTTTTCATGGTTTTTGTGTTCAATCAGCTCAAATCTTATCAAAACTTGCCATAATCAATTAAGCACGAAATATTGAGATTAGAATGTGCATAAAAAGATTTTTTAGGTTAGGTTTGATATTTTTCATATATTAAAATCATTTAAATGAATATAAATTAATATTAATTCAAATAAATAATTAAAAAATATGAAAATACTTCCCTTTGGGCCTAGTGGTCGTGCATAGGCTTGGCATGAAGAAATTTGGAAGGGAAATAGGCCCATTTGCATTTTTAGGCCTTTTGCATCAATGTTGACTTTCAAAATTTTCCAAAAATTTCCCAACTTCCACAAGGCATAACTTGGTCAATTTTTAAGCTTTTCACATGTTCTTGGACATTTTGGAAAGGTCTTTGAGTCCTTTAACCAATGCCTTTGGTCCCATGTCATTTTGATTCACCAATCTCAAGTTATGGTCTTTGACTTAAAGTCCCTTTTTGTTGACTTTTGAAAATGACCTATAATGTTGAAATTGATAACTTTTTGTGAGAGCATTTCTTGGACTTGAAGTATGAAGATGAGTTGTAGGAAATGTCTTTCTCTTCAAAATGAGCTTTGGATGGAATTTTTCTGATAATCCATGTGAAAGTTATGCCCTGGTCAATTTCAGTTGACTTTTTCAGCTGTCCAAATATAGCAACTTTTGCATCTTTGATGATTTCTGAGCCAAACTTGGAGAATCATGATCAAGCATTGATCAAATGATGTTTGTGGCTTAAAAATGATATGTTGACCAAAAATTTGAACTTTTGACTGTCAAATGACCATTTTGCCCCTACAGTTGACTGTAGTGCAATCTAGGGTTTTGACTGTGCAATCTTGAGCTGAATGCCTTGAAACTTGACATGAAGACACTTGACCATCTTTTTAAGCATGTGAGACTTGATTGGACCTTTGAAAAGTTCATTTGCTTGACCAGAACTCAAACCCTAGTTTTGACTGTGTAGGAGACAGTTGAGCTGCACAACCCTTGGGGCATTTTGTGACCTTGACTTGGCAATTTCTTGATGAATATGGGAGGGCAAATTTTGGGGTACAACAACATGTTTACTCCTAGGGTTTGCCTCACTTCGGTTGCCTTTGGTAAACAGTCATTAAGCATAGGAGACTTTAGTGGTTTCCCTCATGTCTAAAAGATCAAATGTCCCATTCGAATGTTGCCTCGAAAATGTTACCTCGAAAATGTTTCCTCGTAAAGGTATTTAGGACTTTAGGGTTACTACTAAAGTTTTTTCTAACTGTTTCTTTAATGATTGTATTTGTCCCTTTCGAATGTCCCTTACAAACTCCAACGATGGGGCTACCTACCCCTTAATAGTAGGATAGTGCTGTCTAAAGGAAACGAGAACAGACTATTTTTTTCCGAGTAGGTAGAATCTTAAGTACTTGCTCAACAAAATTTTTCACACCAACACCTTTCAAAACAAATTTTCAAAACAACTTCTTCACACCCTTGAGGAATGATACAAGGGTTATCACGAAGTAAAACCTTTTCAAAAGCACACAAACACACCAAGAAATTTTTTTAAAAGATGAGCAAGTACCTAAGAGCCCAGGGAAAACCATGGATAGAAAGGGTGCTAACACCTTCCCTTTCTATAATCTACCCCCCGTACTAAGAAATATCTCGAAAAAAGGTTTTTTCTGTTCGTTTTCCTTTTCAATGATTGGATGAAATAAAAGTCGGTGGCGACTCTTGCTTACTGCGACACTTTGCGAACAAAAAACACAAAACACAAACCAGTAAAAACAGTCGGTTCTGCCACCGTATCACAGAACTGGCGACTCTGTCGGGGAAAAATAAAGTGGGGTTAACCTTAGGATCTAGGTAATTTCAAAAATTACTTTCTTGTTTGTTTGCTTTATTCTTAAAGGGTTATTGCCTGGGTTGCTATAGATCCTATACCCGGATCTGGGGGCACTCATTAGGTAAACATCAATAGATCGTGGAGACTGTACGACATAGAACGATATGGTTTAAGCAATGGCTGTGTTGGTGTGACACTTTGATTGGTACCGATATCCTTCGTGGGGGAACGAGGAGAATACGGGGCTGCCGTGTGGTGTCTTGAAGCACTAACGGACCTTAGAATCTTAGTTGAACAAACTTGGCCATTAGAAAGTAGTGAGATAGCCGATCTTAGTGTATAGCTGAGGATTCGTTAATACTCGATGCTACACTCATTGAGATCAGACTTTCGGGATATTTCGGCCGCGAGAAAAGATTGCTTGAGCTGAGACAATGCCCAATAAAGAATGGTCAGTGATATTGAGATCCCTTAGAACCCAGTTACTTTTTAAGACAGGTTTGAAACCAACTAAACTTCAAGAGGGTATGACCTTTAACCTCATGCAGGCCTTAAACCTAAGGACTTGGTGTGATTTGACTGTGTTTGTTATACCTGTGGTTTATCATGACATCATGCATCATAACATAGCATCCATTCTTATTGCACTAACCATTTCAAAGACCAAGGGAATTTATCTTTGTTCTGTTTTGCAGATCATGGCTTCCGTTCGTAGAAACAATATCCGAATCAGCTTTGTGAAGATACCTTCTCAACTTAAAGAGCTAGTGTCAAAGGTTTCTGAAACTCCTGCGTTCACTAAGAGACATGGTCAACTTCTCAACCTGGTTACTTCAAACTTTGATGAAAAGATGAGTGTACTCTTTCAGTTCTTTGATCCCAAGAACCACTGCTTCACCTTTCCAGACTATCAGTTAGTGCCTACCTTGGAAGAATTCTCTCAACTGTTGGATATACCCATTCTTGAACAATTTCCATTCACAGGTCTGGAAGAAGTTCCTAAGCCAGAAGTCATTGCCTCAGCTTTGCATCTGAAACGGGCCGACGTGGTATCCAATTGGGAAACAAGAAGCGGAGTCAAGGGTTTTCTAGCTAAGTTTCTGATAGACAAGGCCCAACTGTTTTGGGATGATATGGATTTTCAGGATTTTGAGGAGGTTTTGGATCTTCTAATCTATGGGTTAGTTCTATTCCCTAATCCGGACTCATTCATAGATGTGAATGCTATCAAGATCTTCCTCTCTCGCAACCTTGTGCCAACATTGCTCGGAGATATTCTGCACACTATCCATACTCGTACCATGAAGAGAAGAGGGGTTCTTATGTGTTGTATGCCATTGCTGTTGAGGTGGTTTATTTCTCACCTCCCTAAGTCTGTACTGAAGAATGAAGAAGGGTTGGGTTGGTCGCAAAGGATAATGTCACTCGCTCACATGAATATTCTCTTGTGTTCCCGAGCTATGGAAAACACTGCTATTATTGACCGCTGCGAGGAGTACCCTAATGTCCCATTAGTTGGTATTAGAGGGGGTATAGCCTACAATCCTTTTTTAGCTCTGCGACAATTTGGTTACGCTCGAAGAGATGGTCCCCACGAGTTACTTATTGAGGGCATTGTATTCAACTATGAGGATGATGTTCACGAGTATCGCCAAATTTTCATACGAGCTTAGGGCATGGTAAACCGATCTGGCGCCAAGGCTTTGGGGCCAAAGGCTTCCATTCCTATGGAACCTTACCTCCAATGGGTACGAGCTCGCGCCCAGAAGCTTATGATTCCCTATGTGGCTGTTTTACCAGTGATTGTGGAACCCACTACTGAAGGGGGTATTCCTTACACGGTTCTCTATCCTTATATGCCCACTGATCTTGGGGAATTATAGAGGTATTGGATTCAGTTGATGAAGGAGCGGGATACTTACAGGGATCAGTTCCATGCTCAAGAGAGGAAGGTTTTAGAGCTCACAAAGCAACTCCATGAAGAAAGAGGACTCAATGCTTATCTCGGCACGAAGAGGAAGCATCCATGGGAATTTTGATTTCTTTAGTTTTAGCTTTGTTTTTAATTGTAACTCCTAAAAGGCATTTGAACTTTGAATTCAGCTAATAAAATCTTTGTTTATTTTGGTTTGCAAATTTAAATTCCCCAAAGTCTTTAAAATCATTGCATACACATCCCATTCATAGCATTGCATGTACAGGTACCATTACAGGTTTCTCATCTTCTTCGCTGTTTATTTCAGCAGAAATGTCTTCCGAACAAAGCATCAAGGACCTTTAGGCACAAAATGCCCAGTTCCAACAAATGTTCATAAGTCTGGAAAAAGGGCAGGAGGATCTGAAAGCCCTCATCCTGAAAGAGAAAAAGAAAAATAAGAAGGTTGCCCGTATTCTAAATATGGGCAGAAGGTTTGGAGAGCGGTTGAAGCGACAAGTCGATCTGACCGCTTCATATAAGGAAGGGGAGAATCAAGAAGAAGAGAAGGATGTCAGTCCCGTAGTTTCTGAAAACGATACCAACTACAATGATTAGCACTATCCTCCCGCCGAGGATAGATACAAGCAGTTAGAAGATCGTTTGAGTGCCATGGAAGTTCAGAGGATACCTGGACTGGACTTTGAAGAATTGGGATTGGTGTCGGGAGTGGTCATCCTGCAGAAGTTCAAAGCTCCAGTTTTTGCTAAGTATGTTGGGGTGTCCTACCCAAAACTCCATCTCTTCTCTTAAGTCAGAAAGATCCAGCCCCATACCGCTGATAGAAATTTGTTGGTTCATTTCTTTCAAGATAGTCTGTCAGGGACTCATCTTGAATGGTTCTACCAGCTGGAGGGAGCCAATGTCCGAAATTGGGAAGATCTAGCTGCTACGTTCTATAAGCAGTATCAATATAATGTTGACCTTGCTCCTACTCGTACTCAACTCCAGAGTATGTCCATGGGTACAAGTGAAGGTTTTAAAGACTATGCACAAAAATGGAGAGACTTGGCTGGAAGAGTTCAACCCCCGTTGTCTGATAGGAAGCTGGTTGATATGTTTCTGAGGATGCTATCTGGTCCATTTTTCAATCATTTGATCGGCAGCTCATCAGCTGGTTTCACCGAGCTGATTTTAACTGGAGAAAGAGTAGAAGCTGGGATTCAGAGAGGCAAGATGCAGAAGGATGCCTCTTCGAGTTCGGTAAAGAAGCCTTTTGCTGGTAAGAAGGAAGCCAGTGCCATTTATAGCCCGAGGGGCCAAAACAGGGCTGAACATCGTCAGACAGTAAGTGCCGTAATGATACTTAGGCTTGCAGTTGCTCCACAATGCAACAATCAACAAAGGGTGGAAAGACCACAACGACAGTTTACCCGAATCAACATGACATTGGCTGAAGTTCTACCTCATCTGCTGATATCCAACTTGGCAACTTTGAAAGAGGCTCCCAAGAATCCAAACACTACATCTCCCCAATTTAATCCAAATGCTCGGTGTGCCTATCATTCTGAGAGTCCAGGCCACGATACAAATGACTGCTGGGCTCTGAGAAACAAAGTACAAGACTTGGTTGAAGCCAAGGAAATAGAGTTTGATGCTCCAGAGAAGCCAAATGTCATAATTGCTCCCATGCCCAAACACGGTCGTGGAGTTAATGCTATTGATACCGACTTGTTTGTGACCTTGGTGGATGAAGTTTCTACTCCTCTCATGACAGTGAAGAAGAACTTGCTGTTGGCCAGTTTATTTCTGGGTTATGGTTAAGGTTACCACATGTGTTCGTTTCTACCTTCTGGTTGCCGTTTGCTGAAGTTAGGTATTCAACGCCTGATTGACAATAAATAAATTTTGTTCAAGAAAACCTTGGTTCCCGTTGTTCCATATGAAGACATTGCCATTATAATCATTTCCGTCAATCCTTCCAAGGTCTCCTCGAGAAGACCTGTTAGGATTACATTTGCTCCAAGAATTGCTCCGCTGATAATCACTGTTCTTGGTCCTGTCCCGTATGTCTCGGACAAAGTTGTCCCCTGGAATTATGGTGCCGATGTGTACTATCATGGCATCAAACAAGATTTGAAAGATGAAGAGGCTGATCCTGATATTGGTAACATTGTCGGAACAAGAAAAATCACCCGAAGTGGAAGGGTCTTCTCTCCCGAGATTCCCCTAAGACTGTCAACAAGCCTATTGTCAATCCATCTGCTGTTCCTGCTGGTACATCAACTACTTCTCCTGTTCTTACTCCAGTTATTACCCCTATCGGCGAATCGTCTGATACCCGCGGCAAAGAGGTTATAGGTGAGCCTGCCCGGACGGAGGCACCTAGAAAAATTGTTGTTGAAGCCTCTAAGAAAGAGATAGAGGAAATACTGAAGATAATTAAGAAGAGCGACTACAATGTGGTCGAGCAGCTGGGGAAGACCCCCCTCAAAAATATCCATGTTATCCCTGCTGTTGTGCTCTGAGGCCCATGCGAAGTATTTAATTGCATTCCTCAAGACTGCGCATGTGCCACAGGAAACTTCAGCTGATCAGTTCAAAGATTGTGTGGCCAACCTGACTGCTGACAATGGGCTGGGTTTTTCAGATGCAGACTTGACACCGAAGGGAAGGAAGCATAATGATTCTCTGCATGTCTCAATTAAATGCAGGGGCACCACTATGGCTCACGTGCTGGTAGATACTGGGTCTTTGCTGAATGTTCTGCTGAAGAAGGCATTGGATCGGTTGGATTGCAAGGGTTTGACTCTAAAGCCTAGTAACATTGTGGTAAGGGCTTTTGATGGGTCGAAGAGAATGGTGCATGGGGAGGTGGACATCCCTATCAAAGTGGGTTCTCAGACTTTTGGATCCATCTTCTATGTGATGGATATCAGGCCGTCATATTCTTGTTTGCTGGGTCGCCCTTGGATCCACGAGGCTGGGGCAGTTACTTCCATGCTACACCAAATACTGAAGTATCCGGTGAAAGGGAAGATTGTCACTGTGCAGGGTGAAGAGGAGTATATGGTGATCCACCTCAATTCCTTCCGCTACGTAGAGATGGACGGGGAATTTATAGAAACTCCTTGTAAGAACTTCGAAGAGGTCCCTCAGATCTTGGCATCAACTGAAACTACTACCAACAACAAACCTCCTCTTAAGATGGCTTCCCTCAAGGACGCCATGGCCGTGGTTGAAGAAGATGGGTGTGCCAATTGGGGTTAGCTCCCTGATTTCACTCATAAAACTGACAAATTTAGTTTGGGCTTTACTACAGGGGCTCAAAGGATTGTTAGACGCGCTCGGACTAGAAGACCTCCCTTACACATCAGTAATCGGGGAATTAATGCCATTGAAGACAATGAGGAAGACTCATACATTGACAGCCGGATCTACCCAACTACCAATGGTGGACCGAGTAACTAGACGGCTAGGGACTTTATACCAGTTTCTTTTATTCCGCAGTAATTATCTTACTTGTTTTGAGAGTTGTAATAAATAATTTAAAACTTTACGGCCTTGTGCCTTGCCCGAGGCAAATTGGTTTTGCTTGTGAGGGCTATTATTTGTCATTTCATATATCATTAATAAAGCATTGGACGTTTCTTGCATACAAATTTTGCGCTCTCTGTTTTTCTTTTTTGTTTTCCACTTTATCCAAACAGCTATTCTCTAACACACACTCACGTATCATAATGCAGATCCATATCCACTCTGGATCCCATTGATAACAGCTCTGCTATTGCCAGTTATGACTTTAAAAATCCGATCAACCAAGCCGAAGACGAAGGTGAGAATGATTGTAAGGTTCCTGGAGAACTCGCTAGACTACTACAGCAGGAAGAGAGGGCCGTACAGCCTCATGAGGATCCAGTTGAGACAATGAATTTGGGTACTGAGGAAAATAGAAAAGAGGTTAAAATAGGTGCAGATCTAGAGCTTAGCGTCAAAGAGAGGTTGATACAAATGTTGCACGACTATTTTGAGATCTTCGCCTGGTCCTACGAAGACATGCCTGGTTTGGACACCGATATTGTGGTACACCGCTGTTGTACCCCAAAATTTGCTCTCCCATATTCTCCAGGAAAATTGCCAAGTCATGCTTCAAATCTCCCCCAAGGGTTGCATAGTGCAAAGGTCTCCTATACAGTCAAAACCCTAATTGCACTACAGTCAACTGTAGGGGCAAAATGGTCATTTGACAGTCAAAAGTTCAAAATTTTGGTCAACATATCATTTTGAAGCCACAAACATCATTTGATCAATGCTTGATCATGATTCTCAAAATTTGGCTCAGAAATCATCAAGATGCAAAAGTTTCCTTATTTGGACAGTTGAAAAAGTCAACTGAAATTGACCAGGGCATAACTTTCACATGGATTATCAGAAAAATTCCATCCAAATCTCATTTTGAAGAGAAAGACATTCCCTACAACTCATCTTCATACTTCAAGTCCAAGAAATGCTCTCACAAAAAGTTATCAATTTCAACATTATAGGTCATTTTCAAAAGTCAACAGAAAGGGACTTTAAGTCAAAGGACATAACTTGAGATTGGTAAATCAAAATGACATGGGACCAAAGGCATTGGTTAGAGGACTCAAAGACCTTTCCAAAATGTCCAAGAACATGAGAAAAGCTTAAAAATTGAGCAAGTTATGCCTTGTGGAAGTTGGGAAATTTTTGGATATTTTGAAAAGTCAACATTGATTCAAATGACCTAAAAATGCTAATGGGCCCATTTTTCTTCCACAAATCATCATCCATGACATATGCACGACCACTTGGCCCAAAGGGAAGTATTTTCTCATTTTTTATTTATTTATTTGAATTTTTATTTATATTAATTCATTTAAATCATTTAAATATATGAAAAATATCTAACTTGACCTAACCAATCTTTTTATACATGTTTTGGACTCAATATTTCGTGCCTAATCAAATAGGGAAAGATTTGGAGCAAATTGATCCTAATTGACACAAAGAACACATGGAAAAGATATGAAAAAGATCCTTAAAATCAAAATTCCAAAAACCATCATTGCATTAGATTTGATTGAGTTTTGTTAACCTAATAGACTCACTACATATGCTTGATCATAAACCTAATCGTGCTAGACTGAAAGCTGCGCAAGAAAGCTCTCCACAAACTTGAATTTTTCTCAAGAAACTCAAATTCTGAAAACATCCTTCGAGGGCGATTCAAGACCTAATTTCTATTCCATTAGCTTCCTTGGAGATCACTGATCACATTCCAATCAAAAACAACAATCCAGACGCGAGGAATTGGTATACAGAATGCAAGATGTTTCGTGAAAAATTCATAATCATACTTTGAAATTTAGGCATTTTTGTGGCATTTCAATTATTGATTCTTATTCCTTGAATGATTATGAAGCTAACCAAACTATTTGATTGTATTTTTATGCACCCTACGTGAATCCACCATTAGCGTTTTTTAGGGTTCAAGAAGCTTGAAATCAGGGCTTTTGAAACGAGGCAAAATTAGCCCTTGAGACCGCCACAATTCAATTTAGCACATCTGGACGAAGAAGATACAACAATCGCGCTTAATTTATATGGCCTTATGGCCTATTCGTTATTTTTTCTAATGGTGCATTATAGAACGGTTCAAAAACCGTTGCTTTTGTTCTTTGTATTACAGGGATGAGGAAGAAGATGGAGTCGTGGCAAGAGCTGATTGGCTTGTTTAAAATTCGCGCGCGTTTCCAAGGCCACTGACCATTTTGTTTTATAATATTTATTTGCTATATTAATTTACGAATGAACAAAGCGCCTCAGTGGTAGATGCACACATTTGCAATATCCATGACCTGGGTTCGAGCCCCAGGTCTGTATTATATCCATATTATTTTTCCAATTATCTTCCTATGCAGGCACAACCTTAAGGACTACCATATGCCTTCAAGAATCCCACATCCACGTGTCCCTGGAGATCAAATCAAAGGCGTAGATTGGAAGCGCATCATAAGCCTGGTCAAAGTGCTAACACGCTACCTGGAAAAGGTCAAACGGGCCAAGGTTGTTGGGCCAGAATTTCCAGGATCTAACCTCCATATTGGGGTCTGAACCCCCAGGTTTGCACATTCTTTTTATTTTCTTTACCTTTTTTGTATTATTATTTTTTATTCCTCTTAATTATTATTTGTTCAGTTAATTAATTATTTCTCATAAATATAAAAAATTCATAAAAATCAAAAAGATAAAAAATAATATAAATATTTTATTTCAATATTTCTTGTAAATAAATACATGTAAATTAATTAGTTTAAATTAGGGTTTTAATTTTAATTCCTTTCATAACAAAAATCTAAAAAATATAGAACTAGGTTTAATAAATGTTTTATTCCTTTTAATTTTTCTTTTTCACAATAATATTGTTTATTTTATTTATTTTCATAATCAAAATTGTATGTAAAAATTAGGTTTAATTTAGGTTAAATTTTAACGTCTTCTTAACAAATTAAAATAAAATAGAATTAGGGTTAGCGTTTAATTGCAATTAAATTTTTCTATTAAATCTTAAAATACATAAAAATACCAAAAAAAACAAAAACAATTTCTTTTATTAAATTAATTTAATTCATGTAATTTTAATATTTTGCAAAAAAGGGTCCAACGCCCTCATTTCGACTTAATTGTTCATTCGCACATTTATTTTATCTCGTTTAAATAATTATGTACCTCTCCCGAAGCCATGTAAATTACTTCTCGCACTTTTTAATTCTTTATTTACTTTGTTTATTTATTTTCCGTCAAATCGGGTCCTGGTTAATTTTGGCGATGTGGACCCGCGCCGTTTGTAATAGCTTAGAATTTACTTTTCTCGCAAATATTTTAACTGTTAATCAAGGCATGCAAGAATGAATGGACAAAAATAAAAACAAACGCATAGATCACCTTGACATGAATAAGACAAAATAACTGAACATGACACACAAATCACACACCACCCCTAGGGTACGCCTCACTGTTGCCTTGCCTCGAAAGGTGATCGTCTAGTAGAGGATGTCTTAGTAAGTCCTCATGATCCGGGAACCTGGCATGAGGGTAGCTTCTAAGGTGTCTTCCCATTGCTCTGGTGATCACCATGTCCCGAACCTCGAATTGACCCGAACACCTCCAACGGTGGTGCTACCTAGCTCTCAATGGTGGGATGGCACTACCTTAAGGACATTTACACAGCCTAATTCCTTATGGTAGGTAGATGACTCGTAGATACTTGCTCTATTCAAAAACAAATCCAAAAAAACACTTTTCACACCAACACATTTTCAAAAGCTTTCGAAAGCAAATTTTCAAACACTCTTGAGGACTGATACAAGAGTCGAACTGGAATTTTCAAAGAAACTTTTTAAACCCACAGTTGAAAAGCAAACAAACCATTTTTGAAAACACAAATGAGCAAGTATCTAAGAGCCCATGGATAACCATGGATAGAAAGGGTGCTAATACCTTCCCTTTCTATAATCTACCTCCCGAACCGAGAACCAATCTCTATAAGGAATTTTTCTGTGCTTTTGTCCTTTCCATTTGGAGAAAATAAAAGACGGTGGCGACTCTTGCTTCCGCGACATTTCGCGAACCAGCGTTAAACAGTCAGTTCCAGATCCACCGATCACAGAACTGGCGACTCTGCTGGGGATACTCTTAAAGTGAGGTGTACCTTAGGATTAAGATCATTGTGTTTTCAATTGTCTTCTTTGTCTGCTTTAAATTTGTGGGTTGCATGGGAGTTACATAGATCCTAACCCGGATCTGAGGATACCCTGTTTAGGTAGCATAAGCTGTGAGGGACCTGTCCGGCGTAGACCGACACGGGTGAAACAGTGGCTACGTTGGTGTGGCACCTTGGTCTGTACCGATATCCCTTGTGTTGCAACGAGGAGAATATGGGTCTTCTGAGGAGTCATTAAGCACCAACAACCTTAGAACCTTAATTGATACAACTTGGCCTTTAGAACAGTAGCAGTATGCTACGCCCATTGAGGCTAAACTCTCGTGATGGTTCTGGCCGCAAGAAAAGATTGCGATGCTGGAGTTATGACCGATTGAGAGTAGTCAATGATATTGGGATCCTCTAAGAACCCGGTTACTTTTGATTAGGACAGGTATGAACCAACAAACTGAAAGAGGGTAGTACCTAGACCTCATGCTGGCCTAAACTTTAGGGGCTTGCCTTGTGTGACTTGTGTGCCTTACCATGTTTGCCTTTGTATCTGTATGTGGTGTGCTTTATCATAACATCATAGCATCATGAGCATTGCATGCATCCTGCATAAGGACTGACCATTTCAAAGACAAGAGGGTTTCATCTTTGCTCTGTTTTGTAGGACATTATGATGCCTGTGCGAAGGAATACTATCCGGTTCAACTTTGTTCGTTCACCTGAGTTGCTTGATGAGTTGGTTAGCAGAATTCCAAATACCACTTCCTTCATTCAGAGGCATAGTTCCCTTCTCAGTTTAGTCACTGCAAAGCGGGATCAACAGTTGATGAGTGTTCTGACCCAGTTCTATGACCCTCTGTACCAGTGCTTCACCTTTCAAGACTTCCAGCTGGTCCCTACCCTGGAAGAGTTCTCTGATTTGCTTGGTATCCCTATCTTGGATCAGACTCCCTTTACTGGTTGGGAAAAGACCCTCAGGCTTGAGGATGTTGCTGCAGTCCTTCCTTTGACCCATCAAGAGGTAACAGACAACTGGGTAACTAGAAGCGGAGTTAAGGGTTTCTTGGCCAAGTTTCTGATTGGTAAAGCTAACAATTTCTGGAATGACCTGGACTGTAGGGCATATGAAGACATCTTGGCTCTCCTAATCTATGGGTTAGTCCTGTTTCCTAATCCTGACAACTTCATCAATGTCACTGCCATAAGGATCTTTATGTCTCAGAATCCTGTGCCCACTCTCTTGGGTGACATCTTGCAACAACTTCATGCCCGTACTACCCGAAGACGAGGAACCCTATGGTGTTGTATCCCTTTGTTGGTGAGGTGGTTTATTTCGCACCTCCCTAAGTTCGTACTGAAGAACCAAGAAGGAAGAGGTTGGGCTCATAGGTTAATGTCCCTCACCGATAAAGACATCATTTGGACTTGCAGAGGTTTGGATGAGATAGCTATTATTGATCGATGCGGGGAGTATCCTAATGTTCCTCTGATTGGTACTCAAGGAGGGATCTCTTACAATCCATGTCTAGCACTCCGTCAGTTTGGAAGAGCAAGAAGAGCAGGCCCCCATGAGATGTTGGTGCCTCACATCAGTTTCGAGTTTCAGGTGGATAGTGACGAGCTGCGTCGTAGGTTCATCAAGGCTTGGGACAAGGTTCATAAAGCTGACCCACAGGAGTTAGGGCCAAAGACTTCTTTACCTATGGAAGCCTACTACAAATGGGTCCGCATCTGTGCTCAGAAGTTAGGTATGCCGTATGAAGCTGTCAGACCCGTCATTCTTGAGTGTCCTGACAAAGATGGTGTTCCTCCAACTGTCCTTCCTCCTCAGATACCTACTGATTATGAGACATTGAAGAGATCTTGGTCGCAACTGCGAGAAGAGCGGGATTCTTACCGGGAAAAGTTCAACGAGCAGGAATCAAAGATCCAAAAGCTGACCAAGCAGTTGGAGAATGAGAGAGCTCTGAATGCCTACATCCGTACTGAGAAGAGGAGACCATGGGATCAATAAGGAGCCCCAGATGTGCTTTTACAGTTTTATTCCCTTTTCAGTATTTCCTTTCATGTAACGCCTAAGGGCAACCTGTTGAATAATTTCAGTTTCAAAGTTGAATTTAATGAAGTGTGTTCCTTTTTGCTTACAAAGTTGATTCCCGATTGTCTTTGAAAACATAAATCATACGCATTTCATACATCATGTGCATAGCAGGTTTTTCCCCTTTTCAGGTTGCTTACAGTTCTTCGCTGTTTATTTCAGCATCATGAATTCAGACTCTGCATCAACTGAGACATCAATCAAGGCTCTTCAGGCGCAGAATGCGCAGTTTCAAGAACTAATCAAGGGTTTGGCTCAAGGCCAAGAAGAACTGAAGGCTATGCTCCTGAAGAAGGAGAAGAAGAAGAAGAGAAGAACTGTTCTGTTCAACTCGGGCCGAAGGTTTAATAATACTCTGCAACAGGAAGAGGCTGGTTCTTCTGTTGACAAGAATTCTCCTCAGGCAGAAGCAAGGGTTCCTAGTCCGGTAGTCTCCGACAACGAGACAGATTTTGATGAAGAGCAGTACCCTCCTGCAGAAGACAGATATAAGCAACTGGAGGACAGATTGAAGGCTATGGAGGTTCAACAGGTACCTGGGCTGGATTTTGGAGATCTGGGTTTGTCAACTGGTGTGATCATCCCTCATAAATTCAAAGCACCATCCTTCTCTAAGTATGACGGGGCATCTTGTCCCAAGCTGCATCTAAGGTCCTATGTTCGGAAGATCCAACCGTACTCTGCGGATAAGAATTTATGGATCCACTTCTTCCAGGAGAGTCTTTCAGGGACTCATCTCGAATGGTTCTATCAGCTGGATGGGACCAAGGTTCGTAACTGGGAGGAGTTGGCTACTGCTTTCTATAAGCAGTATCAATATAATGCCGACCTTGCCCCCACACGTACCCAACTCCAGGGTATGTCGTTAGGTGCAAGCGAAGGTTTTAAGGAGTACGCTCAGAAGTGGAGAGATCTGGATGGTAGGGTGCAGCCACCATTGACTGATCGGGAGTTGGTGGACATGTTCTTGGGGACCCTATCTGGGCCATTTTTCAACCATCTCATCGGGAATTCGTCTGCAGGGTTCACTGATCTAATCTTGACTGGAGAGAGGATTGAAGCTGGGTTAAAATCTGGAAAAATTCCGAAGGGTGCATCATCTAGTTCTGAGAAGAAACCCTTCAAGAAGGAGTCTAGTGCCGTATATGGTTCCAGGAAATCAGAGAGACATGAGCACCGCCAATCTGTCAGTGCGGTAATGATTGCTAAGCCTGCTGCCGCTCTTCGGCCAAACAATCCTCAGAAGGTTGAAAGACCCCGGAGAGAATTCACCCGCTTAAACATGACTTTGTCGCAGATCCTGCCACAGTTGCTCTCAACCAATTTGGTGACTGTCAGGGAGGCTCCAAAGTTCCCCAACACTGCATCTCCTAAGTACAACCCTAATGCTCGTTGTGCCTACCATTCAGATAGCCCGGGGCACTCTACTGATGACTGTTTGGCATTAAAGAACAAGCTGCAAGATCTTATTGACACCAAAGAGGTACAGTTTGAGGCATCAGAGAAGCCTAATGTAGTGACAGCTCCCCTGCCTGCTCATGGAGTTAATGCTATTGGGAACGATGAGGAAGTTGATGAAGCTGAGTTTGATAGCTGGATCTACCCGGCAACTGACGATGGACTTAACAATTGGAGCGCAAAAGACAATCTCCCTGTTTCTCTTGTTACTGAGTAATGAATTCCTATGTTTTGTTATTTTGTAATAAACAATAAATAAAATCTATGGCCCGGTGTCTTACCCGAGGCACCGTGGTTCTATTTGTGAGGGCATACCAATTGTCATTTCATATATCATGAATGAAAATCTTGGACATTTTTTCGCATTGCAAATATTGTGCTCCTTTTCTGTCTTTCTTTTCCATTACATAATTTTCAAAACAGCTGTATTTACACACACACTCACTCATACAGGTTTCAATCCACTCTGGATCTCACTGATAACAACTCTGCTACTGCCAATTATGACTTCGAAAATCCGATCAACTTAGCCGAAGACGAAGGTGAAGATGATTGCGAAGTGCCTGGCGAGCTTGCAAGACTGTTGCTTCAGGAAGAAAGGGCAATCCAACCCCATGAAGAGCCAGTGGAAACCATAAACTTGGGTACTGAAGCAGACAGGAAAGAGGTAAAGATTGGTGCCAACCTAGAGCTCAGCGTGAAGCAACGGTTAACCAAGATGTTATATGACTATATGGAGATCTTTGCCTGGTCCTACGAAGACATGCCCGAGTTGGATACCGATATTGTGGTCCATCACTTGCCAACTAAGGAAGACTTCCCTCCAGTTAAGCAAAAGGTCCGTCGGATGCGTCCAGAGATGTCCGAGAAGATTAAGGCCGAGGTTATGAAACAGTTTGATGCTGGGTTCCTGGCAGTGACTTCTTACCCTTAGTGGGTTGCTAACGTGGTGCCGGTACCTAAGAAGGACGGTAAGGTCAGAATGTGTGTCGACTACAGGGATCTGAACAGGGCCAGTCCCAAGGATGACTTCCCCTTACCTCACATTGATGTCCTTGTTGATAATACAGCTCAGCACAAGGTGTTCTCTTTCATGGATGGCTTTTCAGGTTACAATCAGATCAAGATGGAACCTGAAGACATGGAAAAGACTACATTTGTTACTCAGTGGGGCACCTTCTGTTACAAGGTCATGCCATTTGGATTAAAGAACGCTGGGGCAACCTACCAACGTGCCATGGTTGCTTTATTTCATGACATGATCCATCACGAGATAGAGGTGTATGTGGACGATATGATCGCTAGGTCCCAGACTGAGGAAGAGCACCTAGATCATCTGCAGAAGTTGTTTGACCGGTTGAAACTGTACAAGCTGAGATTGAACCCGAACAAGTGCACCTTCGGGGTAAGATCTGGGAAGTTGCTAGGCTTCGTGGTCAGTGATAAGGGAATTCAAGTGGACCCTGCTAAGGTCAAAGCTATTCAAGAGATGCCAGTTCCTAAGACAGAGAAGGAAGTCAGAGGCTTTTTAGGACGCCTGAATTACATCGCTCGGTTCATCTCACATCTGACTGCTACTTGTGAGCCAATCTTCAAGCTGCTGAAGAAAGATCAGATGGTACGTTGGAACGATGAATGTCAGGCTGCTTTCGACAGAATCAAAGAGTATCTCCAAGAACCACCTATCCTTATGCCACCGGTTGAAGGGAGACCTCTGATACTATATCTAACAGTGCTTGACAACTCAATGGGGTGTGTGCTGGGACAGCATGACGAGTCTGGCCGAAAAGAGCATGCCATTTATTACCTTAGCAAAAAGTTTACCGACTGTGAGACCCGATACTCACTGCTTGAGAAAACTTGCTGCGCTTTGGTATGGGCTGCTCGCCGGCTGAGACAGTATATGCTGACTCACACTACCTTGTTGATCTCAAAAATGGATCCTATAAAGTACATATTCGAAAAGCCTGCTCTGTCTGGGAGAATTGCAAGATGGCAAATGATCTTGACGGAATACGACATTCAGTACACAACCCAGAAAGCCATCAAGGGAAGTGTATTGGCAGACCACCTGGCACATCAAGCTGTAGATGACTACCAATCAATGAACTTCGAGTTTCCGGATGAAAGCATCATGATAGTAACTGATTGTGAAGTACCTGGACCGGATGAAGGACCTGAACCAGGATCCCGATGGTCTATGCACTTTGACAGAGCCTCCAATGCTTTGGGAAACGGTATCGGCGCCATAATCATATCACCTCAAGGTACTCATACTCCACTCACTGCCCGGCTGTGTTTCAACTGTACCAACAACATGGCAGAGTATGAGGCGTGCATCATGGGTCTTCAAGCTGCGATCGACCTAAGGATCAAATTTCTAAGTGTCTTCGGAGATTCCGCTCTTGTGATCAACCAGATCAAAGGAGAGTGGGATACGAAACATCCAAACTTGATTCCTTACAGAGAATGTGTGTTGACCTTGATCCCCCACTTCACAGAGATAACCTTTGAGCACTTTCCAAGAGAAGAGAATCAGCTGGCGGACGCGTTAGCTACAATGTCTTCAATGTTCAAAGTTAAATGGGATAATGAGGCTCCCCGGATCATCATCTGGAAACTGGACGAACCGGCATACTGTTGCGATCTCGAGACTGAATTGGTGACTGAGAAGCCTTGGTACCACGAAGTGAAGAGATATCTGGAAGCTCAGGAATACCCTGAAGGTGCCTCTGTCAATGATAAGAAGTTCCTGAGGAGGTTTGCAGCCAAGTTCTTCCTTAGCAACAGCATCTTGTACAAGCGAAACCATGATTCAACCTTATTGCGTTGTGTGGATAAGACTGAAGCAGAAAGGATCATGGAAGAACTACATGAAGGGACCTTTGGTACACATTCCAGTGGACACACAATGGCAAAGAAGATCCTTCGGGCAGGATATTACTGGTCCACCATGGAAGCTGATTGCTACCAACATTCTAGGACATGCCATAAGTGCCAGATTTACGCAGATAAGGTGCATGTTCCTCCAGTTCCCCTGAATGTTCTAACCGCGCCATGGCCGTTTGCAATGTGGGGCATAGACATGATTGGCGAGATTAAACCTACGGCATCCAATGGACATCGCTTCATCCTAGTGGCGATTGATTATTTCACGAAGTGGGTCGAGGCAGCATCCTATGCTACGGTAACCAAGACTGTTGTGGCACGGTTCATTCGGCACAACCTGATCTGTCGGTACGGCGTCCCTGAGCGGATTATTACAGACAACGGTACCAATCTGAACAATAAGATGATCGCTGAGCTCTGCGAGCAGTTCAAGATACAGCACCACAATTCTTCTCCTTACAGACCGAAGATGAATGGGGCTGTAGAAGCAGCAAATAAGAACATCAAGAAAATCGTGCAAAAAATGACAGTGACTTATAAAGATTGGCACGAGATGTTACCGTTCGCTCTGCATGGGTACCGTACCTCAGCTAGGACGTCAACCGAGGCAACTCCCTTCTCTCTGGTTTATGGCATGGAGGCAGTCTTGCCGATCGAAGTGCAGATTCCCTCTCTCCGGATAATGAAGGAGGCAAATCTGAACGAAGATGATTGGATCCAGACACGACTTGATCAGCTAAACCTCATTGATGAAAAGAGACTTGCGGCTATCTGTCATGGTCAGACGTACCAAAAACGAATGATCAGGGCATTTAACAAAAAGGTCAGACCACAGGAATATCAAGTTGGGGATCTGGTAATCAAGAGAATCATCCTTCCTCAGAGTGATCCAAGGGGCAAATGGACCCCTACGTACGAAGGGCCATTTGTGGTTAAGCATGTGTTCTCAGGAGGAGCAATGATATTAACCAATATGGATGGTGACGACCTTCCTCACCCCGCCAATGCAGACATAGTAAAAAGATACTACGCATAAAAAAGACCCGCTAGGCTGACATGCCTAGGCAAAAATTAGGGCTTCCCGTCGAACCAAAAGGGTTCGGGCAAAATGAAGGGATGAAAATGAAAAAATATGTACACCCGGCAAGTCGAAAACCTGAAAAGGCGGCTTGGGCAAAAATGGGTATCCCGGTGGACTGAAAACCCGAAAGGGCGGTCCAGGCAAAAATTAGGGATAAAAGCGTAATACTATGTCTCATTTGATCACTTTGCATCCAGAATCCGGTATCTACATCAAGTTCAGACGGCATCAATCAGTCAACTTCACCTTCAACCAAGGTCATCAAGTGATGAGACGCTCGGAGTTATAAAGGCAATAGCAGAGTTGAAACCCAGTGGATCATTCATATTTCACACAGCTGTTTTATTTTCTTTTGTACAAAATCTGTATAAACTCTCTTGTTCGGCGGCGTTCTCTTACTAGGACGTCAGCCTCTTGTATACAAAACGCCTATTCACAGGCCATTCAAAATCAATACAAATATACTTTTCAGTTAAACGTGCCAATTGTTTTTCTTTTCTGTTTTGTTTTGCGAAGAACGTCCAAGGTTCAATTTGTGATATATGCATTGACAATAATTTGCTAACTCATAAATATTTGCATACGAAACAAAGGAATTAATTGCAGGTGACACTAGAAACAGGGGCAATAAAGAGTTGTCTGAGCAGTCTAATTGTTCTATCCTCCAAGGTACCAAGGTAGGTTCAGCTAAAGAACCCGACCAAGTACATATTAAATTCCCCAGAGAGTCAGCAGTCAGTGCATTCTTCTCCAAGCTATTATCAAACCTCAATGAAGTTGGGTATCCTCCCGTAGAGCTCAACATTCCCCAGCAGCAATACATATATTCTTAAACAAGCATCCCCGGCAGTCTTGGTCTAAAGATTGTTCCCCGGCGGTATATCAAACATTCAAAGGAATCACTTCCCCCGCAGTTCAAAACTCCCCAGAAGAGTCCATTCCAGTTTCCCCAGGAAAGCTGGAATTCATATCCCCAAGCAGTAAGCTTATCCCCAGTAAGTTCTGGAAGCTTGTCCCCTCGCAGAGCACGAACGCGTCGTCCGGCTTGATTTAAAGAGTTATTTCCTTAACAGGATATAACTGGGTTATCCTCAGCCAAAAGCCACGGAAAGAGCGTCCTCGACGAAGTCTTCTTACCCCAGCGAAGTCCATCAACACTTCCAACAACAAGGGTATCCCCAGCAAACTATTATCAACATTCAGCAAGGCATCCCTCTTCCCACAGAGTACTGCTTCCCAGCATGGTCGCTAGAGTATTTTTTCTCCCCGCAGAATCTTCCACTCGCCAAGTTTATCCTGCAACGGAGTCATCTTCTCCTATCGGTATTCTTGCAACTATCATCTCCAGCGGAGGCAAAATCTATTCTTCAATATCAGCCCAGGATACGACTTCCCGGCACCCGTCAAGGATTTACTTTCCTAGACAAAAACATACATCCATAAAACATCACATACATCATTATCGCATGCATAGACGCATTATGTCATACAAATCTCATTTATGTTGAGAACATCATTGCTTGATCCATATCATGCATTGCATATGACTGACCTCTACCTTTCAGGAAAGGTGCAGTTGAAATTCTCAATCATATTCCAAGACCTTGTCCAGTTCAGTTAAATCGACCCTAAGATTTTTCTGATTCTTATCCAGTCAAAGGCCTTCTCTGGTTCAGTCAGATCGACCCTAAGATCTCCCTGATGCTTATCCAGCTGAAGATATTCCAAGACCTTGTCCGGTTCAGTTAAATCGACCCTAAGATTTCCCTGATGCTTATCCAGTCAAAGGCCTTCTCTGGTTCAATCAGATCGACCCTAAGATCTCCCTGATTCTTATCCAGTTGAAGATATTCCAAGACCTTGTCCGGTTCAGTTAAATCGACCCTAAGATTTTCCTGATGCTTATCCAGTCAAAGGCCTTCTCTGGTTCAGTCAGATCGACCCTAAGATCTCCCTGATTCTTATCCAGTTGAAGATATTCCAAGACCTTGTCCGGTTCAGTTAAATCGACCCTAAGATTTTCCTGATGCTTATCCAGTCAAAGGCCTTCTCTGGTTCAGTCAGATCGACCCTAAGATCTCCCTGATGCTTATCCAGTTGAAGATATTCCAAGACCTTGTCCGGTTCAGTTAAATCGACCCTAAGATTTTCCTGATGCTTATCCAGTCAAAGGCCTTCTCTGGTTCAGTTCAGATCGACCCTAAGATCTCCCTGATGCTTATCCAGTTGAAGATATTTCAAGACCTTGTCCAGTTCAGTTAAATCGACCCTAAGATTTTCCTGATGCTTATCCAGTCAAAGGCCTTCTCTGGTTCAGTCAGATCGACCCTAAGATCTCCCTAATGCTTATCCAGTTGAAGATATTTCAAGACCTTGTCCGGTTCGGTTAAATCGACCCTAAGATTTTCCTGATGCTTATCCAGTCAAAGGCCTTCTCTGGTTCAGTCAGATCGACCCTAAGATCTCCCTGATTCTTCTCCAGTTGAAGATATTTCAAGACCTTGTCCGGTTCAGTTAAATTGACCCTAAGATTTTCCTGATGCTTATCCAGTCAAAGGCCTCCTCTGGTTCAGTCAGATCGACCCTAAGATCTCCCTGATTCTTATCCCAGTAGAAGACACCCAAGTTTTTTCTCAACGAGCGTTGTTGAAGTTAAAGTCACTCAAGATTCTCTCAGCGTTCCTGTTGGGGTAGTAATCGTCCAAGGTTCTCTTACCATTCATGCTAAGGCAGTAACCATCCCTGGTTCATTCATCGCTGTTTGAAGCTCCAGACTCAGCTCCTGTAACCAGTCAGGACACATCTATACCAAGCATCTGAAAACCAGCTCCTGCAACGTGTCAGGTACTCATTTGTTCTTTTATAGGTATGCAGGTTCTCACTAAGGAATCTCTCACGCGATCGACATCCAGATGGCATCTATAAGCCCATCATCCTATCCATCAAATCTCCAAATGGCATCTGTAAGCCCATTCCCATCATCACTGCTACTATGTGAGCGCAAATTTCTGGGCACTCTAGTGTCCAATCATCTTCTACCCTCGGATTACGAAAGGCACGTCAGCCAATCTGCATCCTCAGGTCTAAGAAGATTGAACAGGGGCAACTGTTGTACCCCAAAATTTGCCCTCCCATATTCTCCAGGAAAATTGCCAAGTCATGCTTCAAATCTCCCCTAAGGGTTGCACAGTGCAAAGGTCTCCTATACAGTCAAAACCCTAATTGCACTACAGTCAACTGTAGGGGCAAAATGGTCATTTGACAGTCAAAAGTTCAAAATTTTGGTCAACATATCATTTTGAAGCCACAAACATCATTTGATCAATGCTTGATCATGATTCTCAAAATTTGGCTCAGAAATCATCAAGATGCAAAAGTTTCCTTATTTGGACAGCTGAAAAAGTCAACTGAAATTGACCAGGGCATAACTTTCACATGGATTATCAGAAAAATTCCATCCAAAGCTCATTTTGAAGAGAAAGACATTCCCTACAACTCATCTTCATACTTCAAGTCCAAGAAATGCTCTCACAAAAAGTTATCAATTTCAACATTATAGGTCATTTTCAAAAGTCAACAAAAAGGGACTTTAAGTCAAAGGCCATAACTTGATATTGGTAAATCAAAATGACATGGGACCAAAGGCATTGGTTAGAGGACTCAAAGACCTTTCCAAAATGTCCAAGAACATGAGAAAAGCTTAAAAATTGAGCAAGTTATGCCTTGTGGAAGTTGGGAAATTTTTGGATATTTTGAAAAGTCAACATTGATTCAAATGACCTAAAAATGCTAATGGGCCCATTTTTCTTCCACAAATCATCATCCATGACATATGCACGACTACTTGGCCCAAAGGGAAGTATTTTCTCATTTTTTATTTATTTATTTGAATTTTTATTTATATTAATTCATTTAAATCATTTAAATATATGAAAAATATCTAACTTGACCTAACCAATCTTTTTATACATGTTTTGGACTCAATATTTCGTGCCTAATCAAATAGGGAAAGATTTGGAGCAAATTGATCCTAATTGACACAAAGAACACATGGAAAAGATATGAAAAAGATCCTTAAAATCAAAATTCCAAAAACCATCATTGCATTAGATTTGATTGAGTTTTGTTAACCTAATAGACTCACTACATATGCTTGATCATAAACCTAATCGTGCTAGACTGAAAGCTGCGCAAGAAAGCTCTCCACAAACTTGAATTTTTCTCAAGAAACTCAAATTCTGAAAACATCCTTCGAGGGAGATTCAAGACCTAATTTCTATTCCATTAGCTTCCTTGGAGATCACTGATCACATTCCAATCAAAAACAACAATCCAGACGCGAGGAATTGGTATACAGAATGCAAGATGTTTCGTGAAAAATTCATAATCATACTTTGAAATTTAGGCATTTTTGTGGCATTTCAATTATTGATTCTTATTCCTTGAATGATTATGAAGCTAACCAAACTATTTGATTGTATTTTTATGCACCCTACGTGAATCCACCATTAGCGTTTTTTAGGGTTCAAGAAGCTTGAAATCAGGGCTTTTGAAACGAGGCAAAATTAGCCCTTGAGACCGCCACCATTCAATTTAGCACATCTGGACGAAGAAGATACAACAATCGCGCTTAATTTATATGGCCTTATGGCCTATTCGTTATTTTTTCTAATGGTGCATTATAGAACGGTTCAAAAACCGTTGCTTTTGTTCTTTGTATTATAGGGATGAGGAAGAAGATGGAGTCGTGGCAAGAGCTGATTGGCTTGTTTAAAATTCGCGCGCGTTTCCAAGGCCACTGACCATTTTGTTTTATAATATTTATTTGCTATATTAATTTACGAATGAACAAAGCGCCTCAGTGGTAGATGCACACATTTGCAATATCCATGACCTGGGTTCGAGCCCCAGGTCTGTATTATATCCATATTATTTTTCCAATTATCTTCCTATGCAGGCACAACCTTAAGGACTACCATATGCCTTCAAGAATCCCACATCCACGTGTCCCTGGAGATCAAATCAAAGGCGTAGATTGGAAGCGCATCATAAGCCTGGTCAAAGTGCTAACACGCTACCTGGAAAAGGTCAAACGGGCCAAGGTTGTTGGGCCAGAATTTCCAGGATCTAACCTCCATATTGGGGTCTGAACCCCCAGGTTTGCACATTCTTTTTATTTTCTTTACCTTTTTTGTATTATTATTTTTTATTCCTCTTAATTATTATTTGTTCAGTTAATTAATTATTTCTCATAAATATAAAAAATGCATAAAAATCAAAAAGATAAAAAATAATATAAATATTTTATTTCAATATTTCTTGTAAATAAATACATGTAAATTAATTAGTTTAAATTAGGGTTTTAATTTTAATTCCTTTCATAACAAAAATCTAAAAAATATAGAACTAGGTTTAATAAATGTTTTATTCCTTTTAATTTTTCTTTTTCACAATAATATTGTTTATTTTATTTATTTTCATAATCAAAATTGTATATAAAAATTAGGTTTAATTTAGGTTAAATTTTAACGTCTTCTTAATAAATTAAAATAAAATAGAATTAGGGTTAGCGTTTAATTGCAATTAAATTTTTCTATTAAATCTTAAAATACATAAAAATACCAAAAAAAACAAAAACAATTTCTTTTATTAAATTAATTTAATTCATGTAATTTTAATATTTTGCAAAAAAGGGTCCAACGCCCTCATTTCGACTTAATTGTTCATTCGCACATTTATTTTATCTCGTTTAAATAATTATGTACCTCTCCCGAAGCCATGTAAATTACTTCTCGCACTTTTTAATTCTTTATTTACTTTGTTTATTTATTTTCCGTCAAATCGGGTCCTGGTTAATTTTGGCGATGTGGACCCGCGCCGTTTGTAATAGCTTAGAATTTACTTTTCTCGCAAATATTTTAACTGTTAATCAAGGCATGCAAGAATGAATGGACAAAAATAAAAACAAACGCATAGATCACCTTGACATGAATAAGACAAAATAACTGAACATGACACACAAATCACACACCACCCCTAGGGTACGCCTCACTGTTGCCTTGCCTCGAAAGGTGATCGTCGAGTAGAGGATGTCTTAGTAAGTCCTCATGATCCGGGAACCTGGCATGAGGGTAGCTTCTAAGGTGTCTTCCCATTGCTCTGGTGATCACCATGTCCCGAACCTCGAATTGACCCGAACACCTCCAACGGTGGTGCTACCTAGCTCTCAATGGTGGGATGGCACTACCTTAAGGACATTTACACAGCCTAATTCCTTAGGGTAGGTAGATGACTTGTAGATACTTGCTCTATTCAAAAACAAATCCAAAAAAACACTTTTCACACCAACACATTTTCAAAAGCTTTCGAAAGCAAATTTTCAAACACTCTTGAGGACTGATACAAGAGTCGAACTGGAATTTTCAAAGAAACTTTTTAAACCCACAGTTGAAAAGCAAACAAACCATTTTTGAAAACACAAATGAGCAAGTATCTAAGAGCCCATGGATAGAAAGGGTGCTAATACCTTCCCTTTCTATAATCTACCTCCCGAACCGAGAACCAATCTCTATAAGGAATTTTTCTGTGCTTTTGTCCTTTCCATTTGGAGAAAATAAAAGACGGTGGCGACTCTTGCTTCCGCGACATTTCGCGAACCAGCGTTAAACAGTCAGTTCCAGATCCACCGATCACAACCGCCTACTGACTAAAGAAGATTGTCCTCCAGTTAAGCAGAAGGTCCGCCGTATGCACCCCGAAATGTCAGAGAAGATCAAGGCAGAGGTTATGAAATAGTTCGACGCATGATTCTTAACTGTCACTTCTTATCCACAGTGGGTTGCTAACTTCATTCCGGTACCTAAGAAGGACGGTAAGGTACAGATGTGTGTGGATTACTGAGATCTGAACAGGGCAAGCCCCAAGGATGACTTCCCACTTCCTCACATTGATGTTCTGGTCGACAACACCGCACAACATAAAATCTTCTCCTTTATGGATGGTTTCTCTGGCTACAACCAGATCAAGATGGATCCTGAAGACATGGAGAAGACAACCTTCGTTACACAGTGGGGCACCTTCTGCTACAAGGTGATGCCTTTTGGATTGAAGAATGCTGGAGCAACTTATCAGCGCGCCATGGTCGCTTTATTCCATGATATGATCCACCATGAGATAGAGTTTTATGTCGACGACATGATCGCCATGTCTCAAACAGAAGAGGAGCACCTCGACCATCTACAGAAATTGTTTAACAGGTTGAAGACATACAAGTTGAGGTTGAATCCGAACAAGTGCACCTTCAGGGTAAGATCTGATAAGCTTCTGGGTTTCATCGTCAGTGACAAGGGTATTTAGGTAGACCTTGCAAAGGTAAAGGCCATACAAGATATGCCGGTTCCCCGCACAGAGGAAGAGGTTAGAGGTTTCTTGGGACGCCTGAATTATATTGCCAGGTTCATTTCACATCTGATTGCTACTTGTGAGCCAATCTTCAAGCTTCTGAAGAAAGATCAAGTGGTAAAGTGAAATGATGAATGCTAGACCGCTTTTGAAAGAATCAAGGAATACCTTCAAGAACCACCAATTCTGATGCCTCCAGTTGAAGGAAGACCTTTGATATTATACTTGACAGTGCTAGACAATTCAATGGGGTGTGTGTTGGGGCAGCATGACGAGTCTGGTCAAAAAGAGCAAGCAATATACTACCTTAGCAAAAATTTTACCGACTGTGAGACACGATACTCATTGCTCGAGAAAACTTTCTGCGCTTTGACATGGGCTACTCGCCGATTGAGACAGTATATGCTGACTCATACTACCTTGTTGATATCAAAGATGGATCCGATCAAGTACATTTTCGAGAAGCCTGCACTCTCCGGAAGGATAGCAAGGTGGCAAATAATCTTAACTGAGTATGACATACAATATATAACCTAAAAAGAAATAAAGGGAAGTGTATTGGATGATCATTTGGCTCATCAAGCCGTGGATGACTACCAGTCCATGAATTTTGAGTTCCCGGATGAGAATATTATGTTGGTGACTGACTACGAAGAACCTGGACCGGATGAAGGACCTGAAGAGGGATCCCGATGGTCTATGTATTTTGATGGAGCCTCAAACGCACTGGGTAATGGCATTGGCGCTGTAATCATATCTCCCGAGGGCTGTCATACTCCATTCACTGCCCGATTATGTTTCAACTGCAACAACAACATGGCAGAGTATGAAGCATGTATTATGGGTCTTCGAGCTGCTATTGACCTAAGGATCAAGTTATTGAATGTATTCGGGGATTCCGCTTTGGTGATAAGTCAGATCAAAGGCGAGTGGGATACGAAACACCTGAATCTAATTCCTTACAAAGAGTACGTACTGACATTGCTCCCACACTTTGAGGAGGTAACCTTTGAACATTTCCCAGGAGAGGAGAACCAGTTAGCGGACGCGCTAGCTACCATGTATTATATGTTCAAGGTTAGGTGCGACAATGAAGCTCCCCAAATTACCATTGAGAGGTTGGATGAACCAACACATTACTGTGAAATCGATACCGAAGAAGTGGCAGACAAACCCTGGTTTCGCGAAGTCAAAAGGTATCTCGAGGCTCAAGAGTATCCCGAAGGGGCATCTGTCAATGATAAGAAGTTTCTGAGAAGGTTCGCTGCAAAGTTCTTCCTCATTAATGGAATCCTCTATAAATGCAACCATGACTCCACACTACTACGGTGTGTAGACAAGGGTGAAGTAGAGAGAATCATGACAGATCTACATGAAGGTACCTTCGGAACCCATTCTAGTGGACATACCATGGCTAAGAAGATCCTTTGGGCATGATATTACTGGTCCACTATGGAAGCCTATTATTATCAGCACTCTCGAACTTGTCATAAATGCTAAATCTACTGATAAGGTGCATGTGCCTCCGGTCCCCTTAAACGTCTTGACAGCTCCGTGGCCCTTTGCAATGTGGGGCATCGACATGATCAGAGAAATCAGGCCCACCACTTCTAATGGACACCGCTTCATCTTAGTAGCCATTGATTACTTCACGAAGTGGGTTGAGGCAGCCTCTTTTGCTACAGTAACCAAGAACGTCGTGGCGCGGTTCATCCAACATAATCTGATATGTCGATATGGTATGCCAGAGAGAATTATTACTGATAATGGTATGAATCTCAACAACACAATGATCACCGAGCTCTATAAACAGTTCAAGATACATCATCATAATTCTTCTCCCTACCGGCCGAAGATGAATGGCGTTGTTGAAGCAACTAACAAGAACATCAAGAAGATTGTACATAAGATGACGGTGACATATAAGGACTGGCATGAGATGTTACCATTCGCTCTTCATGGGTACCATACCTCAGCACGGACGTCGACAGGGGCAACCCCCATATTCTCTGGTATATGGAATGGAGGCAGTCCTATCCATCGAAGTCCAGATACCTTCTCTCAGGATTATGAAGGATGCGGGTTTGAACGAAGACGACTGGATCTGAACCCGACTTGATCAATTAAATCTAATCGATGAAAAGAGACCTACTGCTATCTGCCATGGTCAGACATATCAAAAGTGAATGATCAAGGCTTTTAACAAGAAAGTTAGATGCCAATAATATCAAGTTGGGGATATAGTGATCAAACGCATCATACAGCCGCAAGGTGATCCTAAGGGCAAATGGACCCCCACGTACAAAGGGCCATTTGTTGTTAAGAACATTTTCTCGGGAGGAGCTATGATTCTAACCACCATGGATGGTGACGACCTTCCTCACCCTATCAATTCAGACATAGTGAAAAGATACTACGCCTAATCAAAGACCCGCTAGGTTGACTGGCCTAGGAAAAAATAAGGGCTTCCCGGCGAACCAAAAGGGTTTGGGAAAAACTGAGGGATGAAAATGAAAAAAATTTGTACACCCGGCAAGTCGAAAACCCGAAAGGGCGGCTTGGGCAAAAAGGGGCATCCCGGTGGACTGAAAACCCGAAAGGGCGGTCCAGGCAAAAGTTAGGGATATAAATCGTACCACTATGTCTCGTTGAATCATCTTGCGACCAGACTTCAGTATCGACTATCAAGCTCGGACGACGCCAATCAATCTGATCAACTTTCGGCCAAGAAGCAAAGTGATGAGACACTTGAAGATATAAAGGAAATAACAGAGTTGGAACCCAATGGGGTTGTTTCACATAACTGTTTTTCTTTCTTTTACACAAATTGTATAATATATATCTTTTGGCGGAGTTCTCTTACTAGATCGTCAGCCTCTTTATACAAAAATGCCTATTACAGGCCAACTTCAAAAATCAATACAAAATTATTTTCACTTCGAGTTTGTTTTTGTTTTCTGTTTTGTTTTGCAAGAACGTCCAATGATTTATTTCTGATATATGCATTTGAAAATGACTGCTGCTCATAAACATTTACATAAGAAATAAAAGATAATTACTCGTAATTCCATAAACAGGGGCAAAAACAAGAAGTGCCAAACCCGACAGTTACTCCTCCCAGCAGGTACCGGGATAGAGCCAGCCTGGGAACATAATTATTGGTACATACACTCCCCATAGAGTAAAAGTATCCAAAGGCATTGATGTCATCTTTCCCAAAACAGGACGTAACCACCCCAACTGAGGTTCATAATCGCGTGCGAGTCAGCAAATTTCATCCCCGACAGAGTTCATCACTTCAGCTACAAAAATACATTTTCTGAGTTCATTCCCCGCAGAGTTTGTTCTCGAGCAGCATCTCCTCCTGACAGAATATTTATAAATCTCCAGCAACCGTCAAGGATTTATTTTCCCAGACGCGAGCATACCCCGATAAAATTTCATGAACATACATCATGACATACACATACATATCATATACATCATAATCTCATTTATTTTGAGAACATCATCTCACCCTGAATTTCATGCATCACATATAACTAACCCCGTTACCTTTCTAGGAAAATAGGATTAGCTTCAACAAATTCAGCAGTTATGTAAGTCACATCTGCAGTCTCACAACCCTACTATCCATGCTTTCATATCGAAGTAACCCTACTATCCAGGTTCCTTCTCACAACCCTACTATCCATGCTTTCATATCGAAGTAACCCTATTATCCAGGTTCCTTCTCACAGACCTACTATCCAGGCTTTCATTTCAAAGAAACCCTACTATCCAGGTTCCTTCTCATAGCCCTACTATCCATGCTTTCATTTTGAAGTAACCCTACTATCTAGGTTCCTCCTCACAACCCTACTATCCAGGCTTTCACTTCGAAGAAACCCTACTATACAGGTTCCTTCTCACAGCCCTACTATCCAAGCTTTCATTTCGAAGAAACCCTACTATCCAGACTCCTTCTCACAACCCTACTATCCAAGTTCTTTCTCTCTTATCTCCGGACAACAGTTTACAACACTGTAAGACTTGGACCCGATCAGATACGATCGATTTCATGCCTCCCTAGTAAGTCGCTGTGCATCCTAGACCCTGACCAGATATACAACTTACTCCCACCTCATCAATCAGGAGTTAACTCCCCAATAGAGTAATGGACAACCAAAGCTCCTATACTCTATTGCCCCAGACATAAGTCAACATGCCCCGACGAAGTCCTCCTCAACGGCTAATACGGGAATTCTCGTAAAGGAATCTCTTATGCGACCAATATTTTCTCTGGATGGCATATTTAAGCCCATCCCCAAAGACTCTCCATCGCTTTCCAAATGGAATCTATAAGCCCATTCTCGATACCACAAATTGACACTCACTTCATACGAGTGCAAATTTCTGGTCACTCTAGTGTTCAATCATCTTCCACCTTCAGATCACGAAAGGAAGACAAGCCAATCTACATCCTCAGGTTTAAGAAGATTGAACAGGGGCAGCTGTTGTACCCCAAAAGTTTCCCTCTAATTTTACTCATCACATGCCCATTGAGAGCCTCAATTTTCTCAAGGTTGCCCAAGAGTTGACCAGACAAACTCTCTTCTAAGGCAATGTGTCTCAAATTAGGGTTTCCATTTTCATCAGGATGTGTGTACACCAAAGGCCTCGAATGATTTCCATGGTCCTAATATGCTCTCAATATTATCCATGTCAAGTTTCATGCCTTGCACAAGAAGTTTGCTCAGTCAACTGCTCAGATGCCTAGAAATCAACTATACTAGGTCAAAAGTCAATTGTGGCCCACATACAGTCAAACTTCAAGATTTTTGGTCAACATTAACATTTTGAAGTGATATCCATCATTTGATCAAGGGTTGATCATGATACCCCAAGAAATGCTCCTAATTCATCAAAAATCAAAAGTTGCTAAATTAGGGTTTCTTAGGAAAAGTCAACCAAACTTTGACCAAGCATAACTTCTTCATACTTTATCTGAAATTTTCCATCCAAGGCTCATTTTGAATAGGATGCAATTCCCTACAATTAATCCTCATCCCTTAAGTTCAAAATATTCCCTCATCAAACGATATAAATTTTTACATTATAGGTCCTTTTAAAAAGTCAACAAAAACACCTTTTGGGTCAAAGCTTCTTACATGAACATGGAAGACCCAATTGAGATGAGACACAAAGGGTTGTTTAGGAGACATCCTAAACTTTCTAAAAAATCCAAGAAAACCTCTTTAGGGTTAAAATTGGAAGAGACATGCCTTGTCAAATTTGACCATTTTTGCAAAATTGCCAAAAGTCAAATGTGCTCAAAAGTGCATTTTTTACCAAATGGGCTTAGTATTTCATGATTGCATCTCACTTATAACATGGTCCACGACCCAATTACTTATCCACATGTTATTTTCTTCATTTTCCATTTTATTTTTATTTTTTATTAATTAAAAATTGAATTAAATCAAATAATTGGTAAATAATAGCAAAGATATGTTTTGATTTGATTTTTGGACATGATCTCAATCAAATTATGCAGAGATATCAAGACCAAAATGAATCAGGGTTGATTGGTACAAGAAATGAATGATTTGGCTCAATTTAGAAAGATTACCTATAGCGTGAAAATCATATCAAATCTTCTTAATTCCAAAAGATTCAAGCCAATTTTATAACCCTGATTCACTCATGGGTATTAATGAACAAGTACAAGGCAAAAGACAAGGGTTAGTAGTCGAGAAAGAGGCAGAGAAAATTCAAAAAATTCAAAGAAGAGTGTGACTCGGTTTTCATTCCACAGGCCATCTCAAGCCATCCTAGCGTTGCCAATCGTTTGCTGGACGTCTCAGGAGGCTATCTCAATCAATAGCCAGCCCTCTCATGCCCAGAATCCGCCTCCAGGCCTCACACAGTTTTCCATATTTTTCAAATTCGATTATCATGATTTATACATTATGAGCATGTTTTAATGGCATATATGTGTTTGTTATCATGTTTGCAAGCTGACTGAATAGTTTAATTTCATTTTTTAAGCCTATACGCGTATCTGCCATTGCTAGGGTTCACCTTGCATTTTTAGGGTTTTTGTCCACAGGTGAAATTAGCCTAAATAAAGGGTGCCATCGTGTTCGTTAGGTTAAAATGAATTGATCAATGTATTCATAAGTTATTTATCATGCTTGTATCATGTTTTGAGATATTGCAGGCTTATAGCGACGAAAGGTGTCTGTAGATATAGATCTGATGTCTAACACGATAGTTTTAGGAAGAAGAAGATATGTGTCAGCCATCCATTGGAGCATCTGAATTCGCGCGTGTTTGATTCAGTTTGTTTGGTTTTCATATATTATATTTGATTATTATTATACTAACAAGTAAAATATGTAGCGCAGCTAGCAACGTAGCATTGGTGCCAAGCATAAGAACCTGGGTTCGATCCCAGGTCCCAGCGTTCTCTTTATTTTATTTTCTTTCAACAGATCCTATGCAATTCTCTCCTAAGCGCTCACCATACGACTCCACCATCCAACCAATGAATACTTCTCAATCAGATCCAACGCCTACAACCTTGAGAGACCATGGTGCACCCTCAGACGCAACAACACAGGATCCAACACTGACTGGGCTTCAGCACCAATGGGCTTGGGAGCTTCAGCTTCACACCCCTTCCTTACTATTCAACACAGGCCCAATTCTTTCCTTTCTTTCTACTTCTTTTAATTTCTTTATTTATTTTCTTTAGTTATTTTCTATTTTTCTTAATTAACACACAAATTATTTTTTTTATTAAACTAAAAAATCACAAAAACTACAAAAATCTTTTTTTTAATAAAAATATTTTTATTTTTTTAATTAGTTAGTTTAATTAACTTAGGGAAATTTAATCTTTTTTATAGTTAAAAATAATTAGAATTAGGATTTTAATTGTACATAGCTTAATTAATTTTCTTTTTCCTCAAAAATTCACCAAAATCGTTTTTCTCATAAAATATTTATTTCTTTAATTAATTAATTTAATTGGAAACTAGGTTAATTTAATTCTTTCATAATTAAAAACAATTAGAAATTAGGGTTTAACTAATTTGCAATTTAATTTTTTTTCTCAAATAAAAATGCACAAAAATACTTTTCTCTCAATTAGGGTTTTAGGTTATTTTTAAGCGTCCTCACATTTAACTCGCTGCGCGTCTTAATTATTTTTCTTCTTATTATTTTGTAACTGCCAAGGGTTTGTAATAGCTTTAAATTAGGGTTTTCATTTATCGCTTTTCCCCGGTTTTTGGTTATGTAATTAATCCCCCTCCCCGAAGCCTTGTAATAGCTAGGTTTATTTTCTCTCACTTTAAATTCTTGCAAATCTTTAACTGGCTAGATGCATGGCTAATAGGATTGTATGGAAAGAATACTTGAAAATTAAAATGGTAGATCACTTAAATGTGCAAAGATTAATTAACTGAAAAATTCACATGCACATGTTCACTCCTAGGGTTTGCCTCACTTCGGTTGCCTTTGGTAAACAGTCATTAAGCATGGGAGACTTTAGTGGTTGCCCTCCTGTCTAAAAGATCAAATGTCTCATTTGAATGTTTCCTCGAAAATGTTACCTCGAAAATGTTGCCTCGTAAAGATATTTAGGACTTTAGGGTTACTACTAAAGTTTTTTCTAACTTTTTCTTTAATGAATGTATTTTTCCCTTTCGAATGTCCCTTAAAAACTCCAACGAGGGGGCTACCTACTCCTTAATAGTAGGATAGTGCTGTCTAAAGGAAACGAGAACAAACAATTTTTTTTCGAGTAGGTAGAATCTTAAGTACTTGCTCAACAAAACTTTTCACACCAACACCTTTCAAAATAAAATTTCAAAACAACTTCGTCACACCCTTGAGGACTGATACAAGGGTTATCACGAAGTAAAACCTTTTCAAAAGCACACAAACACACCAAGCAATTTTTTTAAAAGATGAGTAAGTACCTAAGAGCCCATGAAAACCATGGATAGAAAGGGTGATAACACCTTCCCTTTCTATAATCTACCCCCCGTACTCAGAAATATCTCGAAAAAAGGTTTTTCTGTTCTTTTTCCTTTTCAATGATTGGATGAAATAAAAGTCGGTGGCGACTCTTGCTTACCGCGACATTTTGTGAACAAAAAACACAACGCAAACCAGTAAAAACAGTCGGTTATGCCACCGTATCATAGAGAGGTACATGCATGGGATGGGTGATTGTAAGTGTTTGAAACATTTCTCATGAGTTATAGGAACTGTTTGATCAAAAGAGAACAAGTGTAAGGCTCAAGAACAAGTTTTGTACAAAAAGTCACTTTATCAAAATGGCAATGTAACCTTTCTTCCAAAAATGGATAAAAAGCATGTCCATGCATTGAATGCTTAAAGTGAGGCATCTAACAGCTGTGTAAACCATTAATTATGGAGTGCCTAACAAGTTTGAGGCCTGCAAAGTAGTGTTTATGCAGCATAGTTTGAATTTGAATTTTGTTCATCACTAAAATGACTTGTAATTAAAGTGATAAAACCCTAACTTCATCTCTTTGATTCTCCCTACTCAAGAATGATCTCAAGGAGTTGTTGGACATTTTGGAAATCTTGAAATGTGCTCTAAAACCCATATTTTAATTGCTTTTGAAGATTACCCTTGTAACTATATGAAAAAGTTCCACGAAGTTGGGTCAAAATCCTGACCAAATTAGGGCAAAATTTCACTAAGTGTTTTGTTTCATGACCCTATGTTCATAAAATTATAACTTGAGATCCAAGCACTTTTGGAAGGAGTTGTGTAAATAAAAGTTGTATATTTTATGGAGATCTAATAATTTCATGTTGGAAGTTTCTCTTGAATCGTCTTGCATCATGGTGAAAAATTTGTTCAAAGTTGTGAAAAAATATGAAATTTCCAACACTTAGAGAAATTTTTAAGTTTATAATTTTTGACTTTTCAAAATGAAATCTTGACTTTTTGATTTCTTGATGAATAAGTTTCATATTTTGACATGTTTTGATGAATTATGATCTATGGCACTTGAATTTGACCAAAAAGTCAAAGTTTCACTTTTCAGTATACAATTGACTTTTGATTAGTTGACTGAAAAATTCATCTGTCAATCCAATGAACTTGCAATGTTTTGAACCATGTCATTAGGTAAAAATTATGCAATTAGACTCTTTAGATCATGCCTTAAACCAATTGACTATTTTCTAGGTCAAAAATCAGAAATTTCCCTTTCTCAGTCAAAACCCTAATTTTGACCATTTTGCCCTTTTGGAGATTTGATCAAATTTCTTGAGGAGTTGTGGTCCAAACTTGATAAAACGATACATATGAGTTTTTAATGTTTATTTGGATCAATAATTATGAAGTTTGACTATAAATTGGCCATGGTTGACTTTTTCCCCAAATACAATTGATTTTTAGGTCAACTGCTTAATTGATTGATCAAAAATGTGATCCAAGGATTGAAACTTGACATGAGTAATCTTGGGGTCCATAATGATACATGAAAGTCACATAGGACATTGGAAGTTTAAAAATACTTGTGCAAACTCAAGCCATAATTTTGGTCATCAGTGTCTAAGGAGGTGTCTTGAGCTGATCAAACCCTAATGCAGTCTTGAGTCAAGGATATCTTGTGAGTAAATTCTTGATAAGTGAGAGGGAAAATTTTAGGGTACATCAGTAAGGGTTGTTACTTCATTTTCATATGTCATCAATTAATCATGGACATTTTTGCATGCAAATTTTATGCTCTTTGTCTTTCTTTTTCTACATTTTTATTTCTTTTAAAGCTAGCTATACTCTTACTCACACTCACATATCAAATGCTAATCTACATCCACTCAGGATCCCATCGGTAACGATTCTGCTATGGCCTATTGTGACTTTGAAAATCTAATCTACCAAGCCGAAGACAAAGGTGAGGAAGATTGTGAAGTTCTAGGGGAACTAGCCAGGTTATTACAACAGGAAGAAAGGACCATACAACCCCACGAAGAACTAGTTGACACAATTAACTTAGGTACCGAAGAGGACAAGAAAGAAGTCAAGGTGGGTTCCAATCTAGAACCTAGTGTCAAGAAGCGTTTAACTCAATTGCTACATAACTATGTTGAGGTCTTTGCTTAGTCATACGAAGACATGCCAGGACTCGACGCTGATATCATGGTCCATCATCTACCGACAAAAGAAGACTGCCATCCGATAAAATAGAAAGTCTGTCGCATGCGGCCAGACATGTCAGAGAAGATCAAGACTGAAGTCATGAAATAGTTCAACACCGGATTCTTAGCCATCACCTCCTATCCACAATGGGTCTACAATGTTGTTCCAGTGCCTAAAAAGGACGACAAAGTACGCATGTGTGTGGATTACTGAGATTTGAATAGGGCAAGCCCTAAGGATGATTTCCCACTTCCCCATATCGATATTTTGGTTGACAATACCACACAACATAAAGTGTTCTCATTTATGGATGGTTTCTCAGGATACAATTAAATCAAAATGGAACCTGAGGACATGGAGAAAACAACCTTCGTCACACAGTGGGGCAATTTATGTTACAAGGTTATGTCATTCAGGTTGAAGAACGCTGGGGCAACTTATCAGCGCGCCATGGTAACTCTATTTCAGGACATGATCCATCACGAAATAGAGGTCTATGTGGATGACATGATAGCCAGATCTTAAACTGAAGAGGAACATCTTGACAATTTACAGAAACTGTTTGAGAGGCTAAAGAAATACAAGCTAAGGTTGAACCCAAATAAATGCACATTTGGGGTAAGGTCCGGTAAACTCCTAGGCTTCATCGTCAGCGGTAAAGGTATCGAAGTGGACCTTGCCAAGGTAAAAGAAATACAAGAAATGCCAGCTCCTCGCACCGAGATGGAAGTCAGAGGATTCTTAGGACGTCTTAACTACATCGCCAGATTCATTTATCACCTAACTGCTACTTGTGAACCAATCTTCAAATTACTGAAGAAAGATCAAGTAGTCAAGTGGAATGATGAATGCAAAGCTGCCTTCGACAAGATCAAGGAGTACCTTCAAGAGCCTCATGTTTTGATGCTACCAGCTGAGGGAAGACCTTTGATCATGTATCTAACTGTTTTGGAAAATTCAATGAGGTGTGTGCTGGGGCCGCATGACGAGTCTGGCCGAAAAGTGCATGCTATTTACTACCTGAGCAAAAAGTTTACCGACTATGAAACAAGATATTCACTACTCGAGAAAACTTGATGCGCTCTGGCATGGGCTGCTCGCCGGCTAAGACAGTATATGCTGACTCATACTACCTTATTGATATCCAAGATGGATCCAATTAAATACATATTCGAGAAGCCTGCCCTCTCTGGGAGAATAGCAAGATGGCAGATGATTCTGACTGAATACGACATTCAGTACACTACCCAAAAAGCAATAAAGGGCAATGTACTAGCCGATCACCTTGCTCATCAGGCTGCGGATGACTACCAGTCCATGAAATTCGAATTCCCAAATAAAGACATCATGATGATAAACAATTGCGAAGAACTCAGACCATATGATGGACCTGAACAAGGATCCCGATGGACCTTGGTTTTTGACGGAGCCTCCAACGCACTCGGCAATGGCATAGGTGCTGTAATCATATCCCCTGAAGGATGTCATACCCCCTTCACTGCAAGACATTATTTTAACTGTACCAATAACATGGCAGAATACAAAGCATGTATTTTTGGTCTCAAAGCTGCCAAAGATTTGGGAATCAAGTCTTTAAGTGTATCTGGAGATTCAGCCTTAGTCATCAGTTAGATCAAAGGAGAATGGGACACGAAGCACCCCAACCTCATCCCTTACAAAGAACATGTGTTGACATTAATCCCACATTTCAAGGAAGTTACCTTTGAGCACTTTCCACGAGAGGAAAATCAACTAGAGAACGCGCTAGCCACCATGTCATCCATGTTTAAACTCAAGTGGGGTAACGAGGCTTCCCAGATCACCATTGAACGGATGGATGAACAAGCTTACTGTCACGAGATCGATACCGATGAAGTAATGAAAAAACCTTGGTTCCATGAATTCAAGTGGTATCTCGAGGCTTAAGAGTATTCGGAATGAGCTTCATTCAATGATAAGAAGTTCTTGAGAAGATTCTCTGCTAAGTTCTTCCTTAGTAATGGCATTCTCTATAAGCGCAACCACGACTCTGTTTTGCTTCGTTGCGTAGACAAGGCTAAGGCATAAAATATCATGGCTGATCTACATGAAGGAACTTTTGGCACCCATTCTAGTGGGCACACGATGGCTAAAAAGATCCTACAGGCAGGGTATTACTAGTCTACCATGGAAGCAGATTGCTATCAGCATTCACGAATCTGTCACAAGTGTCAGATCTACACTGACAAAGTGCATGTGCCTCCAGTTCCTCTAAATGTCCTGACTGCTCCCTGGCCATTCGCAATGTGGGGCATTGATATGATTGGAGAAATAAAATCTACAACTTCTAATGGACACCGCTTCATCTTGGTGGCCATTGACTACTTCACGAAGTGGGTTGAGGCAGCTTCTTTCGCTTCCGTTACCAAGAATGTTGTAGCCCGGTTCATCAAACAGAATCTCACCTGTCAGTACGGTATCCCAAAGAGAATCATTACAGATAATGGTACGAATCTCAACAATACTATGATCATCGTACTTTGTGTGCAATTTAGGATCCAACACCATAATTCTTCCCCTTACTGGCCAAAGATGAATGGCGTTGTCGAAGCCGCAAATAAGAACATCAAGAAGATCATACAAAAATGACAGTAACCTACAAAGACTGGCATGAGATGCTACCATTCTCTCTCCACGGTTACCGTACCATGGTGCACACATCAACAAGGGCAACTCCTTTCTCCTTGGTATACGACATGGAAGCTGTTCTACCAATTGAAGTCCAAATACCTTCTCTGAGAATCATAACGGATGCAGGGCTGAATGAAGATGAATGGATCCAAACTCGACTTGACCAGTTGAACCTAATTGATGAAAAGAGGCTTACGGTTGTCTGTCACGGCTAGATGTACCAAAAACGCATGATCAAGGCTTTTAACAAGAAAGTCAGGCGTCAGGTATATCAGGTTGGTGACTTGGTGATCAAGCGTATCATATTACCATAAGGTGATCCCAGGGGCAAATGGACTCCTATATACGAAGGACCATTTGTGATCAAAAGCATATTCTCTGGTGGAGCAATGATCTTAACAACTATGGATGGCGACGACCTTCCGCACCCTATGAACGCGGACATAGTCAAAAGATACTACGCATAAGACACCCGCTAGGTTGACACACCTAGGAAAAACAAAGGGCATCCCGACGAACCAAAATGGTTCGGGCAAAAATTAGGGATAAAGCAAAAAAAAATATGTACACCCGGCAAGCTGAAAACCTGAAAGGGCGGCTTGGGAAAAAAAGGGTATCCTGGTGGACTGAAAACCCAAAAGGGCGGTCCAAGCAAAAGTTAGGGGATTAAAGCGTATGACTATGTCCTGTTGGATCACCTTACAGACAACCTTTAGCATCGACTGACAAACTCAACGGTTCTAGTCAATCCGATCAGCTTCGGACAAGGCATCAAGTGACAAGACGCTCAGAGACACAAAGGCTATAGCAGAATGGGAACCCCATGGGATTTTTTCACATAGCTATCTTTTCTTTGTATCAAATTTTCATTTTCTACGACGATATTCTCTTACTAGAATGTTCGTCTCATTGTACAAAAATACTTACTCAAGTAAATACAAAGATATTCCTTTGAAAGTGCAAAACTACATGTTCTTCTTTCTCCGTGTTTTGTTTGCGAAAACATCCAATGATTTATTTTTGAACATATGCATTTGAACATGACTACTGTTTACAAATGAATAAAAAAGAGGAACAGAAAATAAAAAGACAATCACTAATGGCTTTAAGAAATAGGATAATATCTTTAGACTATTCCATAAAATCCCCCACATTGTGCAGCTTAATGATATCAAGCTCTCTCACATCCCCGACGGAACAAACTTCCAGTTACCGCTCCTAAGATTCCTCAGTGAAAGTCACCCAATTTCTCAGGATTTCCCAACAGGATTTCACTAGGTCTACAAGTAATACACAGTGTTTCCCTTACGCAACAGAGTTTATTTCTCTAACAAATGGAAGCTCATCAACACTTCAACTTCAAAACATGAATACTTACACTCGTCATTCTCAGCAATGCTCAGGGATTTATTTTCCCTGACTCCAGCAACATTGCGACATAACAATTAACGTGTCCATACATTACATTCATACGTCATAGCATTGACAACACAGATACATACGACACGATATCATTTATTTTGAGAACGTCATTGTACCATGCATTTCATACATCATGACATTGCATGCAGCTAACTTTTCATCTTTTTCAGGAAAGATCAATCAACAAAAAATTATCGTTAAATTTTCCACAAGTCAGTTACATATCAATTCCCAAGAAAGGATTGGTCAACCATCTACATAACAGATATTTCTTTCAGACCCCTGCCGGTTCAGTTTAAACCTTTCAACGGTTTATTATGATTCTTTCCCGTAAACTCCTTCTCTGGTTCAGATAAACCTCTCAATGATTTATTCTGATTCTTCTCCAGATCCTTGTCGGTTCAGCTTAAACCTCTCAACGATTTATTCTGATTCTTTCCCGCAGACTTCTTCTTGTTCAGATAAGTCACTTCAAAGATTTACTCTGATTCTTTCCAGTTAGAGAATATTCAAGATCTCTTTTGGTTCAGTTTAAACCCCTCAACGGTTTATCCTGATACTTTCCAATGGAACATTTCGGATTCAGATAAATCTCTCAACGATTTATTCTAATTCTTTCCTGCAGACGCTTTCGCTGGTTATGATAAATCACTCAAAGATTTACTCTGATTCTTTCCAGTTAAAGAATATTCAAGATCTCTTTTGTTTCAGTTTAAACCCCTCAATGGTTTATCTTGATACTTTCCAAAGGAACATTTCGGGTTCAGATAAATCTCTCAACGGTTTATTCTGATTTTTTCCCGCAGACGCTTTCTCTGGTTTAGATAAATCACTTAAAGATTTACTCTGATTCTTTCTAGTTAAAGAATATTCAAGATCTCTTTTGGTTCAGTTTAAAGCCCTCAACGATTTATCTTAATACTTTCCAAAGGAACACTTCGGGTTCAGATAAATCTCTCAACAATTTATTCAGATTCTTTCCCGCAGACAATTTCTCTGGTTCAGATAAATCGCACAAAGATTTACTGTAATTCTTTCCAGTTAAAGAATATTCAAGATATATTTTGGTTCAGTTTAAATACCTCAACAGTTTATCCTAATGCTTTCCAAAGGAACACTTCTGGTTCAGATAAATCACTCCAAGATTTATTCTGATTCTTCCCAGTCAAATAACATACAAGACTTCTTCTGGTTCAGATAAGTCGCTCCAAAGATTTATTCTGATTCTTTTCCAGTTGAAATCAAGTTCATACTTAGTCCATTCTCTGTCAACAATCACCCTTGGATGGCATCTAGAATCCCATCTCTGGAAAATCTCCATCATTCCTCCAAATTACATCTATAAGCCCATTCCCATTTCATCTCCGAGTGCAAATTTCTAGGCACTCTAGTGTCCAATCATCTTCCACCTTCAAGTCACGAATGGCGGATCTGGAAATCTAACTCTTCAGTTTTAAGAAGATTGAACAGGGGCAGATGTTGTACCCCAAAATTTTCCCTCTCATTTATCAAACATTTTCTCACAAAATCTCCTTTGGTTCAAGACTGCACAAGGTTTGATCAGCTCAAGACACCTCCTTAAGCATTGATGATTGAAATCAGGGTTTGAGATTGCACAAGGATAATTGAACTTTTAATGAATCATATGACTTTCATGGATCATCATGGACCCTAAACATTACTCATGTCAAGTTTCAAGTCTTGGATCACATTTTTGCTCAGTCAATTGAGCAGTTGACCTAAAAATCAACTGTATTGGGAAAAAGTCAACTGTGGCCAATTTACAGTCAAACTTCATAATTTTTTATCCATATCAACATAATAAACTCATATGTATCATTTGATCAAGTTTGGACCATAATTCCTCAAGAGATTTGATCAGATCATCAAAAGGGAAAAATGGTCAAAATTAGGGTTTTAATTGAGAAAGGGCAATTTTTGATTTTTGACCTAGCAAATGATTAATTGGTTTGAGACATGGTCTCAAGAGCTCAATTTCATCATTTTGACCTAATGTCATGACTCAAAACATCCTTCAAGATCAATTGATTGATAGTTGATTTTCAGTCAACTGATCAAAAGTCAACTGTACACTAAAAAGTCAAACTTTGACTTTTTGGTGAAAATCAAGTGTCAAAGATCACAATTCATCAAAACATGTAAATATATGAAACTTGTTCATCAAGAAATCAAAAAGTTAAGATTTCATTTTGAAAAGTCAAAGTTTCCAAACTTAGAAATTTTTCTAAGTGTTGAAAACTTCATATTTTTTCACAAGTTTGAGCCAATTTTTCACCATGATGCAAGATGATTCAGAAGAAACTTTCAACATGAAAGTTGTAGATCTCCATGATATCTAAAAAATTTATTTACACAACTTCTCCTAGAAATGCTTGTATCTCAAGTTATTAATCCATGAAGTCATGGTCATGAAACTAAACACTTAGTGAAAATTTTGCCCTAGTTTAGGCAGGATTTTGACCTAACTTCATGGAAATTTTTCACATAGTTCCAAGGGAAATTTTAAAAAGTGATTCAAAGAGGGGTTATAGAGAACATTACTAGCTTTCCAAAATTTCTAATAACTCCTTTAGATCATTCTTGAGCAAGGAGAATCGAAGAGAGAAAGTCAGGGTTTCAAACTGAAATTATAAGTCACTTTTGTGATGAACAAGAATTCAAATCTCAAGCCTATGTGGCACAATATTGCTTTGCAGGCCTCTAAACCTCAAGATCTATCCCTAATTAGAATATTACACTTGCTTTTGAGCTATTATCCATTTGATTCAAGCTTTATCCAAGATAATTTTCCATTAATGGCACAAAGGCACCATTGCCATTTACATAAAGCAAGCTTTATGGAAAGTCAACTTGCATTGAGATTTACACTTGTTACTTCTGCACAAACTTCCTCTACAAAATCAGATAAGCATGTTTAAAGTTGGTAACCACTCTAGATAGCTTTGTACTATGCATTGAAACCATATTTGTCAACCTTACTTCAAAAACAAGCCAAGAAGCCAAAACATGTGATCTGGTGATTCTGACCACCTCAAGTATCCAAACCTTTTCCATACATATACACACTTTGTTTGCAAGAAAACACACGCATATACAAGCCCTAAAACACACAAGAACTCATAATTGTATCAAAAATCACCATTGTTGCACATTCTGACCAAAAACTTGAAACTCACATCTCCCTTGTGCGTTTTCAAGCCTTTTGGTTCCTAAAGCTTTTAAACATCAAATACAACTCATCCCTGACCCTATTTCATAACTGTAACATCTCCATCATCAAGTTCCATTTTCAAAAATAGAGCTCTGCAAGTGGACTTCTCCAGAACTCCTCAGCCACTTTCAGCTCAAGCCAAGCATCACATTAGCTTCTTGGGAACTTGAGGAAGCTAACCCAATCACTGAAACTCATCAAAAGCTGCTCAAACTCAAAACACGATACCCTCTTACAAGGTGAGTTTTCTGACTTTTAAACTCTTCATACAAGAATCATTAATGGTTTATTTATGAATAAGAAATTCAAATATCATTGTCCTGAATCTAACCATGTCCTTAGATTTCATTATTGTTGCTTGAGTAGTTAGAATTTTGAATCTGAACCTCTGGAAATATTTTGGTCAGGATTTGGTACCATTAGAAATTCATGCTCATTTTTTATAATTAGCTTAAGTTATTTACATATTCAAAATCTTGAGAAAATTTCTAACAAGTTTGATGTTGGAAGTTTTATGAATGGTTGAGAAATGAAGAAGTTACAGGTCCTTTGGCTGGAGGTTGAAGATGAAGTGTATTCATGACTCATTTTGTATTATATATTTATCATTTCATTTAAGTTAACGGATGTACAGCCACCCCAGTGGTAAGGCAACGCGTGTTATTGGTAGAGATCATGAGTTTGAACCTTAGCGCTGCCTTTTGCTCCTTTTTTTTCCTTCACATTTTACACTTTTTTTGATTTTTTTTACAGGTGCCTGGGCCAGCATGGTCTTTGGGCTTAGCTTTTTTTCTATTTCTTACTCCCTGATCACTCTTGCAACTTCTGGCCCATTTTCCTTCTTTTACATTTCATTTTTATTTTCTTTATTATAATAATAATAATAATAATTATTATTATTATTTTTATTAATAAAAAATCCAAAAATATTTATATTTATTAGTTATATTTATTTAGTTTATTTTTCTTCATAAAATTAAAAAAACCCTAAAAACTTGTTTTCTTTAATAAATTAATTTCTTTTATTAACTTAATCTTAATTTTATTTTTTAGTTAATTATTTTATATTAGTTAACTAGGTCAAAAACCCTTTTTTCATGAAAATCAAACAAAAACACATTTCTTTTTACATTTGCATTCTTGCATTTTTATTTATTCATTTTTTGTACAATATTCAATATGGTTGTAATAATTATTTAGATTTAATTTTCTTGCAATTCCCCATTTGTAATTTGTACACCCCCTCCCCTAATGATGTAATAGCATAGTAATTTTTATTTTCCGCACTTTAATGCTTTATATACAAATGCTAGTAATTAGGGTTTGTATGGAAAGATAAAATCAAAGCTTAGAAAACCCTAATCAAGACAAATCAAGCATGTAAATCAATACACTTGCACACATACACCCCTAGGAAAAACCCACTTTGTTGCCTTATAAAATGGCCATATTATGCATGCGAGGTATCTTAGCAAAAACAAATAAAATACAAGATCATAGTCCCTCAATGACGCTATCTATGTTGCCTTTCAAAATGATCTTAGTCCCTTAAAGAAAATGCTAAGATATCTTACAACATTGCTAATCATGGCTATACGATGACCCTTGCCCGTCCCTTTTACATCCAAAGATAGGGTTACTTACCAAATCAATGGTAAGATAACAATGTCAAAGGAAATAGGAAATAAACATGAAAGACTTTTGAGTAGGTAGAATGTTCCTAGTTGCTTGTTCAATTTTAAAACCAAAACATCCTTGCTATTTTCAAAACAAACACCAACACTTTCAAATACATCTTTCAAACTTGAAAACATTTTCAAAAGATCAACACTTTGTATACATTCTTACGAACGAGAATCATTCCAAAGTTTGCCTAAATGATGACACCTTTTCAAAATACTTTCCAAAACCACACAAAGCATATTTTCAAACAAAAGCAAGTGATCTAGTAAGTAACTAAGAGCCCATGGAAAACCATGGATGAAAAGGGTGCTAATACCTTCCCTTTTCATAATCTACCCCCTAACTCAAGAAAAAATCTCAAAGGTATTTCCTGTTCTTTTCAGCCTTTCCTTTTGGATAAAATAAAAATCGATAACGACTCTTGTTAACCGCAACATTTGCGATCAAACGCAAAACAACCAAGTCAATTCTCCCACCATGTTACAGATGCCATTTGGAGAAGTGATGAAGAACTGTCGGAGATGGTCTTATAGATGCCATCCAAGGTGATCGTTGATAGGGATTGTGTGATGCGGTGGGAGAACTAACTTGAGGTTTTGCGTTTGTGTTCACAAATGTCTCGGTTTAGCAAGAGTCGCCACCGACTTTTTATTTTATACAAAGGAAAGGTCAAAAAGCACAGGAAAGACCTTTGAGATTGTTTTTGGGTTAGGGGGGTAGATTATGAAAAGGGAAGGTGCTAGCACCCTTTTCATCCATGGTTTTCCATGGGCTCTTAGTTACTTATTTTAGATCACTTGCTTTGATTTTTTAATTGTTTGAAATAGTGCTTTTGTGTATGGTTTTGAAAGTATTTTGAAAAGAGGCCATCGTTGTGGCAACCTTTGTAATGATTCTTGTTTGAATGTATACAAATGTGTTTTGTCTTTTGAAAAATGTTTCAATGTTTGAAAGTTTGTTTTGGGAAAATGTTTTGAAATTGTGTGTTTTGAAAATAGCAAGGATGTTTTGCAAATTTGATCAAGTAACTAGGAGTTATCTACCCTACCTACTCAAAGATCTTTCCTACACATCTTTAACCCTTTTACATTGTTGTTTTACCATTGCATTTGGTAAACAACCTTGTATTTGGATGTTAAACGGGACAGGAGCGGGTCATCGTATGACCATGATAGCAATTGTGCTAAGTATCTTTAGCAAGTTTTTTGAGGGACTAGATCATTTTTGTATAGGAAACCAATATAGCATCATCGAGGGACTATGATCTTTTTGTTTGATTTTGCTTTGCCAAGATACCTAGCATGCATACCATGGCTATTTTAAAGGCAACAAGTGGATGAAACCCTAGGGGTGCTTGTGTGCATTGTATTGTCATTTTTCATGCATTTTTGTCTTGTATTAGTCAAGCTATTTGTTTGATTTTGGATTTTTTTGCATACAAACCCTAATCTTTCTATCATGGCATATTTGAAAGTTATAAAGTGCGTAAAAGTAAATCTACGACTATTACAACATTGATATGGGGAGGGGGATACAAATTTGAATAGGGGGGTATTTGCAAGAAAATAAAACCCTAAGATTATTACAACCATATTGAATTCTTTGTACAAATAAATAAATGGACAAATATTTAAATATTATTTGTATTATTATTATTTAAATATTTATGAATTTATTTTAAGAAAATAAGAGTATATTATTATTATTAAATTATTTCTATGTCCAAAAAATAATAAAAATAATAAAATAAAATGTGAAAATTTAAGAAAATGTTTTTGATAATTTTTAATGTTTAGGAAAAATAAATAAAAGTCACAAAAAAAAAAAAAGAAATACAAAAATATGCAAAATAATGAAAATGGGCTAGGGGGTGCAAATAACAGAAATGGAGGTGCAAACAGCAAGGCCAAGTCAGGCCCAGCCCATTCCATCTTCATCCCTGTCCTCCAGAATGCGCGCGCGCCATGGCTCAACACATGAATCTTGTTCTCTCTTGTTCTTGCATTAAATCAAAAGCTCACAACATAAAAGTTATAGCATTTTCAATCACGATTCCAACCATGTAAAAAACTTAATCTAACTCTCAAAGACCAGAGATAATTTCTCTGGCCCTAATTTCTAACCTAGTTTTTTCAGAAAGTTCATCATTCAAATTCTCCCAGTTCAGTTAATTTAAATAAATTCTATGCATATGTACAGCTCAAGGGCAATGATACTACATTTTTTATTCACAAACCTAAGCCTAATGATTCCTAAATAGAGAGATAGAAGTTTGAACTTTACCTGTTTCAGTCAAGCTCGAGTATGGCAATGTAGGGGTTTTCAGTGAGGCCTGAGATGCTTGTGAGCTTGCTTGAAGTTCCCTTGAGCTTTCCCAATGCTTAGCTAGCTTTGAACTTACTTGAATCTCTTTATAGAACTCAACCTACAAAGTCAGAATTCAAAAATGGTGAAGTGTGTAAATGGAGTTACAATGACTTGGGAATGGTTGGGATAGTTTAGGTAGGTTGTATGGAGTGTGTTGGAACTGATTGCAAATAAAACGCACGAGTAGATTTTGTTTTGGAGATCAAAATGCAAAACCTGCCCTGTTTTGACAAGAACTTGTGTTTTGGTGTTTTGGAAGGTTTGAGGACTTGCTAGCTCGTGTTTCTGGCTTAGTGTGATATGCAAAACTTGTTTGAAATGTTTACAAACTTTGGTTTTATCAGATTGCAAAGATATGTGGTTTTTGCAAGTTGACTTGGTTTTGAAGAAAAGTGTGAATTGACAATGCAAAGGCTTGTACAATCTAGCTTAGGGTATGCTAAGAGTTGGTACCAATTGCCTAATATTAGTGAACTTTGTTTGCTGCAAAAGAATGGGTCCTTGGCTCAAGATAAGCAATTTGACATAAAGCATGCTTTATGTAAATGGTATTGCCATCTTTATGCCATTTTTGGAATAAATCAATGTGTAATGCTCCATAGATCAGAATAATGCCTCTAACCAATGTGTTTTCATTTAATTTTTAATTTTGGAAGAGTTTAAGGACCTGTAAACCAAGTACAAGCATGGTTGGACATAATTTTCAACTTGTAGCAACATGAAAAATGCCATGGACCAAAGTGATATTTTTCCAAATTCAAACCTTCGATTCTCCCTAACCATAAATGATTTTAGAGAGTTATTGGACATTTTGGAAAGCTTGTAACATGCTCTAAAATCCATCTTTGAAATTCATTTTGAAATTCCAATTGGAACTAGGTGAAAATTTTCCATGAAGATAGGTCAAAATCCTGCCTAAACTAGGGCAAAATTTCACTAAGTTAGAAGGTTTTTGGACCTCTATTCATAAAATCATAACTTGAGATCCAAGCATATTTTGGGAAAAATTTGTGAATCAAAGTTGTATATTTTGTGGAGGACTACAACTTTCACGTTGAAAGTTTTGTTTGAATCCAACTGCATCATGGTGAAAAAGTTGGGCAAAGTTGGGAAAAAATAAGAAATTTTCATAACCTAGAAAATTTCTAACTTATGAAAATTTTCCATTTTAAACCCTAATTTTCAAAATTAGGTTTCTTGGTGAACAAGTTTCATGTTTTGACCCATCTTGATGAAAAATGACCCTTGGCACTTGATTTTGACCAAAAAGTCAAAGTTTGACTTTTCAGTGTACAGTTGATTTTTGATCAGTTGATTGGAAAATTCATCTGTCAATCCAGTGCATTTGAGATCTTTTGAACCTTGTGATTAGGTCAATATGATGCAATTTAGTCCTTGAATCCATGCTTGAACCCAATTTGCCATTGGCTAGGTCAAAAATCAGAAATTGCCCTTCTGCAGTCAAAACCCTAAAAATGACCATTTTGCCCTTTTGATGATCTGATAAAATTTATTGAAGAGTTGTGGTCCAAACTTGATAAAATGGTTCATATGAATCTATAATGTTGATGTGGATAAAAAATTATGAGGTTTGACTATAAATTGTCCACAATTGACTTTTTCCCCAACACAATTGATTTCTAGGTCAACTGTGCAATTGACTGGGCAAAAACTTGACTCAAGGCTTGAAACTTGGTATGGGTAATCTTATAAGTCCAACGTGAATTATGAAAGTCACATTGAGCATTGGAAGTCCAAAAATCCCTGTGCAAACTCAAACCCTAATTCCAGGTCAACAGTGCAAGGAGATGTCTTGAGCAGTACAAACCCTAGCTTGGTCTTGAGTCCAAAGAGTCTTGTGAGGGGAAATCTTGATAAAATGAGAGGGAAAATTTTGGGGTACAACAGCTGCCCCTGTTCAATCTTCTTGAACCTGAAGAGTTAGATTGGCGAGTTTGCCTTTCGTGACTCGAAGGTAAAAGATGATTGGACACTAGAGTGCCCGTAAATTTGCACTCGTCAAATAGTAGATGAGGGAATGGGCTTAAAGATGCCATTTGGAGAAGTGACAGAATCTTGTCGGAGATAGGCTTAAAGATGCCATCCAAGAATGTTTATTGAAAATCAGGAGAATGAACATCAGAATGGTATCCGTATCTGGAACGTATATGAGTTGTATCTGGAGATTGGATTTGTATGAGCAAGGGAATGGCGTCCGTGTCTGGAGCGTATCCGTGCTGTAACTGTATTTGATTCTTGAATGAATAACAGAATGACTGTCGTGTCTGGAGTGTATCTGTATTGTATCTGAATCTGAAATCTGAATAAGCGACAGAATGGCATCTGTGTCTGGAGCATCTCTGAGCTGGGGAAAAGCTTGAATGAGTGATAGAAAGGCAACCGTATCTGATGCATATATGGATTGTATCTTTAAGTTGAGATCTATATGAGTAGCGGAATGACTTTCGTGTCTGGAGTGTATCCGTACTGTAACTGGGATCTGAATAAGTGACAGAATGACTTCCGTATCTGGAGTGTATCTGGACTTGAAATTGATAGTTGAATCTGAATGAGAAATAGAATGGCATCCGTGTCTGGAGCGTATCTAATCTGTATCTGATTGTTGAAGTCTGAATGAGTGACAAAATGGAATCCGTGTCTGATGCGTATCTGGACTGTATCTTGGCTTGAAATTTTGAATGAGTAATAAAATGACCTCCGTGTCTGGGGTGTATCCGTACTATATCTGAATAAGAGATCTGAATGAGTAGCAGAATGACTTCCATGTCTTGGAGTGTATCCGTACTGTATCTGAAATCTTTGAATATTTGTTAAAGATAGCTTTTAATCTCATTCTGAAAAGGGTAAAATGTTAGCTGAAACACAAAGTTATGTTGCATGAAATGTATGATGCAATAAATGTGCTTTATCAATGTTTATGATATATGATTGTAATGTATGCGCATGTAAACTGATTAGCTGTATTGCGGAGGAAAATAACTCCTTGATAGTTGGAGATAATGAAATCCTTGACTGCTGTCGGGGAAAATAAATCCTTGACCACTGCTGGAGATTCAGAATCTTTGATTGCTGAGGATGAGAAGTCCTTGGATCACTGTTGGGGATAGACAATCCTTGGTAACTCGTGAGGATTAACAAGAATTTTGACAACTTCTACGGGGATGTGAGAATCCTTCAGGACTTTCCTGGGGATATAGGGATCCTTCAAGTCTTCTTGAGAAACCTGCTTGGGGAGTCCATAGAAACTTTGATGATTATGGATGGGGACCACACCATGGGAATCCTTACTCGGCTGGGGAATAAGGAAAACTCTGACGATTTCTATTGGGGATCAGACGAAGAAAGACCTTAATCTGCTGAAGAATAAGGAAGACTTGATGGCTTCTGCAGAGAATTAAGAATGAGAAACATCGACCTCCTGTGGAAATTGAAACCTTAGGGGCTTCATTGGAGAAGTGAGAAAGATAATCTTTGATCTGTAGGGAATTAAAAATTCTGGCAAAACCATGCTGGGGAGTTATGAAGACTCGGGTAACTTCACTGGGGAATCCAGACTGAGGATCTTCAATCTGCTAGGGGAAAATAAATCCTTGGGGACTTCAAGCTGGGGAGTTAAGAACGAGAATATTCATTCTGTTGAGGAGTAAGAAACTCTGTGGGGAGTAGCTATACTGCTGGAGAGTAAGCTATCCTTCTGGAGGGTAAGTTCAAGACTCTGGGGGGAAAATAACTTATTTCTTGTTTGGAAAACAGCTCAGGAGTTTGGGTTGTATGCCAATCTACTGGGGAATTATCCGGCGGTTGAGGATAAAAGTTAACTGTTATCTGGTTGATTCTCAGATTTTAAGACAACCTGTTGGGGAATCTGGGGAAAACTGAATGGTTTCTGCTGGAGATTGATAGTTGGAAAATTGGCTCCGTTGGGGAAGAAGGTTTCATCTTTTCTGGGGATTTATGACCCAAAGTGTTTGCTCTGCTGAATTGGGAGTTTAGAGGTTTAACTCTGGTGGGAATTAAGGATTTGAAATGTAACACCGTCGGGGATTGAGAGTTTGAAGTTTCGACTCTGGCGAGGATTTTGAAATTTAATTTCACTGGGGGTACGTATCTCAAAGTTGTAGCTCCGCTAGGGGTCTAGATGATGTATTGCAAGGGATTTCTTGGAATAGCCTAAAGACGTTTTCCTATACTTTCAACCTGTCAGTAATTATTCTTTCATATTTTGTTTATTTGTAAACGACAATTATATTGAAATGCATATGCTCATTTAATAAATCATTGGACATTTTCAAATAAAACACAAGTGTAAAGAAAAATAAAAGGCAAATAGTTTTCTGCACTTTGAAGTATCTTTGTATTAACTTTGTGTAAGTATTTGTACAAAGGAGACAAACATCCTAGTAAGAGAATGTTGTCGTAAAAATTGAGAAAAAATTATACAAAGAAAGATGGCTATGTGTAAAAAATTCCATGGGGTTCCCATTTTGCTACAGCCTTCGTAACTCTGGATATCTTGTCCATTCGTTGCTTCGTCCGAAGATGATTGAGTTGATCAGAAGCTCGGAGTTTGTCTGGTGAAGAGATTATCCTTAAAGTGGTCCGACGAGACATAGTCATACGCTTTAATTCCCTAACTTTTTCCTGGACCGCCCTTTCGGGTTTTCAGTCCACCGGGAAACCCTTTTTTGCCCAAGTTACCCTTTCGGGTTTTCAACTTGCCGGGTGTACAATTTTTTTTTATTTATCCCTAATTTTTGCCTGAACCTCCCTTTCGGGTTTTCAATTCACCAGGATGCCCATTTTTTCCCAAGTCTCCCTTTCGGGTTTTTAACTTGCCAGGTCGTTTATGCGTAGTATCTTTTGACTATGTCTGCATTCGCAGGGTGCGGCAGGTCGTCGCCGTCCATGGTGGTCAGGATCATTGCCCCACCAGAAAATATGTTTTTGATCACAAATGGTCCTTCGTAGGTAGGAGTCCATTTTCCCATGGGATCACTTTGCGGCAAGATGATCCGCTTGATTACAAGGTCCCCGACTTGATATACCTGGCGTCTGACTTTCTTGTTGAATGCCTTGATCATTCGTTTCTGATACGCCTGACCATGGCAAACAACAGTAAGTCGCTTTTCATCAATCAAGTTAAGTTGATCAAGCCGCGTCTGAATCTAATCGTCTTCACTCAAACCAGCATCCTTCATGATTCTCAAGGAGGGAATCTGAACATCGATAAGTAAAACAACTTCCATGTCGTATACCAAAGAAAAGGGTGTTGCCCCAGGTGATGTTCGTGCCGTGGTACAGTACCCGTGCAGAGCAAACTAAAACATCTCATGCCAGTCCTTGTAGGTGACTGTCATCTTTTGTATGATCCTCTTGATATTTTTGTTCGCATCTTTGACAGCACCGTTCATCTTTGGCCGATAGGGAGATGAATTGTGATGTTGAATCTGGAACTACTCGTACAGGGTGGTGATCATAGTGTTGTTCAGGTTTGTACCGTTGTCGGTGATGATCCTGTCGGGGATACCATACCGGCAAATGAGGTTCTGCTTAATAAAGCGGGCAACAACATTCTTTGTGACGGAGGCGAAGGAAGCAGCTTCGACCCACTTGGTGAAGTAGTCAATGGCCACTAGGATGAAATGGTGTCCATTGGATGATGTAGGCTTGATCTCTCCAATCATGTCGATTCCCCACATAGCGAATGGCCAAGGAGCTGTTAAGACATTGAGAGGAACTGGAGGTATATGTACCTTGTCAGCGTAGATTTGACATTTGTGACAAGTACGGGAATGTTGAGGGCAGTCAGCTTCCATGGTAGACCAGTAATAGCCTGCCATTAGAATCTTCTTAGCTATCGTATGACCGCTTGAGTGGGTGCCAAAGGTACCATTGTGCAGTTCAGCCATGATCTGCTCAGCTTCAACCTTTTCCACACAACGGGGCAGAATGCAATCATGATTGCGCTTGTATAGGATACCGTTGCTCAGGAAGAACTTAGCTGAGAACCTCCTTAAGAACTTTTTGTCGTTGACAGAAGCTCCTTCAGGGTACTCTTGTGCTTCGAGATACCTTTTGACGTCATGAAACCACGGTCGGTCCACTACTTCTTCGGTATTAATCTCGTGACAATGTGCAGGTTCTTCCATTCGTTCAATGGTGATTTGGGGAGCCTCATTATCCCAGTTAAGTTTAAACATGGATGACATTGTAGCTAGAACATCTGCTAGCTGATTCTCTTCTCGCGGGAAGTGCTCAAAGGTAACCTGCTCGAAATGTGGTAACAATGTCAAGACATGTTCTTTGTAAGGGATGAGGTTCAGATGTTTAGTATCCAACTCTCTTTTGATTTGACTGATAACCAAAGCGGAGTCCCCAAATACAATCAAAGATTTGATTCCCAAGTTAATAGCGGCCTTGAGACCAAAGATACAAGCTTCATATTCGGCCATATTGTTGGTGCAGCTGAAGCAGAGTCTAGCAGTGAAAGGTGTATGGCAACCTTCTGGAGAGATAAGTATCGCGCCGATACCGTTGCCAAGTGGGTTGGAGGCACCATCAAAGTACAGGGTCCATCGGGATCCTTGTTCAGGTCCTTCATACGGTCTGTTTTCTTCAATGTTGCTCAATGTCATGATATCCTCGTCGGGGAAGTCGAACCTCATAGATTGGTAATCTTTAATAGCTTGATGGGCTAGATGATCGGCTAGCACGCTCCCCTTTATAGCTTTTTGGGTCGTGTACTGTATATCATACTCTATGAGAATCATCTGCCATCTAGCGACTCTTCTGGATAGAGCAGGCTTTTCAAAGATGTATTTGATCGGATCCATCTTAGAGATCAGCAAAGTGGTATGAGTCAACATATACTGCCTCAGCCGGCGAGCAGCCCATACCAAAGCGTAGTAAGTTTTCTCAAGAAGTGAGTAGCGGGTCTCACAGTCGGTAAACTTTTTGCTAAGGTAATAAATGGCATGCTCTTTTTGGCCAGACTCGTCATGTTGGCCCAGTACACACCCCATTGAATTCTCCAGGACGGTCAGATACATGATTAGCGACCTTCCTTCGACGGGTGGCATCAAGATAGGAGGTTCCAGCAAATACTCCTTGATTTTATCGAAAGCAACTTGACAGTCATCATTCCATTTAACCACCTGATCTTTCTTCAATAGCTTGAAGATTGGTTCACAGGTAGATGTTAGGTGAGAAATGAACCTTGTAATGTAGTTTAGGCGTCCCAAGAAACCTCTGACCTCCTTCTCAGTGCTAGGGGCGGGCATTTCTTGTATAGCTTTGACTTTGGCAGGATCAACCTCGATGCCTTTTTTACTGACGATGAATCCCAAGAGTTTACTGGACCTGACTCCGAAAGTGCACTTGTTAGGGTTCAGTCTGAGCTTGTATTCTTTCAACCTGACAAACAGCTTTTGCAGATGGTCGAGGTGTTCTTCTTCAGTTTGTGAATGGGCTATCATGTCGTCCACGTAGACCTCTATCTCATGATGTATCATATCATGAAACAAAGCCACCATGGCGCGTTGATAGGTTGCCCCAACATTCTTCAGTCCGAATGGCATCACCTTATAACAGATCGTACCCCACTGTGTAACAAAAGTAGTTTTCTCCATGTCTTCAGGGGCCATTTTGATCTGGTTGTACCCTGAAAATCCATCCATGAAAGAAAACACCTTGTGTTGAGCTGTATTGTCGACCAAGATGTCAATGTGCGGTAGCGGAAAGTCATCTTTAGGGCTAGCCCTGTTTAAGTCTCTAATCCACGCGCATTCTGACTTTGCCGTCCTTCTTAGGCACGGGCACAATGTTAGCAACCCATTATGGATAGGATGTAACAGCAAGAAAGCCAGCATTGAACTGCTTCATAACTTCAGCTTTGATCTTTTCAGACATGTCGGGCCTCATGCGGCGAACTTTCTGTTTAATTGGTGGACAGTCTTCTCTTGTAGGGAGACGGTGAACCACAATATTTGTATCAAGTCCTGGCATGTCTCCGTAGGACCAGACGAATATCTCAACATACTCATTCAACAGCGGAACTAAGCGCTCCTTGACACTTGGCTCTAGGTTGGCACCCACTCTAACTTCTTTTCTGTCTTCCTCTGTTCCCAAGTTGATAGTCTCTAACAACTCCTCGTGAGGTAGAATAGCCCTTTCTTCCTGTTGTAGCAGTCTAGCCAATTCTCCAGGCACTTCACAGTCTTCATCACCTTCGTACTCGGCATGGTAGACCAGATCTTCAGAGTCACTGAAGGCCATAGCAGAATTGTTACCCATGGAATCTGGAATGGAAGGGTACCTGCAATTGATGAGTGTGGGTGTGTGTAAGGGATAACCACCTTTAAACAAATAAAATGTAAAAAGAAGGAAAATGAACACAAAAGTTTATATGTGAAAACGTCCATGATTCATTAAAATGGCATATGAAGATGAAAAATCGAACCCTTACAAATGGACCTGTGTACCTCGGGTAAGGCACAAGGTTAAAAGTGTACGAATTGTTTAAGAATTATTACAAACCAACTGAAATGTTTGAAAGATAAATTACTGATTGATAAAAGTAATGGGAACAAAGTCCTTTGCCTCCCAATTGCACAGTCCGCCTTCAACGGTAGGGAAAATCCAATCTTCTAGGTTGCTCTCCTCTTCACCATCCTCCAAAGAATTGACTCCATGATGGGTGATCTTCACTGGTGGTCCTCCAGCCCAGGAGCGACGCATAGCCTTTTGACTAGCAACAGTGAAACCCAAGCCGAATTTATCAGACTTGAAAGGAAAATCGGGCAGCTGCCCCCAGATTGTGCTTCCTCCTTCTTCAATCACAACCTTTGCATCTTTGAGTGACGACATCCGAGGCGGATTTTTGGTAATCATGGGTACAGCAGGCACTGTCTTGGTTGCTGTAATCTCCTGAGCTACCTCCTCAAAATGCTGAAAGGGGGCTTCGATGAATTCACCATCCAATTCCACATAGCGGAAAGAATTAAGATGGCGTATCATGTATTCCTCTTCACTGTGAACTGTCACAATTTCCCCTGGACAGGGTACTTGAGCTTCTGATGCAGAGTTGAAGTGACGGCTCCAGCATGATGAATCCAGGGTCTTCCCAACAAGCAAGAATAGGAGGTACGAATGTCCATGACATAGAATATAGAGTTGAAGGTTTCAGTACCCACTTTAATCGGGATGTCCACCTCCCCGTGGACTATCCGTTTAGAACCATCAAAGGCTCAGACAATGATGTTGCTGGGCTTCAAGGTTAAACCTTCACAATCTAGCCTATCCAATGCCTTCTTTGGTAAGACGTTCAGTGATGAACCAGTGTCTACCAGAACATGTGCTAGAGTAGTCCCTCTGCATTCTACCGAGACATGCAAAGCATCATTATGTTTCCTCCCTTTGATTGTTAGATCAGCATCAGAGAATCCTAAACCATTGTCTGCTGTTAGGCTAGCTACACATTCTTGAAACTGATCCGCGGAGGTTTCCTGGGGCACATGGGCCATTTTCAAGAATCTGATCAAAGCTTTGGCATGAGCTTCTGAACAAAGAAGCAAGGCCAGCATAGAGATTTTTGAAGGGGTTTGCCCCAGTTGCTCCACAATATTATAACCGATTTTCTTGATTATTTTCAAAATCTCTTCCATTTCTTTTTGATAGGTCTCAGGGATGATCAACGGCTGAGCCCTCGTCCTAACAGGCTCTTCTTGGATCCCTTTCCCTCTATCATCATCAGCAGCAGAGGGGACAACTTCAGGAGTCACAACTTCTTCAATAACCGAAGTTCTTGCAGATATGTTGATAGGAGTAGTCTTAGGAGCGGCTGAGGGTCCGAAGATTTCGTTTGGAGGCGCAATCTCCAGAGAGAAAATTCTTCCACTGCGGGTGATTTTACTCGTTCCGGCAATGTTTCCAATGTCGGAAGTCTCTTCGTCAGAACTCTCTTCAGTTGATTCAATTTGTTTAACACCGTGGTAGAAGATCTCTCCTCCATAGTTCCACAATATTGATTTGTTGGACTTGTACGAGATATGCCCCGACATGGTTATCTTCAAAGGTACAATCTTCGGATCGGATGTAATCTTAACAGGTCTTTTGGAGACCTTGGAAAGATTGGCGGATATGGTAATCATCGAAACATCATTGACAGGAGTCAGTGTAACAAGAGTCTTCTAAAAAAGGATCTCTTGGTTATCCATTAGGCGCTGGATGCCTAACTTCAACAACGGACAGTCGGTTGGTAAGGATGAACAAAGATAGCAATCTTCTTCACATCCTGGGAAAATCCCAGCCTTCAGCAAATTCAACTTGATTATCGGTAGCAGAGTCATCAAATCATCAATAGTAGCAACAAAAAGATCCTCTTCAACAGCATGGACATTGTGACCATACTTTGGCATTGGAGCAGAGATCACGTTAGTCTTTTCAGGGGCGTCGAATTCAACTTCTTTAGCATCTATTAAATCCTGAATCTTATTTTTGAGGGCCCAACAATTGTTGGTGTCATGCCCCAGGCTGTCTGAATAATAAGCACACTTGGCATTTGCATGGTAGTAAGGAGAAGACGTATTCGGATTCTTCGGTGCCTCTTTCAAACTTTCAAGGTTTAACTTCAAAAGATGAGGGAGAACCTGAGCAGGTGTCATGTTGATCCAGGTGAATTACCGTGCAGGCCTTTCTACCCTAGCTTTGTTGGTTCTGGGTTGATTGTTTCTAGGCTGATCAACTGCACTCTTCTGAATCATTATAGCCCCCACCGTTGGCCGGTGCTCAACTCTTCCTTGACTTCTTTGAGAGTAGACAGCTGATACCTCTTTCTTTGCTGGAAAGGTCTTTTTGATGGCAGCGGAAGCAGATGCATCCTTTTGAATTTTTCTGCTCTTGATGCCGGCTTCAACTCTCTCACCAGTCAGAATCAACTCGGTGAACCCCGCAAACGAACTTCCAATCAGGTGATTGAAAAAGGGGCCTGATAGTGTACCCAAGAACATATCTACCATCTCCCTCTCAGATAGAGGTGGTTGTACTCGTCCCGCCAAGTCTCTCCATTTATGGGCATACTCTTTGAAACCTTCATTTGATACCATGCCCATACTCTGTAATTGAGTATGGGTTGGTGCTAAATCCGCATTATATTGATATTGTCTGTAGAAGGCAGCAGCCAAATCCTCCCAATTGTGCACATCAGACCTATCTAGCTTGTAGAACCAGTCTAACTGCGTCCCTGAAAGACTGTCCTGGAAGAAATGGACCCACAGATCCTTATCAGAAGAATGCGGTTGGATTTGTCTGACGTAAGACCGCAAATGCATCTTTGGACAAGACAAACCATCGTATTTAGCAAAAAGAGGCACTTTAAATTTAGGGGGAATGACAATCCCAGCAACCAACCCTAGCTCTTCAAAGTCCAGCCCAGGCACTCTTTGCACCTCCATAGCTGCCAGACGTTCTTCCAGATTCTTGTATTTGTCATCTGCAGGAGGGTACTGCTGCTCAGAATAGTCTTCATCCTCCTCCTCTTCTTCTTCCTCAGACTCAGATTGCACTGCAGTTCCTTTACCCTTTCCTACCCCTTCATCAGATGTTGAGGGGAAATCCAGGACCCTTCTAGCCTGACCTTTGAATCTTCTACCCATGGTAGCCACACCAACCCTCTTCTTTTTCTTTTTCTCTTTTTCCTTTTCCAGTAGAGTTTTGAGCTCCTCTTGACCCTTTGCCAAGGTCATGAGTAGCTGTTGGAACTTGAATTCTGCGCCTGTAAGTCTTTGACCGTCTTCTCTATATCCATCTTGCTGAAATAAACAGCAGACAGATAAGGAAACCTGGTGTGAAGACCTGCTTATGCATATGATGAATGATGTGTTATTCATGTAATGCATTCAAGGATTCAGAAATTCAAATTCGTTGCAAACAAAAAAGAACACACATCATATTAAGATAGAATTTGTTAGTACATAAATGCCCCATGGGCAAAATAATACAAAATTCTAATGTAAAAATACGTTGCGCATCCTCTTTGGTACTATGTAGGTGTTGAGAGTCTGCTCTTCGTGAAGTCGACGAGTAAGTTCCAAAACCTTCTTCTCACTGGCGTAGAATTGGGCTTCGAAAGTATCGCGTTCTCCCTTGAGTTGTATCCAACTCCTTTGTAAGTCTTCAAGTGATGTTGGCATGTTAGGATGTAGGAGGGCGTATGGAACCACTCCTTCCAAAACAGGCTCTTTGATCGCAGGAAGTATGTAGGGGTAAGGCATCATAAGACTTTGGGCGCGGGTTCGTACCCACTTGAGGTAAGGCTCAAGGGGGATGGAATTCTTGTGTCCCAAGGTCTTACTATCCACTTTGTTGGGCATCCTCCAAGCTCGGATAAACCTTTGTCGAAGTCCTTGATCTTCGTTGTCGAAGTCAAAAACCAAGTCTGGAATCAGCATGTTATGAGGGCCATCCCTTCGGGCATACCCAAACTGTCTCAGAGCCAGGCAGGGGTTGTAGGTAATGCCTCCCCTAATGCCTAATAGAGGGACATTAGGGAATTCCCCACAATGATAAATGATGATAACATTTTCTCTAGATCGAGAACACCAATGAACATCTGAATATGTAAGAGTCATCAATCGTTGTGACCACCTCAAACCCTTCTCATTCTTCAAGACTGGTTGGGGAAGGTGAGAAATAAACCACCTTGCTAGAAGAGGAGTACATCACATGAGAACACCTCTTTTTCTCATTGTTCGTGTGTGAAATGAGTGGAGGATATCCCCAAGCAATGTAGGCACCGGGTTGCGATCCATGAAGATTTTGACAGCATTGACATCTATAAGCCGGTCAGGGTTAGGGAAAAAGACCAACCCATAGATGAGAAGAGCCACAATCTCCTCAAAAGCTTGTAGGTCCAATGAATTCCAGCAGCTTTGGGCTTTCTCAAATAGAAACTTTGACAAGAAACCCTTGACACCACTTCTGGTTTCCCAATGGCCTATGATATCATATGGTTGCAAGTGTAAGGCTTGAGCAACATCTTCAGGCTTTGGATCTCTTTCCTTACCGTTGTAGGGTAGTTGATGGAGAATAGGAATCCTCAGGAGTTGAGAAAATTCCTCCAAAGTAGGCACAAGCTGGTAATCAGGAAATGTGAAGCAATGGTGTAGGGGGTCAAAGAACTGGAAGAGAACTTTCACCATGTCTTCCTCAGTGTTGGTGTTGACTAAGTTGAGAAGACGACCATGCCTCTCGGTGAATGGAGAATTCTCAGGAATCCTTGAAGTAAGCTCCTTAAGTTGTGGTGGAATTCTTACAAGGTTAACTTGAATTGTTTTCCTGCGAAGTGAATCCATTACCTACAAAACAGGAACAAAGATGAAGATCCAAATCCTTGAAATGGTTAGTTAGATGCATATGATGCTTCATGATGTTTATGATGTTATGTACAAGTATATATGTACAAACAAATCACACAAGATCCTAGTTTCAGGCTTGCATGGGGTTTCATAGGTAAGTACCCTCTTGAAGTTTAGTTGGCTCAACTTGTCATATAAATAGTAACCTGGTTCTAAGGAGCTCAATATCACAGGATTATTTTCTGTGTTCATTGTTTCAGTTTAGCCACTTTACTGGCGATCAAAATATTCCAAGAAAACTACCCTCAATGAGTGTAGTATCGAGTATCTACCAACTTCGGACTGCACCAAATCCGGTCATCTCACTACCCCTAAAAAGGCCAAGATGGTCAAGTAAAGGTTCTAAAAGTCCATTAGTGCTTCATGACATCACTCAGCGGCCTCGTATTCTCTTTGATTGACTCAAAGGCTACCGGTACCCACAAATATGTCGCACTAATATAGCTATTGCTTCAACCATGTCGATATACCCCGCACAGTTTCCACAACGTATTGCTATTTACCTATGAATGTTTCCCAAATCCGGGTAGAGGATTTCAAACCCAAACAATAGAACAAAATGTAAAGCAATCAAGTCAAGCAAGATAAGCATGTAAAGGTGATCTAAAACCCTAAGGTAACCCCACTTTTAGAAATATCCCCAGCAGAGTCGCCAGTTCTGTGATGCGGTGGGAGAACTGACTTGAGGTTTTGCGTTTGTGTTTGCAAATGTTTCGGTTTAGCAAGAGTCGCCACCAACTTTTTATTTTATCCAAAGGAAAGGTCAAAAATCACAGGAAAGATCTTTGAGATTGTTTTTGGGTTCGGGGGGTAGATTATGAAAAGGGAAGGTGCTAGCACCCTTTTCATCCATGGTTTTCCATGGGCTCTTAGTTACTTGTTTTAGATCACTTGCTTTGCTTTTTCAATTGTTTGAAATGGTGCTTTTGTGTGTGATTTTGAAAGTATTTTGAAAAGAGGCCATCGTTGTGGCAACCTTTGTAATGATTCCTGTTTGAATGTATACAAAGGTGTTTTGTCTTTTGAAAAATGTTTCAATGTTTGAAAGTTTATTTTGAGAAAATGTTTTGAAATTGTGTGTTTTGAAAATAGCAAGGATGTTTTGCAAATTTGATCAAGTAACTAGGAGTTGTCTACCCTACCTACTCAAAGATCTTTCCTACACATCTTTAACCCTTTTACATTGTTGTTTTACCATTGCATTTGGTAAACAACCTTGTATTTGGATGTTAAACGGGACAGGCGCGGGTCATCGTATGACCATGATAGCGATTGTGCTAAGTATCTTTAGCAAGTTTTTTGAGGGACTAGATCATTTTTGTATAGGCAACCAAGATAGCATCATCGAGGGACTATGATCTTTTTGTTTGATTTTGTTTTGCCAAGATACCTAGCATGCATACCATGGCTATTTTAAAGGCAACAAGTGGATGAAACCCTAGGGGTGCTTGTGTGCATTGTATTGTCATTTTTCATGCATTTTTGTCTTGTATTAGTCAAGCTATTTGTTTGATTTTGGATTTTTTTGCATACAAACCCTAATCTTTCTATCATGACATATTTGAAAGCTATAAAATGCGTAAAAGCAAATCTACGACTATTACAACATTGATAAGGGGAGGGGGATACAAATTTGAATAGGGGGTATTTGCAAGAAAATAAAACCCTAAGATTATTACAACCATATTGAATTCTTTGTACAAATAAATAAATGGACAAATATTCAAATATGCAAAAAATGTTTTTGTATTATTTTTATGTATGTAAAAATAAAATATTTTATGTCCTAAAAATAATAAGAAAATAAAAGATTGTTTTTGAAAAGGGTAAAAACCCTAATTTTTGGTTTAAGAAAATATATATTATAATTATTTATTTATGTACAAGAAAATAAAATAAAATATATACAAAAAAAAATAAGAGTATTATTTATGAATTTATTTTAAGAAAATAAGAGTATATCATTATTATTAAATTATTTCTATGTCCAAAAAAAAATAACAAAATAAAATGTGAAAATTTAAGAAAATGTTTTTGATAATTTTTAATGTTTAGGAAAATAAATAAAAGTCAGAAAATAAAAAAAAGAAATACAAAAATATGCAAAATAATGAAAATGGGCCAGGGGTGCAAATAACAGAAATGGGGGTGCAAACAGCAAGGCCAAGTCAGGCCCAGCCCATTCCATCTTCATCCCTGTCCTCCAGAATGCACGCGTGCCATGGCTCAACACATGAATCTTGTTCTCTCTTGTTCTTGCATTAAATCAAAAACTCACAACATAAAAGTTATAGCATTTTCAATCACGATTCCAACCATGTAAAAAACTTAATCTAACTCTCAAAGACCAGAGAGAATTTCTCTGGCCCTAATTTCTAACCTAGTTTTTTCAGAAAGTTCATCATTCAAATTCTCCCAGCTCGGTTAATTTAAATGAATTCTATGCATATGTACAGCTCAAGGGCAATGAGTACTACATTTTTTATTCACAAACCTAAGCCTAATGATTCCTAAATAGAGAGATAGAAGTTTAAACTTTACCTGTTTTAGTCAAGCTCGAGTATGGCAATGTAGGGGTTTTCAGTGAGGCCTGAGATGCTTGTGAGCTTGCTTGAAGTTCCCTTGAGCTTTCCCAATGCTTAGCTAGCTTTGAACTTACTTGAATCTCTCTATAGAACTCAACCTACAAAGTCAGAATTCAAAAATGGTGAAGTGTGTAAATGGAGTTACAGTGACTTGGGAATGGTTGGGATAGTTTAGGTAGGTTGTATGGAGTGTGTTGGAACTAATTGCAAACAAAACGCACGAGTAGATTTTGTTTTGGAGATCAAAATGCAGAACCTGCCCTGTTTTGACAAGAACTTGTGTTTTGGTGTTTTGGAAGGTTTGAGGACTTGCTAGCTCGTGTTTCTGGCTTAGTGTGATATGCAAAACTTGTTTGAAATGTTTACAAACTTTGGTTTTATCAGATTGCAAAGATATGTGGTTTTTGCAAGTTGACTTGGTTTTGAAGAAAAGTGTGAATTGACAATGTAAAGGCTTGTACAATCTAGCTTAGGGTCTGCTAAGAGTTGGTACCAATTGCCTGATATTAGTGAACTTTGTTTTCTGCAAAATAATGGGTCCTTGGCTCAAGATAAGCAATTTGACATAAAGCATGCTTTATGTAAATGGTATTGCCACCTTTATGCCATTTTTGGAATAAATCAATGTGTAATGCTCCATAGATCAGAATAATGCCTCTAACCAATGTGTTTGAATTTAATTTTTAAGTGTGGAAGGGTTTAAGGACCTGTAAACCAAGTACAAGCATGGTTGGACAGAATTTGCAACTTGTAGCAACATGAAAAATGTCATGGACCAAAGTGATATTTTGCCAAATTCAAACCTTCGATTCTCCCTAACCACAAATGATTTTAGAGAGTTCTTGGACATTTTGGAAAGCTTGTAACATGATATAAAATCCATCTTTGAAATGAATTTTGAAATTCCAATTGGAACTAGGTGAAAAGTTGCCATGAAGATAGGTCAAAATCCTGCCTAAACTAGGGCAAAATTTCACTAAGTTAGAAAGTTTTTGGACCTCTATTCTTAAAATCATAACTTGATATCCAAGCATCTTTTGGGAAAACTTTGTGAATAAAAGTTGTATATTTTATGGAGGACTACAACTTTCATGTTTGAAGTTTTGTTTGAATCCGGTTGCATCATGGTGTAAAAGTTGGGCAAAGTTGGGAAAAAATAAGAAATTTTCATAACTTAGAAAATTTCTAAGTTATGAAAATTTTCCATTTTAAACCCTAATTTTCAAAATTAGGTTTCTTGGTGAACAAGTTTCAAGTTTTGACCCATCTTGAAGAAAAATGACCCTTGGCACTTGATTTTGACCAAAAAGTCAAAGTTTGACTTTTCAGTGTACAGTTGATTTTTGATCAGTTGACTGGAAAATTCATCTGTCAATCCAGTGCATTTGAGATCTTTTGAACCTTGTGATTAGGTCAATATGATGTCGTTGAGTCCTTGAATCCATGCTTGAACCCAATTTTCCATTGGCTAGGTCAAAAATCAGAAATTGCCCTTCTGAAGTCAAAACCCTAAAAATGACCATTTTGCCATTTTAATGATCTGATCAAATTTCTTGAGGAGTTATGGTCCAAACTTGATCAAATGGTTCATATGAGTCTATAATGTTGATGTGGATAAAAAATTATGAGGTTTGACTTTAAATTGGCCACAATTGACTTTTTCCCCAATACAACTGATTTATAGGTCAACTGTGCAATTGACTAGGCAAAAACTTGATTCAAGGCTTGAAACTTGGTATGGGAAATCTTATAAGTCCAACATGAAGTATGAAAGTCACATTGAGCATTGGAAGTCCAAAAATCCCTGTGCAAACTCAAACTCTAATTTCAGGTCAACAGTGCAAGGAGATGTCTTGAGCAGTGCAAACCCTGGCTTGGTCTTGAGTCCGAAGAGTCTTGTGAGGGGAAATCTTGATAAAATGAGAGGGAAAATTTTGGGGTACAACAGATTAGAAGAAGTATCAAAATAAATTTTTGATCGATTTATACTGAATCGAGTAGAGGTCTTAAGTAATTTTCATCTGGATAACGAATCAAGAGCGATTTAACTGAACAAGTAAAGTGTCTACCGGAACGGAATCAAGATAAATCATTGGTCGATTTAAACTGAACCAGCAGAGGTCTTGAATAATCTTTAATTAGATAACGAATCAGTATAAATCTTAGGAGTGATTTAACTGAACCAGAAGAGGTCTTAAATAATCTTTAACTAGATAAAGAATCAGTATAAATCTTCGAAGAGATTTAACTGAACCAGAGAAAGTGTCTACCGGAACAGAATCATGATAAATCATTGGCTAATTTAAACTGAACCAGCAGAGGTCTTGAATAATCTTTAACTGGATAATGAACTAGTGTAAATCTTCAGAGTGATTTAACTGAACCAGAGAAAGTGTCTACCAGAACGAAATCAGGATAAATCATTGGTCAACTTAAACTGAACCAACAAAGGTCTTGAATAATCTTTAACTGGATAACGAACCAGTATAAATCTTCGGAGTGATTTAACTAAACTAGACAAAGTGTTTACCGGAACAGAATCAATATAAATCATTGGTCAACTTAAACTGAACCAACAAAGGTCCTGAATAATCTTTAACTGGATAATGAATCAGTATAAATCTTCGGAGTGATTTAACTGAACCAGAGAAAATGTCTCCCGGAACAGAATCAAGATAAATCATTGGTCGATTTAAACTGAACCAGCAGATAAAATGTTTGTCGCTAATGGTATTCATCTGGTGACTGATCTTTCCTGAAAAGGTAAAGAATTAGTTGTAATGAAATGTCATGATGCATGCATTGCATAATGATGTTCTCAAAATAAATGAGATTGCGCTATATTCATTTTGTATGCATATGTCATGATGTATGAATGTGAAATGTTATTTGAAGTGTATCTTTGTCTGGGAAAATAAATCCTTAACAACTGTTGGGGAGTTTTTGGGAAGCTAAATTTCGGACTACTGCTGGAGATGAAGAGTATGTATCTCTTCAACCTTGTTTAGAATGTTTCCGCTGGGAATTCCTGTTTGCTATTTAAGGAAACTCTGCAGGGAGTGTTGATTTTTGTTTGGGGAGTAGAGTTTAGGAACCTCGGTTATCGCTATATTAGGGATTTTAATTATCATATGCCCTAACTGGGGATAAAAGAGATGATTAGACTTCTGATCGTCTAGGGAAGATGAAGTTAACTGGTATCTGGTCAGGTTTCAGGCTTCACAACAACTTTTTGGTGATAGTATGAATTCTGCTGGGGACAAGGGGTGTTGTCCGGTGAGAAGTAAACTCAAGCTAGGGAGATTGTAGTCCGTTGGGGAAATAAACCCTGTCGAGGAAGGTACTCTAAAGACCTTATTGGGGAAATATATTCATCTGAGGAAGATTTTTTGCAAGGTTTCTTTCTCAGCTTTGGAAAACTCGGAAGAGAATTTCCAAGAGATATACTGATTGCACTCTGGATGGAGAATGTATGAATTCACTCTATGGGGATAATTTTATTGAAGTAACTCTGTGGGGATATCCTAAATTCTTGAGTAAATGCTTATTACCGTTCTTGTACGTACATTTGTTAACAGTTAATCAAGTTCATATGCATATTTTCATTCAATTTTAGTCATTGGACGTTTTTGCACTCAAAACAGAAAAAACAAAAAGTTTGCACTTCAAAGTATATTTGTATTGATAATTTGTCTAAATATAGGCGTTTTTGTACAAGGAGACAGAAATCCTAGTAAGAGGAAGTCATCGAAAAATGAAAAGAATACAAAGTGAAAACAAAAATTATATAGCCATGTGGAAGTGATCTCATTGGGTTCCCACTCCGCTATTGACCCTATGTCTTTGAACATCATCCCTTGTCGTTTAAAGAAGTTGATTGAATTGATCTTGTATCGTTTAAACTTTTGATTTTGGTAATAAAGTTGACTGTAGTGATCCAACTGGACATAATCGTACGCTTTTTATCCTTAACTTTTGCCTAGACCGCCCTTTCGGGTTTTTAGTCCACCAGGATACCCTTTTCTGCCCAAGCCGCCCTTACGGGTTTTCGACTTTCCAGGTGTAAAATCTTTTGTATATACCCCTAATTTTTGCCCGAACCCTTTTGGTTCGCCGGGATGCCCTTATTTTAGCCTAAGTATGTCAACCTAGCGGGTCATTTTTTATGCGTAGTATTTTTTGACTATGTCTGTGTTCACAGGATGCGAGAAATCTTCACCGTCCATAGTGGTTAGCATCATAGCACTGCCAGAGAATATTTTCTTGACAACAAATGACCCTTCGTAAGTGGGAGTCCATTTGCCTCTGGATCGCCTTGTGGTAAAATGATGCGCTTTATTACCAAGTCGCCAGCCTGATATACTTAAGGTTTGATCTTTTTGTTGAATGCCTTGATCATACGCTTTTGATGCATTTGACCATGACAGACAACAGCCAATCTCCTCATCAATCAAATTGAACTGATCCAATCTTGTCTGAATCCATTCATCTTCTCCTAAGCCTGCTTCTTTCATAATCCTAAGAGAAGGAATCTGAACTTCAACAGGCAGGATAACTTCCATGCCATAGACTAAAGAGAATGGGGTTTCCCCAATTGATGTTCGTGCCAAAGTACGATAGCCATGGAGAGAAAAAGGTAACATCTCATGCCAGTCTTTATAGGTCATCGCCATCTTTTTCATAATCTTATTTATGTTTTTGTTGGCGGCTTCCACTATGCCATTCATCTTAGGTTTGTATGGAGAAGAATTGTGGTACTTGATCTTGAACTGCATGTAGAGTCCAGTAATCATAGCATTGTTAAGTTAGTTCTATTGTCGATGATGATCCTTTTAGAGATGGTGTACCGGTAGATGAGGTTATGCTTGATAAACCGGGCTACAACTTTCTTAGTAATTGAGGCAAACAAAGCAGCTTCGACCCATTTGGTGAAGTAGTCAATGGCGACGAGGATGAAACAATGTCCGTTAGAGGCAGTAGGCTTGATCTCTCCAATCATATCAATGCCCCATATTGAAAATGGCCACGAAGAAGTCATGACATTTAAAGGTATTGGAGGCACATGAACTTTGTCGGCATAGATATGAAATTTATGGCAAGTTCTTGAATGTTGATGACAATCTCTTTCCATGGTATACCAATAATAACCAGCCCTTAGAATATTCTTGGCCATAGTGTGTCTGCTAGAGTGAGTTCCGAAGATACCGTCATGCATATCCTTCATAATTTCCTCTACTTCCTTCTTGTCCACACAATGGAGCAGAGTTGAATCATGGTTGCGCTTATATAAAATCTCATTTCTCAGGAAGAACTTGGCTGAGAACCTCTGCTGAAATTTCTTATCGTTGATTGAGGCTCCCTACGGGTACTCTTGTGCTTCAAGATATCTTTTAACCTCATGAAACCAAGGCTTCTCTTCATCAGTGTCAATCTCACAACAGTGCACCAGTTCACCAAATCTTTCTATAGTAATTTTGGGAGCTTCATTGTCCCAATTGACCTTGAACATAGACGACATAGTTGCTAAAGCATCTGCCAGTTGGTTTTTTTCTCTTGGGATATGTTCGAAGGTGACCTCCTCAAAGTATGGGATCAAGTTTAGCACAAGCCCTTTGTAGGGGATTAGATTTGGATGTTTGGTATCCCACTCTCCTTTAACTTAAATGATTACTAGAGTTGAGTCTCCGTACACGTTCAAGAATTTGATTCTTAGGTCGATAGCAGCCATTAGACCTAAGATGCACACTTCATACTTAGCCATGTTGTTTATGCAATCAAAGTAAAGTATGGAAGTGAAAGGTGTATAGAAAAATTCGGGAGAAATGATCAATTAAACACACTTGCACACTAGCACCTCTAGGATAATCTCACTTTGTTTCCTTTCGGAAAATAGTCATGTCCCTCGAATATGGGCGTTTTAGCAAAGACCCTCGATAAAAGATCGTAGTCCCTTGATGACCCTCAATGTTTCCTTTGGTAAATGATCTAGTCTCTAAACGACATTGCTAAAACGTCCCATAGGTTGCCTTCTATGACTATACAAAATGTCCCGCGCCGGTCCCTTCACATCCAACGACGGGGTTTCTTACCAAAACAATGGTAAGATAACAACATCTAAAGGAGGAGGAAAATAACATTTAAGACCTTTTAAGTAGGTAGGTTTCTCTTGGTTTCTCGCTTGCTCACAACAAAAACATTTTATACTTCAACACTTTCACTTTGAAATATTTTCAAAAGATAAAACACTTTGTACGCGTTCTTATAGAGACGAGAACCATTACAAAGACATCCCTTTTCAAAATACTTTCAAAACCCACATCACAAACACATTTTCAAACAACAGCAAGTGATCTAGCAAGCAACTAAGAGCCCGTAGATAACTACGGATGAAAAGGGTGCTAACACCTTCCCTTTTCATAACCTACCCCCCGAACTAAAGAAATAATCTCGAAAGGTCTTTCCTGTTCATTTCAACCTTTCCTTATTGGATAAAAGAAAATTCGGTGGCGACTCTTCCTATCTGCAACAATTGCGATCAAACACAAAACACCCAAGTCAGTTCTCCCACCGTGTTACACCTGTCACAAAATCCATCGATATAATATCCCACTTCCACTATGGAACATCCAACAGTTGCATCAATCCTGCAGGTTTTTGGTGCTTAACCTTTGACTTATGACAAGTCAAACAAGCATACACAAATTACACCACATATCTTTTCAATCCAAAACACCAAAATATCTTTTTGAAATCTTGGTACATCTTAGTAGCCCTCGAGTGGATACTCAAGCTACTTTGATGACTCTCATCTAAAATCATTTGTTTCAACTCAGGATCATCCGGTATACAAATTCTACTTCTGAACCTTAACACTCCGTGTTCATCTACTTTGAAATCACTTTCTTCAGTTTGATTACTCGAACCCATTAAATCTACGAATTTAACATCCAACTTTTGACTTTCTTTAACATTATCCAGAATATCATTGTTTACCTTCAACATACCCAACATCACGCTCTGCGACATCATCTCACAAACCATACTTAAGTGTCTAAACTACTCAATAAGGTCCAACTCTCTAACCATCATAGCAGACATATGCAAGGACTTCTGACTTAAAGCATCAACCATGACATTATCTTTATCGGGATGATAATTTAAGCCAAAGTCATGATCCTTCAAAAATTCCAACCACCTTCGTTGTCTCATATTCAATTCTTTCAGATCGAAAAGATACTTCAAACTCTTGTGATCACTGAATACTTCAAATATAGAACCATAGAGGTAATGCTTCAAAAGATTTAACACAAACACCACTACAGCTAACTCTAAATCATGAGTAGGATAGTTCTTCTCATGCACTCTATGTTGTCATGAAGCATAAGCCACAACTTTATCGTCTTGCACTAGCACACCGCCTAAACCCATCAAAAACGCATCGCAGTACACCATAAAAGATTCATTAGGATTCGGTAAGATCAAAAATAGAGATGTAGTCAATTTCTTCTTCAGCTCTCTGAAACTTTCCTCACAATGGATATCCCATACAAACGCCTTCCCTTTACAAGTCAGCTGAGTCAATGGAAGTGCTAACTTGGAAAAACCTTCGATAAACCCACGGTAGTAACTAGCCAAGCCCAAAAAGCTTCTGATCTTTGAAACTGATTTAAGAGCCTCCCATTGTAATAATGCATCCACCTTGGATGGATCCACAACGATACCGTTACCCAAAAAAACATGACCAAGAAAGCTAACTTCTTGCAACCAGAATTCACACATTGATAATTTTTCATATAACTTATTTTCTTCCAACACTTGCAACACAACTCGCAAATGCTTAGCATGTTCTTCCTCTGAATTGGAGTATATCAATATGTCGTCAATAAAAACCACCACAAACCAGTCCAAATAATTATGAACTATATGATTCATATATTCCGTAAATACTCTAGGTGCATTAGAAACTCCGAATGGCATCACCGAATATTCATAGTGTCCATATCAGGTTCTAAAATCCGTCTTCTGAATATCTTCGTCTTTCACCTGAATCTGATGGTAACCCGACCTCAAGTCAATTTTGTTGAAAACCCCTGCATTTACCAATTGATCCATCAAATCATCTATTCTTGGTAGTGGATACTTATTCTTGATCGTCACTTTGTTCAACTATCGGTAATCCATGCACAACCTCATGCTTTCGTCTTTCTTCTTTACTAACAGTACTGGAGCTCCCCAAGGTGACACACCTGGTCTCACAAACATCTTGTCCAACAAGTGCTCTAATTGCTTTTTCAATTCTGATAATTCCGATGCCGACATCCTGTACGGTGCCATAAAAATAGGTCTGGTACCTGGTACAAGATCAATGGAGAATTCTATCTCTCTCTGGTGGCACATATGTAATATCATCAGGAAATACATCTAGAAATTCACATACCACCGACAACTCGCCAATCGCAGCTTGACTTTCAACGGATAAAGATGCAAATAAAGCAAACACTCGAGCTTCATCTCACGAAAATTCCTCAAGCTACCTAGCCAACAAGAATTCAGCTTCTTCCTTATCACTAGGAGTAAGACACCACACAAATTTATTATAACAATTGATATGAACATGGTTGGTCTCCAACCAGTCCATTCCCAAGATAACATATATGTCCTTCAGTGGCAAACAAATAAGATTAACACATAAAACCATGTCATAAATTGACAGAGAACAATTCAAACAGACCATAGGAGTAGTCACTGATCCCTTTGCTAGAACATCGATAACCATCCCTCTGCTCACAAACGATAATACAAACCCCAATCTTTTCAAACAATCAGAAGCAATAAATGAATGTGTAGCACCAATGTCAATAATGGTAATTAAAGGAATACTATTAAAGAACATGTACCTCTAATCAACCGGTGAGCACTAGAAGTCTAAGTTCATGCCAGAGCAAACACCTTTCCTTGAGCTTGCTTTAGTATCTGACAGTTAGTACTAATATGTCCTGTTTCACCGTAATTGTAACAAGTGACCACCTTATTTTTGCAATTAGCGATCAGATGCCCTGTCTTACCATATTAGAAACACTTCTTCTCTTCACCAGCACATTCGTTTGCGTGATGACCAGATTCACCACACTTAAAACACTTCAAAGGAATAGAAGCACCTCCCCCACTTGGCCTTTTACCATTAGAGGCCCTATGATTACCCTTTTAAGCTTGAGTGTTGTAAGGCTTCCCGCGGTTCTGATGTTGTTTCCCTCCCCTCTCACTCAGACTCTTGTAGTGAGTCGAATGAGCTTTGATATATTCTCCGTAGATACTATAACTATTCACCAACTCTGGAAACCTGTGAATCTGCTGATCTCTAGACGCAAACCATTCTCGAACTTGATACACTTTGAGAATTCCGCAGTCGCTTTACTATAATAAGGGTAAAACTTTTCCAGTTCCAAAAACTTAGCAGCATACTCAGTTACAAACAAATTTCCATGTTTCAATTCCAGGAACTTAATCTCTTTCTTTCCACGAACATCTTCCGGAAACTACTTCCTCACAAACTCTATGCTGAACACAACCCAATTAGTGACCTCACATACACCTTCCATCCTCTGACGGGTGCTAACCCACCAGTCATCATCCTTCTCAACTAGCATATGTGTACTAAACCGTACCTTCTATGCCTTCAAACAATCCATTACTCGGAAGATCCTCTCAATCTCCTTGAGCCAAGCATGCGCTCCATCCGAATCATACCTACCCTTGAATGTAGGCGGGTGGTTCCTCTAAAATGTTTCTAAGACATGGGACCCATCATTCCCACCAATATTAGGTTAATGTTGTACATCCTGAGCAATAGCCTGCAATACAACAACAATCACAACATCGTTTCTTCTAGCCATTTCTTTGTTTCACACCAATAGCATCAGTAATGGTTAGTAGAAACTATCTCGACAATATTCAACTATCACACACTATAGACTCAACAACTTGGTCGGACTGGATGAACTGCTCTGTTACCACTAATGTAACACCCTTAAATTTTCCCACATAAATAATTAAAAATTCAAAGTAAATTAAAACATTTTAAGCATTTAAGATGTCAGTTCCAATCATCAAACATGCTCATGTACCAAGATATGCAACACATTTAAAACATAAACCACCTTTTGTCATGTATGAAACTCAATAGCTTTATTAGCAGCGGAACACATGAATAACAATTAATCTTAACTCTTCAACATGATTCATAATCATAATAATTCAAAACTAACATAAATAACCAAATAATTCTAACAAATGGAGTTACACTTAAGTTTACTCCAAACATAAACAAAACCAACACAATTACCCGGTGTTATGCATCAAAGCATACACCGACTCAATCTATGCAGTACAAGGCAATCTCCTCGGCTAACCTTAATCCAGAGCTACTCTTGAGTATCTGCACGATGCCCTATAAGGCATCATTCTAACAGAAGAGTGGGATTCTCAATCACATAAAGAATGCATATATATATATATATATATATATATATATATATATATATATATATATATATATATATATATATATATATATATATATATATATATATATATATATATATATATATATATATATATATATATATATATATATATATATATATATATATATATATATATATATAAGAACATAATTATTAATCCCCCATTCAATCATTAAGTCACACCATGCATAACAATGTTATAGGCAATAAATTCATTTGTTCACTTTAGCCAATCAACAATATAACATAGTATATTATGCAATGCAATGAGACTCAATATGCGACTCAATGCATGTGGTACCATCAGCTCATTAAAACCCACCAATTAATTCTCGTTGGAACTCGGGTACATCGCCACATCCCACATAGGCACACGATCATCTCACTCTTCATCGCTCACACCCCACATGGGCACACGACCAATCCTCATTGCTCACACCCCACATGGGAACACGAAGACACGATTCTTGATAAGAATCCATATTTATCTCACACCCTACATGGGCACCCGATAATCCCACAATTGTACATGTATACATGACATACGTACAAATCATACCACATCAATAATATGCACATTGAACCTCACCATGGTCGGTGCACTTCGCCACTACGGTCCAACACATAACATCCACCTGTCAAACATGCAACAATAACAATCCACAACTATATCACACATTCACACTGCATTTACCACATTCCATATATCAACATAGCTCTACACATACAAAACATAAGTTCACGCATCGAGTAGTTAGAATCTTGGTACTGAAAATAATTTTATTAAGAATTATGTTAAACTAGCTTTCCAACCTAACCATGCGTCAATCGGACACCCTTACGAGTTTTTGAAAAAATGAAAATAATTCTGTTAGACTCAGTGGTAACCAGTTGCCATCCCAGAGTGATAACCAGTTACACCCCCTGTAACCAAAACACACGCTTCTGTATTTCAGCTGGTATCCGGTTACCCTCAGACTGGTAACCGCTTACACCCCTGTAGAATCACCTTTTTTTTATTTTCGTGCTACGAAAATCACTTTTACACACACCCAAGCAGCCTCAAACATCACACAATGCAAAATTCCAATTTCTATTTTCAACACCTATTCACATACATTATTAGCAACAATTTATTTCTCTCAAAACATGATTACACAATTAAATCATATAATTGCAACATTAACATAACTTCGACATTGACACACAAATTACACTAGAACACCTACAGAGATGATAATCGTAGATGTTAATAATTATCCACCTATATACATCATGCAATCCCTAGGAAATAGAAACCCCCCCCCCCCCCCTTACCTTAATCAATATTCTTCAAATTGCTCTAATGGTGGCTCTCTTAGCCCTAACTTTTTCCTTCTTTCTTGTTTCTTCTTCTCCCAAAGCACAATCTCTTTGTTTTGCCTCTCAGTTTTCTACGATCGCCTTACCCAAAACAGTTCTTCTTTTTCTTTGTTTAGACTAATCTAACCCTTGAACCCCTTTCTTCATATTCCTATTATTCCCTTCCTCATGATAATAATTAAAATAATTATTTAATTATCCTCACTATAATTATTATTCTACTATTCCAATTTTAAAAAAAATAATTAAACAACACACTCTCTTCACCCTCATGTTTCTACACTTTTGGTCGTACCCCAATACCTTAATTTCTATATTTTCTAAGGTAATTACCCTTCACCAAGGTATCACAACACATAAAAGACTCATCAACTCATATAAATACACGACAACACATAATTAATTTATAAAAATTAATTCAATAAAGATCGAGGTGTTACAGAAAAACCATTATTTTTCTTATCACTAGACAAATTTATAGGAAGACCCCTATCTGATCCATGGAAAAAAAATAAAAAACTAGGTACGAGGAAATAAGCTTAGTGTAAGAATGGTACCTAAAGATAATGGACTATGGAAAAAAGGGTAGAGATTAAATATGGAATGAAAAAATTTTATTTTAAAGAAAACAAATGCTCAAACAACGGCACTTGAAAAGAGAGGAAATCACTCTTACAAAAGGGAAGTTGACTCTCAAGAATGGTAGAAAAAATCCTCCAAAAAAGCAAAAAAAAACCCTTATATAGGGGAAACCGAGCAGTGGGTCAAGTTAAAGAGAAAACTGAAAGTTAAAAATCAACAGTCAGAATTCACCTTAGGAACATAAACAAACTCTAAGTTCACTCAAATTCCATAGAGAAGAACGACACACCCTAATGTACGAGCCTAAAGCCACGTGCTTGAGAAATCAGTAAAATGTATCAATAATGGAAAATAAATTTAATACACTTGTTCCCCACTACTTATGCAAATTTCCCCATCGCCTTCCCACTTCTCTCTATGGTTGACTTTAGTAACGATATGTCGACCATAAATTCGAAAGACTTCCCGAATGATAAAACACCCTATAAGCCTTAGGGGAAACTGTTTTGGGTCGGTAAAATGCCCAATGCAGGTAAGATCCATATGCTCAGCCTAGCCATACAAATTCCAATAAAAATTACCCAACATATATAATCAACACACATGAGACTCAAGATACAGTTTTCTGATCTCATAATTTCACTTCACTCATCTTAGACTATGTAACTGACTTGAGCGTTAGAGTGTTAACCTTGTAGATTCACCCATGTGTCACCATATCGAAGATCAACCTCACCATGTTTGGAGCACATGATCATCAATAAAATACAATTACGATTTTAAGACGAAATACTTGTTAGCAATAGTGAACATATATAAACATTGAGAAGGATAAAGAACCTTTAATTTAGGGTTTCGATATAATGAACAAAAGAACATGGAGAATAAGGGTTACACCAAAGTATAAATACTAAAAGTAAAGAAAGACCTAACTACCCTTATAAAGATACAATAAAATATAATAATAATAATAACTAACATCTTCCCTCAAACTCAAGATGTATTAGCAGAGAGCATCGAGAGTTTGTCAATCAAAAAATGAAAATGTTTAATGGAATGTGTTTTCATTAACAAATCAGCAATCTGTAAAGCAGATGAAACAAACTGTAGAATAATTGTCCCTTGTTGAAGATGATGTCGGGTGAAGTGATAGTCAATCTCAATGTGTTTGGTACATTCATGAAACACCAAGTTATGGGAAATTTGAGTGGCACTTTTGTTATCACAATAGATAGGAGTTGGCTCGGAAAGAATGACACCCATATCAGAAAGTAACTAATGCAACTAAACTATTTCAATAGTGGTGGATGCCATAGAACGATACTCAGCTTCTGTAAAAGAACGAGAGATAATATCTTGTTTCTTACTCTTCCAAAAAATAAGAGAGTCTCTAAGAAAGACACATAACCATGTGGCAGACTTACGATCTGTGGGGTCGCCAACCCAATTAGCATCAAAATAAGAACATAACTCCATGAGGACGATATGGGAAATAGAAGGCTCTGAAACTGGGCTCCCCGAAGATAACGACATATGTGAAAAACAACTTCCTAATGCACTATAGTAGGGGAGTCAACAAATTGACTGACAGCATGAACAATATGAGCAATAGCTGGTTTAGAAATCGTAAGGTACACAAAACTGCCAATCAAAGTACGATATAATGTGTGATCTGGTAGAGGAATACCATCAGATGGAGCATATTTCATATTTAACTTAAGAGGACTATCAGCTACTCTAGTATCAGAAAGGCGAGCCTGTTCAAGAATGTTGGAAATATACTTATATTGAGATAAAAGATAACCAATAGGAGAGTACACAACTTCAATGCCCAAGAAGTAGCGAAGAGTGCCAAAGTCCTTTATCTCAAACTGTTTAGCTAATTGTAATTTCAAATCATTAATTCCATCCATATCATCACATGTAATGATCATATCATAAACATATAATGAGAGTAAAATACGATTATGATAAGTGTTCTTGAGAAACAAAGCATAATCATGATCACTTGAGTGAAAGCCAATAGATCTAATGATTCTGGTAAACTTCTTAAACCAAGCTCGTGGAGCTTGTTTCAGACCATTTAATGCCTTCTTCAACTTACACACTTCCCCTTGATTATAAGAAAAACCTTGTGGGGGTACCATATAGACTTCCTCTTGAAGATCACCAATTAGAAATACATTTTTAACATCCTGTGATACGGTGGCAGAACCGACTATTTTAGAAAATGCTGGTTTGCGTTTTTCGTTTGTGTTTACAAAATGTCGCGGTAAGCAAGAGTCGCCACCGACTTTTATTTTATCCAACTGGAAAGGACAAAAGCACAGAAAAAATTCCTTTTTTCGAGATTTTGAGTACGGGGGGTAGATTACAGAAAGGGAAGGTACTAGCACCCTTTCTATCAGTAGTTTTCTACGGGCTCTTAGGTACTTGCTCATCATTTTCAAAATTTGCTTGTGTATGTTTGATTTGAAAAAGTTTTTGTTTTACTTCGATTTAACCCTTGCTTCTGTCTTCAAGAGTGTTACGAAGTCGTTTTGAAAACATTGTTTGAAAAGTGTGTAAGTGTGAAAGAGTTTTTTTATTTGAGTAAGTACTTAAGAACTAATCTACCTACTCGAAAAAGGGAATGTTTCTGTTCTTGTTTCCTTTAGACAGTGATATCCCACTATTAATGAGTAGGTAGCATCGTCGTTGGAATTTTTAAGGGTCAATTTGAAAGGGACGTATGATCATTAAAGCAATATTAGGACAATTTAGTAATAACCCTAATGTCTTAAGATCAATATTCGAGGCAACATATCCGAGGCAACCATTCCGGGGCAACTTTTCCGAACGGGACTTTGATCTTTGTTTAGACAAGAGAGTGACCACTAAAATACCCTATACTTAATGATCGTTTACCGAAGGCAACCTAAGTGAGAGTATACCCTAGGAGTGCGCATTTGCGAGTGATTTAATTTCCAATTATTATCTTTGCACATTTAGGATTTGCTAACCGTTTTAAAGTTAATCATACATTCTTGTCATGCAACCCTAATATCATACATCTAACAGTTTAATATTTTGCAGAAATTAAAGTGCGGAAAGTAAAGCTACGCTATTACAAGGCTTCAGGTATTTAATTACATAGCCAAAAAGAACCCATAACAAAAACGATAAATGAACAAAAAAGTCCTAATTAAGCTATTACATCCCATGAGCAATTACAACAATATTGCAAAATAAAATAAATAAAGCGTGCGCGATGAGTTAAGAATGAGAGAGAAATAGGGTTTTGACCCCGCCTAACCTAATTGAAAGAAAAATTATTTTTGTTGTTTTTTGATTATTTTTTTTAAGAAAATCAGGCTTTAAAATTAAATACAAATCTAATTAGTAATTAAATTAATTTCAAGAAAATAATTTACATGACCTATTTTTGTGTTTTTGGTTATTTCTTTAAGAAAAAGAAAATAGAAATTAAATTAATCTTAAAACCCTAATTTTCTAATTGTTTTTAATTTATTTACAAAATAATTAAAGTTACCCTAAAATTAAATAAACTAATTAAATTAATTTTTGTATAAAAAATAAATTCTAAATCTAATTGGATGAAAATTTATTTTATGGTTTTTTATGAAAAAAGAATTAATTTGGTGTTAGTAAAAATAATTTTAATAAATTAATTAAGAAAATATAAAAAGAAGAGTAAAAGAAAATGGGCCCGTGGACAGCAATTAGAGGGGTGTGTTGCTAGCAATTCTTGGCCCAAAATCAAAGGTCCATGTTTGACTTCCTGGATTCCATGTTATGCATTGACCAAGGCCTTTGGTGGATCATCACATGATGGCCTTCAGATTTGGCTTCCTGGAGATCCGATGATTGAGCTTTGAGGGCACATGGTGGTCTTCATGGTGCGTGGGATACCTGATTATGCAAATGAAAAGAACATGAAATATATGGGGGACCTGGGATTCGAACCCAGGTCCTAGAACCTTTTCCAACTGCTCCACTACCAACTGAATCACGCACTTTTATTGTATGTAAAGAAATAAATAAATAATATAAAAACAACACAACTTTGTTAGCTCCCTGCGTGCGAAATTTTAAAAAGACAAATGGGACGGTGCCACGTAAGTCATCTTCTTCCCCTCTCCGAAGGTAAAAAGTCAGAGACTTTTACCTACGGACAAACGTCTGTCACTACAACCCTTGCTTGTTTCAAAATCTCACATGGCATGATAAATAGAGTCTAAAGCCATGAATCAAACCGCATTGGCCTGCTGAGCATTATGGTGCCCTTCTTGTGGACCAATTTCACCTGTATAAGAAAAACCCAAAACACAACAAGGAACCCTAACAATGGTGGATTCCTGTACAGCTAACAATAATGCAATTAAATGGTGCCATTAGTTTGCAAACATGTTAAGGATTCATAATATGCTATGGAAACATGATAAAGATGCCAGAAATTGGATAATCGAATCTGAAAATATACCAAACCGTATTGACTATACATTCCGTTTCTAGGCTTGGGAGGGCTGGCAAACGATTGAATTTGCTTCAGAGAAGGTCCAGGAGTGGATTAGCTGCTTCAAATTGCCTTGAATCTTCCTCTAACTAGTAATTCGAACCAACACTTTTGAGTGATTTTTTTGAATTCAGTTCTGACTTCTCACGCCTATAAAGCTTCTGTTTTAGGTCTACAAATGTTCTCTATATACCAAGGGATGAATTAGGTTTACAAATATGATCTTAATCCTTGCCAATTATGATTTGTGATCTTGATTTGATTCACTTGAAAATCTTTCCAAAATAAGCCAAAATCAATCTTTTTGTGCCCACCTATGCCTTGCACGAATTGATTCACTTGCTAGCTGGATATAAGACCTGAAATATGCACAAGATCTTGAAGTTTGAATGATTTAGATTTTTCATGATTTGTTTTGATTTAAATTCATTTAATTGCAATAAAAATCAAAATAAATAGTAAAAATAAGATAAAGACAAGTGGAAAGATCTAGGACTCATGGACCATGCTACCAACTCAAAACAAGTGCAAAAGATCTGGCCCATTTAACAAAAATTGCAATTTGAGGCAAGTTGACTTTTGACAATTTTGCAAAAAGGGTCAACTTCACCAATGCCTAACTTCCTCAATTTTGACTCTTTGAAGGTGTTCTTGGACTTTTTAGAAATCTAAAGATGTCCTCTAAGCAACCATTTTGGTCTCATATCAATTGGATCTTCCATGCTCATGTATGAAGCTTTGACAAAAAAGGTGTTTTTGTTGACTTTCCAAAATGACCTATAATGTCCAAATTCATAACTTCTTGTGAGTGCATATTTTGAACTTGGGAGCTGAAGATGAATTGTAGAGCATTGCATCCTCTTCAAAATTATCTTTTGATGGGTCATTTCTCATAAAGTATGAGAAAGTTATGCTTGGTCAAAGTTGAGTTGACTTTTCCTACAAAACCCTAATTTAGCAAGTTTTGGTTCTTGATGAATTGTGAGCAATCCTTGATGAATCATGATCAACCCTTGATAAAATGATGAATTAATGCTTCAAAATGATAATGTTGACCAAAAATATTGAAGTTTGACTATATGTGGGTCACAGTTGACTTTTGCCCTAACACAGTCGATTTTCAGGCCTTTGAGCAATTGACTGAGCAAACTTCCTCTGCAAGGCTTGAAACTTGACATGGATGATCTTGAGAACATATTAGGAAAATGGTGAGAATTTGGGATCCCTTGTACTCAAGTATCTTGATGTAACATGAAACCTTAATTTGAGGTAGGCTGCCTTAGGAGAGAGCTTGTCTGGTCAACACTTGGACTTCCTTGAGCAACTTGAGTATCCCTCTTGAAATGTTTTGAAAAATATGGGAGGGAAAACTTTGGGGTACAACAGCTGCCCCTGTTCAATTTTCTTAAACCTGAGGAGGTAGATTGGCTTTCTTGCCTTTCGTGATCCGAAGGTGGAAGATGATTGAACACTAGAGTGCCCAGAAATTTGCACTCGCATGAAGTGGTACTTGTCTTGTGATGTCGGGAATGGGCTTACAGATCCCATTTGGAAATTTATGATGGAAGATGGGCTTAAAGATGCCATTCGAAGGAGTTTCGATCGCATACGAGATTCCTTTGCGAGAGTCTGTATACCTGTTGTTAAGGAAGACTATGCTGGGGTGTGTTGGTCTCTGTCTTGAGAGAAATAGAATTTTAGGAGCTTAGGTTGTCTGCTATTCTACTGGGGAATCGTCTCTTAGTCGAAGAGGTGAAAATAAACTACTATCTGGTCATAATCCAGACTTCATAGTGATAAGACCGACTGCTATTTGGTCGTAATCCAGGCTTTACAGTGACTTACTGGGGAGATGAGATTAAACTTGCTATCTGGTCGTAATCCAGGCTTCACAATTTCTCGATTCTTATCTGGTCATAATCCAGGCTTCAGAAGGAATTAAGTTGTTATCCGGTTGCATTCGGGCTTCAACTTAAATTTAGGGCACACTAATATCTGGTCGACTCCGGGCTTCTTAGTATTTGTCCAGGTAAACTGCTATTTGGTCGAAATCCAAGCTTCATAGTGTCTTGTACTATTATCTGGTCGTAATCCAGGCTTCAGTCCTTTTACCGCTATCTGGTCGTAATCCAGGCTTCACGATGTTTTATACCATTATCTGATCGAATTCAGGCTTCATGGTGTTCTGTACTGCTATCTGGTCGTAATCCAGGCTTCACAATACCTTACTTCTTATCTGGTCATAACCCAGGCTACAGAAGAAATCAAGTGGTTATCCGGTCGCCTCCGGGCTTCCATTTGATTTTTGGGCCTACTAATATCCGGTCGAATCTGATCTTCATAGTAATTGGCCGGGTAAACTGCTATTTGGTCGTAATCCAAGCTTCACAGTGTCCCTCACTGTTATCTGGTCGTAATCCAGGCTTTAATGTCTCTTACCGCTATCTGGTCGTACTCCAGGCTTCGCGATGTCTCATACCATTATCTGGTCGAATCCAGGCTTCATGGTGTTTGGAGAAATCAAGATACTATCCGGTCGAATCCAGGCTTTATAACTTGTATTAAAGATGTACCACTACCTGGTCGTAATCCAGGCTTCACGGTGTCTTTGGATCCTATATGGTTGTAATCCAGGCTTCACAGAAATTTGTATTTTTATCTGGTCGTAATCCAGGCTTCATAATAACTTGCTGAGCTGTTATCCGGTCATAATTCGGGCTTCACGGCTTGTGTTTATGATATACCACTATATGGTCGAATCCAGGCTTCATGGTGTCTCGTACTGCTATCTGGTCGTAATCCAGGCTTTACAGTAACTTGCTGAGCTGTTATCCGGTCGTAATTCGGGCTTCACGGCTTGCTGTGGATTAAACTATTATCCGGTCGAATCCGGGCTTCATAGCTTAGAGATGAACCACTATCTGGTTGATTTCAGGCTTCGCGGTGTCTGATACTGTTATCCGGTCGTTCTCCGGGCTTCACAATATGATGTATAAATCAAGATACTATCCGGTCGGATCCGGGCTTCATAGCTTGACCTTTGTGAGAATTTGATTGTATATTTCCTGAAAGGTAAAGGTTAGTCGTATGTAATGCATGACATGTATCAAGCAATGATGTTCTCAAAATAAATGAGACTGTGTTGTATGATGTTTATGCATATGTCATGACGTATGGATATGCAACGTTTTTATGATAATCTCTAGCTGGGGAAAAATAAATCTTGAATTGCTGCTGGAGAAAAAGAGTTGAATTCTTCGTTCTCGCTGGGGATAAAGCCCGAAGATGGTTGTGATAATAATCCTGCTGGAGAATAAACTGACGAGAAAATGACTCTGTAGGGAAGAGATACTCTGCTAGAGGATTTGCTGATTTGGAGGAATAACTTGGGATGGGGATGAATTACCGTTGCTGGCGATAATGAACCTTGTTGGGAATTGAGTTTCTGCTTGTGGAAGAAATAAACTCCACTGGGGATAATCTTCTAGTGCTGATGATAGATAAAATCTGCTTGGGGAGAATCACTGTTTTTAGATACCTTTTGCTCTGCGGGGAGTGAATGTACCTTTAATCGTATTCTCCAGCTAGGTCTATCCCTATACCTGGTGGACAGAGCAACCGTAAGGTTTGGACATTTCTTGTTTGCCCCTGTTTCTGATATTACGAGTAATCGTCTTTTGTTTCGCATGTAAATATTTATGAGCAGCAATTATTGTCAAATGCATATATCAAAAAAGAACATTGAACGTTCTTGCAAAACAAAACAGATAAAGGAAAACAATTTGAAATTTCTTTGTGAAAATGAATTGTATTGATTTTGAAGTTGGCCTGTAAATAGGCGTTTTTGTAAAAGAGGCTGACGTCCTAGTAAGAGAATACCGCCAAAAGATAGGAATTATACAATTTGTGAAAAACAAAGGAAAACAGCAATGTGAACAATCCCACTGGGTTTCAACTCTGCTATTGCCTTTATATCATCGAGCGTCTAATCACTTCGCTACTTGGTTGAAGGTAGATCATATTGATTAATGTCGTCCGAGCTTGATAGTCGATACTGAAGTCTGGTTGTAAGATGATCCAACGAGACATAGTGTTACGCTTTGATCCCTAATTTTTTCCTGGACCTCCCTTTCGGGTTTTTGGTCCACTGGGATACCCTTTTTTGCCCAAGCCACCTTTTCAAGTTTTCGACTTGCCGGGTGTACAGATTTTTCATTTTCATCCCTTATTTTTGCCCGAACCCTTTTGGTTCGCCGGGAAGCCCTTATTTTTGCCTAGGCCAGTCAACCTAGTGGGTCTTTGATTAGGCGTAGTATTTTTTCACTATGTCTACATTGACAGGGTGAGGATGGTCGTCACCATCCATGGTGGTTAGAATCATAGCTCCTCCTGAGAAAATGTTCTTAACCACAAATGGCCCTTCATACATAGGGGTCCATTTTCCCCTGGGATCACCTTGCGGCAGTATGATGCGTTTGATCACCAGATCCCCAACTTAATACTCTTATCGTCTGACTTTCTTGTTAAATGCCTTGATCATCCGCTTTTGATACGTCTGACCATGACAAATAGCGGTAAGTCTTTTCTCGTCGATTAAATTCAGCTGATCAAGCCGGGTCTGGATCCAGTCATCCTTGCTCAAACCTACATCCTTCATAATCCGAAGAGAGGGTATCTGGACCTCAATGGGAAAGACTGCTTCCATGCCATACACCAAAGAGTAGGGTGTTGCCCTGTTGAAGTCCGCGCTGAGGTGAGGTACCTATGAAGAGCGAATGGTAACATCTCGTGCCAATCTTTGTATGTCACTGCCATCTTCTGCACAATCTTCTTGATGTTCTTATTTGCCGCTTCAACAACCCCATTCATCTTCAGCCGATAAGGAGAAGAGTTGTGATGTTGTATCTTGAACTGCTTGCAGAGCTCGGTGATCATCGTATTGTTGAGATTTGTATCGTTGTTCGTAATGATCCTCTCTGGTACACTATATCGACAGATCAAATTGTGCCGAATAAACCGTGCCATGACGTTCTTGGTCACTGTAGCAAAGGAAGCTTCCTCAACCCACTTTGTAAAGTAATGAATAGCCACCAGAATGAAACTATGCCCGTTGGATGCAGCAGGTCTGATCTCACCAATCATGCCAATGCCCCACATTGCAAAAGGCCAAGGAGCTGTCAAGACGTTCAGAGGAACTGAAGGTACATGCACCTTATCAGCATAGACTTGGCACTTGTGACAGATTCGAGAATGCTGATAACAATCGGCTTCCATAGTAGACCAATAGTATCCTTCCCGTAGGATTTTCTTTGCCATGGTATGTCCACTGGAATGAGTTCTGAAATTACCTTCATGTAACTCTGCCATGATTCTTTCTGCCTCGTTTTTATCCACACATCGCAGTAAGGTTGAATCATGGTTACGCTTGTAAAGGACATCATTGCTGATGAAGAACTTCGCAGCGAACCTCCTCAAGAACTTCTTATCATTAACAGATGCACCCTCGGGGTACTCTTGAGCCTCAAGATACCTCTTTAACTCGTGAAACCAGGGTTTATCTGCTACCTCTTCAGTCTCGATGTCACAGCAATGTGCGGGTTCTTCCAACCTCTCAATGGTAATCTGGGGAGCTTCATTGTCCCAATTGACCTTGAACATAAAAGATATAGTAGCTAGCGCATCCGCTAACTGATTCTCCTCTCTCGGGAAGTGTTCAAAGGTTATCTCCTCGGATTGTGGGAGCAACGTCAGTACATACTCCTTATAAGGAATAAGATTTGGGTGCTTCATATCCCACTCGCCTTTGATCTGACTGATCACTAGAGCGTAATCTCCAAATACACTCAAGAACTTAATCCTTAGGTCAATAGCTGCTCGAAGGCCCATGATGCACGCTTCATACTCCGCCATATTGTTGGTGCAATTAAAACATAATCGGGCGGTGAATGGAGTATGACAGCCCTCAGGAGATATAATCACGGTGCCAATGCCATTACCCAACACGTTTGAAGCTCCTTCAAAATACATAGACCATCGGGATCCCTCCTTAGGTCCTTCATCCAGTCCAGGTTTTTCACAGTCGGTCACCAACATGATGTTCTCATCCCGACACTCGAAATTCATAGACTGGTAATCATCCACGGCCTGATGTGCCAAATGATCTGCCAACACACTTCCCTTGATTGCCTTTTGGGTTGTGTATTGGATGTCATACTCAATTAAGATCATCTGCCATCTTGATATTCTTCCGGACAAGGCAGGCTTTTCGAAGATATACTTGATTCGATCCATCTTTGATATCAATAGGGTAGTGTGAGTCAGCATATACTATCTCAGCCGACGAGCAGCCCATGCCAAAGCGCAGCAAGTTTTCTCAAGCAGTGAGTATCGGGTCTCACAGTCGGTAAACTTTTTGCTAAGGTAGTAAATAGCATGCTCTTTTCGGCCAGACTCGTCATGCTGCCCCAGCACGCACCCCATCGAATTGTCGAGTACTGTCAAGTATAAGATCAAAGGTCTCCCTTCAACTGGAGGCATCAGAATGAGTGGCTCTTAGAGATATTCCTTGATCTTTTTGAAAGCGGCCTGACATTCATCATTCCATCTTACCACTTGATCTTTCTTCAACAGCTTGAAGATTGGTTCACAAGTAGCAGTCAGGTGCGAAATGAATCGGGCGATATAGTTCAGACGTCCCAAAAAGCCTCTGACTTCTTTTTCCGTTCAGGGAGCTGGCATTTCCTGTATATCCTTTACCTTGGCAGGATCCACTTGAATACCTTTATCACTAACAATGAAACCCAGCAGTTTACCAGACCTTACCCCGAAGGTGCACTTGTTCGGGTTTAACCTCAGCTTGTACATCTTCAACCTGTCGAATAGTTTCTGGAGATGGTCAAGATGTTCTTCTTCAGTCTGGGACCTTGCAATCTTGTCGTCAATATATACCTCAATCTCATGGTGAATCATGTCGTGGAACAAAGTGACCATGGCACGTTGATATGTTTCCCCAGCATTCTTCAATCCGAACGACATGACTTTGTAGAAAAAGGTACCCCATTACGTAACGAAGGTCGTCTTCTCCATGTTTTCGGGGGCCATCTTAATCTGATTGTAACCAGAAAAACCATCCATAAAGGAGAAGATCTTATGTTGCACGGTGTTGTCGACTAGAACGTCAATGTGAGGGAGCGGGAAATCATCCTTGGGGCTTGCCCTATTCAGCTCCCTATAGTCCACACACATTCGTACCTTACCATCTTTCTTCGGCACCGGAACCACGTTGGCAACCCACTGCGGGTAAGAAGTAACTGCTAGAAAACTGGCGTCAAACTGTTTCATGACCTTAGCTTTGATTTTCTCAGACATCTCTGGGCGCATACAGCGAACTTTCTGCTTTAGCGGAGGACAATCTTCTTTAGTTGGAAAACGATGTACCTAAATATCAGTATCTAAACTAGGCATATCTTCATAAGACCAAGCAAAGATCTCAACATAGTCGCGTAGCATCTGTATAAACCGTTGCTTAACGCTAGGCTCCAGATTTGCACCGATCTTGACCTCTTTCTTGTCTTCCTCTGTACCCAGATTCATTGATTCCACTGGCTCTTCATGGGGTTGTATGGCCCTCTCTTCCTGTAGTAACAATCTAGCAAGTTCCCCAGGCACTTCACAATCATACTCACCTTAGTCCTCGGCTTGGTTGATTGGACTTTCGAAGTCATAATTGGCAGTAGCAGAGTCGTTATCAATGGGATTCAGAGTGGATGTGGATCTGCATTATGATTTGTGAGTGTGTGTAAGACAATAGCTGTTTTGATAAAGTGCAAGATAGAAAAGAAAAACAAGGAGCACAAAATTTGTAATGCAAGAAAACGTCCAATGCTTTATTGATGATATATGAAAATGACACATAATAAGCCCTCACAAACAAAGCCAAGGTGCCTCGGGCAAGGCACTGGGCCGTAAAGTTTCAAATTGTCTGTTACAAATTTCAAAACAAAAGTCTATTACTGTGTAATGAAAGAAACGGGAACGAAGTCCTTCGTCGTCCAATTGTTCAATCCACCATTGGTAGTCGGGTAAATCCAGCTATCAAACTCTGACTCTTCTTCGTCATCTTCAATTGCATTCACTCCCGGATAACTGATGCGCAGGGGAGGTCTTCCAATCCGCGCGTGCCGAACAACCCTTTGAGCCTCTGCAGTAAAGCCCAAACCAAACTTGTCAATTTTGGGTGCGAAGTCAGGGAGTTGACCCCAATTTGCACACCCACCTTTTTCAATAACAGCCCTGGCATCCTTGAGGGAGGCCATCTTCATCGGAGGTTCTTCAACAGCAACTTCAGTCGACGCCAGAGTCTAGGGGACCTCTTCAAAGTTCTGACACGGGGTTTCGATGAACTCCCCATCCATCTCCACATACCGAAAAGAGTTAAGATGACTCACCATGTACTCCTCTTCTCCTCGTACTGTAACAATCTTCCCCTTTACTGGATATTTCAACATCTGATGGAGCGTAGAAGTCACTGCCCCAGCCTTATGAATCCACGGGCGACCCAGCAAACAAGAATAAGATGGTCGGATTTCCATCACATAGAACATAAATGCAAAAGTCTGAGAGCCAACTTTAACAGGGATATCCACCTCCCCGTGAACCATCCTTTTGGACCCGTCAAAGGCCCTAACCACAATATTACTCGGCTTCAGAACCAACCCTTCACAGTCCAGCCGATCTAATGCTTTCTTGGGTAAAACATTCAATGTGGACCCAATATCCACCAGTACATGGGCCAGAGTGGTGCCCCTGCACTCGATTGAAACATGCAGAGCGTCATTATGATTCCTTCCTTTGGCAGTCAGATCTGTGTCGGAGAAACCTAACCCGTTGTCAGCGGTCAAACTAGCCACACAGTCTTTGAATTGATCAGCAGATGTTTCCTACGACACATGTGCAGTTTTAAGGAAAGGAATTAAAGCCTTTGCATGGGCTTCCGAGCACAACAATAAGGATAACATGGAGATCTTTGACGGGGTCTGCCCTAGCTGCTCGACTACGTTGCAGTCGCTCTTCTTGATAATCTTCAGAATTTCCTCTATCTCCTGCCTAGAGGTTTCTACAACAATCTTCTTAGGTGCCTCCGTCCGGGAAAGCTCACATGTGATCTCTTTGCCCCGAGCGTCAGATGACTCGGCGACAGGGGTGATAATTGGAATATGTCCTGGGACAGTAGCTGATATACTGGCAGACGGAATGGCAACAGGCTTTTGAATAGTTGGAGGGGAAATCTCAGGAGAGAAGAGTCTTCCGCTTCGGGTGACCTTGCTATCCCCGACAATATTGCTGACATCAGTATCAGCTTCTTCAACCTTCAAGTCTTGTTTGATCCCATGATAATACACATCGGCCCCATAGTGCCACAGGACAGCCTTATCCGAAGTGTATGGGATATGACCAAGAATAATAATGATTAATGGAGCAACTCTTGGAATAGATGTAATCCTAACAGGCTTTCTCGAGGAAGCCTTGGAAGGATTGGCGGAAATGGTTATGATGGAAACATCTTCAACAGAATCGATGGAACCAAAGTTTTCTTGAATAAGATCTCTTTGTTATCCATCAGGCGTTGAACACCTGATTTCAATAAATGGCAACCAGCAGGCAGAATTGAACATAGGTGGCAACCTTCGCCACAACCCGAAAATAAACCGACCGATAATAGGTTCTTCTTTACTGTCATCAACGGAGTAGAAATGTCTTCCACAAAGGTCACAAATGAATCATCGTCCACAACATTTACTCCATGCTTGGGCATAAGAGAAGTCATAATGTTGGGTTTTTCCGGAGCGTCAAACTCGATTTCTTTAGCTTCAATCAAATCTTGCACCTTATTCCTCAAGTCCCAGCAGTTGTTTGTATCATGCCCTGGGCTATCGGAGTGATAGGCGCAGCGGGCGTTCGGGTTATACAGCGGAGATGTGGTGCTGGGATTCTTTAGGGCTTCCCTCAGAGTTACCAGGTTGGTCTTCAATAATTGCGGCAGAATCTGAGATAAGGTCATACTGAGCCGAGTATACTGTCTTTGTGGTCTCTCTACTCTTTGCTGATTGTTGCGTTGTGGGGCAACGGTGGGTCTTGATATTACTACCACATTAACTGCTTGGCGGCGTTCAGGTCGGTCTTGGCTCCTAGAGCTGTAAACTGCACTAGCTTCTTTCCTGAAAGGCTTCTTTTCTATACTTGATGAAGCACATTTCTGTATCTTGCCACTTCTGATACCAGCTTCTACCCTCTCCCCAGTCAAAATCAATTCAGTGAACCCAGATGATGAACTGCCGATCAAGTGATTGAAAAATGGACCAGACAAAGTCCCAAGAAACATATCCACCAACTCCCTATCAGACAGAGGGGGTTGGACTCTCCCAGACAGATCTCTCCATTTCTGAGCATAGTCCTTAAAGCCTTCGCTTGTGCCCATAGACATGCCCTGAAGCTAAGTACGTGTGGGAGAAAGGTCGGCGTTATACTGGTATTACTTGTAAAAAGCAGCAGCAAGGTCCTCCCAGTTGCGGACATTAGCTCCTTCAAATTGATAAAACCATTCAAGCTGAGTCCCTGACAGACTACCTTGAAAGAAATGAACCCACAGGTTTCTATCAACAGTATAGGGTTGGATTTTTCTGACGTATGAGCGGAGATGGAGCTTTGGACAGGATACTCCATCGTATTTAGCAAAAGCAGGAGCTTTAAACTTGTGAGGGATCACCACCCCAGATGCTAGTCCCAGATCTCCGAAGTCCAACCCAGGGATCTTCTGAATCTCCATTGCACTCAGTCGGTCTTCGAGTTGCTTGTACCTATCCTCAGCAGGAGGATACTGTTCTTCATCAAAATCAGTGTCGTTATTAGAGACTACAGGACTAGGCCCCTTTTCTTCCTCCTGATTCTCTCCTCCTTTAGATGAATGAGACAAATCAGCTTCCTGTCGCAACCTATTCCCAAATCTGTTACCCATATTCAGAAGAACCACCTTCTTCTTCTTCTTCTTCTTCTTCTCCTTTAGGATGAGAGTCTTCAAATCTTCCTTCCCTTTAGCCAGGTTCAAGAATAACTCTTGGAATTGAGCATTTTGTGCTTGAAGAGCTTTGATGGCTTGATCGGTAGGTGTTTCAGAAGACATTCTGTGCTGAAATAAACAACGAAGAAGATGAGAAACCTGTAATGATACCTGTAATGAGGTGCATGATAATGGAATGCGTGTGAAATGATTTCAGAGACTTTGGGAGATTTAAATTTGCAAACCAAGAAATAAACAAACTTTATTAGATTTAACTTGTAAAAATGTTTAACAATGCCTTTAAGGCATTACAAAAGAAATAAACTGAAAATAAATCTAAACTAGAAATAAGCAACAAAATTCATAAATTCCATGGTTGCTTTCCATTCGTGCTGACGTAGTCATTAATCGTCCTTTCATTCTCCAGTTTCCTCGTGAGCCTCAAGATCTTCCTCTCTTGCTCATGATACTTCTCCCTATAGGTATCCCTCTCCTCCTTTAGCTGAATCCAAGATCTCTTCAATGCCCCAAGATCAGTAGGCATGTAGGGATAGAGGACCGTGTAAGGAAGACCTTCTTCATTAGTATGCTCTACAATTACTAGCAACACAGCTTCATAAGGCATCCCAAGCTTCTGAGCCCGAGCTCGGACCCACTGGAGATATGGTTGCATAGGGAGGGAAGTCTTTGGTCCTAGCTCTTGAGGGTCAGACCTGTTCACCATGCCCCAGGCTCGTATAAACCTTCGGCGATGCTCCCTAACGTCCTCCTTATAGTCAAAGACAATGTCTGCAAGAAGTAGCTCATGAGGACCGTCTCTACGAGCGCGACCAAAATGTCATAAAGCCAAGCAAGGACTGTAGGTTATACCCCCTCTAATTCCAAGCAACGGGACATTAGGGTATTCCCCACATCAATCAATGATAGCAACACCTTCCATATCCTTAGAACTCCATAGGATGTCTGTATGAGCAAGGGACATTATCCTGTAAGACCAACCTAAACCTTCCTCATTCTTCAACACAGACTTGGGGAGGTGCGAAATAAACCACCTCGCCAACAGCGTCATGCAACACATGAGGGTCCCTCTTCTACACGCCGTACGAGTATAAAGGGCATGCAAGATATCACCCAAGAGGGTAGGTACATGATTGCAAGACAAGAAGATCTTAACTGCATTCACATCTATGAAGGAATCTGGATTCGGGAAAAGAATCAATCCGTAGATGAGGAGAGCTAAGATGTCTTCAAAAGCCTGAAAGTCCAAACTTTCCCAGAATAGTTGAGCTTGATCCATCAGAAACATAGCCAAGAAACCTTTAACCCTGCTTCGTGTCTCCCAATTAGACACTACATCAGCCTTTTTCAAGTGTAAAGCTGAAGCAATGTCTTCTGGCCTAGGAGTCTCTTCTAAACCTGTAAAGGGCATCTGCTCGAGGATCGATATACCCAACAAATGAGAAAACTCTTCCAAAGTGGGAACTAGCTAATAATCCGGGAAAGGGAAACAATGATGCACTGGATCGAAGAACTAGAATAACACACTCATCATTTGCTCATCAAACCTTGAAGTGACCAAACTAATAAGTTGACCATGTCTTCTAATGAATGAAGAAGTATCAGAAATTCTCGAGGCCAAATCTTTGAGTTGAGCAGGTATTTGCACAAAGTTAACTCGGATGGTGTGTCTACGCATGGAAGTCATGATCTGCAAAACAGAACAAAGATAAATCCCCTCGGTCTTTGAAATGGTTAGTCTAATGAAGTATGCATGTTATGTTAGGATGCATGATGTCATGATAAAACACACAACAGGTATCACAGATAGCAGACATGGTAAAGCAAAACAAGTCACACAACAGCCTTTAAGTTTCAGGCTTGCATGGGGTCTAGGTATTACCCTCTTGAAGTTCAGTTGGTTTCAACATGTCCTAATAATAGTAACCGGGTTCTAGAGGTTCTCAATATCACTGACCATCCTCCATCGGTCATGGTTTCAGCTCACGCAATCTTTTCTTGCGGTCGGAACTATCTCGAGAGTATGGTCTCAATGAGTGTAGCATCGAGTATCAACCAGTTCCCAACTTTACACCGAGACCGGCTATCTCACTACTTCATATGGCCAAGTTGGTCAATTATAGGTTCTAAGGTCAGTTGATGCTTAACGACCCATATAGCAGCCCCGTATTCTCCTCGTTTCTCTATAAGGGATACCGATACCAACTAATATGCCACATAAACGTAGCTACTGCTTCAACCGTATCGGTCTACGCCGTACAATTCCCTCACATTTTATTGCTACTTACCTAACAGGTGTCCCCCAGATCCGAGTTAGGATCTATAGTAACTCCCGATACAAAGCCCTCAAAGATAAAGAAATCAAATCAAACAATAGAAGAAAATATGATGAACTAATCCTAAGGTATACCCCACTTATAATAATCCCCAGCAGAGTTGCCAGTTCTGTGATACGGTGGCAGAACCGACTATTTTGGAAAATGTTGGTTTGCGTTTTGCGTTTGTGTTCGCAAAATGTCGTGGTAAGCAAGAGTCGCCACCGACTTTTATTTTATCCAACTGGAAAGGACAAAAGCATAGAAAAAATTCCTTTTTTCGAGATTTTGAGTTTGGGGGGTAGATTACAGAAAGGGAAGGTATTAACACCCTTTCTATCCGTAGTTTTCTACAGGCTCTTAGGTACTTGCTCATCATTTTCAAAATTTGCTTGTGTATGTTTGATTTGAAAAAGTTTTTGTTTTAGTTCGATTTAACCCTTTCTTCTATCTTCAAGAGTGTTACGAAGTCGTTTTGAAAACTTTGTTTGAAAAGTGTGTAAGTGTGAAAGAGTTTGTTTGTTTGAGCAAGTACTTAAGAACTAATCTACCTACTCGAAAAAGGGAATGTTTATGTTCTTGTTTCCTTTAGGCAGTGCTATCCCACTATTAATGAGTAGGTAGCATCGTCGTTGGAGTTTTTAAGGGTCAATTCGAAAGGGACGTACGATGACTAAAGCAATGTTAGGATGTTTTAGTAATAACCCTAATGTCTTAAGATCAATATTCGAGGTAACATATTCGAGGCAACCATTCCGGGGCAACTTTTCCGAACGGGACTTTGATCTTTGTTTAGACAAGAGAGTGACCACTAAAATACCCTATACTTAATGATCGTTTACCGAAGGCAACCAAAGTGAGAGTATACCCTAGGAGTGCGCATGTGCGAGTGATTCAATTTCCAATTATTATCTTTGCACATTTAGGGTTTGCTAACTGTTTTAAAGTTAATCATACATTCTTGTCATGCAACCCTAATATCATACATCTAACAGTTTAATATTTTGCGGAAATTAAAGTGCGGAAAGTAAAGCTACGCTATTACAAGGCTTCGGGTATTTAATTACATAGCCAAAAACAACCCGTAACAAAAACGATAAATGAACGAAAAAGTCCTAATTAAGCTATTACATCCCATGAGCAATTACAACAATATTGCAAAATAAAATAGATAAACCGCGCGCGATGAGTTAAGAACGAGAGAGAAATAGGGTTTTGATCCCGCCTAACCTAATTGAAAGAAAAATTATTTTTTTTGTTTTTTGATTTTTTTTAAGAAAATAAGGCTTTAAAATTAAATACAAATCTAATTAGTAATTAAATTAATTTCAAGAAAATAATTTATATGACCTATTTTTGTGTTTTTGGTTATTTCTTTAAGAAAAAGAAAATAGAAATTAAATTAATCTTAAAACCCTAATTTTCTAATTGTTTTTAATTTATTTACAAAATAATTAAAGTTACCCTAAAATTAAATAAACTAATTAAATTAATTTTTGTATAAAAAATAAATTCTAAATCTAATTGGATGAAAATTTATTTTATGGTTTTTTATGAAAAAAGAATTAATTTGTTGTTAGTAAAAATAATTTAAATTAATTAATTAAGAAAATATAAAAAGAAGATTAAAAGAAAATGGGCCTGTGGACAACAATTGGAGGGGTGTGTTGCTAGCAATTCTTGGCCCAAAATTAAAGGTCCATGTTTGACTTCCTGGATTCCATGTTATGCATTGACCAAGGCCTTTGGTGGATCATTACATGATGGCCTTCAGATCTGGCTTCCTGGAGATTCAATGATTGAGCTTTGAGGGCACATGGTGGTCTTCATGGTGCGTGGGATACCTGATTATGCAAATGAAAAGAACATGAAATATATGGGGATTCGAACCCAGGTCCTATAACCTTTTCCAACTTCTCCACTACCAACTGAATCACGCGCTTTTATTGTATGTAAAGAAACAAATAAATAATATAAAAACAACACAACTTTGTTAGCTCACTGCGCGTGAAATTTTAAACAGACGAATGGGACGGTGCCACGCAAGTCATCTTCTTCTCCTCTCTGTTGGTAAAAGTCAGAGACTTTTACCTACGGACAAACATCCGTCACTACAACCCTTGCTTGTTTCAAAATCTCACATGGGCATGATAAATGGAGTCTAAGGCCATGAATCAAACCGCCTTGGCGTGATGAGCATTATGGTGCCCTTCTTGTGGACCAATTTCACCTATATAAGAAAAACCCAAAACACAACAAGGAACCCTAACAATGGTGGATTCCTGTAAAGCTAACAATAATGCAATTAAATGGTGCCATTAGTTTGCAAACATGTTAAGGATTCAGAATATGCTACTGAAACATGATAAAGATGCCAGAAATTGGATAATCAAATCTGAAAAATATACCAAACCGTGATGACTATACGTCCCGTTTCTGGGCTTGGGAGGGCTGGCGAACGATTGAATCTGCTTCAGAGAAGGTCCAGGAGTAAATTAGCTGCTTCAAATTGCCTTGAATCTTCCTCTAACTAGTAATTCGAACCAACACTTTTGAGTGATTTTTTTGAATTCAGTTCTGACTTCCCACGCCTCCAAAGCTCCTGTTTTTAGGTCTGCAAATGTTCACTATATACCAAGGGATGAATTAGGTTTACAAATATGATCTCAATCCTTGCCAATTATGATTTGTGATCTTGATTTGATTCACTTGAAAATCTTTCCAAAATAGGCCAAAATCAATCTTTTTGTGCCCACCTATGCCTTGCACGAATTGATTCACTTGCTAGCTGGATATAAGACCTGAAATATGCACAAGATCTTGAAGTTTGAATGATTTAGATTTTTCATGATTTGTTTTGATTTAAATTGATTTAATTGCAATAAAAATCAAAATAAAGAGTAAAAATAAGATAAAGACAAGTGGAAAGAGCTAGGGCTCGTGGAGCATGCTACCAACTCAAAACAAGTGCAAAAGATTGGGCCCATTTAACAAAAATTGCAATTTGAGGCATAGTTGACTTTTGACAATTTTGCAAAAAGGATCAACTTCACCAATGCCTAACTTCCTCAATTTTGACTCTTTGAATGTGTTCTATTACCTTTTAGAAAGATCAAGATGTCCTCTAAGCAACCCTTTTGGTCTCATCTCAATTGGGTCTTCCATGCTCATGTATGAAGCTTTGACAAAAAAGGTGTTTTTGTTGACTTTCCAAAATGACCTATAATGTCCAAATTCACAACTTCTTGTGAGTGCATATTTTGAACTTCAGAGATGAAGATGGATTGTATAGAATTTCATCCTCTTCAATATGAGCTTTGGATGGGTCATTTCTCATAAAGTATGAGAAAGTTATGCTTGGTCAAAGTTGAGTTGACTTTTCCTACAAAACCCTAATTTAGCAACTTTTGGTTCTTGATGAATTGTGAGCAATCCTTGATGAATCATGATCAACACTTGATCAAATGATGAATTAATGCTTCAAAATGAGAATGTTGACCAAAAATCTTGAAGTTTGACTGTATGTGGGTCACAATTGACTTTTCCCCTAGCATAGTCGATTTTCAGGCCTTTGAGCAATTGACTGAGCAAACTTCCTCTGCAAGGCTTGAAACTTGACATGGATGATTTTGAGAACATATTAGGACAATGGTGAGCATTTTGGATCCCTTGGAATCAAGTATCTTGATGTAACATGAAACCCTAATTTGAGGTAGACTGCCTTAGGAGAGAGCTTGTCTGGTCAACCCTTGGACTTCCTTGAGCAACTTGAGTATCCCTCTTGAAATGTTTTGAGAAATATGGGAGGGAAAATTTTGGGGTACAACACATCCATTTGAGAAATATGCCATTGACGAACAGATGCAATTGCAATAAGAGTGCGGCTAGTAGTCATCTTAGTAACAGGAGAAAAAGATTCTTCATAATCCATACCATATTATTGGTAGAATCCCTTAGAAACAAGACCTGCTTTGTAGCGCTCAACTGACCCATCAGACTTAGTTTTGATCTTGTATATCCAACGAGACCCAATAACACGTTTTCCAGGAGGAAGGGGTACTAATTCCCAAGTATATGTTTTATGCAAAGCATAAAGTTCTTCTATCATAGCCTGTTGCCAAAAAGGGTCAAGAATAACCTCTTTATAGGAAGAGGGCTTAGACAAACTATGGATAGAGGTTAGAAAAGAAGAAAAAGAAGAAGAATAAGTGGAATAGACAAAATCAGGCAATTGAGTAAACTTATAGTCACGAGAGGGATAACGAGGAGGTGGAGGATCAACAGTCATAGGAGGTTCTTGGGTAGCCTAGGGGACAAGAGGGCTTTCAGTATCTTGAATGTCAATAGTATCAGTCCTGCAATTCTCAAAACCATAATCACTAGAAATATTATCATTATGACCAAAAGGATTAATATGAGTGTGTTTTGAACTGTTAGTAGTATATGAATCAGAAGAAAGATTGTAAAAAGGAATGTGTTCAAGGAAAACAACATGCTGAGAAACATACAATTTCCTTGCATCAGGATCATAACAACGACAACCCTTTTGACCATCCCCATAACCAAGAAAAACACATTGCAGAACGAGAAGACAACTTACTACGTTCTTCTTATGGGCGAAGAACAAAACAAGTAGAACCAAACACTTTCAAAGATTAATAATCAGGGATAGAGTTATATAATTTTTCAAAGGGAGACAAACCTGACGTGATAGACGATGGGATTCTATTAATAACATGAACAGTAGTAAGAACTGCTTCACCCAAAAATTCACTAGGAACCGAAGTAGACAACAAAAGGGAATGAGTAGTCTCAATAATGTGACGGTGTTTCCTTTTAACAACTCCATTATGTTGAGGTGTATCAGTACAAGATGTTTAATGAATTGTACCATAAAAAGCAAGCAATTCAGAAAATTTATTAGAGGTATATTCACTACCTAAATCATTACGGAAGCACTTTATAATTATATTATGTTGAGTCTTAACCATAGCACAAAACATACAATAAATGTAAAAAAAATTCTGAATGATTTTTCATTAGATAAACCCAACAATAACGAGTATAGTCATAAATAAATGAAACATAATATCTAGATCCACCCTTGTTAAGAAGCGGTGATGGACCTCATACACCAGAGTGAACTTAGTCAAACGGTGCATGTGAAATGAAAACACTTTTACTAAATGGTAAAGCTGGAAATTTAGCAAGTTTACAACCACAACAATCCGAAATATCACTGGTTTGTAACTTTCCTAAAGCTCCAGTAGAAGTCAAATACTTTAATCTAGAAGCAGAGACATCTCCAAGACGGTAATGCCAATAATGCCATAAATAAAAACTAGAAGAGAGAGAATTCAAACGAAAAGAGGATAATAAATCAGTTGTGGAAATAGAGGTTGAAGTTGCAGTATCTTAGAATCTCAACTCCTCCAAAACATAAAGTCTCCCTTGTCTATGGTTTGTCCCAATCAGCCTCCTAGAATGATGATCCTGCACATAACAAAAAGTGGAAGAAAACATAACTAAGTAACCAGAATCACACAATTGACTAACAGAAGCAAGACTCAAAGTGAGCTTAGGGATATAATAAACATAAAAAATGAAAAATTAGGTGAGGAGACAAAACCAATGCCTGCTAATGGCATATGAGTGTCATTAATAACCATAACCGACATAGATGGTGTATTATTCAAAGACACAGACAATTTAGCATCATATGACATATGGTGTGATGCTCCAGAGTCTAGAATCCAGATGAAAGGAGATATACCTGAAAAATAAGAAGAGTTTAAACCTTTAGTAGAGGAGGAATACATGACACATAACTGAGTTTCAAAAAGCTCTTGAAGCTGCTCTACAATATTAGATATTTAAGAAGTAGTCTCAGATGGATATGCATGATCAGAACTAGAACCAATGGCAGCAGAAGTAACAGTAGTGTGATATGGTGGCAGAACCAGACTGTTTTGGAAAATACTGGTTTGTGTTTTGCGTTTTATGTTTGCAAAATGTCGCGGTAAGCAAGAGTCGCCACCGACTTTTATTTTATCCAACTGGAAAGGAAAAAAGCACAGAAAAATTCCTTTTTCGATATTTTGAGTACGGAGGGTAGATTATAGAAAGGGAAGGTATTATCACCCTTTCTATCCGTAGTTTTCTACGGGCTCTTAGGTACTTACCCATCACTTTGAAAATTGCTTCCGTGTTTGTGTGTTTTGAAAAGTATTTATTTTACTTCATTTTAACCCTTGTATCAGTCCTCAAGAGTGTTACGAAGCGTTTTTGAAAACTTTGTTTGAAAAGAGTGTAAGTGTGGAAAAGTTTGTTTTGAGCAAGTACCTACTAGCGTATACCTACTCGAAAAAGAATGTTTTTGTTTGTGTTTCCTTTAGACAGCGCTATCCCACTATTAAAGAGTAGGTAGCACCGTCGTTGGAGTTGTAAGGGTCAATTCGAAAGGGACGTACAATCACCAAAGCAATGTTAGGACGTCTTAGTAATAACCCTAATGTCTTAAGATCAATATTCAAGGCAACATTTCCGAGGCGATGTTTCCGAGGCAACCTTCCGAGGCAACTTTTCTGAACGGGACATTTGATCTTTGTTTAGACAGGAGGGATACCACTAAAATATCCTATACTTAATGATCGTTTACCGAAGGCAACCGAAGTGAGAGTATATCCTAGGAGTGCGCATGTGCGAGTGATTTGATTTCAGTTATTATCTTTGCACATTAGGGTTTGCTAACCATTTTAAAATTAACATACAGTCTTGTCATGCAATCCTATTATCATACATCTAACAGTTAATATTTTGCGAGAATTAAAATGCGAGAAATAAAACTATGCTATTACAAGGCTTCGGGGAGGGGGATTAATTACATAGCCAAAAAACCCGTAAAACGATAAATAAACGAAAAGTCTTAATTAAACTATTACATCCCATGAGCAGTTACATTAATATGGTAAAAATAATAAATGCGCGCGATGAATCGAGAACGAGAAAAAATTAGGGTTTTGACCCCGTCTAAACCTATTTGAAAGAAAAAAAATCATTTTTTGTTGTTTTTGATTATTTTGAGAAAATAAGGTTTTAATTGAATAAATACAAACCTAATTACTAATTAATTTAAATTAAGAAAAATAATTAATTTGACCTATTTTTGTATTTTTATTTAATTTGAGAAAAGAAATAAAAATTAAATCAAACAAACCCTAATCTTCTAATTGATTTTAAATTATTTACAAAAAGGTTAGAATTACCCTAAAATTAAATTAAACTAATATTAATTAATTTTGACAAAATAAATAAAAAAACCTAAATTCTAATTTGATGAAATTGATTTTATGATTTTTTGTAAAAAATGAATTTAATTTATGTTAGAAAATAAATAAAGAAAATAAATAAATCAAAGAAATATAAGAAAATAAAGAAAATGGGCCTGGTGTTTGAGCAAAAAGGGAGGTCTGAATGGAAATGTCTGGGCCCAATAATCCTTAGTCCGTTTTGACTTTTCAGATCCTGTGCATTGCTTGACTCACGCCCATGATAGGCCCTCATGTGATAGGCGTTGGATCTGGCAAGCTGGAGATCTGATGGTTGAAGGATGATGGTGTATGGTGGTCTCCTTGTGTGCATATGTGTCTGATTATGTAAGAAGAAAAATCATGAAATAATATGGGGACCTGGGGATCGAACCCAGGCCCTTTGGCTTTTCCAAGCGCCTGATACCCAACTGAGCTAGCGTGCTTATTTGTATGGTTAATGACAAACAATTATTATATTGAAAAAAACCAAAATAATATATTTAAAACGCGCGAAGTTTGAACAGGTGAATCAGGGAGTGCCACACCACCCTTCTTCTTCCTCCCTCTGTTGGCAAAAGTCCAGAACTTTTACTTACGGTTTTCTGGGCATAGGTACAACCCTGTGATCTTCCAAAAGTATATGCACGCATTATAAATCAATACTAGTGGTACCAATCAACTCGTTGCAATCTCACGAGCATCATGGTACCACTTTCCATGGCCAATTGTACCTGTAACAAAAAACCCCAAAAATGAGCCAAGAACCCTAACTATGGCATCTTGCTCTACAGTTAATAAAAATGCAATTGAACATAACCAATAGCTTGCAAATGATTCAATGATCAAGAATATGTAATGAAATCATGCTACAAATGCCAGAATCGTGATATTTGATTTCAAGAAAGTATTAATGTCGTGAGGTGCTTACAATGCGTTTTTGGATGTTATGAGGCTTGTTAGTGATTGCAATATGACCCAGAGATATCCAACAAGCGATTCAGACAGCTGAGAAGGCTTGAGATGGCCTGAAAAGTGGAATTTGATTCACATCTTTTTTTGAGTTTTTGCAAGCTTGCTTTCTGTTTCTCACGCCTCTAAGCCCCTTGTTTTTGGTCTGCACATGCTCTATATGTACCCTAGAATGAATTAGGTTACAAACTTGCTTCAAATCTTTCTCAATTAAGATGATTGAATCATGATTTGATTCTTATGTAAATCTTTCCAAATCAAGCAAAATCCAATATTTTTTTATCCAAATGAAGCTTGCACGATTTGATTCTCTTCTCAGCTGTATAAGAGACCTAAACATGCACAAAATCTCAAGCTTTGATTAGTTTTGATATTTTCATGATTTTATTTTGATTTAATTTAATTTAATTGAAATAAAAATCAAAATAAATGATAAAAATAAAATAAGGACAAGTGGGAAGGACCATGGGTCGTGGACCATGTTAAAAACTCAATGCAAGCACAAAATGTTGGGCCCATTTGACAAAAATTGCAATTTGAGACACATTTGACTTTTGGCAATTTTACAAAAAGGGTCAACTTCACCAATGCATAACTCCTTCAATTTTGACCCTAGAGATATGTTTTTGGACTTTTTAGAAAGCTTAAGATGTCCTATAAGTAACCATTTTGGTCTCATCTCAATTGAGTCTTCCATGTTCGTCTATGAAGCTTTGACAAAAAAGGTGTTTTTGTTGACTTTACAAAATGACCTATAATGTCCAAATTTATATCTTCTTGGGAGATGAAGATGAATTGTAGGGAATTACATCCTCTTCAAAATGAGCTTTAGACGGTTCATTTTTTATAAAGTATGAGAGAGTTATGCTTGGTCAAAGTTGAGTTGACTTTTCCTGTAAAACCCTAATTTAGCAACTTTTGGGTTTTGATGAATTTTGAGCAATCCTTGAGGAATCATGATCAACCCTTGATCAAATGATGAATAATACTTCAAAATGAGGATGTTGACCAAAAATCTTGGAGTTTGACTGTATGTAGGACATAGTTGACTTTTGCCCATAGCATAGTCGATTTTCAGCCCTTTGAGCAATTGACTGAGCAAACTTCCTCTGCAAGGCTTGAAACTTGACATGGATGATCTTGAGAACATACTAAGACAATGGTGAGAATTTGGGATCCTTTGGACTTAAACATCTTGATGCAAACTGAAACCATAATTTGGGGTTGACTGCCTTAGGAGAGGGTTTGTCTGGTCAACCCTTGGGCTTCCTTGTGCAATTTTGAGGACCTTACTTGAAATGTATTGAGAAATATGGGAGGGAAAATTTTGGGGTAGAACAGCTGCCCCTGTTCAATCTTCTTGAACCTGAGGATGTAGATTGGCTTGTCTGCCTTTCGTGATCCGAGGGTCGAAGATGATTGAACACTAGAGTTCCCAGAATTTTGCACTCGTATGAAGTGGTACTTGTCTTGCGATGTCGGAAATGGGCTTATAGATGCCATTTGGAGGTTGGTGTCGGACGATGGGCTTAAAGATTCCATCAAGAGAAGTGTTGATCGCATAAGAGATTCCTTTGCGAGAGCTCGTATACCTGTTGTTGAGGAAGACTATGTTGGGGGAGTGCTAGTCTCTGTCTTGGTAAAATTAGAATTTTAGGAGCTTCAGTCGTCCACTATTCTACTGGGGAACCATCTCTTGGTCAAAGAGGTGCAAATGAACTGCTATCTGGTCGATTCCAGGCTTCACAGTGATTTGCTAAGGAAAATAAGACCGACTGCTATCTGGTCGTGCTCCAGCCTTCACAACGACTTACTGGGGAATAAGATTAAACTTGCTATTCGATCGTAATCCAGGCTTCGCAATTTCTCAATTCTTATCTGGTCGTGCTCCAGGCTTCAGAAGGAATTAAGTTGTTATCTCGTCGTATCCGGGCTTCAACTTAAATTTAAGGCGTACTAATATCTGATCGATTCTGGGCTTCTTAGTAACTGGCCGGGTAAACTGTTATTCAGTCAAATTTCGAGCTTCACAGTACCTTATACTGTTATCTAGTCGTATCCCAGGCTTCAATATCCTTTGCCGCTATCTGGTCGTAATCCAGGCTTCACGGTGTCCTATACCATTATCTGGTCAAGTCCAGGCTTCATGGTATTTGGAGAAATCAAGGTATTATCCGGTCGAATCCGGGCTTCATAACTTGCATTAAAGATATACCACTATCTGGTCGATTCCAGGCTTTATAGTATTCTTTGCTGTTATCTGGTTGTAATCCAGGCTTCACAATGTCTTGTACCATTATCTGGTTGATTCCAGGCTTCATGGTATCTTGCTGAGGGTTAAGCTGTTATTCGGTCAATTTCCGGGCTTCACGGCTTGTGTTCATGACATACCACTATCTGGTCGCTTCCAGGCTTCATGGTGTATTGTACTGCTATCTGGTCGATTTCCAGGCTTCACAGTAACTTGCTGAGGATTCAACTATTTTTCGGTCGATTTTCGAGCTTCATAGCTTTGAATTCGGGATATACCACTATTTGGTCGATTCCAGGCTTCGTATTATTTGGTACTGTTATCCGGTCATTCTCCGGGCTTCACATTATAATGGAGAAATCAAGATATTATCCGGTCGGATTCAGGCTTCATGGCTTGAACTGGAACGGAAATATTAGCACCGATTTGACTGAACCAGAGGCAACTTGTGATAATTTGATTGTATCTTTCCCTGAAAGGTAAAGAGTTAGTTGTATGTAATGTCATGATGTATGAAATGTATTGAGTAATGATGCTCTCAAAATAAATGAGATTGTGTTGTATGATGCGTATGCGCATGCCATGATGTATAGATATGCAAATGTTCTCGTGATGTTTTCTAGCTGGGGAAAATAAATCCCGGATTGCCGTTGGGGAGTACAAGGAGCTGAGTTCCTCGTTCTCGCTGGGGGTAACGACCGAAGATGATTTGAGAATGAATTGGCGAGAGAATGACTCTGTGGGGAAAGAGAGATACTCTGCTAGAAGATTTGCTGATTTGGAGAAATAATCTCGGTTGGGGATGAATTACCATTGCTAGTGATAATGAACCCTGCCGGGGATTGAATTTCTGTCTGTGGAAGAAATAAACTCCACTATGGATAATCTTCTATTGCTGGTGATAGATAAACTCTGCTTGGAGAGAATTTTTACCGACTATTCGTGATTATGAACTTCGGCTGGGGAGAGCTAACACCGCTGTCTTCAGACACTTCCTACTCTGCGAGGAGTGTATGTGCCTTTAGTCATTTTCTTAAGCTGGCTCTATCCTTGTATCTGGTGGGTAGAGCAACTGTAAGGTTTGGACACTTCTTGTTTGCCCCTGTTCCTAGAATCACGAGTAATTGTCTTTTGTTTCGCATGTAAATATTTTATGAGCAGCAATTATTGTCAAATGCATATATCAAAAATGAATCATTAGACGTTCTTGCAAAACAAAACAGGAAAAGAAAAACAATTTGAAATTTATTTGTGAAAATGAATTGTATTGATTTTTGAAATTGTCCTGTAATAGGAGTTTTGTACAAGAGGTTGACGTCCTAGTAAGAGAATGCTTCCGAACGAACAAAATTTATACAATTTGCATAAAAGAAAGGAAAACAGTTGTGTGAAACAATCCCACTGGGTTCCAACTCTTCTATTGCCTTTATATCTTCGAGCATCTCATCACTTTGCTACTTGGTTGAAGGTAGATCAGATTGATTGGCACCGTCCGAGCTTGATAGTCGATACCGAAGTCTGGTTGCAAGATGATCCAATGAGACATTGTGTTACGCTTTGATCCCTAATTTTTGCCTAGACCGCCCTCTTGGGTTTTTAGTCCACTGGGATACCCTTTTTTTCCTAAGCCGCCTTTTCAGGTTTTCGACTTGCCAGGTGTACAGTTTTTTTTTGTTTTCATCCCTTACTTTTGCCCGAACCCTTTTGGTTCGCCGGGAAGCCCTTTTTTTTTCCTAGGCCAGTCGACCTAGCGGGTCTTTGATTATGCATAGTATTTTTTCACTATGTCTGCATTGACGGCGTGAGGAAGGTCGTCACCATCCATGGTGGTTAGAATCATAACTCCTCCCGAGAAAATGTTCTTAACCATAAATGGCCCTTCGTACGTAGGGGTCCATTTGCCCCTGTAATCACCTTGCGGTAATATGATGCGTTTGATCACCAGATCCCCGACTTGATACTCTTTTCGTCTGACTTTCTTGTTAAAAGCCTTGATCATTCGCTTTTGATACGTGTGACCATGACAAATATCAGTAAGTCTCTTTTTGTCGATTAGATTCAGCTGATCAAGCTGGGTCTGGATCCAGTCGTCTTCACTCAAACCTGCATCCTTCATAATCCGTAGAGAAGGTATCTGGACTTCAATGGGTAAGACCGCTTCCATACCATACACTAGAGAGTAGGGTGTTGCCCCTGTCGACGTCCGCGCTGATGTGAGGTACCCATGAAGAGCGAATGGTAACATCTCATGTCAGTCTTTATATGTCACTGTCATCTTCTGCACAATCTTCTTGATGTTCTTATTTGCTGCTTCAACAGCCCCATTCATCTTCAGTCGGTAGGGAGAAGAGTTGTGATGCTGAATCTTAAACTATTTGCAGAGCTCGATAATCATCGTTTTGTTGAGATTTGTACCATTGTCCGTAATAATCCTCTCTGGTACACCGTGTCGACATATCAGATTGTGTCGGATGAACCGCGCTACAACGTTCTTGGTTACTGTAGCAAAGGAAGCTGCCTCAACCCACTTCGTAAAGTAATCAATAGCTACCAGAATGAAACGATGCCCATTAGACGCAATAGGTCTGATCTCGCCGATCATGTCGATGCCCCACATTGCAAAAGGACAAGGTGTTGTCAAAACATTCAGAGGAACTGGAGGTACATGCACCTTATCAGCATAAACATGGCACTTATGACAGGTTCGAGAATGCTGATAACAATCGGCTTTCATAGTGGACAAATAATATCCTGCCCGTAGGATCTTTTTTGCCATGGTATGTCCACTGGAATGAGTTCCGAAGGTACCTTCATGCAACTCTGCCATGATCCTTTCTTCCTCGCTTTTGTCCTCACATCGCAGTAAGGTTGAATCATGGTTACGCTTGTAAAGAATCCCATTACTGATGAAGAACTTCGCAGGGAACCTTCTCAGAAACTTCTTGTCATTAACAGATGCACCCTCGGGGTACTCTTGAGCCTCAAGATACCTCTTTATCTCGTGGAACAAGGGTTTATCGTTTACCTATTCAGTCTCGATGTCACAGCAATGTGCAGGTTCGTCCGACCTCTCGATGGTAATCTGGGGAGCTTCATTGTCCCATCTGACTCTGAACATAGAAGACATGGTAGCTAGTGCGTCCGCTAACTGATTCTCCTCTCCTGGGAAGTGTTCAAAGGTTATCTCCTCGAAGTGTGGGAGCAACATCAATACATACTCTTTATAAGGAATAAGATTTGGGTGCTTCGTATCCCACTTGCCTTTGATCTGACTGATCACTAGAGCGGAATCTCCGAATACACTCAAGAACTTAATTCTTAGGTCAATAGCATCTCGAAGACCCAGGGTACATGCTTCATACTCCGCCATATTGTTGGTGCAGTTAAAACATAGTTGGGCGGTGAATGGAGTATGACAGTCTCCAGGAGATATGATCACGACGCCAATGCCATTTCCCAACGCGTTAGAGGCTCCATCAAAACACATAGACCATCGGGATCCTTCCTCAGGTCCTTCATCCGGTCCAGGTTTTTCACAGTCGGTCACCAACATGATGTTTTCATCCGGGAACTCGAAATTCATGGATTAGTAGTCATCCACGGCCTGATGCGCCAAATGATCCACCAACACACACCCCTTGATTGCTTTTTGGGTTGTGTACTGGATGTCATACTCGGTTAAGATAATCTGCCATCTTGTTATTCTTCTGGACAAGGCGGGTTTTTCGAAGATATACTTGATTGGGTCCATCTTTGATATCAATGAAGTGGTGTGAGTCAGCATATACTGTCTCAGCCGGTGAGCATCCCATGCCAAAGCGCATCAAGTTTTCTCGAGCAGTGCGTATTGGGTCTCAAAATCGGTAAACTTTTTGCTAAGGTAGTAAATAGCATGTTCTTTTCGGCCAGACTCGTCATGCTGCCCCAGCACGCACCCCATTGAATTATCCAGTACTATCATATATAAGATCAAAGGTCTTCCTTCAATTGGAGGCATCAGAATTGGTGGCTTTTGGAGGTATTCCTTGATTCTTTCGAAAGCGGACTGCCATTCATCATTCCATTTTACCACTTGATCTTTCTTCAGCAGCTTGAAGATTGGTTCACAAGTAGCAGTCATATGTGAAATGAATCGGGCGATGTAGTTCAGACGTCCCAAAAAGCCTCTAACTTCCTTTTTTGTACGGGGAGCTGGCATCTATTGTATAGCTTTCACCTTTACAGGGTTCACCTGAATACCTTTATCACTGACGACGAAACCCATCAGCTTACCAGACCTAACCCCGAAGGTGCACTTGTTTGGGTTCAACCTTAGCTTGTACATCTTCAACCTGTCAAATAGTTTCTGGAGATGGCCAAGGTGTTCTTCCTCAGTCTGGGATCGGGCGATCATGTCATCAACATAAACCTCAATCTCATGGTGAATCATGTCGTGGAACAAGGCGACCATGGAGCGCTGATAAGTTTCCCCAGCATTCTTCAATCTGATTGCCATGACCTTGTAGCAAAAGGTGCCCACTGTGTAACGAAGGTTGTCTTCTCCATGTCCTCGGGAGCCATTTTGATATGATTGAAACCAGAAAAACCATCCATGAAGGAGAAGACCTTATGCTACACGGTGTTGTCGACCATAACATCGATATGAGGAAGTTGGAAATCGTCCTTGGGGCTTGCCCTGTTCAGATCTCTATAGTCCACACACATCCGTACCTTACCATCCTTCTTAGGCACTGGAACGACATTGGCGACCCACTGCGGGTAAGAAGTGATAGCTAGAAACCCGGCGTCAAACTGTTTCATGACCTCAGCTTTAATTTTCTCAGACATCTCAGGGCGCATACGGTGAACCTTCTGCTTTACCGGAGGATAGTCTTCTTTGGTTGGCAGGCGGTGTACCACAATATCAGTGTCCAAACCAGGCATATCTTCATAGGACCAGGCGAAGATCTCAACATAGTCGCGTAGCATCTATATCAACCGTTGTTTAACACTAGACTCCAGATTTGCACCTATCTTGACCTCTTTCCTGTCTTCATCTGTACCCAAATTTATTGATTCGACTGGCTCTTCGTGAGGCTGTATGGACCTCTCTTCCTGTAGTAACAGTCTAGCAAGTTCTCCAGGTACCTCACAATCATCCTCACCTTCGTCCTCGGCTTGGTTAATCGGATTTTCAAAGTCATAACTGGCAGTAACAGAGTTGTTATCAATGGGATCCAGAGTGGATATGGATCTGCATTATGATACATGAGTGTGTGTAAGAGCATAGCTGTTTTGATAAAGTGAGAGATAGAAAAGAAAAACAATGAGCGCAAAATTTGTAATGCAAGAAACGTCCAATGTTTTATTGATGATATATGAAAATGACATATAATAAGCCCTCACAATTAAAGCCAAGGTGCCTCGGGCAAGACACCGGGCCATAAAGTTTCAAACTGTCTATTACAAATTCAAAACAAAAGTCAATTACTGTGAATTAAAGGAAACGGGTATGAAGTCATTCGCCGTCCAGTTGTTCAATCCTCCATTGGTGGTAGGGTAGATCCAACTGTCAATGTCTGAATCTTCTTCAACACCTTCAACTGCATTAACTCCCAGATTACTGATGTGCAGAGGAGGTCTTCCAATCCGCACGCGCCTAACGGCCCTTTGAGCCTTTGCAGTAAAGCCCAAACCAAACTTGTCAGTCTTGTGTGTGAAATCAGGAAGCTGACCCCAATTTGCACACCCACCTTCTTTAATTACAGCCATGGCATCCTTGAGGGAAGCCATCTTCATCGGAGGTTTGTCAGCAACAACTTCATTCGACGCCAAAGTGTGGGGAACCTCTTCAAATTTCTGACAAGGGGTTTCGATGAACTCCCCGTCCATCTCCACATAGTGAAAGGAATTAAGATGGCTCACCATATACTCCTCTTCACCTTGTACCGTAACAATCTTCCCCTTTACCATATATTTCAACATTTGATGGAGTGTAGAAGTCACTGCCCCAGCCTTATGAATCCACGGGCGACCCAACAAGCAAGAATATGCTGGTCGGATATCCATCACATAGAAAGTAGATGCGAAAGTCTGAGAGACAACTTTAACCGGGACGTCTACCTCCCCGTGCACCATCCTTTTTGACCCGTCAAAAGCCCTGACCACAATATTACTCGGCTTCAGAATCAAGCCTTCACAATCCAGACGGTCTAATGCTTTCTTTGGCAAAACATTCAAAGAAGAACCGGTATCCACTAGTACATGGGCCATAATAATGCCCCTGCACTAGATCGAGACGTGCAGAGCATCATTGTGATTTCTTCCTTTAGCAGTCAGATCTGCGTCTGAGAAACCTAACCCATTATCGGCAGTCAAACTAGCTACGCAGTCTTTGAATTGATCGGCAGAAGTTTCCTGCGGCACATGCACAGTTTTGAGGAAAGCAATTAAAGCCTTTGCATGGGCTTCAGAGCATAATAGTAAGGACAACATGGAGATTTTTGATGAGGTCTGCCCCAGTTTCTCGACTACGTTGTAGTCTCTCTTCTTGATAATCTTCAGAATTTCCTCAATCTCCTGCTTAGAGGTTTCCACAATGATCTTCTTAGGTGCCTCCGTCTAGGCAGGCTCACCAATGATTTCTTTGCCCCGAGTGACAGATGGCTCGGTGACAGGGGTAATAACTGGAATAGGCACTGGGATGGTAGCTGATGTACTAGCAAATGGAATGACAACAGGTTTGCGAACAGTCGGAAGGGAAATCTCGGGAGAAAAGAGCCTTCCACTTCTGGTGACCTTTCTAGCCCCGACAATATTGCTGACATCATCATTAACTTCTTCAATCTTCAAGTCTTGTTTAACTCCATGATAATACACATCTGCACTGTAGTGCCAAGGGATAGCCTTATCTGAAGTGTATGGGATAGGACCAGGGACAATAATGATTAACAGAGCGATTCTTAGGACAGATGTAATCCTAAAAGGCTTTCTCGAGGAAGCCTTGGAAGGATTGGTGGATATGGTTATGATGGAAACATCTTGAATGGGAACCGACAGAATCATAGTTTTCTCGAACAGGATCTCTTTGTTATCCATCAGGCGCTGAACACCTGATCTCAATAATTGGCAACCAGCTGGCAGATTTGAACACATGTGGTAACCTTTGCCACAGCCCGGAAATAAACCGACCAACAAGAGATTCTTCTTAACTGTCATCAAAGGAGTAGAGATTTCTTCCACGGAGGTCATAAATAAATCATCGTCTATAGCATTTACTCCATGACCGTGTTTGGGCATGGGAGCAGTCATGACGTTGGGCTTCTCCGGAGCGTCAAACTCAATTTCTTTAGCTTCGATCAAATCTTGCACCTTGTTCTTCAAGGCCCAACAGTTGTTTGTATCATGACCTGGGCTATCAGAGTGATAGGCGCAGCGGGCGTTCGGGTTATATAGCGGAGATGTGGTGCTGGGATTCTTTGGGGCTTCCCTCAGAGTTACCAGGTTGGTCTTCAATAATTATGGTAGAATTTGAGACAAGGTCATATTGAGCCGAGTGTACTGTCTCTGCAGTCTCTCCATTCTTTGCTGATTGTTGCGTTGTAGGGAAACGGTGGGCCTTGATATCACTACCGCGTTTACCGCTTGACGGTGTTCAGGTCTGCTTTGGCTCCTCGAGCCGTAGACTGCACTAGCTTCTTTCTTACCGGTGAAAGGCTTTTTTTCTACACTTGATGAAGTACCTTTCTGTATCTTACCACTTCGGGTACCAGCTTCTACTCTCTCCCCAGTCAAAATCAATTCAGTAAACCCATATGATGAACTGCCAATCAGATGATTGAAAAATGGACCAGATAACGTCCCCAGAAACATGTCAACCAACTCCCTATTAGACAAAGGGGGTTGCACTCTTCTAGCCGAATCTTTCCACTTTTGAGCATAGTCCTTGAAACCTTCACTTGCACCCATGGACATACCCTGAAGCTGAGTACGAGAGGGGGAAAGGTCGGCGTTATATTGATACTTCTTGTAAAAAGCAGCAGCAAGGTCCTCCCAATTTCGGACATTGGCTCCTTCCAGCTGATAAAACCATTCAAGTTGAGTCCCTGACAGACTATCTTGAAAGAAATGTACCCACAAATTTCTATCAGCAGTGTGGGGTTGAATTTTTCGGACATACGAGCAGAGATGGAGTTTAGGACAGGATACTCCATCTTACTTAGCAAAAACTAGAGCTTTGAACTTATGAGGAATCACCACTCCTAATACTAATCCCAGCTCTCCGAAATCCAGACCAGGGATCCTCTAAATCTCCATAGCACTCAGACGGTCTTCTAGTTGTTTGTACCTATCCTCAGCAGGTGGATATTGCTCTTCATCATAATCAGTGTCATTATCAGAAATGGCAGGACCGGGGCCTATTTCTTCTTCTTGGTTTTCCTCTTCCTTGGATGAAAGGGACAGATCAACTTGTTGTTTCAGCCTATCCCCAAACCTTTTACCCATACTCAGAAGAACGACCTTTTTCTTCTTCTTCTTCTTCTTCTTCTTCTCTTTCTCTTTTTCTTTCAGGATGAGAGCTTTCAAATCCTCTTGCCCTTTCGCCAAGCTTAAGAACATCTCTTGGAACTGGGCATTTTGTGCCTGAAGATCTTTGATAGCTTGATCAGAAGACATGACTGCTGAAATAAACAGCGAAGAAGATGAGAAACCTGTGATGGTACCTGTAATGGTGTGCATGATAATGGGATGCATATGTAATGATTTCAAAGACTTTGGGAGATTTAAATTTGCAAACGAAAATAAAACAAACTTTATTATATTAACTGGTAAAAAGGTTCAATAATGCCTTTGAGGCGTTACAAAGGAATAAATAGAAAACAAATCTAAACTAGAAAAAGAAAAATCAGAAATCCCATGGACGCTTCCCCTTCATGCTGACGTAGTCATTGATCGTTCTTTCATTCTCGAGTTGCCTGGTGAGCTTCAAGATCTTCCTTTCTTTCTCAAGATACTTGTCTCGGTAGGTGTCCCTCTCCTCCTTCAGCTGAATCAAGGATCTCTTCAATGCCCCAAGATCAGTGGGCTTGTAGGGATAAAGGACTGTATAAGGAATGCCATCTTCATTGGTGGGCTCCACAATTACTAGCAACACAGCTTCATAAGGCATCCCAAGCTTCTGGGCTCGAGCTCGGACCCACTAGAGATAAGGCTGCATAGGGAGGGAAGTCCTTGGTCCTAGCTCTTGAGGGTCAGATCTGTTTACCATGCCCCAAGCTCGTATAAACCTTCGGCGATGCTCGTCAATGTCCTCCTTGTAGTCAAATGCAATGTCTATAAGAAGTAGCTCATGAGGACCGTCTCTCCGAGCATGACCGAATTATCGCAGAGCTAAGCATGGATTATAGGTTATACCCCCTATGATTCCAAGCAATGGAAGATTAGGGTATCCCCCACAACGATCAATGACAGTGATGTTTTCCATAGCCTTGGAACTCCAAAGAATATCTGTATGGGCAAGTGACATTAACCTGTAAGACCATCTCAAACCCTCTTCATTCTTCAACACAGACTTGGGGAGGTGCGAAATAAACCACCTCGCCAGCATCGGCATGCAACACATGAGGGTCCCTCTTCTTCGCACGGTACGAGTGTAGAGGGCATGCAAGATATCACCCAAAAGAGTAGGCACAAGATTGCGAGACAGGAAGATCTTAACCGCATTCACATCTATAAAGGAATCTGGATTCGGGAAGAGAACCAAACCGTAGATAAGGAGAGCTAAGATGTCTTCGAAAGCCTAAAAGTCCAAACTGTCCCAGAATAGCTGAGCTTGATCCATCAGAAACTTGGCTAAGAAACCTTCAACCCCGCTTCGTGTTTCCCAATTAGATACTATATCAGCCCGTTTCAAATGTAGAGCTGAAGCAATGTCTTCTGGTCTAGCAGTCTCTTCCAAACCTGTGAAGGGCATCTGCTCAAGGATGGATATGCCCAATAAGTGAGAAAACTCTTCCAAAGTGGGAACTAGCTGATAATTTGGGAAAGTGAAGCAATGATGCACATGATTGAAGAACTGAAAAAGCACACTCATCATCTGCTCATAAAACTTTGAGGTAACCAAGATAAGAAGCTGACCATGTCTCTTAATGAAGGAAGAAGTCTCAGAAACCTTCGAGGCTAAATCTTTGAGTTGAGCAGGTATTTGCACAAAGTTAACTCAGATGGTGTTTCTGCGTGTGGAAGTCATAATCTACAAAACAGAACAAAGATAAATCCCCTCGGTCTCTGAAATGGTTAGTGTGATGAAGTATGCATGCTATGTTATGTGATACCCCACTTATTTCTCCTCAGCAGAGTCGCCAGTTCTGTGATACGGTGGCAGAACCAGATTGTTTTGGAAAATGCTGGTTTGCGTTTTGTGTTTTATGTTTGCAAAATGTCGCGGTAAGCAAGAGTCGCCACCGACTTTTATTTTATCCAACTGGAAAGGAAAAAAGCACAGAAAAATTCTTTTTTCGAGATTTTTAGTACGGGGGGTAGATTATAGAAAGGGAAGGTATTAGCACCCTTTCTATCCGTAGTTTTCTACGGGCTCTAAGGTACTTGCTCATCACTTTGAAAATTGCTTCCGTGTTTGTGTGTTTTTAAAAGTCTTTGTTTTACTTCGTTTTAACCCTTGTATCAGTCCTCAAGATTGTTACGAAGAGTTTTTGAATACTTTGTTTGAAAAGAGTGTAAGTGTGGAAAAGTTTATTTTGAGCAAGTACCTACTAGCGTCTACCTACTCGAAAAAGAATGTTTTTGTTCGTGTTTCCTTTAGACAGCGCTATCCCACTATTAAAGAGTAGGTAGCACCGTCGTTGGAGTTGTAAGGGTCAATTCGAAAGGGACGTACAATCACCAAAGCAATGTTAGGACGTCTTAGTAATAACCTTAATGTCTTAAGATCAATATTCGAGGCAACATTTCTGAGGCGACGTTTCCGAGGCAACTTTTCCGAACGGGACATTTGATCTTTGTTTAGACAGGAGGGAGACCACTAAAATATCCTATACTTAATGATCATTTACCGAAGGCAACCGAAGTGAGAGTATATCCTAGGAGTGCGCATGTGCGAGTGATTTGATTTCAGTTATTATCTTTGCACATTAGGGTTTGCTAACCATTTTAAAATTAACATACAATCTTGTCATGCAATCCTATTATCATACATCTAACAGTTAATATTTTGCGAGAATTAAAATGCGAGAAATAAAACTATGCTATTACAAGGCTTCGGGGAGGGGGATTAATTACATAGCCAAAAAAACCCGTAAAACGATAAATAAACAAAAAGTCTTAATTAAACTATTACATCCCATGAGCAGTTACATTAATATGGTAAAAATAATAAATGCGCACGATGAATCGAGAATGAGAAAAAATTAGGGTTTTGACCCCGTCTAAACCTATTTGAAAGAAAAAAATCATTTTTTGTTGTTTTTGATTATTTTGAGAAAATAAGGTTTTAATTGAATAAATACAAACCTAATTACTAATTAATTTAAATTAAGAAAAATAATTAATTTGACCTATTTTTGTATTTTTATTTAATTTGAGAAAAGAAATAAAAATTAAATCAAACAAACCCTAATCTTCTAATTGATTTTAAATTATTTACAAAAAGGTTAGAATTACCCTAAAATTAAATTAAACTAATATTAATTAATTTTGACAAAATAAATAAAAAAACCTAAATTCTAATTTGATGAAATTGATTTTATGATTTTTTGTAAAAAAGGAATTTAATTTATGTTAGAAAATAAATAAAGAAAATAAATAAATCAAAGAAATATAAGAAAATAAAGAAAATGGGCCTAGTGTTTGAGCAAAAAGGGAGGTCTGAATGGGAATTTCTGGGCCCAATAATCCTTAGTCCGTTTTGACTTTTTAGATCATGTGCATTGCTTGACTCACGCCCATGATAGGCCCTCATGTGATAGGCGTTGGATCTGGCAAGCTGGAGATCTGATGGTTGAAGGATGATGGCGTATGGTGGTCTCCTTGTGTGCATATGTGTCTGATTATGTAAGAAGAAAAATCATGAAATAATATGGGGACCTGGGGATCGAACCCAGGCCCTTTGGCTTTTCCAAGCGCCTGATACCCAACTGAGCTAGCGTGCTTATTTGTATGGTTAATGACAAACAATTATTATATTGAAAAAAACCAAAATAATATATTTAAAACGCGCGAAGTTTGAACATGCGAATCAGGGAGTGCCACGCCACCCTTCTTCTTCCTCCCTCCGTTGGCAAAAGTCCAGAACTTTTACCTACGGTTTTCTGGGCATAGGTACAACCCTGTGATCTTCCAAAAGTCTATGCACGCATGATAAATCAATACCAGTGGTACCAATCAACTCGTTGCAATCTCACGAGCATCATGGTACCACTTTCCATCGCCAATTGTACCTATAACAAAAAACCCCAAAAACGAGCCAAGAACCCTAACTATGGTATCTGGTTCTACAGTTAATAAAAATGCAATTGAACATAACCAATAGCTTACAAATGATTCAATGATCAAGAATATGTAAAGAAATCATGCTACAAATGCCATAATCGTGATATTTGATTTCAAGAAAGTATCAATGTCGTGAGGTGCTTACAATGCGTTTTTGGATGTTATGAGGCTTGTTAGTGATTGCAATATGACCCAGAGATATCTAGGAAGCGATTGAGACAACTGGGAAGGCTTGAGATGGTCTGAAAATTGGAATTTGATTCACCACTTTTGTTGAGTTTTTGCAAGCTTGCTTTCTGTTTCTCACGCCTCTAATCCCCTTGTTTTTGGTCTGCACATGCTCTATATGTACCCTAGAATGAATTAGGTTACAAACTTGCTTCAAATCTTTCTCAATTAAGATGATTGAATCATGATTTGATTCTTATGTAAATCTTTCCAAATCAAGCCAAATCCAATCTTTTTGTATCCAAATGAAGCTTGCACAATTTGATTCTCTTCCCATTTGTATAAGAGACCTAAACATGCACAAAATCTCAAGATTTGATTAGTTTTGCTATTTTCATGATTTTATTTTGATTTTATTTAATTTAATTTAAATAAAAATCAAAATAAATGATAAAAATAAAATAAGGACAAGTGTGAAGGACCATGGGTCGTGGACCATGTTACAAACTCAATGCAAGCACAAAAAGTTGGGCCCATTTGACAAAAATTGCAATTTGAGAGACATTTGACTTTTGGCAATTGTACAAAAAGGGTCAACTTCACCAATGCATAACTCCTTCAATTTTGAGCCTAGAGATGTGTTTTTGGACTTTTTAGAAAGCTTAAGATGTCCTCTAAGCAACCCTTTTGGTCTCATCTCAATTGAGTCTTCCATGTTCATGTATGAAGCTTTGACAAAAAAAGTGTTTTTGTTGACTTTCTAAAATGACCTATAATGTCCAAATTTATATCTTCTTGTGAATGCATATTTTGAACTTGGGAGCTGAAGATGAATTGTAGGGAATTTCATCCTCTTCAAAATGAGATTTGGATGGGTCATTTTTGATAAAGTATGAGAGAGTTATGCTTGGTCAAAGTTAAGTTGACTTTTCCTGCAAAACCCTAACTTAGCAACTTTTGGGTTTTGATGAATTGTGAGCAATCCTTGAGGAATCATGATCAACCCTTGATCAAATGATGAATACTACTTCAAAATGAGGATGTTGACCAAAAATCTTGGAGTTTGACTGTATGTAGGACACAGTTTACTTTTGCCCTAACAAAGTCGATTTTCAGCCCTTTGAGCAATTGACTGAGCAAACTTCCTCTGCAAGGCTTGAAACTTGACATGGATGATATTGAGAATACTAGGAAAATGGTGAGCATTTGGGATCCTTTGGACTTAAACATCTTGATGCAAACTGAAACTCTAATTTGGGGTTGACAGCCTTAAGGGAGGGTTTGTCTGGTCAACCCTTGGGCTTCCTTAAGCAATTTTGAGGACCTTACTTGAAATGTATTGAGAAATATGGGAGGACAAATTTTGGGGTACAACAAGTAGAAAAATTGGATGATGGACTCTTGAAGTTTTTCTTATTTGCTTTCAACAATCTGGGACATTGTACTTTCTAATGACCTTTCTCCTTACAAAAAGCACATTCATCAATACCAAGTCCAACCCTACCTTGAGGTTTTCCTTTAAGAAATTGAGCAACAAAAACAAATGGAGGGAAGGAGGGAACTCCTTTATCTGAAATCAAATTTGAGTGAGACTTGAGTCTAATTTCTTCTGCCAACAATTCATTAAAAACTGAATCAACACTCAGAAGACGACTACGATGCAAAATACTCCCATAAAGTCCCTCAAAATCATCCCTAAACGCCATCAAAAATTGAACCAAACGTTGCTCTTCTCTTTGATCAGTGTATACTTTGACAACTTTCAACTCATCAGATTCTGTAAGAGCCAACTGATCCCATAAATTACTCATCGCTGAATAGAATTCCCGATGGTCATATTATTTTTTCTGAGAGCCCTAATATCACTCTCCAACTGATACCGTTTTGTAAAATTAGATTGAGCATACAAACGTTTCAAATGGTCCTAAACCTCCTTGGTAGGATCATATTTTGCTAGTTGCACATCCATTGACGGAGAAACAAAATTATTGATCCAAGTAAGAATCTTTAAATTACTAACATCCTATGTTTCCAACTCTTATACATATTTTGCTTCATCCTTTTTTATCTGTAGGTTTAACCGAGGTTCCATCAACATAACTCCACATCCTTTTTCCTTTTAAATTTTTTTTCATCACATAACTCCAATATGGATAATTTTCTCCATTGATTTGAACACTAACCGACTGAAGAGAGTCATCTTTATCATTACACATTTTAATCAACGAGGGATAACCAAAATACCACAATTAAATAAACTATCAAATAAACTTGACCCAAAAAGAATTAATAATGAAAACAACATGTTCTCACTTTATCAATAAATGATAATTCTTCTCCATTCAAAACATATGGCATATCCCCATCTAGCAGCTAGCGACAAATTTTTTGTTTTTTTTTCTTCTTCTTCTATTCAATCTAAAAAACTAGTGTGATCAATTGAATAATATCATATATTCACTACCTACCAGCTATTCATTCTTGGAGGAATACAATCAAGACAAAAAAAGCAACGTCAACACACTAATAAATCAACATAAAAAAATACGAACCACTTTCGCGGTAAATCCAAAATAATTCAAAGTCTTTTATATCATGTTAGCAATAGTGAACATTTATAAACATGGAGAAGAAGAAAGAACTTTTAATATAGAGTTTCAATAGAATGGACAAAAGAACATAAAAAAATAAAGGTTACACCAGAGTATAAATATTAAAAATAAAAAAAGACCTAACTACCCTTATAAAGATACAATAAAATATAATAATAATAATTACTAATAATACTATGCAAAAATTATTCATATAACACATTCATCTTGTCATCCTAATTAATGTTTTTATCATGATAATTGAAAATATGAGTTTATAAATAAATAGTTTTTCTAATGCAATGTATATAACCAAAAATCTATACCTATAGTATGACCTATATTGACTCTCTTAATATATTTGAGACATTTGTATTTGAGATATTTTAATTTGGATCAAATAATTTAAATTTAAATTTAAATATAAATATGAGATTGATTTTTTTATAAATAAAAACAATTGAACTTAAAACTTTAAATTTACCTTAAATCAATGACCAAAAGAAAGTATGGAATGCATGAATACAAGTAAATGTATTTTTTTGTTGTACAAATGAAAAAAGGAAAAGAAAATGAAGTAATAAATTATTTAGAAGATAAAATTTTGTTGAATATGACTCATATTATTGAGATAATTAGGGTTGTTGAGATGACTATGAGTTATTGAGAATATAATTTATATTGTTGAGATAATTACCGATTGTTGAAATAAGTGTAGGTTATTGAGAGAATAATTCATATTATTGAGATGATTATATATATATATATATATATATATATATATATATATATATATATATATATATATATATATATATATATATATATATATATATATATATATAAGGGAATCATAACTACTCTATAGTCACAAACGTAGGTAATTTGGCTGAACTGCGTGAACAGAATTTGTGTGTTTCTCTCTACTCAGATTTGTATTTGTGTTTCTATTATAATAAGTTTCATTAGTATCAACTAGCAGGAGAATGATGATTCCTATAGGAGGCTCTGCAAAAGACTGGTATACTGCATCACTATCAGTCTCATGTTTTACTAGATAATCAACACAACCATCCCCTAGAATAACATAGTTGGACTTAGAATAACACATCAGATCTTTGATGTCAAGTTCCCAAGTTATACACAAACCATGATATATCTTCATCAAACATCATGAAGGATATTGAAATAATTAATATTACCCTCAAAGTCGTGAACTCAAGTACCATCAATGTTTCAAATCAGTCCACCAAAATCTGATACGCCGAGATTACCAAGGTTACTTCCATCAACATTCAAAATCATATTACTACCTTTGTGTATATTCCACGTGATTGTTCTTGTTGGATAAAACATATTATGCTTGAGAAAACATTTAGCTAACAAATTAACATAATTCATTGGGATGAGTTTTAAAGTATAGGAAGATATTACTTAATTTACAAGACACAATTTATTCCTAGCGTGCCACAACCACTGACAAGTATCCAAAAGATAAAACCAACATTGATATCACGCCTAGTCGAATCATATAAGCTATTTCCTTGAAAGAATAGTGGGTCCAAGAAGCCAATATATTTCCAAAAGTGACTAGCGAATTCAGTCTCTCAGACAATGTAGAGTCGTCTCAGCGGCTTGATTGCATTTAGGAAAAAGATTCATCTAGAGAAGACCATGATGACACAACATCGATATCGTAGGAAGGGACTTACGTAAAGCCATCCAAAGGGAGAATTTCACCTTCTTTGGAGCAGTAATATGCCACACCCACTTCTAAGAACCATTGTTTGTTGTATTATAAACAAATTCATGTTTGTTGAGAAACTTATAACCTCCCCGAGCAATATAGATATCATCTAAATTTCCTTTCCAAGTTAACTGATCAGGCACAAGAGAATTCAAACAAATGAAAAGTGATTTTAGACGGTCACAAACAACTGAAGGAATACTAGTATATAATGAATTGAAGTTTTAATTCTCATCTAAGTAACATCATTCATTCACATTTTGAGATCGTGGATATCCACATAGAGAACATGCTCCACTAATTTTCCTACTCAGACCAATTGGAAAATCAGAAAGAGAAGTTCTCATCTCCCAATCTAAATTCAAAGTCATATTTAAGAGCAGAGAGAGTTTTCATAATGATATTCTAAGTAACTGATCCCGATTTCTTTTTCATATTAAGGAATGTTTCTTCACTGATGTATTTATGCTTCAAAACTTTGACTCATAGGGAATCACAATTCTGATGAAGATCCTAAACCAGCTTACCCAACATAGAAGTATTGGCCTCTCTTATTTTCTAAATCCCAAGACCACACAACCTTTTGGACTTAGTGATTTTATTCTAGCCATCGATGTTGGGGAAGTTCGGGGAGCGAGGTCCGAAAGTGTCTATTGGGGAAGTCCAAGGGGCGAGGTCCGAAAGTGTCAATGTGCCAAACGTTCATGATTATAAGAGACTTTGACGTCACATATCCACCAAAAACCTTAAGGCAATTTAGTATGGGACACGTCTCTTATAAACTCAACATTTCCTTCATTCCTAATAAATGTGGGACTTTAACACAACTTTCACACTTGAAATCCAACAATCTCCTTTACAAATGTGAGTCACCCACATCACTAGCCTTGATCCACGCTAGGATCCACTTTTGCTCCTCCGTCGAGCCAACTAGGCTATGATACCACTTGTTGCAGAAGTCCGGGGAGTGAGATCTCTGGAAGTGTCGATGAGCCAAACATTCATGGTTACAAAAGACTTTGACACCACATATACATCCAAAAATTTAACGTAATGGAGTATGAGTTGCTTCTCTTATAAATTCAACATTTTCTCCATTCCTAATCGACATGAAACTTTGCACAACTTTCACACTTACTCAACAATCGAGATACACACCAAAATTTAAATTACTTTTTCACAAAAAAAATCCTAATCATCCTATGAATAAAATCACAAATTGACTGGAGTAGCCAAATCAATATAAGGATAAATGTATGATATAGGGAACAGTGATCCACCATTAAAGCTAGCCAAACCAATATAAGGATAAATGTATGATATAGGGAACAGTGATCCACCATTAAAGCTACATAATGAATGCCAATGTCATACACATGTTTCTTACGTACAAAATTCAAACTGAAGTTTCGTTTTGAAAGTAAATTATAAAAAATCTACAAAGGGAAAAATGTTTGAAAAACAAATCTAGTAGTCATAAAAAGTGATATACCCAAGTGAAGAAGAAAATCAAACTGAAAATAAATACATTATAAATGGCAAACTAGCAAGTGAGACTTACAAGACTTAGATGAAAAATCCAAGATTATATACATAATAATTTTTCCATTAATTGATAATAAAGTTTGGTACAATTAAATATGTGGTCCCTTTTATATAGTTACATTTACAATTAATATGCACCTATAAATATTGTAATGAAGCTTAAAAAAAAAACCCCACAACACTTTCAAATTCTATTCTCATATCATTGTAATGAAGCATATTGGGTCACAAAACAAGTGAATGATCCCTTTCAACACATGCTAGGCACTGGAATTGTAATAATTTGGTTTTTGGCTAAAAGTTGAAACATCATGATATATAGAGTTGACATTGAACCTTCACATTCAATAGATTTCTTTGTTTAGTGACCTAGCTAGTTGTTATATAGTTTGCTTCATTTAAAATTTGAAACAAAATTACCACTAATTTATGGTTGTAGAAGTGCTTATTCTATCATCATTAATTTTGGTTGCCACCCAAATATTTAATTAGATAGAATTTCTGTCTGCTCTCACTTTTTCGGTTAGGATTTTCTTTTCTATGAAAAAAATTACAATTTGTAGGATTGTTTTTTATTTGGTTAGTTTATTTATTTATTTTATCAATTATTTGGTCTAGTTTATCATGCATTACTTCTCTTCTAAAATATAAATCTTATTAATTTTAAAATTTTCTTTAAATAAGTGTATTTTCAAATTACTAAATGTTTCTCTTTTTTTAATTATTTGAAATTAGGCTACCACTATCTTTAAATTTTATTTCATTTGTCTCACAATAGATGTCATATTTTATATTTTTATTTTTATTTATTTTAAAATTAATTATGTCATTTTTAAATATTAATATAGTATTTATTAGTTTTTTTTACTAATTTATTTTTATTTACTGTATTTTAATTCATATAATTGTTTAACTAGCTCGTTATTATTAATAAAGTTATTTTAATAAAATAACATTTATTTTATGATTGAAATTAACACAATTATTTATTATTTTAAAAAATATAAAAATCGAAAAAAAAATATTTAATATAAAATAGATGAAATATTATTTAAGTATAAAATTAATAAACTATGTTGTGATCCCGATATATATATATATATATATATATATATATATATATATATATATATATATATATATATATATATATATATATATATATATATATATATATATATATATATATATATATATATATATATATATATATATATATATATATATATATATATATATTTTGTAATTAAATTTATTATGGATTTATTAACATAGTTAAATAAGTGATGAATTAAATTAAATTTAAATTTCAAGTAAAATAATTAATATTATAAAATTTAGACCGATGATCAAGAAGTAGGATTACGAGATTGGTAGTTGGAGCAATGAATCATCAATTAGACTAAGTGTATGTTTGAGTTAGTTTTTGAAAGAGTTAAATGAAATTTTAGAATTGAAGAATTGATTTTGGAATAATTTTTAGATATTTTATCTTTTATCAATGTTTTTAATTGATTTTATTTAAAATTAGTATTTATAGTTTTTGAATTTAAATATTACTTTTACATACTGATTTATTCATTTTTATATAAATTTATTTAAACATAAATTATTTTACATTCAATCTATTTTTAATTAGAATCAATTTTATAAATAGTGTATTTGGTTCCTGATCTAAACTGGGTCCGCACTTGCCCCACTATGAGGAGGTTCAATCCAACACCTTTGCACAAGGCACAAAAGCAAACAGTCCAAGTTGGGCACCGCTGGGCAACTCCTCATGTATCTGTTGGGGAATGTGGCCCACATGTCCTTATCGTCATCACTTTCCTGCCCTCCGAGAATACCGGGTACCACTCCCGCTTTCTCGGGGCATCCAACCAGGGGGGAGGCCACACGTTGGCCTCCATACACACGTAAGCCCTGACAATCTTCTTTATTGGGCCTCATCGTGGCCCAACATTGGAGACCTTGGTCCAGCGCTGGAGACTATAAATACCATCTCCTTTGAGAGGGTCAGGTATTCATTCTTTCATACTCACATACTCACACTTGCTTGCACTCTTCCTATCTCACTTTCAACCTCTGCTCGACGTAAGGTCTTGACGATCCATTCTGGTCAGGTATGATCAGTGGCGTCGTCTGTGGGAAACTAACTTCCCCGTCTTTCATTTATCTAAGACAAAAGCAACTCCAAGTTCTTGATTGTTATGGCCGACCCAACTGCCAACAACAACTTAGACGCCCATCTTGCCGACCCTACCAACAACGTCATCGACAACATGGGCAACAACAACAACAACGGGAATGACGGCGACATGGCCGATCTCATGCAAAATTACAGAGATGGCATGACCACCTCTTCCTCATCACGCTATCGACCACACGAGGGCACCCATCCGCCCCAGAACTACGAGCTGAATGCTTTCCAAGAGGTCCCCGTCCTCCGGGCGCTGATGCCACAACCAAGGCTCTGTTCGTGGCCATTAATCAGACGAATTACATGATCTTCTCGCAAGGTGAGTGACTAAGGGTCCTCGAAGACTCTCGTCGAGCCCCCATAAAACATATAAGACCTGACACTCCACCTTCTCGTCAGAATGAAGACCGTATTCAATCTTCCCCATAGAGACACAGATGGGACATGTCGCAAAGCCTTTCTCCCAGACGGACTGGCCGACGCCCCACGTTGGAGAGGGCCATGCTCGAGGCTACCGGGAGACGCGGCCTCACCCCCCGCGCAGGGAACAACGATCCCATGAAAATAGAAACAGGGGAAACGTAAAAGCACATCCTCGACAAAGGGGTCCTCTCCGAGGCCAAGGACATCGCTACGACCGCCACTACAACCTGTCCCCTTCCCACTCTCCCTACAAGAGCGACTAAGACGACCCTTGCGGTCCCTTGTCGCGCAGGAAATCATGAAGGCACTCATTCCCAGGGGCATGGAAAATCCTCCCCAACTGAAGGAATATGACGGCATTGCTGACCCCGTCGACCACATCGATAAGTTCGAGGCAATGCTCTACTATCACAATGTTGCGGGACCGATCAAGTGTTGGTTGTTCCCCATGACCTTGAGGAAAACTGTGATGGACTGGTATAAAAATCTTCCCCCAGGGTCGATCACCTCCTGGAGAAACCTAAAGAACCAATTCATCAGCTCCTTCACAGCCTCTCGTTGACATCCGAAGACTGAGGCTGCTCTCGAAGCTATCATCCAAAGAAGCGACGAGACCCTCAGGGAGTTCATAGATCGATTCAACTGCGAGGCCATCCAGATCCCCTATACCGATCACATGAAACAATATCTGCTCAAGAGAGGACTCCTCCCGGGCACGGAGTTAAGGAAGGCCGTTGGCATCGAACCACTCTGGGAATTTGATGCTCTCCTCGAAAAGGCCAGGGCCTATATGGATTATGAGGAGAGGGAAACGGCCAACAAAGCACGCGACCCAAGGAACCACGGACCAACCAACACCCCGCGACACCAGGACACATGAATTCCTCGACGAACGGGCGAGAAGAGAAGGGACGATAAGCCCCATGATCCCCACAAGCACGGGGGGCCCGCAGGGAGATTCACCGAATACACTCTGCTGACCGCTTCCCGCGAGCGCATCCTGGAAGAGTGTTCCAATACCGACTTCAAGGATGGTGGAGTCATACGTCCTCGATCTGCTCTCACGAAGCCCGGGGATGACAGAAGAAAATATTGTCATTACCACCGGAGCCACGGGCATCTGACTGAAGACTGCGTCCATCTCAAAGATGCCATTGAAATCCTCATTAAGGGTGGCAAACTCAGGCAATATTGATGCAATGACTCCCCTCGTCGGGATGCATGCGAGACAAAAGAGGTCGAGGAAGACACCCAACCATCAGATGAGACAGCCCCCATTCAGATAGCCTTCTCCATTACAAGGCCGGAGGACTTCTACATCCTCAACAAATACGAGGAAGAACCTCTGTCCATGCACAGTAGGTAGGATAAATTCCCTTCCGCCATAGTTATAACTGGCGGGGGGTTCAACAAAGTCTCCATAAACTCCACAAAAATAAAGCTCGACGAGTTAGTCGATGCAGCACCGACTCAAGTGGTGACATTCGAGAAGGTCAAGGGAAAATCGGAACCAATCACGTTCTACCTCGAAGAGTTGCCAGGTGGGGCCCCTAACTCAAGCATCCCTCTGCTGGTGAAGGCGAGGATGGCTAACTTTGACGTTCACCATGTCTTGGTCAACGAGGGGATCTCCACCGATGTTATGTATAGCCATCGGTTTCGAACCTTACAGCTCAAAGATGCCCACCTTTTGCCATATGTGGGATCCGACCTACAAGGCTTCAATAGCTTGACCTCTAAACCATGGGGGTACGTTGAACTTTTGGTCACCTTCGGGGAAGAAATAACAGCCCGATAAGTTAAGGTGAGATTTCTGGTCATCGACAACCCGTCTCTCTACAACTGCATCCTCGGGAGACCAACGCTAGCCGAATTGACCGTTGTGCCCTCCACTGTCCATCTAAAGACGAAAGTCTACACGAAGAGGGGACGTTTCGCCACCATCCACGGCGAAATCTCAGCTTCCCGAAGATGTTTCAACGCAACTTCTAAGGGACAAAGTATGGTCGACACCGGGGCACAACCTGCTAAGAGATCAGGGATATGCTCGAGGTATACATGGACGACATGATCTTCAAATCTCGAACAGATATCGACCATGCTGCCCATCTCAAAAAGGTCTTTTCCAAAGCGAGACAATGCAGAATGAGGTTCAACCCTGAGAAATGCATCTTCGGGGTTAAGGCGACCAAATTCCTCAATTTTTATCTGACATAACGGGGAATTAAAGCCAACCCCGACAAATTTCAGACATTCTCCAAGCTCCCTACACCTAGCTCAAATAAATCCATACAAGTCCTAAATGGCATGCTCACCCCGCTCTCTGGATTCATGGCGAAATCCGCGTAACACGCTCATTCATTTTTCAAAATTCTGTGCAAAGAGGCAGCCTTCAAGTGGACTGAGGAATGTGAGAAATCCCTCCTCTATCTCAAGCAAAGCCTTTCACAACCGCCCGTGTTATCATGACCTGAGTACGAGGAAACCATGTTCCTTTACCTGGCCGTAAGCGCGACCCTCGTTCGCGAGACTCCAAACGCGAAAAAGCCAGTGTATTTCACGAGCAAAGCACTTCGGGGCCCCGAGGTCAGAAATCAACAGATCGAGAAGGTGGCCTTGACCCTTGTTAATGTGGCATGGAGAATTAGACATTACTTCCTGGCACACACGATCATAGTACGAATAGACTAACCTGTAAGAAAACTCCTATGCTGACTAGACATGGCAGGTCGAATGCTAAAATGGTCGTTGGATCTCTCGGAGTTTGAAATCCAGTATGAGAGCAGGAAGGCCCTCAAGGCCCAAGCACCGGCCAACTTCGTCGCACACATGACCGCTCACGATCTCCCCATTGGGAAGAAGCACAAGTGGACCATCTTTGTGGATGGAGCTTCCAACTCGATGGGGAGTGGAACGGGAATCCTCCTCGAGAACGAGGAAGGCATCGTGATCAAACACTCCCTCACCCTTTCTTTTCCAACATCGAATAATCAGGCTGAATATGAGGCCCTGCTCGCAGGATTAAGATTGGCCGAGGATTTGGGTGCCCAAGAGATGTAAATTTTCACCGGCTCCCAACTTGTCGCATCTCAAGTTCAAGGGGGATACCAGGCTAAGAACAACAGCCTCATCGAATATTTAAATCTGGTCAGAGAACATATGAAGAGGTTTGACCGGGCCGAGATCATGCACATGCCACGCGAACAGAACACGCAATCCGACATACTTTCAAAGCTCGTGAGCACAAAGAAGAAATGCGGGAATAAATCCGTCATCCAAGAATCCCTTTCTCGCCCGAGCATTGAAAAGTCCACTATGCCACCCGAGGTAAATGCCATCGGGGACAGCTCATGTTGGATGACCCTGATGTTCAACTTTCTAACAAAGGGGGAACTTTCCGTGGACCAAAGAGAGGAAGCCACGACTAAATGACGAACATTTTTGTACGTGGTACTCGAACACAAACTTTACAATCAGGAATTCTCCATCCCACTCTTAAAATGTGTCGAAGAATCTGCAATCCCTGAGATACTGCGGGAAATCCACGAGGAAATCAACGTCTATCACATGGGCGGAAGATCCCTAGCACGAAAGGCACTATGAGCAGGCTACTACTGGACGATCATGCAACAAGAATCCAAGGAGCATGTCAAGAAATGCGACAAGTGTTAGAGGCACGCGAACATGCACCTCACGCCCCCGTACGAGCTAAACAGATTATCCTCCCCGTGGCCGTTCGCCTGGTGGGGAATGTACATGCTCATACCTTTCGTGCAAGGGACGTACTAAAACAAATTCCTCGTCGTGGCCGTCGACTATTTCACGAAATGGATAAAGACCGAAGCTCTATCAAAAATCACTTCACACAACATCCTTCATTTCTACAAATGAAACGTGCTTGCTCGATTTGGGATACCACAAGCGCTCGTCACTAACAACGGAACCCAATTCACCGATCAAGGTTTCCAAAGCTTCGTCGCCACCCCTAAACTAATGGGAAAGCCGAGGTCGCAAATAGGAACATCTTACGAGGTCTCAAACAAAGGTTGGGCAAGGCCAAAAGAGGGTGGGTCGAATATTTCCAATACGCCCTATGGGCGTACAGAACAACACCCCACTCGACAATGGGCGAAACCCTGTTTCGGCTAACCTATGGCACAGAGGCTGTCATTCTCGTAGAAATATTGGAACCTTCCAGAATAACTGAGGCCAATCTAGATGAGTAACTAAACGATGAGGCCCTAAGAGAAGAGCCCGGCCTAGTCGAGGAAATCCGTTCAGGAGCAGCCCTCCGTGAGGCCACACTAAAATAAAAAATAGCTCTTCGCCATGACAACAATGTAAAAAAGTGCGAGTTCCATCTCAGAAGCCTAGTCCCGTGGAGAAATCAAAAAGATTCCCGCGAAGGGAAGCTGGCTGCAAACTTGGAAGGACCATACCGCGTCCACGGAGCTACGGGTACCGGGGCATACTACCTCGAGCATTTAAATGGAGAACCACTACCACGACCATGAAACGCCACAAAACTGAAAAAATATTATAGTTAAGTCCTTATCCTACTAAGGGAATTGACGGTCGACCACTCCTCTCCAACCGACCACGAGATGAGCTCGACCACGTAGGCATGTTAAGGTACAGACACAACCTCCAAATATTAACGCCAACATGTTACTGTTCATTTGTCAAGCAGAACCTTAGCCCGACAGAGACACCTCAATCAAGCTCTGCTGTCGAAGTACCCAACAGGTATAACACCCAGCTCGTGATGGGCACAGTTCACGCTGCAAGCTTAAGATTCCGACCACGATTTTGAGCTTGTTCATCGGATCCCTACTCCATTTCCTCGACACATTCGACATGTGTCGATCATAACCAAGGTCGAGCACAAATCACCAACCTTAGAAATACCAACTTTCATACATTAAGCAAGTCAAACACAACGATAAGAAATTATTTATAAATAAATAGGCATAAAGGAAAATGAAGGGATTCATAAATGCCGGCCACGAACGTCGATTTTGTTTAAATAAATACAAAATTAGGCACGAAGGAAAAGAATCTAAAGTAAAACAAGAACGGGCATGTAAACCCTAAAACAAATTAAAACTCATCCTCCCCGTTGCTATCTTCGGGAGGATAAAAGATTTTCCATCAATTACTTGGTTAAATGGCCCCTCGCCTTCGACCGCAATCTCGACCCCCGGGTTCAAAATTTTTAGTTGCTCCACGGCCGTGTTCAAACCATAGCCGAGTGTGTCCACGACGTCTTGCTCGAGCACCTGAATGCATGCAATTTGCTATACTCTGGACATTATGGCCTTCTCCGCGTCAGTCTCTTCCTCGACCGGGGCCGCGATCCCTTCCAGCTCTTTTGTTCGAGCAACCAGGCGCTCGTTCTCTTTAGTCACATCATCCAATTGGGGTCGTAGCTCATTAAAATCCTTGAGAAGTCGAACTTGGGCCTCAAACTTTGACTCGTGGTTGAGGATGTCGCACTTTAATTTATCATTTTTGGCCTTAGATTTTGAATCTTAGCATAGACTGTGTCGACGGAGGCCTGAGAGCTCGTGGCCTCATCATTTAACGTCAAGTCCATCTCGAGCACCCTCATCACAGTGGCCACATCCTCCGCCAAGTTTTTTCGACAGACCTTCTTATCCTCAGACATAATCGCCTCCTTCTCCTCCTCTTGAACACCCAAAGAGCTCTCCCGGCTAAAGAGATCACGGTTTAGATAACAGGGAGGCAGCACAAAGACCTCCCCGAGCCTCTTATCACCTTTGGGCATGACGCACTCAACATCCTCCATGCATTTCCTCTTTACTGCGGGCTCACTGGGGTGAACCTGGGCGGGCCTGCTGGGGGGAACCTAGGTCTTTGAGGAAGTCAGGGAACCACTTGAATGGGCAGTATATTTGTCTTGCTCCTGGAATTGGGTGACCCTGTTCTTTGGCCCCGAGGTAGAAGCATTCTTGGGCCTCAGCTTTAAGAGAAGCTCAGAAAGGGACATCATCCGACCTGTAATCAAAAGGAAACTGTCAGTCACGAGATAAAACAAAGACAAATATCGTGAGCATGTCCCCACATGAAAGACATGCATGAAAATAAGGTCGCGACTGTATCCCCTACCTAAAAGCCTCATGGCTTCCTCGTCTGAAGAACATTCGAGCAAAGCCTTTGTATTAATAAACCTTTTAACGAGGAGATACTCCTCGTCATTGTCGAAGAGGAGGTTGTTGTTCACATCTACACACCTCGCTGGGAAGAAAATTTTCACATAGGACTCCAACTTCTCATAGGAGAGTTGGTTCTGCGCGTCTAAATCCTCAAGTTTTACTGCATAATATTCGGGCCTTTGCTCGAAATGTTTCCATTGCCATTCATGTGGGAATCTTGCCATCAGCCAGACTACTGTCCAACCGTCTTATATCTCTTCCACTCGGTTGTACAAGGAATCTATGGCCGCGTCCGTTAGAGGCTTCACGATGAAGTACCTCTCTTTGAAATGGCGGATGTAATACCCTAAATTTGTCCTACCCTTTAACAAGGATCATCTGGCTTATGCATCATCATATAAATACCTTCCATTAGGTCATTTAAGATTGCATACATTCACTTACAACATAATTTGGCATGGGATCAAGGATATTAAATAATTAGGGTTTATTTGTGCATTTAGGCTCTCATCTTCATTCAAGCTTGAATAAACTAGTTTCTTCAACAATCAGAGTTCGAAGCTAGAGTTTGGCGTTCATGGTTATGGTGGATTTCTTTTTCATCAACTACAATGTTATCTCTCTCAAGTTTCAACAGGGTCAAGTGTGTAAGGATTATTACTTGTATGTGCTCAGGGTTTCATCAATGCTTTGAACCATGGTTTTGATTCAGTGATATATCATTGTGCCATGAAAAGAGGTCATCTTCTAAGATCTTATCCATCACAAGTTAGGATTTTCAATTGAGTTTCCTTTATAAAAGGAGGTTCAATTGTTAATTGAACTTCAAGGCACTTAGTTATGGTTCTCATGCAAGGAGATATTAAATTGAACTCTATCCATAAATTAGGGTGTGTGGAGATCCAGAAGCACGATAATTCATCTGGTTATTTGGCCTTCTTGAGAGTCAGAGAAGTGATCAAGACGTGCATTGAGATATTATTGAATGATGCAAAGTAATAGGGAGGATGTGGATTCATTCAGTCAAGCAGAGCTTTATATGGTTCAAAGGTGTTTCTTCAATGGGTCATGGCTTATGATGTGAGACATTGATAACAGGGAGCTCAATCGTCAAATTAAGGCTTTGTAAAAGTAAAACATGGCACAAAAGTTGACTTTTCAATAGGACTCAAGTTCTAAAAATTGAAGAGAAATAATGCTTTGAAAACTTGAGGATTTGCTATTGGGATCACAAGTTTCTAAGGCGACATACCCATTCAAATTGCCATTTATTCTCATGCCATGAACAAGTCATATTGATCCAAATACTTCTTCGTTCAAGTTAAACAAATTGCAACATTATTTTGGAAAGATGAAGGATACTACATTTCATATCCAAATTTCATTACAATAGTCACATTCATCATATTACAAATCCATACACATATCAAGAAAATTACAAATTATTTTGATCCTAATCCTAAACATTTATTCTAAGACTCATTTCTTTTCAAATCACCAGATCCTCATTCCCCTTTATATTGCACTATGGGATTCATTAAATCATGCTTTAAGCTCCATATTCAACCATCGCAGTAGGATACCAGTCCATAAACCAAACACCATCTTATCTGAAACACACCTATAGCATACAATAAATTCATTAAAAAACAAGTCAAAGCTGACTAAAACTGTGCCCTGCATACCATTCCAAAAATAGAAAAAAGCTCATGATCTTGAACTAACTTACTAACAAATTTCCAGTTGGCATAACTGTGTTCCAATAACCCTCATACCTTAACCAATCTCCAAAATTGGCTTCAATTTTCATGTCATGGAGTTCACAAAACAATTGCTTTAATTACCTTGATCCATGAAATGTCTTCAAACTTTCTCAACCGTGCTTTGCTACCAATGAACCTGTCCGTAATAGTCCTCATAAACTCAGGAAATTAGCACTAACAGTTGCATGATAAAAAAAAACCAAACTAGTCTAGAAAACCTAATTCAACTTCTAAAAAATAGTTAACCATCCTAACTAAAAAATAATCAACATAACCCGCATCCAAGCCAGAAACTTCAACTCAGGAAACAACAAAAAAAAAATCAGAAATAAGAATTAAATCAGGAAATTGTTTACAGCTTAACATAAAAACAATTAGCCCTCACCTCCAAAGCTAGTTCAGTCAGTTAGAAAAGCCAGCTCATCATAACAGAACTCCTCAACAGAAAACAAATTTCTATAACTAATAGTCCAACAAACCCAAATTGACTTGCTAGCTTTCAAACATAAGCCAAACATAATTTTCTAATTGTTTTCAACCAACTTTTAAACATAATTTTATAACTGAATTACACTCACTTTCCCAACATTGAGTTCCTAACAGTTTTTAGATTAACTCAATTCCAGCTTTAACCAAACTTTTTACTAACAGAAAATCGGATTTCCTGTAACTAACTATTTTCAGTTACATTCCTATAAACCTCCAAACCTTTTATTCTTTCTGACTAACTTCTTAACTGTCTAATTATTAACCTCTTAAGCAGCTTATAACTAACTCCAATTTCTAACAGAAATGGTAATAGAAAACCAACAACTAACAGCTTTTCATAACCACCTAAATAACCCTCAGAACTAACTCCTAACAATATAATAATAGAAAACAAAACTAACTTACAACAGAATTTCACTAATAACTGCCTAGCTAACTCTCTCTAACTTTCGAACTATTTAACAGAAAAAACCAGTAGGGATAACAGATTGAGGAGGGAGGGGTCTCACCAGAGGAAAACACGCAGAGGAACCACAAAAAAGGCACCCTTTCAATTATTCATCTCTCGCCTTGACTCACCTTCATCCTTTCCCTCTTCAACCTTCAACCATATTCTTGAGATTTCACGACCAAACTCTAAAAATATTCTCTCAACACTCTCTCTTTCATCTTTACACCATTGCAAGCTTAACAGATTTTCCCAAACTTCATCTGCGACAAACAGTATTCACGCATCATATTCATCATCAACAATCAACTCTCTCAATATTTGAATCTGCAACAACAATAACACGCAACAACAACTCAGGGATAACACGCTCAAAGAAAACTCAGAAAAAGAAGCAGAAGAAGGTAGGGGTAAAAAACGTAAAGATAAAATTGGTGAGTTATACCTGAGAGATTTAATTTCTTTCGATTATTTTGTCTTCCTCTTCAACACGATAACTGCCGCCAGCAAGATAGCCCTTTCCTTGAATTCTCTTAGCTTTCTTTATACCATGGAGTAGTTTAGGATCCTCTGAGCACTTCTCCTCTTCCAATAGCACGATTGCAAGCTTAGTTACCAGTTAATTCCACACTTTGGTTTTCTAGGGTTCGTGATGTAGAGGTTTTGATGAGAGTTTGATAAAAGTAGAAATCATATATGTAAGGAGAGGAAGTTTACGAGCAAGTTGATGGTGGTTTTGCGCATTTTTGACCTTCGTCACCATCGGAGGCAATTTTTGGTGCGGTGGAGTACTAATTGGAAATTGCAAGTGAGAAGGGAAAGGGAAGGAAGAGTGTCTGGGTGTTAAGTCCAAAGGCCACAATATTCCCGTACTTGTCACAAATTCCAAATCTATGCTGACAAGGTACATATTCCCCCAGTTCCTCGCAATGTCTTAACAGCTCCTTGGCCGTTCGCGATGTGGGGAATCTACATGATTGGAGAGATCAAGCCTACATCATCCAATGGAAACCGTTTCATCCTGGTGGCCATTGATTACTTTACCAAGTGGGTCGAAGCAGCTTCCTTCACCTCCGTTACAAAGAATATGGTTGCCCGCTTCATCAAGAAGAACCTCATATGCCGGTATGGTATCCCCAACAGGATCATCACTGACAACGGTAAAAATTTGAACAATACTATGATCACCGCTCTGTGCGAACAGTTCAAGATTCAACATCACAATTCATCTCCCTATCGGCCTAAGATGAACGGTGTTGTCGAAGCCGCGAACAAAAATATCAAGAAGATCATTCAAAAGATGACAGTCACCTACAAGGACTGGCATAAGATGTTACCGTTTGATCTGTACGGGTACCGTACCACGACACACACTTCAACTAGGGCAACACCCTTTTCTTTGGTATACGACATGTAGGCTGTTTTACCTATCGAGGTTCAGATTCCCTCCTTAAGGATCATGAAAGATGCTGGTTTGAGTGAAGATGATTGGATTCAGACCTGACTTGATTAACTTAACTTGATTGACGAGAAGCGACTTACTGCTGTTTGTCATGGTCAGGCGTATCAGAAACGTATGATCAAGGCCTTCAACAAGAAAGTCAAGAGACAAGTATATCAAGTCGGGGACCTTGTAATCAAGCGAATCATCTTGCCGCAAAGTGATCCCAGGGGAAAATGGACTCCTACATACGAAGGACCATTTGTGATCAAAAACATCTTTTCTGGTGGGGAAATGATTCTGACCACCATGGACGACGATGACCTGCCACACCCTGCGAACGCAGACATAGTCAAAAGATACTACGCATAAATGACCCGACAAGTTGAAAACCCGAAAGGGCGACTTGGGCAAAAATGGGCATCCTGGTGAATCGAAAACCCGAAAGGGCGGTTCAGGAAAAAATTAGGGATAAACTATAAAAAAATCTGTACACCCAGAAAATTGAAAACCCGAAAGGGCAACTTGGGCAAAAAAGGGTTTCCCGGTGGACTGAAAACCCGAAAGGGCGGTCCAGACAAAAGTTAGGGAATTAAAGCGTATGACTATGTCTCGTCGGATCACTTTAAGGACAATCTCTTCACAGACAAGCTCTGGGCTTCTGATCAACCTAATCATCGTCGAACAAGGCAACGAATGGACAAGATACTCAGAGTTGCGAAGGCTATAGCAGAATGCGATCCCCATGGAATTGTTACACATAGCCATCTTTCTTTGTATAAATGTTTCTCATTTTTTATGACAACATTCTCTTACTAGGATGTTTGTCTCCTTTGTACAAAATACTTACACAAAGTTAATACAAAGATATTTCAAAGTTCAGAAATTTGCTTGCCTTTTCTTTCTTTTTACACTTGTGTTTTATTTGAAAACGTCCAATGATTTATTAAAATGAGCATATGCATTTGAATATAATCACTGCTTACAAATAAAACAGAATAAGAGAGGATAATTACTGATAGGTTGAAAGTATAGGAAAATGTCTTTAAGCTCTTCCAGAGGAAATCCCCTGCAGTACATCATCCAGATCCTCAACAGGGTTGAAACCTTGAAATACATATCCCCAACGGAGTTAAGTTTCAAAATCCTCATCAGAGGTAAGTTTCTAAACTCCCAATCCCCAACTGAGCTAGAAAACTTTGAACTGCAAACCCTTAGCGAAGATAAAACTTTCTTTCCCAACGGAGTCCAGAGTTTCAAATCTTAAACCCCGGTGGAGTACCATCCAATTTCCTCCGTAAATCCCCCGTAGATTGGCATGCAACCCAAGCCCTTGAGAACTCTTCAACGGAATAAACATTCTCCCCACAGAGTTATTTCCCAGCAGATCGAAGATTCTCGGTCTCATTTCTCCAGTTGAAGCCTCTCAGGTTTCAATTCCCCAGTAGAGATCGTCAGAGTTTTCCTTATTCCCGAGGAAAGTCATGAAGGATTCTCACATCCCCACAGAAGTTGTAAAAGCTCTTGTTAATCCCCACAAGTCACCAAGGATTTTCAATCTTCAGCAGTAGTCCAAAGGATTTCTCAGTCTCAACAATCAAAGGTTTTGAATCTCCAACAACAGTCAAGGGTTTATTTTCCCCGGCAGCAGTCAAAGATTTCATTATCTCCAGCTATCAAGGATTTATTCTCCTCATCAAGACAACTAATCAGATTACATGCGCATCCATTACATTCATATATCATAAACATTGATAAAACACATTTTATTGCATCATACATTTCATGCAACATAACTTTGTGTTTTCAGCTAACATTTTACCCTTTTCAGGATAAGATTAAAAGCTATCTTTAACAAATATTCAAAGATCTCAGATACAGTATGGATACACCCCAGACACGACGATCATTCTACTACTCATTCAGACTTCAGCAATCAGATACAGACTAGATACGCTCCAGACACGGAAGCCATTCTATTTCTCATTCAGATTCAACTATCAACCTCAGGTTCAGATACACTCCAGACACAGAAGTCATTCTGTCACTTGTCCAGATCCCAGTTACAGTACGGATACACTCCAGACACGAAAGTCATTCTGCTACTCATACAGATCTCAACTTCAGATAAAGTCCAGATACGCTCCAGACACGGTTTCTATTCTGTCACTCATTCAAACCTATTCCCCAGCCCAGAGTTACTCCAGACACAGATGTCTTTTTGTCGCTTATTAAGATTTCAGATTTCGGATATAATACAGATACACTCCAGACACGACAGTCATTCTGATATTCATTCAAGAATCAAATACAGTTACAGCTTGGATACGCTCCAGACACGGACGCCATTCCTTTGCTCATACAAATCCAATCTCCAGATACAACTCAGATACGTTCCAGATACGGATACCACTCTGGTGTTCATTCTCCTGATTTTCAACAAACAGTCTTGGATGGCATCTTTAATCCCATCTCCAGCAAGATTCTACCATCTCTAAATGGCATCTTTAAGCCCATTCCCTCAGCTACATTTTGGCGAGTGCAAATTTACGGGCACTCTAGTGTCCAATCATCTTTTACCTTCGAGTCACGAAAGGCAAACTCGCCAATCTAACTCTTCAAGTTCAAGAAGATTGAACAGGGGCACCTGTTGTACCCCAAAATTTTCCCTCTCATTTTATCAAAATTTCCCCTCACCTGACTCTTTGAACTCCAGACAGGATTAGGGTTTTTGCTCTGCTCAAGATATCTCCTTGCACCGATGACCTAAATTAGGGTTTGAGTTTGTACATAGATTTTTGGACTTTCAATGCTCAAAGTGACTTTCATACTTCATGGTGAACTTACAATATTTCCCATACCAAGTTTCAAGCTTTGAATCGAATTTTTGTCCAGTCAATTGGAGAGTTGACCTAGAAATCAGCTGTATTGGGGAAACAATCAACTATGACCAATTTTTACAGTCAAACCTCACGATTTTTGAGCCACATCAACATTATATACTCATATGAACCATTTGATCAAGTTTGGACCACAACTCCTCAAGAAATTTGATCAGATCATCAAAAGGGCAAAATGGTCATTTCTAGGGTTTTGACTGCACAAGGGCAATTTATGACTTTTGACCTAGCCAATGGAAAATTGGGCTCAAGCATGGATTCAAGGAATCAATGGAATCATCTTGACCTATTCACAAGGTTCAAAAGATCTCAATTGCATTGGATTGACAGATGAATTTTTCAATCAACTGATCAAAATTTGATTGTACACTGAAAAGTCAAACTTTGACTTTTTGGTCAAAGTCAAGTGCCAAGGGTCATTTTTCATCAAGATATGTCAAAACATGAAACTTATTCATCAAGAAACCCAATTTTGCAAATTAGGGTTTAAAGTTGAAAAATTTCATAACTTAGAATTTTTCTAAGTTATGAAATTTTCTTAATTTTTCCTAACGTTTCCCAACATTTTCACCATGATGCAATTGGATTCAAACAAAACTTCAAACATTAAAGTTGTGGTACTCCATAAAGTCCACAACTTTGATTCACAAAGTTTTCTCAAAAGAAACTTGGATCTCAAGTTATGATTCTTGGAACAAGGGTCCATGAAACTTTTAACGTAGTGAAATTTTGCCCTAGTTTAGGCAGGATTTTGACCTATCTTCATGGCCATTTTTCACATAGTTCCACTTGGAATCTCAAATTTCATTTCAAAGATGGATTGTATAGAATGTTGCAAGTTTTCCAAAATGTCCAAGAAATCTCCAAACTCATTTGTGGTTAGGGAGAATCGAAGGCTTGAAGTTGGAAAAAACTCACTTTTTATCCATGGCATGTTCATAGTGATACAAGTTGAAAATTCAAACCAGCTTGCTTTGCACTAGATTACAGGTCTCAAAACCATTCCACACTCAATAATTAAATGCAAATCCATTGGTATAAGGTTCTGTTTTGGTCATAAGAACATTGCACACAAGATTAATCCCTAAATAGAAAAAGCATTATTGCCATTTTTGCTTAAATTTTGCTTTATGTCAAAACAGCATCCTAGAGCATTGAGCCATATCTTATGCAGCAAATCAAATCCACCAACTTGAGGGGCCAAGAGCATAGTATGCAAGCTGATGGATAGCCTGTACAGGCCTGCTTTGCATCACTTGTCCACTTTTGCTTCATATACAAGAAATTTGTCCAATATCACATAACTTGAACATCTGTGAAAACAAACCTTGGCAAACATTTGGAACATTTTTCTCACATCCCTTTGAGCCAGAAACACGACCCTTTGAGCCTTCAAATCTCCCATAGCAAAAAATCATCTTCATTTGGTAAAACAGGGCACTCCCAACAGTTTGATTGCCACAACTCAAATCCCTCGTGCGTTTTGTCTCAAACTAGTTCAAACACATTCCACACAACATATCCAAGCTATCCCAACCCTTAAACACTAACTGTAACTCCATTTACAAGGTTTGCCATTTTTGATTTCAGCTTGTGCAGGTTGAGTTCTGTAGGTTTGTTCAAGAACATTCAAGGAAAGCTAGGCATTAGAGAAGGTCAAGCGAAGTTCAAGCAAGCTCCGAAACAACTCAGGCCTCATTGAAAAGCTCCACATTGTCAGACACGATCTCAACTGAAACAGGTTTTTGTCAACTTCCTATCTCTCTATTTAGGAACAATTAGGCTTAGGTTTGTGAATAAGAAATGTAGTATTCATAGCCATGAAGCTGTACATATGCTCAACTTTCATTTTAGTTAAGCATGCTAAGAGAATTTGGTCCATGAACATCCTGGAAAAAATAGGTTAAGATTTAGGGCAAGAGAAATTCTCTCTGGTCTTTGAGAGTTAGGACAAGTTTTTTATACGGTTGAATTCGTCTTGGAAAGCTCTACAACTTTGATGTTATGTGTTTTTGCATTATAGCTCGTATGCAGGTTGTTCATGTTTGGTACAGGGCGCGCGAAATTTTGAAGAGAGGTTGAAGATGAAGTCTGGCTTGGGCTGGGCTTTGGTTCTTTTGTTTCTAACACCCCCCTTTTGCTGAATGCACCCCTTGGCCCAATTTCATTATACTTTTATATTTTTTATTTTATTTTCATTTTCTGATTTTATTTTATATTTTCCCAAACATAAAAATACCCCAAAATATTTTCATAAATTTTCATATTTATTTTTAATATTTTATTATTTTTTAGACATGAAAATAATAATTTAATAGCATATACTTTTATTTATTGAAAACTTGAAAATAAATATATAATAACCATTATACTTTTATTTTTATTCTTTATTTTATTTACACTAAAAAAATATATTGTTCTAAATATATTTTTGTCTTGTATATATTTTATTTTATTTTTATTTGTAAATATTAAATATAATTAATATATATATATACATACTATTATAAATACTTGAGAATAAAAACATAAAAATATTATACTTTTATTTTTATTATTATTTATACTTAAAAAGTACTTTTTTCTAAAGATATTTTATTTTTGTATATACATTATTTTATTTTATTATATATAAATGGTATATTTAATATATTTGTATTCTTAAAAGTAAATTTAGGGTTTACCCTTAATAAAAAAAATAATAATTCTTTTTTATTATCCCTTTCTTTTTACATTAAATATTTGTACATACATAAAAATAAACATAAACATTTTTGCATATTCATATTATTTTGTATATTTATTTAATTTGTTTATTTAAATATTATTCATTTATTATTTATGTCATTGATTCAATTTGGATGTAATAGTAAAATTAGGGTTTTAATTTCTTGCCAAATAATCCCCTATTCAAAAATTGTATCCCCATCCCCATAATCATGTTGTAATAGTGGTAGATTTATTTTACGCATTTATTGCTTTCAAATATGTCATGATAGAGATTAGGGTTTGTATGCAATATCCAAAATCAAAACAAATAGCTAGACCTAATGCAAGAAATAAAAGCATGTAAATTGACAACACAATGCACACATGCACCCCTAGGGTTTCATCCACTTGCTGCCTTTAAAATGGCCATGGTATGCATGTTGAGTATCTTGGCTAAACAAAAACAAAACAAAAAATCATAGTCCCTCGATGACGCTATCTTGGTTGCCTATACAAAATAATCTAGTCCCTCAAAAAAACTTGCTAAAGATACTTAGCACTATTGCTATCATGGTCAATACGATGACCCGCGCTTGTCCCGTTTAACATCCAAACACAAGGTTGTTTACCAAATGCAATGGTAAAACAATAATGAAAAAGGGTTAAAAATGTGTAGGAAAGATCTTTGAGTAGATAGGGTAGACAACTCTTAGTTACTTGAACAAAACTTGCAAACATCCTTGCTAATTTCAAAAACAACACAATTTCAAAACATTTCCCAAAACAAACTTTCAAACTTTCAAACATTGAAACATCTTTTCAAAAGACAATACACCTTTGTATACATTCAAACAAGAATCATTACAAAGGTTTCCTAGACAAGTCCTCTTTTCAAAACATTTTCAAAACCACACACACAAAGCATCATTTCAAACAATTGAAAAGCAAAAGCAAGTGATCTAAACAAGTAACTAAGAGCCCATGGATAACCATGGATGAAAAGGGTGCTTGCACCTTCCCTTTTCATAATCTACCCCTCGAACCCAAGAAAACATCTCAAAGGTCTTTCCTGTGCTTTTTGACCTTTCCTTTGGATAAAATAAAAAGTTGGTGGCGACTCTTGCTAAACCGAAACATTTGCGAACACAAACGCAAAACCTCAAGTCAGTTCTCCCACCGCATCACAGAACTGGCGACTCTGCTGGGGACATTTCTAAAAGTGGAATAGCCTTAGGGTTTAGATCACCTTTGCATGCTTACCTTGATTGCTTTGATTGCTTTACACTTGGTTCTATTGTTTGGGTTTGAAATCCTCTACCCGGATTTGGGGAAACATTCATAGGTAAATAGCAATACGTTGTGGAAACTGTGCGGGGTATACCGACATGGTTGAAGTAATAGCTATATTAGTGCGACATATTTGTGGGTACCGGTAGCCTTTGAGTCAATCAAAGAGAATACGGGGCCGCTGAGTGATGTCATGAAGCACTAATGAACTCTTAGAACCTTTACTTGACCATCTTGGCCTTATTAGGGGTAGTGAGATGACCGGCTTTGGTGCAGTCCGAAGTTGGTAGATACTCGATACTACACTCATTGAGGGTTACTTTCTTGGAATATTTCAGTCGCCAGTTAAGTGGCTAAACTGAAACAATGAACACAGAAAATAATCCAGTGATATTGAGCTCCTTAGAACCCGGTTACTATTTATAGGACATGTTGAGCCAACTAACTTCAAGAGGGTACTTACCTATGAAACCCCATGCAAGCCTGAAACTAGGAACTTGTGTGACTTGTTTGTACATATACTTGTGCATACATCATGAACATCATAAAGCATCATATGCATCCACTAACTATTTCAAGGGTTTGGATCTTCATATTTGTTCTTGTTTTGTAGGTTATGGAATCTCTTTGCAGAAAAACAATTCAGGTCAACCTTGTGAGAATCCCTCCTAAACTCAAGGAGCTTACTTCCAATATTCCAGAGAATTCTCTCTTCAGTGAAAGACATGGTAGACTTCTCAACTTGGTCAACTCCAACATTGAAGAAGACATGGTGAAAGTTCTCTTCCAGTTCTTTGACCCCCTACACCATTTCTTTACATTTCCTGATTACCAACTAGTGCCTACTTTGGAGGAATTTTCTCAACTCCTGAGGATTCCTATTCTCCATCAACTACCCTACAACGGTACGGAAAGAGAACCAAAGCCTGAAGATGTTGCTCAAGCCTTGCACTTGCAACCATCTGAAATCAAAGGTCATTGGGAAACCATAAGTGGTGTCAAGGGTTTCTTGGCAAAGTTTCTGTTTGAGAAGGCACAAGACTGTTGGAATTCTCTAGATCTGCAAGCTTTTGAGGAGATTGTAGCACTTCTCATCTATGGGTTGGTTTTGTTCCCAAACCCTGATCAGCTTATAGATGTGAGTGCTGTCAAGATTTTCATATCTCGGAATCCTGTGCCTACATTGCTTGGGGACATCCTACACTAATTTCACACACGAACAATGAGGAAAAGAGGTGTTCTCATGTGCTGTACTCCTCTTCTAGCAAGGTCGTTTATTTCTCACCTTCCCTAATCAGTCTTGAAGAATTAACAAGGCTTGAGGTGGTCACAACGATTGATGATCCTTACACATTCTGATGTTCATTGGTGTTCTCGGTCCAGAGAAAATGTCATCATCATTGATCGTTGTGGGGAATTCCCTAATGTCCCACTACTTGGCATTAGGGGAGGCATTACCTACAACCCCTGTTTAGCTCTGAGGCAATTTGGGTATGCCCGAAGGGATGGCCCTCATGATATGCTGATTCCTGACTTGGTTTTTGACTTCGACAACGATGCTCAAGGACTTCGACAAAGGTTTATCTGAGCTTGGAGGATGCCCAACAAAGTGGACAGTAAGACACTGGGACACAAGAATTCCATCCCTCTTGAGCCTTATCTCAAGTGGGTACGAACCCGCGCCCAGAGTCTCATGATGCCTTATCCCCACATTCTGCCTATGATTAAAGAGCCTGTTATAGAAGGAGAGGTTCCATACACCCTCCTACATCCAGACATGCCAACGTCATTGGAACACTTGCGAAATATTTGGATACAGCTCAAGGAAGAACGGAATACTTTTGAAGCCAGCTTCTACGCCAGCAAGAAGAAGGTCTTGGAACTTACTCGTCGACTCCATGAAGAGCATAATCTCAACACTTACAACGCACCAAAGAGGATGCGCAACGTCTTTTTACATTAAGAATTTTGTAATATTTTGCCCATGGGGCATTTATGTACTAACAAATTTCTTCTTATTAATATGACGTGTGTTCTTTTTGTTTGCAACAAATTTGAATTTCTGAATCCTTGAATGCATTACATGAATACACATCATTCATCATATGCATAAACAGGTCTTCACACCAGGTTTCCTTATCTTTCTGCTGTTTATTTCAGCAAGATGGATATAGAGCAGACGGTCAAAGATCTGCAAGCACAGAATTCGCAATTCCAGCAACTCCTCATGACCTTAGCAAAGGGTCAAGAGGACCTTAAAACACTGTTAGAGAAACAGAAGGAAAAGGAAAAGAAGAAAAAGAAAAGGATTGGTGTGGCCACTATGGGAAGAAGATTTGAGAACCAAGCTAGGAGAGTTCTGGATTTCCCATCGACGTCTGATGAAGGGGTTGGTAAAGGTAAAGGAACTGCAGTACCTTCTGAGTCTGAAGCTGAAGAGGAAGAAGAAGAAGAGGAGGAAGATTACTCCGAACAGTAGTACCCTCCGGCGGACGATAAGTATAAAAATATGGAAGATCGGCTGGCAGCCATGGAGGTACAAAGGGTACCTGGGCTGGATTTCGAAGAGCTAGGGTTGGTTGCTGGGATCGTTATTCCTCCCAAGTTCAAGGTGCCTACATTTTCTAAATACGACGGTTTGTCCTGTCCAAAGATGCATCTGCGGTCCTACGTCAGAAAGATCCAACCTCACTCTTCTGATAAGGATCCGTGGGTCCACTTTTTTCAAGATAGCTTGTCGGGTACGCAATTGGACTGGTTCTATCAACTTGAGAGATCTGATGTACATAACTGGGAGGATTTAGCTGCTGCTTTCTATCGACAATACCAATATAACGCGGATTTAACGCCTACTCGTATTCAACTACAGAGTATGGGTATGGTCTCTAATGAAGGCTTTAAGGAATATGCCCAGAAGTGGAGGGATTTGGCTGGAAGGGTGCAGCCACCATTGTCGGATAGAGAACTGGTTGATATGTTTTTGGGGACCCTGTCAGGTCCATTCTTCAATCACTTGATCGGGAGCTCATCTGCAGGGTTCACCGAATTAATTTTGACAGGTGAAAGGGTCGAAGTTGGCATTAAGAGTGGTAAAATTCAGAAGGATACCTCTGCTTCCATTGCTATCAAGAAGACTTTCCCAGCCAAGAAGGAAGTTTCTGCTGTTTATACTCAGAAAAATCAAGGAAGAATGGAGCGCCGACCAACGGTGGGGGCTGTGATGATCCAAAACTCCTCAGTCGATCAACCTCGAAGCAGTCAGCCTAGAGCTAACCAAAAAAGGGTAGAAAGGCCACAACGGCAGTTCACCCGGATCAATATGACACCTGCTCAGATCCTCCCTCATTTGTTAAAGTTAAACCTTACCAACTTGAAAGAAGCACCGAAAAACCCAAATACCTCTTCTCCCTATTATCATTCCAATGCAAAATGTGCATATCATTCGGACAGTGTGGGGCACGACACCAACAACTGTTGGGCCCTTAAAAACAAGATCCAACATTTAATAGATGCCAAGGAGGTGGAATTTGATGCCCCTGAAAAACCTAATGTGATATCCGCTCCTATGCCAAAACATGGTCATAATGTTCATGCTATTGTGGAAGATCTTCATGTTATTGCTGTTGATGACTTAATGACTCCGTTGCCAATGATCAAGATGAATCTGTTGAAAGCTGGGATTTTTCCAGGCTGTGAAAAAGATTGTTACCTTTGTTCGACCTTGCAATCCGACTGTCCGCTGTTGAAGTCAGGCATCCAACGCCTGATGGATACTCAAGAGATCCTCTTTCAGAAAACTCTTGTTGCTACTGTTATTCCTGTTACTCCTATTACTCCAATCAATGATGTTGCTATAATCACCATTTCTGACTATCTTTCTAAGACCTGCAAAAGGCCTGTTAAGATTACACCCGATCCAAAGTTTGTACCGCTGAAGATTACCATGCTGGGGCCTATTCCATATAAGTCCAATAAGACAATACCGTGGAATTATGGAGGAGAGATCTTCTATCACGGTGTGAAACAGATCGAAACAGTTGAAGAAAATTCCGATTAAGAGACTCCTGATGTGGGGAATATTGCAGGGACAAGTAAGATCACTCGTAGCGGAAGAATCTTCTCTCCGAAGATTTCTCCTCCACGGGCAGTCTTCGGACCCTCCAGTGCTCTTGTGCTTGTCAAGATATTTGTGCAAAGTCCAATTATTGAAGAATTTGTTACTACCAAAGCTGTACCCTCTGCTGTTACTGCTGATAAAGGTAAGGGGATCCAAGAAGCGCCCGTCAGGACGAGGGCTCAGACTTTGGTTATCCCCAAGACTACCCAAAAGGAGATGGAGGAGATTTTAAAGATAATCAAGAAGAGCTACTATGATGTCGTAGAGCAATTGGGGCAAACCCCTTCAAAAATCTCTATGCTGGCTCTATTGCTCTGCTCCGAGGCTCATGCCAAAGCCTTGATCAAATTTCTGAAGACGGCACACGTGCCTCAAGAAACTTCTGCGGATCAGTTTCAAGAGTGTGTAGCCAGCCTTACAGCCAACAATGGTCTTGGCTTCTCTGATGCCGATTTGACATTTAAGGGAAGAAAGCATAATGGTGCGCTGCATGTCTCGGTAGAGTACAGAGGGACCACACTTGCTCATGTTCTGGTTGATATCGGTTCATCTTTAAATGTTCTACCAAAGAAAGCATTGGACAGATTGGACTGTGAAGGTTTGACCCTAAAGCCCAGTAATATCATTGTTAGAGCCTTCGACGGTTCTAAGCGGATGGTTCACGGAGAAGTGGACATCCCAATTAAGGTGGGAACAGAAATTTTCAACTCTACATTTTATGTGATGGACATCCGTCCTTCATATTCATGCTTGTTGGGAAGGCCATGGATCCACAACGCTGGGGAAATCACTTATTCTCTACACCAAATGCTAAAATATCCAGTCCAGGGTAAAATCATAATAGTTCATGGTGAGGAGGAGTATATGATAAGCCACCTTAACTCTTTCCGCTACGTGGAGCTAGATGGTGAATTCATAGAAACACCTTTCCAACACTTTGAAGAGGTTTTTCCTGAAGTTGCGGTAGCTAAGACAATGACTGATGGGCCCATCATTACCAAGCCTGTGTCCCAGATGTCATCCCTTAAAGATGCGGAGGCTGTAATCAAGGAAGGAGGAAGTACAGTGTGGGGTCAACTACCTGATTTTCCTTACAAGACAGATAAGTACGGATTGGGTTTCACTACTGCTAGCCAGAAAGCTGTGCGTCGCTCTCGGGCTGGGGGACCTCCATTGAAAATCACTCATCATGGAGTTCATGCTTTAGAGGATGATGAAGGAGAAAGCAATTTTGAAGACTGGATCTTTCCAACCATTGAAGGAGGACTGAACAACTGGGAGGCGAAAGACTTCGTCCCTATTACTTTCATCAATCAGTAATTTACCTTTTGAACATTTCCTATTTGGTATGTGATAACTTTTAAACAATTCGTATACTCTTTTTGCCTTATGCCTTACCCGGGGCATATAGGTCCATTTGTAAGGGTTTTGATTCTTCATTTTCATATGCCATTTTTAATGAATCGTGGACGTTTTCATCTATAAACTTTTGTGTTCATTTTCTTTCTTTTTACATTTTATTTTGTTTAAAGGTGGCTATCCCTTACACACACCCACACTCACAAAATTCAGGTACCCATCCACTCCGGATTCCATGGGTAACAATTCTGCTATGGCCTTCAGTGACTCTGAAGATCTGGTCAATCATGCCGAATACGAAGGTGATGAAGACTGTGAATTTCCTGGAGAGTTGGCTAGACTTTTGCAACAATAAGAAAGGGCTATTCTGCCCCATGAAGAGTTGTTAGAGACTATCAATTTGGGTACTGCCGAAGACAGAAAAGAGGTTAAAGTGGGTGCCAACCTGGAGCCAAGTGTCAAAGAGCGCTTAGTTCAGCAATTGAATGAATATGTTGAGATCTTCGCCTGGTCCTATGAAGACATGCCGGGATTGGATACAGATATCGTGGTTCACCGTCTCCCTACAAGAGAAGACTGTCCACCAATCAAGCAGAAAGTCCGCCGAATGAGGCACGATATGTCTGAGAAGATCAAAGTTGAAGTGATGAAACAGTTCAATGCTGGCTTTCTTGCTGTTACTTCCTATCCACAATGGGTTGCTAACATTGTTCCCGTGCCTAAGAAGGACGGCAAAGTCAGAATGTGCGTGGATTACAGAGACTTAAACAGGGCTAGCCCTAAAGATGACTTTCCACTACCGCACATTGACATCTTGGTCGACAATACAGCTCAACATAAGGTATTCTCTTTCATGGATGGATTTTCAGGGTACAACCAGATCAAAATGGCCCCTGAAGACATGGAGAAGACTACTTTTGTTACGCAGTGGGGCACGTTCTGCTATAAAGTGATGCCATTCGGACTGAAGAATGTCGGGGCAACCTATCAGCGCACCATGGTAACTTTGTTTCATGACATGATACATCATGAGATTGAAGTCTACGTAGACGATATGATAGCCCGCTCACAGACAGAATAAGATCACCTCGACCATCTGCAAAAGCTGTTTGTCAGATTGAAAGAGTACAAGCTCAGACTGAACCCTAACAAGTGCACTTTCGGAGTCAGATCCGGTAAACTCTTGGGATTCATCGTTAGTAACAAAGGCATCGAGGTTGATCCTGCCAAAGTCAAAGCTATATAAGAAATGCCTGCCCCTCGCACTGAGAAGGAGGTCAGAGGTTTCTTAGGACGCCTAAACTACATTGCAAGGTTCATATCTCACCTAACATCTACCTGTGAGCCAATCTTCAAGCTGTTGAAGAAAGATCAGGTGGTTGAATGGAATAATGATTGTCAAGTTGCTTTCGTTAGAATCAAGGAGTATTTGTTGGAACCTCCTATCTTGATGCCACCCGTCGAAGGAAGGCCGTTAATCATGTATCTGACTGTTTTGGATAATTCAATGGGGTGCGTACTGGGCCAACATGACGAGTCTGGCCGAAAAGAGCATGCCATTTATTACCTTAGCAAAAAGTTTACCGAGTGTGAGACTCGCTACTCACTGCTCGAGAAAACTTGCTGCGCTTTGGTATGGGCTGCTCGCCAGCTGAGGCAGTATATGTTGACACATACCACTTTGCTAATTTCCAAAATGGATCCGATCAAGTACATCTTTGAGAAGCCTGCTTTATCCGGAAGAATCACTAGATGGCAGACGATCCTGACTAAGTATGATATCCAGTACACAACCCAAAAAGCTATAAAGGGGAGTGTACTAGCTGACCATCTAGCTCATCAAGCCGTCGAATATTACCAATCTATGAGGTTCGACTTCCCTGACGAGGATATTATGACATTGGACAACATTAAAGGTAACAGACCGTATGACGGACCTGAACAAGGATCCCGATGGACCCTGTACTTTGATGGTGCTTCAAATGCACTTGGAAACGGTATCAGCGCGGTACTTATTTCTCCAGAAGGTTGCCATACACCTTTCACTTCCAGACTCTGTTTCAGCTGCACCAACAACATGGCCGAATATGAAGCTTGTATCTTTGGTCTCAAGGCTGCTATTGACTTGGGAATCAAATCTTTGATCGTATTTGGGGACTCAGCTTTGGTTATCAGTCAAATCAAAGGAGAGTGGGATACTAAACACCCTAACCTCATCCCTTACAAAGAACATGTCCTGACATTGTTACCACATTTCGAGCAGATTACCTTCGAGCACTTCCCGCGAGAAGAGAATCAGTTGGCAGATGCGCTAGCTACAATGTCATCCATGTTTAAACTTAACTGGGATAATGAGGCACCTCAAATCACCATTGAGCGAATGGACGAACCTGCACATTGTCACGAGATTAATACCGAATAAGTGGTGGACTGACCTTGGTTTCATGACGTCAAAAGGTATCTCAAAGCACAAGAATACCCTGAAGGAGCTTCAGTCAACGACATAAAGTTCTTAAGGAGGTTCGCGACCAAGTTCTTTCTGAGCAATGGTATCCTATACAAGCGCAATCTTGATTGTGTCCTACTCCGTTGTGTGGATAAGATTGAAGCTGAGCAGATTATGGCTGAACTACATAATGGCACCTTTGGCACCCACTCAAGAGGTCATACGATGGCTAAGAAGATTCTACGGGCGGGCTACTACTGGTGTACCATGGAAGATGATTGTCATCAACATTCCCGTACTTGTCACAAATGCCAAATCTATGCTGACAAGGTACATATTCCCCCAGTTCCTCTAAATGTCTTAACAACTCCTTGGTCATTCGCGATGTGGGGAATCGACATGATTGGAGAGATCAAGCCTACAACATCCAATGGACACCGTTTCATCCTGGTGGCCATTGATTACTTTACCAAGTGGGTCGAAGCAACTTCCTTTGCCTCCGTTACAAAGAATGTGGTTGCCCGCTTCATCAAGAAGAACCTCATATGCCGGTATGGTATCCCCGACAGAATCATCACTGACAACAGTACAAATTTGAACAATACTATGATCACCGCTCTGTGTGAGCAGTTCAAGATTCAACATCACAATTCATCTCCCTATCGGCCTAAGATGAACGGTGCTGTCGAAGCCGCGAACAAAAATATCAAGAAGATCATTCAAAAGATGACAGTCACCTACAAGGACTGGCATGAGATGTTACCGTTTGCTCTGCACGGGTACCGTACCATGGCACGCACTTCAACTGGGGCAACACCCTTTTCTTTGCGATACGGCATGGAGGCTGTTTTACCTATCGAGGTTCAGATTCCCTCCTTAAGGATCATGAAAGATGCTGGTTTGAGTGAAGATGATTGGATTCAGACCCGACTTGATCAACTTAACTTGATTGACGAGAAGCGACTTACTGCTGTTTGCCATGGTCAGGCGTATCAAAAACGTATGATCAAGGCCTTCAACAAGAAAGTCAAGAGACAAGTATATAAAGTCGGGGACCTTGTAATCAAGCGAATCATCTTGCCGCAAAGTGATCCCAGGGGCAAATGGACTCCTACTTACGAAGGACCATTTGTGATTAAAAACATCTTTTCTGGTGGGGCAATGATTCTGACCACCATGGACGGCGATGACCTGCCACACCCTGCGAACACAGACATAGTCAAAAGATACTATGCATAAACGACCCGACAAGTTGAAAACCCGAAAGGGCGACTTGGGCAAAAATGGGCATCCCGGTGAATCGAAAACCCGAAAGGGCGGTTCGGGCAAAAATTAGGGATAAACTAAAAAAAAAACTGTACACCCGGCAAATTGAAAACCCGAAAGGGCGACTTGGAAAATGTCTTTAAGCTCTTCCAGAGAAAATCCCCTGCAGTACATCATCCAGATCCTCAATAGGGTTGAAACCTTGAAATACATATCCCCAGCAGAGCTAGAAAACTTTGAACTGCAAACCCTTAGCGAAGATAAAACTTTCTTTCCCAACGGAGTCCAGAGTTTCAAATCTTAAACCCCGGTGGAGTACATCCAATTTCCTCCGTAAATCCCCAGTAAATTGGCATGCAACCCAAGCCCTTGATAACTCTTCAATGGAATAAACGTTCTCCCCACAGAGTTATTTCCCAGCAGATCGAAGATTCTCGGTCTCATTTCTCCAGTTGAAGCCTCCCAGGTTTCAATTCCCCAGTAGAGATCGTCAGAGTTTTCCTTATTCCCCAGGAAAGTCATGAAGGATTCTCACATCCCCACAAAAGTTGTCAAAGCTCTTGTTAATCCCCACAAGTCACCAAGGATTTTCAATCTTCAGCAGTAGTCCAAAGGATTTCTCAGTCTCAACAATTAAAGGTTTTGAATCTCCAGCAGCAGTCAAAGATTTCATTATCTCCAGCTATCAAGGATTTATTCTCCACAGCAAGACATCTAATCAGATTACATGCGCATCCATTACATTCATATATCATAAACATTGATAAAACACATTTTATTGCATCATACATTTCATGCAACATAACTTTGTGTTTTCAGCTAATATTTTACCCTTTTCAGGATAAGATTAAAAGCTATCTTTAACAAATATTCAAAGATCTCAGATACAGTACGGATACACCCCAGACACGACGGTCATTCTACTACTCATTCAGACTTCAACAATCAGATACAGACTAGATACGCTCCAGACACGGAAGCCATTCTATTTCTCATTCAGATTCAACTATCAACCTCAGGTTCAAATACACTCCAGACACGGATGTCATTCTGCCACTTGTCCAGATCCCAGTTACAGTACGAATACACTCCAGACACAGAAGTCATTCTGCTACTCATACAAATCTCAACTTCAGGTACAATCCAGATACGCTCCAGACACGGTTGCTATTCTGTCACTCATTCAAACCTATTCCCCAGCCCAGAGTTACTCCAGACACGGATGTCTTTCTGTCGCTTATTCAGATTTCAGATTTCGGATACAATACAGATACACTCTAGACACGGCAATCATTCTGATATTCATTCAAGAATCAAATACAGTTACAGCTTGGATACGCTTCATACACGGGCGCCATTCCTTTGCTCATACAAATCCAATCTCCAGATACAACTCAGATATGTTCCAGATACGGATACCACTCTGGTGTTCATTCTCCTGATTTTCAACAAATAGTCTTGGATGGCATCTTTAAGCCCATCTCCAGCAAGATTCTACCATCTCTAAATGGCATCTTTAATCCCATTCCCCCAGCTACATTTTGGCGAGTGCAAATTTACGGGCACTATAGTGTCCAATCATCTTTTACCTTCGAGTCACGAAAGGAAAACTCGCCAATCTAACTCTTCAGGTTCAAGAAGATTGAACAGGGGCAGCTGTTGTACCCCAAAATTTTCCCTCTCATTTTATCAAAATTTCCCCTCACCAGACTCTTTGAACTCCAGACAGGATTAGTGTTTTTGCTCTGCTCAAGACATCTCCTTGCACTGATGACCTAAATTAGGGTTTGAGTTTGTACAGATATTTTTGGACTTTCAATGCCCAAAGTTACTTTCATACTTCATGGTGAACTTACAAGATTTCCCATACCAAATTTCAAGCTTTGAATCAAATTTTTGCCCAGTCAATTGGGCAATTGACCTAGAAATCAGCTGTATTGGGGAAACAGTCAACTATGGCCAATTTACAGTCAAACCTCATGATTTTTGACCCACATCAACATTATAGACTCATATGAACCATTTGATAAAGTTTGGACCACAACTCCTCAAGAAATTTGATCAGATCATAAAAAGGGCAAAATGGTCATTTCTAGGGTTTTGACTGCACAAGGACAATTTCTGACTTTTGACCTAGCCAATGGCAAATTGGGCTCAAGAATGGATTTAAGGACTCAATGGCATCATCTTGACCTATTCACAAGGTTCAAAAGATCTCAATTGCATTGGATTGACAGATGAATTTTTCAGTCAACTGATCAAAATTTGACTGTACACTGAAAAGTCAAACTTTGACTTTTTGGTCAAAGTCAAGTGCCAAGGGTCATTTTTCATCAAGATATGTCAAAACATGAAACTTATTCATCAAGAAACCCAATTTTGCAAATTAGGGTTTAAAGTTGAAAATTTTCATAACTTAGAATTTTTCTAAGTTATGAAATTTTCTTAATTTTTCCTAAATTTGCCCAACATTTTCACCATGATGCAATTGGATTCAAACAAAACTTCAAACATGAAAGTTGTGGTACTCCATAAAGTCTACAACTTTTATTCACAAAGTTTTCTCAAAAGAAGCTTGGATCTCAAGTTATGATTCTTGGAACAAGGGTCCATGAAACTTTTAACTTAGTGAAATTTTGCCCTAGTTTAGGCAGGATTTTGACCTATCTTCATGGCAATTTTTCACATAGTTCCACTTGAAATCTCAAATTTCATTTCAAAGATGGATTGTAGAGCATGTTGCAAGCTTTCCAAAATGTCCAAGAACTCTCCGAAATCATTTGTGGTTAGGGAGAATCGAAGGCTTGAAGTTGGAAAAAACTCACTTTTTATCCATGGCATGTTCATAGTGATACAAGTTGCAAATTCAAATCAGCTTGCTTTGCACTAGATTACAGGTCTCAAAACCATTCCACACTCATTAATTAAATGCAAACCCATTGGTATAAGGTTTTGTTTTGGTAATAAGAACATTGCACACAAGATTAATCCCTAAATAGAAAAAGCAACATTGCCATTTTTGCTTAAATTTTGCTTTATGTCAAAACAACATCCTAGAGCATTGAGCCATATCTTATGCAGCAAATCAAATCCACCAACTTGAGGGGCCAAGAGCATAGTATGAAAGCTGATGGATAGCCTGTACAGGTCTGCTTTGCATCACTTGTCCACTTTTGCTTCATATACAAGAAATTTGTCCAATATCACATAACTTGAACATCTGTGAAAACAAACCTTGGCAAACATTTGGAACATTTTTCTCACATCCCTTTGAGCCAGAAACACGACCCTTTGAGCCTTCAAATCTCCCATAGCACAAAATCATCTTCATTTGGCAAAACAGGGCACTCCCTGCAGTTTGATTGCCACAACTCAAATCCCTCGTGCGTTTTGTCTCAAACTAGTTCAAACACATTCCACACAACATATCCAAGCTATCCCAACCCTTAAACACTAACTGTAACTCCATTTACAAGGTTTTCCATTTTAGATTTCAGCTTGTGCAGGTTGAGTTCTGTAGTTTTGTTCAAGAACATTCAAGGCAAGCTAGGCATTGGAGAAGGTCAAGGGAAGTTCAAGCAAGCTCCCAAACATCTCAGGCCTCATTGAAAGGCTCCACATTGTCAGACACGATCTCAACTGAAACAGGTTTTTGTCAACTTCCTATCTCTCTATTTAGGAACAATTAGGCTTAGGTTTGTGAATAAGAAATGTAGTATTCATAGCCATGAAGCTGTACATATGCTCAATTTTCATTTTAGTTAAGCATGCTAAGAGAATTTGGTCCATAAACATCCTGAAAAAAAATAGGTTAAGATTTAGGGCCAGAGAAACTCTCTCTGGTCTGTGAGAGTTAGGACAAGTTTTTTATATGGTTGAATTCGTCTTGGAAAGCTCTACAACTTTGATGTTATGTGTTTTTGCATTAGAGCTCGTATGCAGGTTGTTCATGTTTGGTACAGGGCGCGCGAAATTTTGAAGAGAGGTTGAAGATGAAGTCTGGCTTGGGCTGGGCTTTGGTTCTTTTATTTCTAACACCCCCCTTTTGCTGAATGCACCCTGTGATCGGTGGATCTGGAACTGACTGTTTAACGCTGGTTCGCGAAATGTCGCAGTAAGCAAGAGTCGCCACCGTCTTTTATTTTCTCCAAATGGAAAGGACAAAAGCACAGAAAAATTCCTTAAAGAGATTGCTCTCGGTTCGGGAGGTAGGTTATAGAAAGGGAAGGTGTTAGCACCCTTTCTATCCATGGTTATCCATGGGCTCTTAGATACTTGCTCATTGTGTTTTCAAAATTGTTTGTTTGCTTTTCAACTGTGGGTTTTTAAAAGGTTTCTTTGAAAATTTCAGTTCGACTCTTGTATCAGTCCTCAAGAGTGTTTGAAAAATTGCTTTCGAAAGCTTTTTGAAAATGTGTTGGTGTGAAAAGTATTTTTTTGATTTGTTTTGAAATTAGAGCAAGTATCTACGAGTTGTCTACCTACCCTAAGGAATTCGTCTGTGTAGATGTCCTTTAAAGTAGTGCCATCCCACCATTGAGAGGTAGGTAGCACCACCGTTGGAAGTATTCGGATCAATTCGAGGTTCGGGACATGGTGATCACCGGAGCAATAGGAAGACACCTTAGAAGCTACCCTCATGCCAGGTTCCCGGATCATGAGGACTTACTAAGACATCCTCTACTCGACGATCACCTTTCGAGGTAAGGCAACAGTGAGGCGTACCCTAGGGGTGGTGTGTGCGATTCGTGTGTCGTTTTCATTTGCATTTATCTTGTCATGTTATCGGTGTTCTACGCTTGTTTTTATTTTGTCCATACATTCTTTCATGCTTTGTTTAACAGTTAAAAGTTGCGAGGAAAAGTAAATCTAAGCTATTACAAATGGCGCGGGTCCACATCGCCAAAATTAACCAGGACCCGATTTGACAGAAAATAAATAAAAGCAAATAAAGAATTAAAAGTGCGAGAAATAAAATGTCCGAGTTTACAAGGCTTTGGGAGAATTACATTAATTATTCAAGCAAAATAAAGTAAATATGCGAATTAGAATAAAAATTAAGAACATGGGCGTTGGACCCTTCTTGCAAAAATTAAAATTAATGAGGAATTAAAATTAAAATTAAAAGAAAGCAAGAATTTGTTTTTTTTTTGGTGTTTTTTAGTGTTTTAAGATTTAATAGAAAAAGGAATTAATTAAAATTAAAATAAAATGCTAAACCTAATTCTAATTATTTTTAAGTTATTAAGAAAAATATTGAAGTTTTTAACCTAAATGAAACCCTAATTAATTTACAAGTTTATTCATGAAAATAAATATTTAGTTATTTAATTATTTATGAAAGAAAAAATAAAAAAATAAAAAGGATGAAAAATTATTAATTAACCTATTTCTACATTTTTTAGATTTTTTGTTAAAAGTATTAAAATTAACCTAATTAAAAAAAGCTAAATTTAATTACATGCAAATTTATTCATGAAAATATTAAGATAAAATATTTATTATATTTTTTGTCTTTTCTGTTTTTTCTGATGTTTTTGTACTTTGTAAAAAAAAATAATTAACTAATTTAAACAAGTAATAATTAAAATAAAAATAGAATTAAAAATAAAGAAAACAAAAATTATGCAAACCTTGGGGGGTGGTAGTCCCCAAATAGGAGGTGAGTCTCTAGCAATTCAGGCCCATTGAGCATGGCCTTGTTGGACTTTTGCTAGACACGTGCACATGCGTTGACTTGAGCTTAGGGTGTTCATCAATTCTGAGCCCTTGGATTGCTGAAGCTAAACGCGTGGCTGGCTTGATTAAGAGGAGTATGGTGCGTCTGCAGCCTTGAAACGCACGTGAACGTGAATTGGAAAATAATATGGAAAGTGTGAAGACCTGGGACTCGAACCCAGGTCATGTGTATTACCAACCTTTATGCATGTCAGCTGAGCCAATTGCGCGTTCTGATTAATACACCAACAACAAATATTATAAAGAAAACAATCAATGTTAGTGGATCCACGCGCGAAAATTCAAACCAGCGTATCACGTTTTGCCACGACTTCGTCTTCTTCGCGTGCCTGAAATACAAAAACAAAAGCAACGGTTTTCTGAATGTTCTTTTAGGCCGGTTTTGAGAAAATAGCGAATAGGTCTTAGAGGGTCAATAAATTAGGCGCGATGGGTGCTTCTTCTTCGTCTACATGTGCTGAGTCGAATGGTGGTGGTTTTGAGGGCTAATTTTTCTCCATTACAAAAGCCCTAATTCCAAGCTTCTTGAACCCTAAATATCAACAATGGCAGATTTGCGTACAACACATAAAAATGCAATTAATCATATTGGTTAGCTTCAGAACTTCATCAAGAATATGAATCAATGAATAATATGTCATGAAGATGCATAAATTTTAAAACACGATCACAAATTTTTCACAAGGTATTCCAGGTTCTGTATACCAATTCCTTGCGTTTGGATGGCTGTTCTTGATTGGAATGTGTTCAGGGGACCTTGAGGAAGCTATTGAAACAAGTTTCGTGCCTTGAATCCACCTAAAAAGTGTTTTTCAGATTTGAGTTTTTAGAGAAAAAATTCAAGTTTGATTTGTGTTCTTTTGCGCAGCTTAGTCTCTATTTGCATTAGGGTTGTGATCAGGCATATGTAGTGAGTCTATTAGGTCAAGAAAAACAGCACAAATCCAATGCATTCATGGCTTTTGAAAATTTGATTCTTAAGGATCTTTTTAAATCTTTTTCCATGTGTTCTTTGTTCTCAATCAAGCCAATCAACCCAAATCTTTCCATAATTGCATATGCACGAAATCTTGAGGCTAAAACATGTATAAAAAGATTGGTTAGGTTAAGTTAAATATTTTCCATGTATTTAATTGATTTAAATGAATTAATATAAATAAAAATTCAAATAAATAAATAAAAAATGAGAAAATACTTCCCTTTGGGCCAAGTGGTCGTGCACATGTCATGGATGATGAATTATGGAAGAAAAATGGGCCCATTAGCAATTTTAGGTTATTTGAATCAATGTTGACTTTTCAAAATATCCAAAAATTTCCAAACTTCCACAAGGCATAACTTGCTCAATTTTTAAGATTTTCTCATGTTCTTGGACATTTTGGAAAGGTCTTTGAGTCCTCTAACCAATGTCTTTGGTCCCATGTCATTTTGATTTACCAATCTCAAGTTATGGCATTTGACTTAAAGTCCCTTTTTGTTGACTTTTGAAAATGACCTATAATGTTGAAATTGATAACTTTTTGTGAGAGCATTTCTTGGACTTGAAGTATGAATATGAGTTGTAGGAAATGTCTTTCTCTTCAAAATGAGCTTTGGATGGAATTTTTCTGATAATCCATGTGACAGTTATGCCCTGGTCAATTTCAGTTGACTTTTTCAACTGTCCAAATAAGGAAACTTTTGCATCCTGATGATTTCTGAGCCAAATTTTGAGAATCATGATCAAGAATTGATCAAATGATGTTTGTGGCTTCAAAATGATATATTGACCAAAAATTTGAACTTTTGACTGTCAAATGACCATTTTGCCCCTACAGTTGACTGTAGTGCAATCTAGGGTTTTGACTGTGCAATTTTGAGCTGAATGTCTTGAAACTTGATATGAGGATGCTTGACCATGTTTGTAGGCATATGAGACTTGGTTGGACCTTTGAAAACTTCATTTCCTTGACCAGACTGAAAACCCTAATTTTGACTGTATAGGAGATCTTTGACTGTGCAACCCTTAGGGAGATTGAGACTTGATTTGGCAATTTCTTGAAGAATATGGGAGGGCAAATTTTGGGGTACAACAGTTGCCCCTGTTCAATCTTCTTAGACCTGAGGATGCAGATTGGCTGACGTGCCTTTCGTAATCCGAGGGTGGAAGATGATTGAACACTAGAGTGCCCAGAAATTTGCGCTCACATAGTAGCAGTGTGATGATGGAATGGGCTTATAGATGCCATTTGGGGATTGATGAATATGATGATGGGCTTATAGATGCCATCTGGATGTTGACCGCGTAAGAGATTCCTTAGCGAGAACCTGCATACCTGCAAAAGAAACATGAGTACCTGACACGTTGCAGGAGTTGATTTCAGATGCTTGATATAGATATGTCCTGACTGGTTACAGGAGCTGGATCTGGAGCTTCAAAAGATGATGAATGAACCAGGGATGGTTGCTACCTTAGCATGAATGGTAGGAGAACCTTGGGTGATTTTAACTTCAACAACACTCGTTGAGAAAAATCCTAGCGGGAGTTACCATCTTTGCAGTATCGGGAAGAGAGCCATAGGCAATTATAATCTGAAAGGGAATCACCTCACTCACCGTCGGAGAGGGAACTATAGGAAATTATAATCTGAAAGGACTTATCGCCTCACTCACCGTCGGAGAGGGAACTATCTGAAAAGGAATTGTCGCCTCACTCACCGTCGGAGAGGGAATCATAGGAGATTATCACCTCACTCACCGTCGGAGAGGGAACCATCTGAAAAGGAATTATCGCCTCACTCACCGTCGGAGAGGGAATCATAGGAGATTATCACCTCACTCACCGTCGAAGAGGGAACCATCTGAAAAGGATTTACCACCTCACGCACTGTCGGAGAGGGGACCATAGGAGATTATCACCTCACTCACTGTCGGAGAGGGAAACATCTGAAAAGGAATTACCACCTCACGCACTGTCGGAGAGGGGACCATAGGAGACTATCACCTCACTCATCGTCGGAGAGGGAAACATTTGAAAAGGAATTACCACCTCACGCACTGTCGGAGAGGGGACCATAGGAGATTATCACCTCACTCACCGTCGGAGAGGGAAACATCTGAAAAGGAATTACCACCTCACGCACTATCGGAGAGGGGACCATAGGAGACTATCACCTCACTCACCGTCGGAGAGGGAAACATCTGAAAAGGAATTACCACCTCACGCACTGTCGGAGAGGGGACCATAGGAGACTATCACCTCACTCACCGTCGGAGAGGGAAACAACTGAAAAGGAATTACCACCTCACTCACCGTCGGAGAGGGGACCATAGGAGACTATCACCTCACTCACCGTCGGAGAGGGAAACATCTGAAAAGGAATTACCACCTCACTCACCGTCGGAGAGGGGACCATAGGAGACTATCGCCTCACTCACCGTCAGAGAGGGAAACATCTGAAAAGGAATTACCACCTCACTCACCGTCGGAGAGGGGACCATAGGAGACTATCACCTCACTCACCGTCGGAGAAGGGAAACATCTGAAAAGGACTTACCACCTCACTCACCGTCGGAGAGAGAACCAATAGGACATTATAACCTGATAACTTCATCTGAGTTTTTATCAGAAAAATCTGTTGGGAGTCGATTTAGCTGGACTAGAGAAGGCCTGGGACTGGATAAGAAATCTTTGGAGTTGATTAACTGAACCGGTCTAGGTCTTGAAATATGATTGAGAACTTCAACTGCATCTTTCCTGAAAGGTAAAGGTCAGTCATATGCAATGCATGATATGGATCAAGCAATGATGTTCTCAACATAAATGAGATTTGTATGATATGATGTGTCTATGTATGCTATAATGATGTATGTGATGTTTTATGAATGTATGTTTTCGTCTAGGAGATTAAATCCTTGACGGGTGCCGGGAAGTCACTCCTGGGTTGATATTGAAGAATAAGCTTTTACTCCTGCTGGGGATGATAACTGCAAGAATACCAGTAGGAGAAGATGACTCCGTTGCGGAATAAACTTGGCAAATGAAAGATTCTGCGGGGAAAAAAGATACTCTAGCGACCATGCTGGGGAGTGATACTCTGTGGGGAGAGAGATGCTTTGCTGAATGTTGATAATAATTTGCTGATGATACCCTTGTTGTATAGGAAGTGTTGATGGACTTCGCTGGGATAAGAAGACTTCGTCGAGGACGCTCTTTTCGTGGCTTTTGGCTGAGGATAACCCAGTTATATCTTGTTAAGGAAATAACTCTTTAAATCAAGCCGGACGACACGTTCGTGTTCTGCGAGGGATAAGCTTCCAGAATTTACTGGGGATAAGCTTACTGCTTGGGGTATGAGTTACAACTTTCCTGGGGAAGTTTTGATATGCGGGGGAAGTGATTCCTCTGAATATTTGATATGTCGCCGGGGAACAATCTTTAGATCAAGACTACCGGGGATGCTTGTTAAGAATATATGCTGCTGGGGGATGTTAAGATCTGCTGGAGGATACTCAACTTTCCTTAAGGCTGACTGTAGCTTTGCTTGAGGAGAGTGCACTGACTTTTTGGCTTATTCTCTGGGGAATTAAGATATACTGGTTATGTTCTTTAGCTGAACCTATCTTGGTACCTTGGAGGATGGAACCGTTAGATTGCTTAGACAACTTTTTATTGCCCCTATTTCAGTGGTGGGAGAGGCAGACCTGTGAGGTGCTGATAGTTATTTATGGACAAACATTCTTCTGGTAGGCAGGTGACAGGATGACAGGACATAGTCATACGCTTTGATCCCTAACTTTTGCCTGGACCGCCCTTTCGGGTTTTCAGTCCACCGGGATACCCATTTTTGCCCAAGCCGCCTTTTCAGGTTTTCGACTTGCCGGGTGTACAGGTTTTTTTCATTTCATCCCTCATTTTGCCCGAACCCTTTTGGTTCGCCGGGAAGCCCTTATTTTTGCCTAGGTATGTCAACCTAGCGGGTCTTTGATTGTGCGTAGTATTCTTTTCGACTATGTCCGTGCTTTCGGAATGTAGGGAGTTGCCCCTGTTAGAAGTGCTTTGTCATGCCACCAGAAGGTATTTGATCAGGCAAGATTCATTGGAATGCCCCAAGTGACTCAGGCGGAGATCTGCCCCAGGCTGATAGGCTTTTGAGAGATTCTCCGAATCTTGATTGGATTGCCCCAGATGATGGACCATGCTCATGCCATGCCCCTTGATTGGAAATGCTTCTGTTCATTAGGCATTCGTCGTGCGAACTTCTATGCTGTTCAAACAAAAAGTCATATGCAAACAAAGTTATGTTAAAAATACAAAGCTTATGTCTGTCTTGAAGATTTTGAAAATGCATTCTTTTTTCATAATACAAGCGAATGTTTGTAAAACGTGATGTCAACTCTGTATTTACCGTAGGCCTTAAGGAGTCAGATACCTTTCGTGACAGTATGCTTTCGAACTAACCCATGCTTCAGCTAGGACTTTTAAGGGTTATAACGTGGCCTGGTTCATGGTTTAAGAAACAAAGGATAAAGGCTCAAATTATTTGTACCCACCCGCTCTTCGTGATGTTCTCCAAACCTAAACTCAGTTGATCATACGTTATACCTTGTTTGAGTCTTTGCTCTGATTTTCCGGTGATGATTCAGATGTTGATAACTTATTTTGAATAGGCAGTCATTCCTTTTTTTGTTGAGGGTTTGTAAGACCTCTTTCTTTTTGATTTCGCTATCCCTAAATTTTTCCTGAACTGTTTCTTTTGTGATTACAGTCAGCGGGATGCCCCAGTTTTGTAAGTCTCCTTCATAGGTTTTGACTTATTGGGTTTTTATTTTTGAGATATAATGACTGCCTATCCTTATGATTATTCAGAATCATCACTGTCTTCTTTTTTTTTGTAAGGACCTCTTTGGTGCCATTTGTTATGCACTTGGATCAACTGAGAGAACTACCCTGCACCAGGTTATGATTAAGGGTTTTAATTTTCGAAAAGAAAAACTCCAACTTCTTTGGCTCAAAGGGGTTGACGAGGGATTATCTTCCTTATAACTTCAGTGTTTAGGAATTGAAACAATGCCTAGACCTCATCAGCGGGGTCTGTTCAAAAGCATACTGTAGATTGTGGTATCGTTTTCGTCATCCTCCCTCAAGAGGCTTAGAATTATTAATCGAGTGTTGACATCAGAAAAAATATGAAAACAATTTGTATATAGTGAATACGAATATATTGCTTCAGAACAGACATATGCGATGCATTAATGAAATAACAATGTTTGACATGAATAGAATGCTTGAACAATCAAAAGAAAAATTAAAACTTGAATTCAAAATGAAAAAAAAAGCTTTCTATCCTAGCCATGTCTTGGCATGGGAGCAGTGACCACGTTGGGAGTCTCGGCGGGCTCGAACTCGATCTCTTTAGCATCGATCATGTTCTGAATCTTGTACTTCAGTGCCCAACAATCCTCAGTATCGTGCCCCGGGCTACCGGAATGGTACGCGTACCTTGCTTCCGGGTTATAATTCGGAGAGGAAGTCTTTGGATTTGCAGGAGGGTTGATCACCGCAATCAGGTTCATCCTCAACATGTGCTGCAAAGCTCGTGACCATGGCATGTTGATGTTGGTGAATTGTCTCTTGGGCTCGTTCGGCCTGTTCTGATCAAACTGCTGTTCTTGGCGAGGTCGTTGTTGGACCTGTGAAGTAGTAGCGACTCGGAGAGGTCTATTCATTGGACCCGACCTTTGCCTTCCTGGAAGCTGTTCCATGGCCTGGTCCCTGATTTGGGCTGATTGCTTCATGCCTTGATGGAGCTGGCTGATCATGGCCCTCAGATCTCCTTGCTCCTGAACTAAACCTTGAATGAGGGCCCTTTGCCCCAGCATCTGAGTTTTCAATGTGTCTACCTCAGCTTGTAGACGTTTCAGTTGTTCATCCTTGTCGTTCTCAACATTATTCCTGACCAGGGTCCCCGTGAGAAGTGTCCTCAACTCTTCCTGCCCCTTGGATAGGCTTAGGAAGATCTCCTTGAACTGAGTCTCTTGAGTGTGAAGGTCCTGGTTATGTTGTTGGGAAGCCATTGCTGAAATAAACAGCGAGAAGGGTAAGTGACCTGCAACAAGGATACCTGTTATGCAATGATGAGTATGACATGCATGTAATGTTTTCAAGGACCTCGCGGGGTAAACAAGAAAATTTGTTAGCATTTGGATCCTGTAGCTTGATTGAAAGAACTTCATATTTGTTGAGAGTCTTTCTTCCAAGGGTCAAAGGCTCACCATATCAAGTGGGTCATAGCCCCTGACTCAAGTCATCAACCTTATTTTGCTTTCCAAACAACCTTGGCTAGGGGAACCTTCTTCAAGAGTCAAAGCTCACCATGTCAAGTGGGTCATAGCCTCTGACAACTTTGGCTAGAGGAAAATAAATCCTGTTTGCCCCTTGCTAGATGTTTGATTCATCATGACCTGCATCACAAGCCCTTGAGATCCTTGAAATGGGTTAAGATGTATGCAATGGTATGATGTCATGATGTTATGCTATGCATGGGGTAATGTAGGTGACCCTGTTATGAGTCCCAATTAAGGACTGCAAACCAAAACCTGCAAGAAACTCGGTAAAACCTGTTATGAGTCCTAGTTAAGGACTAAAACAAAAACCTGCAAGAAACTTAGTAAGCCTTGTTATGAGTCCTAGTTAAAGACTAAAACAAAAACCTGCAAGAAACTTAGTAAGCCTTGTTATAAGTCCTAGTTAAAGACTATGAACAAAACCTGCAGGAAATTCAGTAAACCCTGTTATGAGTCCTAGTTAAATACTATAAACAAAACCTGCAAGAAGTTCATATGTCAGATAACAAGCATGCAAGTAATCCAAGTTTGAAGGCACACAAGTCACACAAGAGAAAACCCTTAGAGTTTAGGCCAGCATGAAGTTTGGGGTACTACCCTCTTGAAGTTGGTGGGCTCAACCTGTCCTATCAGAAGTAACCGGGTTCTAAGGTTCCCAATATCACGGGATTGCTTTCATTGTTCATCGTTTCGATTTAGCCACTGAACTGGCGACCGAAATATTCCAGGAAAGCAACCCTCAATTGAGTGTAGTATCGAGTATCAACCAACCTCGGACTGCACCAAAGTCAGTTATCTCACTACCCTAAAGATGCCAAGATGGTTCAATTAAGGTTCCTAAGGTCTGTTGATGCTTCATGACACCACGCGGAGGCCCCGTACTCTCCTTGACTGAACTCAAGGGTTACCGGTACACACCAAAGTGCCACATCAACGTAGCAGACTGTTTCAACCATGTCGGTATACCCCGCACAGTTCCCTCACAGTCTTGTTGCTACTTTCTAAGAAGGTATCCCCCAGATCCGGGTTAGGATCTATAGAACTCCCAAGCAACCCACGATTTAAAGCACACAAGAAAAACAATTGAAAACACAGTTATGAACTAGGCCTAAGGTACACCTCACTTTAAGATATCCCCAGCAGAGTCGCCAGTTCTGTGATCGGTGGATCTGGAACTGACTGTTTAACGCTGGTTCGCGAAATGTCGCGGTAAGCAAGAGTCGCCACCGTCTTTTATTTTCTCCAAATGGAAAGGACAAAAGCACAGAAAAATTCCTTAAAGAGATTGCTCTCGGTTCGGGAGGTAGGTTATAGAAAGGGAAGGTGTTAGCACCCTTTCTATCCATGGTTATCCATGGGCTCTTAGATACTTGCTCATTGTGTTTTCAAAATTGTTTGTTTGCTTTTCAACTGTGGGTTTTTAAAAGGTTTCTTTGAAAATTTCAGTTCGACTCTTGTATCAGTCCTCAAGAGTGTTTGAAAAATTGCTTTCGAAAGCTTTTTGAAAATGTGTTGGTGTGAAAAGTATTTTTTTGATTTGTTTTGAAATTAGAGCAAGTATCTACGAGTTGTCTACCTACCCTAAGGAATTCGTCTGTGTAGATGTCCTTTAAAGTAGTGCCATCCCACCATTGAGAGGTAGGTAGCACCACCGTTGGAGGTATTCGGATCAATTCGAGGTTCGGGACATGGTGATCACCGGAGCAATAGGAAGACACCTTAGAAGCTACCCTCATGCCAGGTTCCCGGATCATGAGGACTTACTAAGACATCCTCTACTCGACGATCACCTTTCGAGGTAAGGCAACAGTGAGGCGTACCCTAGGGGTGGTGTGTGCGATTCGTGTGTCGTTTTCATTTGCATTTATCTTGTCATGTTATCGGTGTTCTACGCTTGTTTTTATTTTGTCCATACATTCTTTCATGCTTTGTTTAACAGTTAAAAGTTGCGAGGAAAAGTAAATCTAAGCTATTACAAATGGCGCGGGTCCACATCGCCAAAATTAACCAGGACCCGATTTGACAGAAAATAAATAAAAGCAAATAAAGAATTAAAAGTGCGAGAAATAAAATGTCCGAGTTTACAAGGCTTTGGGAGAATTACATTAATTATTCAAGCAAAATAAAGTAAATATGCGAATTAGAATAAAAATTAAGAACATGGGCGTTGGACCCTTCTTGCAAAAATTAAAATTAATGAGGAATTAAAATTAAAATTAAAAGAAAGCAAGAATTTGTTTTTTTTTGGTGTTTTTTAGTGTTTTAAGATTTAATAGAAAAAGGAATTAATTAAAATTAAAATAAAATGCTAAACCTAATTCTAATTATTTTTAAGTTATTAAGAAAAATATTGAAGTTTTTAACCTAAATGAAACCCTAATTAATTTACAAGTTTATTCATGAAAATAAATATTTAGTTATTTAATTATTTATGAAAGAAAAAATAAAAAAATAAAAAGGATGAAAAATTATTAATTAACCTATTTCTACATTTTTTAGATTTTTTGTTAAAAGTATTAAAATTAACCTAATTAAAAAAAGCTAAATTTAATTACATGCAAATTTATTCATGAAAATATTAAGATAAAATATTTATTATATTTTTTGTCTTTTCTGTTTTTTCTGATGTTTTTGTACTTTGTAAAAAAAATAATTAACTAATTTAAACAAGTAATAATTAAAATAAAAATAGAATTAAAAATAAAGAAAACAAAAATTATGCAAACCTTGGGGGGTGGTAGTCCCCAAATAGGAGGTGAGTCTCTAGCAATTCAGGCCCATTGAGCATGGCCTTGTTGGACTTTTGCTAGACACGTGCACATGCGTTGACTTGAGCTTAGGGTGTTCATCAATTCTGAGCCCTTGGATTGCTGAAGCTAAACGCGTGGCTGGCTTGATTAAGAGGAGTATGGTGCGTCTGCAGCCTTGAAACGCACGTGAACGTGAATTGGAAAATAATATGGAAAGTGTGAAGACCTGGGACTCGAACCCAGGTCATGTGTATTACCAACCTTTATGCATGTCAGCTGAGCCAATTGCGCGTTCTGATTAATACACCAACAACAAATATTATAAAGAAAACAATCAATGTTAGTGGATCCACGCGCGAAAATTCAAACCAGCGTATCACGTTTTGCCACGACTTCGTCTTCTTCGCGTGCCTGAAATACAAAAACAAAAGCAACGGTTTTCTGAATGTTCTTTTAGGCCGGTTTTGAGAAAATAGCGAATAGGTCTTAGAGGGTCAATAAATTAGGCGCGATGGGTGCTTCTTCTTCGTCTACATGTGCTGAGTCGAATGGTGGTGGTTTTGAGGGCTAATTTTTCTCCATTACAAAAGCCCTAATTCCAAGCTTCTTGAACCCTAAATATCAACAATGGCAGATTTGCGTACAACACATAAAAATGCAATTAATCATATTGGTTAGCTTCAGAACTTCATCAAGAATATGAATCAATGAATAATATGTCATGAAGATGCATAAATTTTAAAACACGATCACAAATTTTTCACAAGGTATTCCAGGTTCTGTATACCAATTCCTTGCGTTTGGATGGCTGTTCTTGATTGGAATGTGTTCAGGGGACCTTGAGGAAGCTATTGAAACAAGTTTCGTGCCTTGAATCCACCTAAAAAGTGTTTTTCAGATTTGAGTTTTTAGAGAAAAAATTCAAGTTTGATTTGTGTTCTTTTGCGCAGCTTAGTCTCTATTTGCATTAGGGTTGTGATCAGGCATATGTAGTGAGTCTATTAGGTCAAGAAAAACAGCACAAATCCAATGCATTCATGGCTTTTGAAAATTTGATTCTTAAGGATCTTTTTAAATCTTTTTCCATGTGTTCTTTGTTCTCAATCAAGCCAATCAACCCAAATCTTTCCATAATTGCATATGCACGAAATCTTGAGGCTAAAACATGTATAAAAAGATTGGTTAGGTTAAGTTAAATATTTTCCATGTATTTAATTGATTTAAATGAATTAATATAAATAAAAATTCAAATAAATAAATAAAAAATGAGAAAATACTTCCCTTTGGGCCAAGTGGTCGTGCACATGTCATGGATGATGAATTATGGAAGAAAAATGGGCCCATTAGCAATTTTAGGTCATTTGAATCAATGTTGACTTTTCAAAATATCCAAAAATTTCCAAACTTCCACAAGGCATAACTTGCTCAATTTTTAAGCTTTTCTCATGTTCTTGGACATCCTGGAAAGGTCTTTGAGTCCTCTAACCAATGTCTTTGATCCCATGTCATTTTGATTTACCAATCTCAAGTTATGGCCTTTGACTTAAAGTCCCTTTTTGTTGACTTTTGAAAATGACCTATAATGTTGAAATTGATAACTTTTTGTGAGAGCATTTCTTGGACTTGAAGTATGAAGATGAGTTGTAGGAAATGTCTTTCTCTTCAAAATGAGCTTTGGATGGAATTTTTCTGATAATCCATGTGACAGTTATGCCCTGGTCAATTTCAGTTGACTTTTTCAGCTGTCCAAATAAGGAAACTTTTGCATCCTGATGATTTCTGAGCCAAATTTTGAGAATCATGATCAAGCATTGATCAAATGATGTTTGTGGCTTCAAAATGATATATTGACCAAAAATTTGAACTTTTGACTGTTAAATGACCATTTTGCCCCTACAGTTGACTGTAGTGCAATCTAGGGTTTTGACTGTGCAATTTTGAGCTGAATGTCTTGAAACTTGATATGAGGATGCTTGACCATGTTTGTAGGCATATGAGACTTGGTTGGACCTTTGAAAACTTCATTTCCTTGACCAGACTCAAAACCCTAATTTTGACTGTATAGGAGATCTTTGACTGTGCAACCCTTAGGGAGATTGAGACTTGATTTGGCAATTTCTTGAAGAATATGGGAGGGCAAATTTTGGGGTACAACACACCCCCCTGGCCCAATTTCTTTATACTTTTATATTTTTTATTTTATTTTCATTTTCTGATTTTATTTTATATTTTCCCAAACATAAAAATACCCCAAAATATTTTCATAAATTTTCATATTTATTTTTACTATTTTATTATTTTTTAGACATGAAAATAATAATTTAATAGCATATACTTTTATTTATTGAAAACTTGAAAATAAATATATAATAACCATTATACTTTTATTTTTATTGTTTATTTTATTTACACTAAAAAAATATATTGTTCTAAATATATTTTTGTCTTGTATATATTTTATTTTATTTTTATTTGTACATATTTAATATAATTAATATATATATATATATATATATATATATATATATATATATATATATATATATATATATATATATATATATATATATATATATATATATATATATATATATATATATATATATATATATATATATATATATATATATATATATATATATATATATATATATATATATATATATATATATATATATATATATATATATATATATATATATATATATATATATATATATATATATATATATATATATATATATATATATATATATATATATATATATATATATATATATATATATATATATATATATATATATATATATATATATATATATATATATATATACTTGAGAATATATATATATGTATGTAAAAATAAAACATACTTTTATAAATACTTGAGAATAAAAATATAAAAATATTATACTTTTATTTTTATTATTATTTATACTTAAAAAATACTTTTTTCTAAAGATATTTTATTTTTGTATATACATTATTTTATTTTATTATATATAAATGGTATATTTAATATATTTGTATTCTTAAAAGTAAAATTAGGGTTTACCCTTAATAAAAAAAATAATAATCCTTTTTTATTATCCCTTTCTTTTTACATTAAATATTTTTACATACATAAAAATAAACATAAACATTTTTGCATATTCATATTATTTTGTATATTTATTAAATTTGTTTATTTAAATATTATTCATTTATTATTTATGCCATTGATTCAATTTGGATGTAATAGTAAAATTAGGGTTTTAATTTCTTGCCAAATAATCCACTATTCAAAAATTGTATCCCCATCCCCATAATTATGTTGTAATAATGGTAGATTTATTTTGCGCATTTATTGCTTTCAAATATGCCATGATAGAGATTAGGGTTTGTATGCAATATCCAAAATCAAAACAAATAGCTAGACCTAATGCAAGACATAAAAGCATGTAAATTGATAACACAATGCACACATGCACCCCTAGGGTTTCATCCACTTGTTGCCTTTAAAATGGCCATGGTATGCATGTTGAGTATCTTGGCAAAATAAAAACAAAACAAAATATCATAGTCCCTCGATGACGCTATCTTGGTTGCCTATACAAAATGATCTAGTCCCTCAAAAAAACTTGCTAAAGATACTTAGCACTATTGCTATCATGGCCAATACGATGACTCGCGCCTGTCCCGTTTAACATCCAAACACAAGGTTGTTTACCAAATGCAATGGTAAAACAACAATGTAAAAGGGTTAAAAATGTGTAGGAAAGATCTTTGAGTAGATAGGGTAGACAACTCTTAGTTACTTGAACAAAACTTGCAAACATGCTTGCTAATTTAAAAAACAACACAATTTCAAAACATTTCCCAAAACAAACTTTCAAACTTTCAAACATTGAAACATCTTTTCAAAAGACAATACACCTTTGTATACATTCAAACAAGAATCATTACAAAGGTTGCCTAAACAAGGCCTATTTTCAAAACATTTTCAAAACCACACACACAAAGCACCATTTCAAACAATTGAAAAGCAAAAGCAAGTGATCTAAACAAGTAACTAAGAGCCCATGGATAACCATGGATGAAAAGGGTGCTTGCACCTTCCCTTTTCATAATCTACCCCCCAAACCCAAGAAAACACCTCAAAGGTCTTTCCTGTGCTTTTTGACCTTTCCTTTGGATAAAATAAAAAGTCGGTGGCGACTCTTGCTAAACCGAAACATTTGCGAACACAAACGCAAAACCTCAAGTCAGTTCTCCCACCGCATCACACACATCATCCAATTGGGTTCGTAGCTCATTCAAATCCTTGAGAAGTCGAACTTGGGCCTCGAACTTTGACTCGTGGTTAAGGATGTCGCACTTTAATTTATCATTTTTGGCCTTAGATTTTGAATCTTAGCATAGACTGTGTTGACGGAGGCCTGAGAGCTCGTGGCCTCATCATTTAACATAAAGTCCATCTCGAGCACCCTCATCACAGTGGCCATATCCTCCGCCAAGTTTTTTCGATAGACCTTCTTATCCTCGGACATAATCGCCTCCTTCTCCTCCTCTTGAACGCCCAAAGAGCTCTCCCGGCTAAAGAGATCACGGTTTAGATAACAGGGAGGCAGCACAAAGACCTCCCCGAGCCTCTTATCACCTTTGGGCATGACGCGCTCAACATCCTCCACGCATTTCCTCTTTACTGCGGGATCGCTGGGGTGAACCTGGGCGGGCCTGCTGGGGGGAACCTAGGTCTTTGAGGAAGTCAGGGAACCACTTGAATGGGCAGCATATTTGTCTTGCTCCTGGAATTGGGTGACCCTGTTCTTTGGCCCCGAGGTAGAAGCATTCTTGGGCCTCAACTTTAAGAGAAGCTCAGAAAGGGACATCATCTGACCTGCAATCAAAAGGAAACTGTCAGTCACGAGATAAAACAAAGATAAATATCGCGAGCATGTCCCCACGTGAAAGACATGCATGAAAATAACGCCGCGACTATATCCCCTACCTAAAAGCCTCATGGCTTCCTCGTCTGAAGAACATTCGAGCAAAGCCTTTGTATTAATAAACCTTTTAACGAGGAGATACTCCTCGTCATTGTCGAAGAGGAGGTTGTTGTTCACGTCTACACACCTCGTTGGGGAGAAAATTTTCACATAGGACGCCAGCTTCTCATAGGAGAGTTGGTTCTGCGCGTCTAAATCCTCAAGTTTTACTGCATAATATTCGGGCCTTTGCTCGAAATGTTTCCACTGCCATTCATGCGGGAATCTTGCCATCATCCAGACTACTGTCCAACCGTCTTCTATCTCTTCCACTCGGTTGTACAAGGAATCTATGGCCGCGTCCGTTAGAGGCTTTACGATGAAGTACCTCTCTTTGAAATGGCGGATGTAATACCCCAAATTTGTCCTACCCTTTAACAAGGATCATCTGGCTTATGCATCATCATATAAATACCTTCCATTAGGTCATTTAAGATTGCATACATTCACTAACAACATAATTTGGCATGGGATCAAGGATATTAAAGAATTAGGGTTTATTTGTGCATTTAGGCTCTCATCTTCATTCAAGCTTGAATAAACTAGTTTCTTCAACAATCAGAGTTCGAAGCTAGAGTTTGGCGTTCATGGTTATGGTGCATTTCTTTTTCATCAAGCTACAATGTTATCTCTCTCAAGTTTCAACAGGGTCAAGTGTGTAAGGATTATTACTTGTATGTGCTCAGGGTTTCATCAATGCTTTGAACCATGGTTTTAATTCAGTGATATATCATTGTTCCATGAAAAGAGGTCATCTTCTAAGATCTTATCCATCACAAGTTAGGATTTTCAATTGAGTTTCCTTTATCAAAGGAGGTTCAATTGTTAATTGAACTTCAAGGCACTTAGTTATGGTTCTCATGCAAGGAGATATTAAATTGAACTCTACCCATCAATTAGGGTGTGTGGAGATCCAGAAGCACGATAATTCATCTGGTTATTTGGCCTTCTTGAGAGTCAGAGAAGTGATCAAGACGTGCATTGAGATATTATTGAATGATGCAAAGTAATAGGGAGGATATGGATTCATTCAGTCAAGCAGAGCTTTATATGGTTCAAAGGTGTTTCTTCAATGGGTCATGGCTTATGATGTGAGACATTGATAACAGGGAGCTCAATCGTCAAATTAAGGCTTTGTAAAAGTAAAACATGGCACAAAAGTTGACTTTTCAATAGGATTCAAGTTCTAAAAATTGAAGAGAAATAATGCTTTGAAAACTTGAGGATTTGCTATTGGGATCACAAGTTTCTAAGGCGACATATCCATTCAAATTTCCATTTATTCTCATGCCATGAACAAGTCATATTGATCCAAATACTTCTTCGTTCAAGTTAAACAAATTGCAACATTATTTTGGAAAGATGAAGGATACTACATTTCATATCCAAATTTCATTACAATAGTCACATTCATCATATTACAAATCCATACACATATCAAGAAAATTACAAATTATTTTGATCCTAATCCTAAACATTGATTCTAAGACTCATTTCTTTTCAAATCACCAGATCCTCATTCCCCTTTATATTGCACAATGGGATTCATTAAATCATGCTTTAAGCTCCATATTCAACCATCACAGTAGGATACCAGTCCATAAACCAAACACCATCTTATCTGAACCACACCTATAGGATACAATAAATTCATTAAAAAAACAAGTCAAAGCTGACTAAAACTGTGCCCTGCATACCATTCCAAAAATAGAAAAAAGCTCATGATCTTGAACTAACTTACTAACAAATTTCCAGTTGGCATAATTGTGTTCCAATAACCCTTATACCTTAACCAATCTCCAAAATTGGCTTCAATTTTCATGTCATGGAGTTCACAAAACAATTGCTTTAATTACCTTGATCCATACAATGTCTTCAAACTTTCTCAACCGTGTTTTGCTACCAATGAACCTGTCTGTAATAGTCCTCATAAACTCAAGAAATTAGCACTAACAATTGCATGATAAACAAAAACCAAACTAGTCTAGAAAACCTAATTCAACTTCTAAAAAATAGTTAACCATCCTAACTAAAAAATAATCAACATAACCCGCATCCAAGCCAGAAACTTCAACTCAGGAAACAACAAAACAAAAAAAATCAGAAATAAGAATTAAATCAGGAAATTGTTTACAGCTTAACATAAAATTCAAAACAATTAGCCCTCACCTCCAAAGCTAGTTCAGTCGGTTAGAAAAGCCAGCTCATCATAACAGAACTCCTCAACAGAAAACAAATTTCTATAACTAATAGTCCAACAAAACCAAATTGACTTGCTAGCTTTCAAACATAAGCCAAACACAATTTTCTAACTGTTTTCAACCAACTTTTAAACATAATTTTCTAAATGTTTTCAACCAACTTTTAAACATAATTTTCTAACTGAATTACACTCACTTTCCCAACATTGAGTTCCTAACAGTTTTTAGATTAACTCAATTCCAGCTTTAACCAAACTTTTTACTAACAGAAAATCGGATTTCCTGTAACTAACTATTTTCAGTTACATTCCTATAAACCTCCAAACCTTTTATTCTTTCTGACTAACTTCTTAACTGTCTAATTATTAACCTCTTAAGCAGCTTATAACTAACTCCAATTTCTAACAGAAATGGTAATAGAAAACCAACAACTAACAGCTTTTCATAACCACCTAAATAACCCTCAGAACTAACTCCTAACAATATAATAACAGAAAACAAAACTAACTTACAACAGAATTTCACTAATAACTGCCTAGCTAACTCTTTCTAACTTCCGAACTATTTAACAGAAAAAACCAGTAGGGATAACAGATTGAGGAGGGAGGGGTCTCACCAGAGGAAAGCACGCAGAGGAACCACAGAAAAGGCATCCTTTCAGTTATTCATCTCTTGCCTTGACTCACCTTCATCCTTTCCCTCTTCAACCTTCAACCATATTCTTGAGATTTCACGACCAAACTCTGAAAATCTTCTCTCAACACTCTCTCTTTCATCTTCACACCATTGCAAGCTTAACAGATTTTCCCAAACTTCATCTGCGACAAACAGTATTCACGCATCATATTCATCATCAACAATCAACTCTCTCAATATTTCTCTGAATCTGTAACAACAATAACACGCAACAACAACTCAGGGATAACGCGCACAAAGAAAACTCTGAAAAAGAAGCAGAAGAAGGTAAGGGTAAAAAACGTAAAGATAAAATTGGTGAGTTATACCTGAGAGATTTAATTTCTTTCGATTATTTTGTCTTCCTCTTCAACACGATAACTGCCGCCAGCAAGATAGCCCTTTCCTTGAATTCTCTTAGCTTTCTTTATACCACAGAGTAGTTTAGGATCCTCTGAGCACTTCTCCTCTTCCAATAGCACGATTGCAAGCTTAGTTACCAGTTAATTCCACACTTTGGTTTTCTAGGGTTCGTGATGTAGAGGTTTTGATGAGAGTTTGATAAAAGTAGAAATCATATATGTAAGGAGAGGAAGTTTACGAGCAAGTTGATGGTGGTTTGGCACATTTTTGACCTCCGCCGCTGTCGGAGGCAATTTTTGGTGCGGAGGAGTACTAATTGGAAATTGCAAGTGAGAAGGGAAAGAGAAGGAAGAGTGTCTGGGTGTTAAGTCCAAAGGCCATAATATTAACCCTAAGCAGCAACGACACCGTTTGCTTATCCCAATTATTTTGTATTTCTTTTATTTAATTTCATTAATAAATCAATAAACATTTATGCTGAATAATGTTGAAAATGGATGGTGGGTTTTTGTTGTTGGTAGTTGGGCCGAACCGAATTTCCCTTAGGCCCATGAACATCTTTTTTGGCACAAGCCAATTGCAACAAAATATGTCATTGGACCTATTTTTTGATTGCAGATTTGGGGCCTAGAAGATTTCTGACGCATATCCCCTGAATTCAGTCTGCACCCCCTGACTCTTCTAACTTTCTTTTTTTAATTATTACTTCAGTTTTTTTATTCTAGTTTAATTTTTCTTTTAATTGATAATAAAAATGATACCAAAACATTAGAACATTTTAGAATTCTTTAGGACATATCTTTAGAATCTTCATTAGAGTTTTCTATCATTTTATGTTTAATAATCATTTTCATTGTCATTTTTAGCTAAGATTTTATGATAGAATGTTGATGTAATTTTCACAATGTGGAATGCTTGGGGATTAATTCGTTTGATCACTTGTATGAAGCAGGTTTTGTAGAGTTTTTTCTTCGTTTGCGTGATTTTGAAGAGGCAGTGGACCTTCTCCGTTAGGTATTACCGTGGCTTTACTTTTATTCCTTATTTCCGCACTTTACCGCTTTTCTAGAGATCATGAGAAGTAAGGTTTTAATGCTTTATGATTCCATGAGAAGTAGGGTATAGATGTATGATAGGGATCTCCATTGCTGATTGTGATGCGGTGGGAGAACTGACTTGAGGTTTTGCGTTTTGTGTTCGCAAATGTTTCGGTTTAGCAAGAGTCGCCACCGACTTTTTATTTATCCAAAGGAAAGGTCAAAAAGCACAGGAAAGACCTTTGAGATGTTTTCTTGGGTTCGGGGGGTAGATTATGAAAAGGGAAGGTGCTAGCACCCTTTTCATCCATGGTTTTCCATGGGCTCTTAGTTACTTGTTTTAGATCACTTGCTTTTGCTTTTCAATTGTTTGAAATGGTGCTTTTGTGTGTGGTTTTGAAAATATTTTAAAAAGAGGCCTTTTTCTAGGCAACCTTTGTAATGATCCTTGTTTGAATGTATACAAAGGTGTATTGTCTTTTAAAAAATGTTTCATTTTTGAAAATTTGTTTTGGGAAATGTTTTGAAATTGTGTTGTGATGTGGGTTTGAAATTAGCAAGGATGTTTGCAAGCTTTGATCAAGTAACTAGGAGCATCTACCTACCTACTCAAAGATCTTTCCTACACATTTTTAACCCTTTGACAATGTTGTTTAACCATTGCATTTGGTAAACAACCTTGTGTTTGGATGTTAAACGGGACAGGCGCGGGTCATCGTATGGCCATGATAACAATAGTGCTAAGTATCTTTAGCAAGTTTTTGTTTGAGGGGCTAGATCATTTTGTATAGGCAACCAAGATAGCGTCATCGAGGGACTATGATCTTTTTGTGTTTTTCTTGTTTTGCCAAGATACATAGCATGCATACCATGGCCATTTTAAAGGCAACAAGTGGATGAAACCCTAGGGGTGCTTGTGTGCATCGTGTTGTCAATTTCATGCATTTTGTCTTGTGTTAGGCCTAGCTATTTGTTTTGATTTTGTTTATCATACAAACCTTAATCTTTCTATCATGGCATATTTGAAAGCTTTAAAGTGCGTAAAAAATAAATCTACGACTATTACAACATTGGTTATGGGAGAGGGATACAAGTTTGAATAGGGGGTACTTGTAAGAAAATAAAACCCTAAGATTATAACAACCATATTTAATTCTTTGTTCAAATAATAAATAAGAAAATATTTAAATGGACAATTAAATAAATATGCAATATATTATAAATATGCAATATATTATAAATATGCAAAAAATGTTTTTTGTATTATTTTTATGTATGCAAAAATAAATTATTTAATGTACTAAAAATATTTAAAAAAATAGTAATGGTTATTTTTTTGGAAAGGGTAATAAACCCTAATTTTGTTTTAAGAAAATATATGTTATAATTATTTATTAATGTACAATAAAAATAAAATAAAATATATTCAAAATGTTAAAGACATAAAATATGTATGACAATATTATTTAAGTGTAAAAAATAATAAAAATAAAAATATATAATATTTTTTTATAATATTTATAAGTTTATTTTAAGAAAATAAAAGTATATTATTTAATAAACTATTTTTATACTAGAAAAAATAATAAAAATAATAAAATAAAATATGAAAACTTATGAAAATATTTTTAGTAATTTTTAATATTTAGAAAAATAAATAAAAGTCAGAAACTAAAAAAGAAATGAAAAAATATGAAAATATAAAACAATGGGCCAGAGGGATGTGAACAGCAAGCTAGGGGTGCAAATAGCAAGGAAATGCCAAGGCCCAGCCCAGATTCCATCATCTTCAACCTTGTGACAAAAATACGCGCGCCTGGTATTCAAAACTGGAAATCTTGCATATGTGCTCTAAAGCAAAAACTTGCAACATGAAAGTTATAGAGCATGATCATACGATTCTAACCATATAAAAAACTTAATCTAACTCTCAAAGACCAGAGAGAATTTCCCTGGCCCTAATTTCTAACCTAGTTTTTTCAGAAAGTTCACCATTCAAATTCTCCCAACACAGTTAACTTAAATGAAATCTATGCATATGTATAGCTTAAGGGCAATGAGTACTACATTTTTTATTCACAAACCTAAGCCTAATGTTTCCTAAATAGAGAGATAGACGTTTGAACTTTACCTGTTTCAGTTGAGCTCGAGTATGGCAATGTAGGGGTTTTCAGTGAGGCCTGAGATGCTGGTGAACTTGCTTGAAGTTCCTTTGAGATTTCCTAATGCCTAGCTAGCTTTGAACTTGCCTGAATAAGCTTGTAGAAGTCAACCTGCACAGTCAGAATTCAAAAATGGTGAAGCTTGAAAACAAGGTTACAGTTGCTGGCCAATGGTTGGGATAGCTTAGGTAGGTTGTATGGAGTGTGTTGGAAGAGGTTTGGGGTAAAACGCACGAGTGGTTTGTGATTTTGAAACCAAAATGCAGAAGCTGCCCTATTTTGCAAGAAAATGTGGTTTTGGTGTTTTGGAAGGCTTGAGGACTTGCTAGTTCGTGCTTCTGACTTTAGGAAATATGCAAAACTTGTTTGAAATGGTTACAACACTTGGGTATATCAGATACAAGAGTTGTTGACCTTTTGCAAGGTTTCTTGGTTTTGAAGCAAAAGTGAGAAGTGACCATGCTATGGCCTGTACAGGCCTCCTTCTTAGTTGCACAAAGTTGTTGTACTTTTCCCTAAGTTTATAGAGTTGGTTTGCTGCAAAGAGATGGGTTCAAGGCTCAAGGAAAACAAATATGCATAAAGTGAACTTTATCAAAATGGCATTGTTAGCTTTTTGCCATTTTTAGATTAATCCTTTGTATAATGCTTCCTTGATCATAACAATGCCTTAAACCATTGAGTTTGCATTCAATTTTTGAGTGTGGAAGGGTTTAAGGACCTGTAAACAAGTACAAGCATGGCTGGACAGAAATTGCAACTTGTGTCAACATGAAAAATGCCATGGATCAAAGTGATAATTTCCCAAATTCAAACCTTCGATTCTCCCTAACCACAAATGATCTTGGAGAGTTCTTTGACATTTTTGAAAGCTTGTAACATGGTATACAATCCATCTTTGAAATGAATTTTGAGATTCCAATTGGAACTAGGTGAAAAATTGCAATGAAGATAAGTCAAAATCATGCCTAAAACTAGGGCAAAATTTCACTAAGTTAAAAGTTTCATGGACCCTTGTTCATAAAATCTTAACTTGAGATCCAAGCATCTTTTGGGAAAAATCTGTGAATCAAAGTTGTAGATTTTGTGGAGGACTACAACTTTCATGTTGGAAGTTTTGTTTGAATCCAATTGCATTATGGTGAAAAAGTTGGGCAAAGTTGGGAAAAAAATAAGAAATTGACATAACTTAGAAAATTTCTAAGTTATGAAAAATTTCAATCTTAAACCCTAATTTTGAAATTTAGGTTTCTTGGTGAACAAGTTTCATGTTTTGACACATCTTGATGAAAAATGACCCTTGGCACTTAATTTGACCAAAAAGTCAAAGTTTGACTTTTCAGTATACAGTTGATTTTGATCAGTTGACTGGAAAATTCATCTGTCAATCTAATGCATTTGAGATCTTTTGAACCTTGTGATTAGGTAAACATGATGCCATTGAGTCCATGAATCCATGCTTGAACCCAATTTTCCATTGGCTAGGTCAAAAATCAGAAATTGCCCTTCTGCAGTCAAAACCCTAAAAATGACCATTTTGCCCTTTTGATGATCTGATCAAATTTCTTGAGGAGTTGTGGTCCAAACTTAATCAAATGGTTCATATGAGCCTATAATGTTGATGTGGATAAAAAATTATGAGGTTTGACTGTAAATTGGCCACAATTGACTTTTTCCCCAATACAGCTGATTTCTAGGTCAACTGTCCAATTGACTGGGCAAAAATTTGATTCAAAGCTTGAAACTTGGTATGGGAAATCTTATAAGTCCAAAATGAAGTATGAAAATCACATTGAGCATTGGAAGTCCAAAAATACCTGTGCAAACTCAAACCCTAATTCAGGTCAACAGTGCAAGGAGATGTCTTGAGCAGAGCAAACCCTAGTCCTGTCTGGAATCCAAAGAGTCTTGTGAGGGGAAATCTTGATAAAATGAGAGGGAAAATTTTGGGGTACAACAGCTGCCCCTGTTCAATCTTCTTGAACCTGAAGAGTTAGATTGGTGAGTTTGCCTTTCGTAACTCGAAGGTAAAAGAGGATTGGACACTAGAGTGCCCGTAAATTTTCACTCGTCAAAATGTAGTTGAGGAAATGGGCTTAAAGATTCCATTTGGAGATGGTAGAATCTTGCTGGATATGGGCTTAAAGATGCCATCCAAGATTGTTTGTTGAATTGCAGGAGAATGAACATCAGAATGGTATCCGTATCTGAAACGTATCTGAGTTGTATCTGGAGATTGGATCTGTATGAGCAAGGGAATGGCGTCCGTGTCTGGAGCGTATCCGAGTTGTAACTGGATTTGATTTTTGAATGAATAACAGAATAACTGCCGTGTCTGGAGTGTATCTGTATTGTATCTGAATCTGAAATCTGAATAAGCGACAGAATGACATCCGTGTTTGGAGCATCTCTGAGCTGGGGGATAACATTTGAATGAGTGGCAGAATGGCTACCGTGTCTGGAGCGTATTTGGACTATATCTGTAGTTGAGATCTGTATGAGTAGCAGAATGACTTCCGTGTCTGGAGTGTATCCGTACTGTAACTGGGATCTGAAAAGGCAGCAGAATGACTTCCATGTCTTAGAGTGTATCTGAGCTTGAAGTTGATAGTTGAATCTGAATGAGTAATAGAATGGCTTCCGGGTCTGGAGCGTATCTAGTTTGTATCTAATTGTTGAAGTCTGAATAAGTGGCAGAATGGCATCCGTGTCTGGTGCGTATCCGTACTGTATCTTGACTTTGAATTCTGAATGAGTAATAGAATGACCTCCGTGTCTGGGGTGTATCCATATTGTGTCTGAATAAGAGATCTGAATGAGTAGCAGAATGACTTCCATGTCTTGGAGTGCATCCGTACTGTATCTGAAATCTTTGAATATTTGTAAAAGATAGCTTTTAATCTTATCCTGAAAAGGGTAAAATGTTAGCTGAAACACAGAGTTATGTTGCATGAAATGTATGATGCAATAAATGTGTTTTATCAATGTTTATGATATATGAATGTAATGTATGCGCATGTAAGCTGATTAGCCGTCTTGTTGAGGAAAATAAATCCTTGATAGCTGGAGATAATAAAATCCTTGACTGCTGCCGGAGAAAGTAAATCCTGGACCGATGCTGGTGATTCCAAAATCTTTGATTGCTGAAGATGAGAAATCCTTGGACCAACTGTTGAGGATAGAAAATCCTTGGCGACTAGTGGGGATTAACAAGAACTTTGACAAACTCTGCGGGGATGTGAGAATCCTTCATGACTTTTCTGGGGACATAAGGATCCTTCAAGTCTGCTTGAGAAACCTGCTTAGGGAATCCAAAGATCTTTGATGACTATGGCTGGTGATTACACAATGGGAATCCTTACTCGGCTGGGGAATAAGGAAACTCTGATGAATCTCTACTGGGGATTAGATGAAAGAAAACCTTGATCTGCTGGAGAATAAGGAAGACTTTTATGGCTTCCGCGGAGAATTAAGAATGAGAAGCTTCGATCTCCTGGGGAAATTGAATTCCTTGGGGGCTTCACTGGAGAAGTGAGAAATGAGGATCTTCGATCTGCAGAGGATTAAAAATTCTGATAAACTCAAGTTGGGGAGTGATGAAGACTTTGGAAACTTCATTGGGGAATCCAGACTGAGAATCTTCAATCTGCTAGGGGAAAATAAATCCCTGGGGACTTCAAATCGGAGAGTTAAGAATGAGAATATTCATTCTGTTGGGGATTAAGAACTCTGTGGGGAATAGTTATACTGCTGGAGAGTAACTACTCTTCTGGGGAGATCGGGACTCTAGGGGAAAAGGCTTATTCCTGTTTTGGAAAAAGTTCAGGAGTTTGGGTTGCATGCCAATCTACTGGGGAATTATCCAGAGGTTGGGGATGAAAGTTAACTGTTATCTGGTTGATTCTCAGATTTTAAGACAACTTGCTGGGGAGTCTGGAGAAACTGGATGGTTTCTGCTGTGGACTGGTAGTTGGAAATTTGACTTCGTTGGGGAAGAAGGTTTCAGCTTTGCTGGGGATTTATGACCCAAGGTTTTTACTCCGCTGGGGATTGGGATTTTGAAGACTTAACCCTAGTGAGAATTAAAGGTTTGAAATATAACTCCGCTGGGGATTGGGAGTTTTGAAGTTTCGACTCTGGCGAGAATTTTGAAATTTAACCCCGCTGGGGGTATGTATTTCAAGGTTGTAGCTCCGCTGGGGATATAGATGATATACTGCAGGAGGTTTCTCTCGGAATAGCCTGAAGACGTTTTCCCATACTTTCAACCTGTCAGTAATTGTTCTTTCACATTTCGTTTATTTGTAAACGGTGATTATATCCAAATGCATATGCTCATTTAATAAATCATTGGACGTTTTCAAATAAAACACAAGTGTAAAAAAGAAGAAAAGACAAATAGTTTTCTGCACTTTGAAGTATCTTTGTATTAACTTTGTGTAAGTATTTTGTACAAAGGAGACAAGCATCCTAGTAAGAGAATGTTGTCATAAAAATTGAGAAACATTTATACAAAGAAAGATGGCTATGTGTAAAAATTCCATGGGGTTCCCATTCTGCTATAGCCTTCGTAACTCTGAATATCTTGTTCATTCGTTGCTTCGTCCGATGATGATTGGATTGATCAGAAGCCCGGAGTTTGTCTGTGAAGAGATTGTCCTCAAATTGATCCGACGAGACATAATCATACGCTTTAATTCCCTAACTTTTGCCTGGACCACCCTTTCGGGTTTTCAGTCCACCGGGAAACCCTTTTTTGCCCAAGTCCCCCTTTCGGGTTTTCAACTTTCCAGGTTTACATATTTTTTGTTTATCCCTAATTTTTGCCTGAACCGCCCTTTCGGGTTTTCGATTCACCGGGATGCCCATTTTTGCCCAAGTCGCCCTTTCAGGTCTTCAACTTGTTGGGTCGTTTATGCGTAGTATCTTTTGACTATGTCTGCGTTCGCAGGGTGCGGTAGGTCATTATCGTCCATGGTGGTAAGGATCATTGCCCCACCAGAAAAGATGTTTTTGATCACAAATGGTCCTTCATAGGTAGGAGTCCATTTGCCCCTGGGATCACTTTGCGGCAAGATGATCCGCTTGATTACAAGATCTCCGACTTGATATACCTGGCGCCTGACTTTCTTGTTGAATGCCTTGATCATTCGTTTCTGATATGCCTGACCATGGCAAACAACAGTAAGTCACTTTTCATCAATCAAGTTAAGTTGATCAAGCCGGGTATGAATCCAATCGTCTTCACTCAAACCAGCATCTTTCATGATTCTCAAGGAGGGAATCTGAACCTCGATAGGTAAAACAGCATCCATGCCGTATACCAAAGAATAGGGTGTTGCCCCAGTTGATGTTCGTGCCGTGGTACGGTACCCGTGCAGAGCAAACGGTAACATCTCATGCCAGTCCTTGTAGGTGACTGTCATCTTTTGTATGATCTTCTTGATATTTTTGTTCGCAGCTTCGACAACACCGTTCATCTTTGGCCGATAGGGAGATGAATTATGATGTTGAATATAGAACTGCTCGCACAGAGCGGTGATCATAGTGTTGTTCAAGTTTGTACCGTTGTCGGTGATGATTCTGTCAGGGATACCATACCGAAAAATGAGGTTCTGCTTGATAAAGCGGGCAACAACATTCTTTGTAACGGAGGCGAAGGAAGCTGCTTCAACCCACTTGGTAAAGTAATCGATGGCCACCAGGATGAAACAGTGTCCATTGGATGCTGTAGGCTTGATCTCTCCAATCATGTCGATACCCCCACATAGTGAATGGCCAAGGAGCTGTTAAGACATTGAGAGGAACTGGAGGTATGTGTACCTTGTCGGCATAGATTTGGCATTTGTGACAAGTACGAGAATGTTGATGGCAGTCAGCTTCCATGGTAGACCAGTAATAGCCTGCCCGTAGAATCTTTTTGGCCATCGTATGTCCGCTAGAATGAGTGCCAAAGGTACAATTGTGTAGTTCAGCCATAATCTGCTCAGCTTCAACCTTGTCCACACAACGGAGCAGAATGCAATCATGATTGCGCTTGTATAGGATACCATTGCTCAGGAAGAACTTAGCTGCGAACCTCCTTAAGAACTTTTTTTCATTGACGGAAGCTCCTTCAGGGTATTCTTGTGCTTCGAGATACCTTTTGATGTCATGAAACCATGGCCGGTCCACTACTTCTTCGGTATTAATCTCGTGATAATGTGCAGGTTCGTCCATCCGTTCAATGGTGATTTTGGGAGCCTCATTATCCCAGTTAAGTTTAAACATGGAAGACATTGTTGCTAGCGTATCTGCTAGCTGATTCTCTTCTCGCGGGAAATGCTCGAAGGTGATCTGCTCGAAATGTGGTAACAATGTCAGGACATGTTCTTTGTAGGGGATGAGGTTTGGATGTTTAGTATCCCACTCTCCTTTTATTTGACTGATAACCAAAGCGGAGTCCCCAAATACAATCAAGGATTTAATTCCCAAGTCAATAGCAGCCTTGAGACCAAAGATACAAGCTTCATACTCGGCCATGTTGTTGGTGCAGCTGAAACAGAGTCTGGCTGTGAAAGGTGTATGGCAACCTTCTGGAGAGATAAGTACCGCACCGATACTGTTTCCAAGTGCGTTGGAGGCACCATCAAAGTACAGGGTCCATCGGGATCCTTGTTCAGGTCCGTCATACGAACTGTTCTCTTCAATGTTGCTCAAAGTCACGATATTCTCGTCGGGGAAGTCGAACCTCAAAGATTGGTAATCTTCGACAGCTTGATGGGCCAGATGATCGGCTAGTACACTCCCCTTTATAGCTTTTTGGGTCGTGTACTGTATATCATACTCTGTGAGGATCATCTGCCACCTAGCGATTCTTCCGGATAGAGCAGGCTTCTCGAAGACATACTTGATCGGATCCATCTTAGAGATCAACAGAGTGGTATGAGTCAACATATACTGCCTTAGCTGGCGAACAACCCATACCAAAGCGCAGCAAGTTTTCTCGAGCAGTGAGTATCGAGTCTCACAGTCGGTAAAATTTTTGCTAAGGTAATAAATGGCATGCTCTTTTTCGCCAGACTCGTCATGTTGGCCCAGTACGCACCCTATTGAATTCTCCAGGACGGTCAAATACATGATTAACGGCCTTCCTTCGATGGGTGGCATCAAAATAGGAGGTTCTAGCAAATACTCCTTGATTCTATCGAAAGCAACTTGACAGTCATCATTCCATTTAACCACCTGATCTTTCTTCAACAGCTTGAAGATTGGCTCACAGGTAGATGTTAGGTGAGAAATGAACCTTGCAATGTAGTTTAGGCGTCCCAAGAAACCTCTGACCTCCTTCTCAGTGCGAGGGGCAGGCATTTCTCGTATAGCTTTGACTTTGGCAGGATCAACCTCAATGCCTTTGTTACTGACGATGAAACCCAAGAGTTTACCGGACCTGACTCCGAAAGTGCACTTGTTAGGGTTCAGTCTGATCTTGTACTCTTTCAACCTGACAAACAACTTTTGCAGATGGTTGAGGTGTTCTTCTTCAGTCTGTGAACAGGCTATCATGTCGTCTACGTAGACTTCTATCTCATGATGTATCATATCATGAAACAAAGCTACCATGGCGCGTTGATAGGTTGCCCCGGCATTCTTCAGTCTGAAAGGCATCTCTTTATAGCAGAACGTACCCCATTGTGTAACAAAAGTAATTTTCTCCATGTCTTCAGGGCCATTTTGATCTGGTTGTAACCTGAAAATCCATCCATGAAAGAAAACACCTTGTGCTGAGCTGTATTGTCAACAAAGATGTCAATGTGCGGTAGTGGAAAGTCATCTTTAGGGCTAGCCCTATTTAAGTCTCTGTAATCCACGCACATTCTGACTTTGTCGTCCTTCTTAGGCACGGGCACAATGTTAGCAACCCATTGTGGATAGGAAGTAACTGCAAGAAAGCCAGCATTGAACTGCTTCATCACTTCAGCTTTGATCTTTTTAGACATGTCAGGCCTCATGCGGCGAACTTTCTGTTTAATTGGTGGATAGTCTTCTCTGGTGGGGAGACGATGAACCACAATATCTGTATCAAGTCCTGGCATGTCTTCGTAGGATCAGGCGAAGATCTCAACATATTCATTCAACAGCTGAACTAAGCGCTCTTTGACACTTGGCTCTAGGTTGGCACCCACTTTAACTTCTTTTCTGTCTTCCTCAGTTCCTAAGTTGATTGTCTCTAACAACTCCTCGTGAGGTAGAATAGCCCTTTCTTCCTGTTGTAGCAGTCTAGCCAATTCTCCAGGAACTTCACAGTCTTCATCACCTTCGTATTCGGCATGGTAGACCAGATCTTCAGAGTCACTGAAGGCAATATCAGAATTGTTACCCATGAAATCCAGAGTGGATGGGTACCTACATTGATGAGTGTGGGTGTGTGTAAGGGATAGCCACCTTTAAACAAATAAAATGCAAAATGAAAGAAAATGAACACAAAAGTTTATATGTGAAAACGTCCATGATTCATTAAAATGGCATATGAAGATGAAAAACCAAACCCTTACAAATGGACCTATGTACCTCGTGTAAGGTACAAGGCTAAAAGTGTACGAATTGTTTAAGAATTATTACAAACCAACAAAAATGTTTGAAAGATAAATTACTAATTGATGAAAGTAATGGGAACAAAGTCTTTTTCCTCCCAATTGCATAGTCCTCCTTCAACGGTAGGGAAAATCCAGTCTTCTAGGTTGCTCTCCTCTTCACCATCCTCCAAAGCACTGACTCCATGATGAGTGATCTTCACTGGTGGCCCTCCAGCCCGGGAGTGACGCACAGCCTTCTGACTAGCAACAGTGAAACCCAATCCGAATTTATCAGATTTGAACGGAAAATCGGGAAGTTGCCCCTAGATTGTACTTCCTCCTTCTTCAATCACAGCCTTTGCATCTTTGAGTGATGACATCCGAGGTGGAGGTCAGGTAATCATGGGTACATAAGGCACTGCCGCAATCTCCTGAGCTACCTCTTCAAAATGCTGAAAGGGGGTTTCGATGAATTCACCATCCAATTCCACATCGCGGAAAGAATTAAGATGGCTTATCATGTATTCCTCTTCACCGTGAACAGTTACAATTTTCCCCTGAACATGGTACTTGAGCTTTTGATGCAGAGTTGAAGTAACGGCTCCAGCATGATGAATCCAGGGTCTTCCCAACAAGCAAGAATAGGAGGGACGGATGTCCATGACATAGAATGTGGAATTGAAGGTTTCAGTACCCACTTTAATCGGAATGTCCACCTCCTCGTGGACCATCCGTTTAGAACCATCAAAGGCTCTGACAATGATGTTGCTGGGCTTCAAAGTTAGACCTTCACAATCTAGCATGTCCAATGCTTTCTTTGGTAAGACGTTCAGCGAAGAACCAGTGTGTGATCGGTGGATCTGGAACTGACTGTTTAACGCTGGTTCGCAAAATGTCGCGGAAGCAAGAGTCGCCACCGTCTTTTATTTTCTCCAATATGGAAAGGACAAAAGCACAGAAAAATTCCTTATGAGATTAGTTCTCGGTTCGGGAGGTAGATTTATAGAAAGGGAAGGTGTTAGCACCCTTTCTATCCATGGTTATCCATGGGCTCTTAGATACTTGCTCATTTGTGTTTTCAAAATGTTTGTTTGCTTTTCAAGGTGAGTGAGTTTGAAAAAGTTTCGTTTAAAATTTCAGATCGACTCTTGTATCAATCCTCAAGAGTGTTTGAAAAGTTGTTTTGAAAGCTTTTTGAAAAGTGTCGGTGTGAAAAGAGTTTTTTTGATTTGTTTTGAATTAGAGCAAGTATCTACGAGTCATCTACCTACCCTAAGGAATTAGGCTGTGTAAATGTCCTTTAGGTAGTGCCATCCCACCATTGAGAGGTAGGTAGCACCACCGTTGGAGGTGTTCGGGTCAATTCGTTTGTAGGGACAATGTGGTCACCAGAGCAACAGTAGGACACCTTAGAAGCTACCCTTATGCCATTGATCCTTTTTATTTCGAGGCAAACGTTTCGAGGCAACTGTTCCGAGGCAACCTTTTCGAGGCAACTAGATCAATGGACATAAGGACTCACTAAGACGTCCTATACTCGACGACCACGTTTCGAAGGTAAGGCAACAGTGTGGTCACCAGAGCAATAGTAGGACACCTTAGAAGCTACCCCTATGCCATGTTCATGGACATAAGGACTTACTAAAACGTCCTATACTCGATGACCACGTTTCGAGGGGCAAGGCAACAGCGAGGCATACCCTAAGAGTGGTGTGTGAATTGTGTGTCATTTTCAATTATGTTTTATCTTGATCATGCATTGGGTGAGCTACGCTTTGATTTTATTTTAAGCCATTCATTCTTTCATGTGATAGTTAGCAGTTAAGAGGCGCGGAAATTAAAATGCGGAAAATAAAAGTCCTACGCTATTACAAGGCGCGGGTCTATACATCACCAAATTAACAAAGACCCGATTTTAAATAAAATGCGGAAAATAAAGGTCCTAATTACTATTACAAGGCTTTGAGGGAATTACATAATATTTAAAATGAAAAATAGAAGCAAACGCGCGAAAAGAAATTAGAAGCGAAAGTTCGAGGGCGTTGGACCCTTTAAAGAAGTTAAATTGGAATTAAGAGGCAATTAATTATTTAATAAGAAAATAAGTTATTTTTTTATGTTTTTTGTATTGTATGAAATAAAGAGGATTAATTAAAATTAGAAATTAAACAAAACCCTAATTCTAAGTTTGTTTTTCATTATTAAAAAAATGTTTAAGTTTAAACCTAATTTACTCTAATTAATTAATTACATATTTATTTACAAAATTAGCTAATAATTAATAATAGTAATAAGAAGAAAAAAAGTTATTTATTAAAAAAAGATAAAAATGTTGAAACCCTAATTTCTATGTATTTTAGTTTATTTAAGAAAATATTAAAATTAAAAACCTAAATTAACCTAAATTGATTAATAAAATTTTATTTACAAAAAATATTAATGGCTTAAATATTAAATAAAACATATTTTTATGTTTATGATTTCTGATTTTTTTTTTGTATTATGAAAATTATTTTGTGAATTAAAAGAAACAATTAAAATAATTAAAATAAATAAAAGAGAATAAAAAGAGAGAAAGAAAATACAAACAAGGGGGGTTTCTGGCCCAATTATGGAGGTGTTGTTGAAGCAATCAGGCCCACTCAATTCCAGGCCTTGTTTGACTTTTGATGGTTACGTATGGAATTATTGACTAATGCGCATGGTGGCCTGCAGATTCTGACCCTTGGATTGGGACCCCTAGACACTTGGCAGGCAAGCACGTATGCGTGTATGGTAGACTTTAGATGAGGCGCTGCATGGAAACGTATTGAGAAAAATAATATTGAACAAGTGGGGGGACCTGGGAATCGAACCCAGGTCCCTGCGTTTACCATGTTAGTGCTTTGCCAGTTGTGCTGTTTGCGTGCTTTGATAATATAATGGAACATAAATATTATAACGAAAAAATAAAAGCTAATGATATAAAACAATAAAAACGCGCCAGATTCAAATACTCCAGTCACATGATGACACGCCAGCTTCGTCTTCTTCTTTCTGCAAAAATATCAAACAAGTAGCGGGGGTTTTAAACCCCCACTAAATAGCACAGTAAATAATAGCGATTAGCTCCTGGGCAAATATAAAAAAGGCGCGAGGTGATGATTATGTTCGTATGGAGGTCACGAGTCCATTGGCATAGGTTTTATGGCCTGATTTTTCCATATGCGTAAACCCCCAAATCTGGAGCTCTGAAACCCTAAAAAGCTCTCATGATGGGTTCTTGTACAGGCGCCTATCATTCAATTGGATGGTACCAATAGCTTCAGAGAGATCATATTAGTGTAAATCAACCATTAAAAAACATTAATCATGCATGGAATTCAAAATACGGATATGAATAATTTTGAAAGAAAAGTGAATCTGTTCTACCAATTCCTTGTGCGTGGAGACTTGGTTTCAATTGGAATAGTTTCCTCGTGGTGTCAGCAAGCTTTTGGAATGGTTTTGAGGCCTTGAAACACCTTGCAATTCAGTTTTCAGTTTCCAAATTTTTTGTCAAAAATTGCAATGTTGTTCTTTGTTCTCAGCGCCGCTTTCTTATTCTAGGCCTTAGGGTTATGTTATGCACATGTATATGAACGAATTAGGTCAAGAAAACTAGCCCATGATCCATGTATTCAATGATTCAATATTTGATTTCCAATCCAATCTTTTTCAATCTTTTTCATGCCTTTCTTATGCCAATCATTTCCAATCATATTGAATCCTTCCTTATTGAATGGTGCACGAAATATTGAGTGAATTCTATGCACAAAAAGATTTGAAAAGTATGATTTAGCATTTTTCTCATAATTAATTTCAATTAAATGAATTAATAAGATAATAAATTCAATTAATTAATTAAAAATAAGAAAATAACTCCCTTTAAAGTCAATGGGTCGTGCATGGCCTTTGGGTGATGATTCATGGAAGAAATTGAGGCCCATTAGCAATTTTGAGGCATTTGAAGCAAAGTTGACTTTTCAAAATTCCCAAAAATTTCCCAACTTCCACAAGGCATATCTTGCTCAGGTTTTAAGCTTTGATCATGTTCTTGGACATTTTGGAAAGGTCTTGAAGTTCTCTAACCAATGTCTTTGGTCCCATGTCATTTTGATTTACCAATCTCAAGTTATGGTCTTTGACATAAAGTGCCTTTTTGTTGACTTTTGAAAATGACCTATAATGTTGAGATTGATAACTTTTTGTGAGAGCATTTCTTGGACTTGAAGTGTGAAGATGAGTTGTAGGAAATGTCATTCTCTTCAAAATGAGATTTGGATGGAATTTTTCTGATAAACCATGTGGAAGTTATGCCCTAGTCAATTTGCAGTTGACTTTTTTAGTTGTCCAAAAATAGAAACTTTTGCATCTTAAGACTTTTTGAGCCATGCCTTGAGAATCATGATCAAGAATTGATCAAATGATGTTTGTGGCTTCAAAATAAGATGTTGACCAAGAATTTTGACTTTTGACTGTCAAATGACCATTTTGCCCCTACAGTTGACTGTGAAGCAATTAGGGTTTTTGCCTGTGCAATCTGGTGCTGTGAGTCCTGAAACTTGGCACATGGATGCTTGACAGTGTTTATAGGCATGTGGGACTTGTTTGGACCCTTGGAAACTTCAATTTCTTTGCCAGAACCAAAACCCTAATTTTTGACTGTTAGGAGGCCATTGGACTGTGCAACTCTTGGGAGATTTTGAAGCATGATCTTAGAAAACCTTGGAGAATATGGGAGGGCAAATTTTGGGGTACAACAGTTGCCCCTGTTCAATCTTCTTAAACCTGAGGATGTAGATTGGCTGGCGTGCCTTTCGTAATCTGAAGGTGGAAGATGATTGAACACTAGAGTGCCCAGAAATTTGCGCTCACATAGTAGTGTGATGGTGGGAATGGGCTTACAGATGCCATTTGGAGATTGGTGGATAGGAGGATGGGCTTATAGATTCCATGTTGAGAGGTGATGGATAGGTGGATGGGCTTATAGATGCCATCTGGGTGTCGATCGCGTAAGAGTTTCCTTAGCGAGAACTTGCGTACCTGGAAAAGAAAATGATTACCTGGCCTGTTGCAGGAGTTGGTCTTCAAACTCTTTGTGTGGATGCGCCCTGGCTGGATACAGGTATCGAATCTTTAAACTCTTCAGACGTGCCCTAGCGAGATACAGGAATCGAGTCTGGAGCTTCAAAAGGTGATGAATGAATCAGGGATGGTTACTACCTCAACGGGACGATGAGAGAACCTTGGACGATTACTACCTCAACGGGATGATGAGAGAACCTTGGGCGATTACTACCTCAACAGTAACGATGAGAGAACCTTGGGTGATTACTACCTCAACAGTAACGATGAGAGAACCTTGGGCGATTACTACCTCAACAGTAACGATGAGAGAACCTTGGGCGATTACTACCTCAACAGTAACGATGCGAGAACCTTGGGCGATTACTACCTCAACAGTAACGATGAGAGAACCTTGGGAGATTACTACCTCAACAGTAACGATGAGAGAACCTTGGGCGATTACTACCTCAACAGTAACAATGAGAGAACCTTGGGCGATTACTACCTCAACAGTAACGATGAGAGAACCTTGGGCGATTACTACCTCAACAGTAACGATGAGAGAACCTTGGGCGATTACTACCTCAACAGTAACGATGAGAGAACCTTGGGCGATTACTACCTCAACAGTAACGATGAGAGAACCTTGGGTGATTACTACCTCAACAGTAACGATGAAGGAATCTTGGATGTCTTCTACTGAGTCTTCATTAGGAAAATCTTTAGGAATCGATTTAACTGGACCAGAGAAGGCCTTTGACTGGATCGGCATCAGAAAAATCTTTAGGAATTGATTTAACTGAACCAGGCAAGGTCTTGGAATCTTTGACTGTATAAGAATCAGAAAAATCTTAGGGTCGATTTAACTGAACCAGAGAAGGTCTTGGATTAACTTTGACTGGATAAGAATCAGAAAAACCTTAGGGTCGATTTAACTGAACCAGACGAAAGTCTTGGAATATCTTTGACTGGATAAGAATCAGGGAGATCTTAGGGTCGATCTGACTGAACCAGATGAAAGTCTTGGAATATCTTTGACTGGATAAGAATCAGGGAGATCTTAGGGTCGATCTGACTGAACCAGAGAAGGTCTTGGATTAACTTTGACTGGATAAGAATCAGAAAAATCTTAGGGTCGATTTAACTGAACCAGAGAAGGTCTTGGATTAACTTTGACTGGATAAGAATCAGAAAAATCTTAGAATCGATTTAACTGAACCAGACTAAAGTCTTGGAATATCTTCAACTGGAATAAGAATCAGGGAGATCTTAGCATCGATCTGACTGAACCAGAGAAGGTCTTGGATTAACTTTGACTGGATAAGAATCAGAAAAATCTTAGAATCTATTTAACTGGACCAGACTAAAGTCTTGGAATATCTTCAACTGGAATAAGAATCAGGGAGATCTTAGCATCGATCTGACTGAACCAGAGAAGGTCTTCAACATAGTTCAGAATTTAACTGCATCTTTCCTGAAAGGTAAAGGTCATTCATATGCAATGCATGATATGGATCGAACAATGATGTTCTCGAAATAAATGAGATTGTGTTATATGATGCGTATATGCATGCATCATGAGGTATGTGATGTTTTTGAATGTATTTTTGTCTAGGAAAATATATCCTTGACGAATGCCGGGAGTTAAATCCTGGGCTGATGGTTGAAGAGAGTGCTTTGTTGTTTCCGCTGGGAATGATGATTGCAAGAATGAACCGGTAGGAGAAGATGACTCCGTTGGGGAATAAACTTGAAGATTACTCTGTGGGGAGAAATTACTCTAGCGACCTTGCTGGGGAACAATACCCTGTGGGAAGAGAGGTACTTTGCTGGGATGTTGATGATAACTCCGCTGGGGACACCGTTGTGAAGTTGGAAGTTTTAATAGACTCCGCTGGGGATAAGAAGACTTCGCCGAGGACGATCTTTCCGTGGCTTTTGGCTGAGGATAACCCAGTTATATCCTGGTGGGGAAATAACCTTTGAATAAAGCCGGGAGACGCGTCCGTGTTCTGCAGGGGGGAAGTTTCCAGAATCTACTGGGGATAAACTTCCTGCTGGGGAGATGGATTCAAACTTTCCTGGGGAAATCTTTTTCAGATTAGACTCTCTTGGGGAAATTGATTTGAGATGCACTGGGGAAGTGGCTCCACTGAATGTCTGGTATACCGCCGGGGAACAATCTTAGATCAAGACTGTCGGGGGTGCTTGTTTAAGAATGTCTGTATAATCCGCTGAGGAATGTTGAGATCTGCTGGAGGATACCCAACTTTCTTAAGGCTGACAGGATAACTCTGCTTGGGGAGAGTGCATTGACTTGCTGGCTCACTTTCTGGGGAATTAAGGTATATTGGTCATGTTTTTCAACCGAACCTACCTTTGTACCTTGGTGGACAGAGCAATTAGATCGCCTAGACAACTCATTATTGCCCCTGTTTCTGATGTGGGAGAGGAAGATACCTGTGGAGGCGCTTGATGACTGTCGGTTGACAAATCTTCTTCTGGTAGGCAAGTGACGAGATGACAGGACATAGTCGTACGCTTTAATCCCTAACTTTTGCCTGGACCGCCCTTTCGGGTTTTCAGTCCACCGGGATACCCATTTTTGCCCAAGCCGCCTTTTCAGGTTTTTGACTTGCCGGGTGTACAGATTTTTCCATTTCATCCCTTATTTTTGCCCGAACCCTTTTGGTTCGCCGGGAAGCCCTTATTTTTGCCTAGGTGTGTCAACCTAGCGGGTCTTTGATTATGCGTAGTACTTTTTTTGACTATGTCCACGCTCTCAGGATGTAGGGAGTTGTCACTGTCAGTAGTATTGCGTTGCCGTACCACTAGAAGATGTTTGATCAGGCAAGATTCGTTGTCGGGATGCCCCAGGTGATCCAGATGGAGATTTGCCCCAAGCTGGTTGGCCTTTTAAGAGATTCTCCGAATCTTGGCTGGGCTGCCCCAGATGATGGACACTGATCATGCCATGCCCCTTGATCGGAAGTGTTTCTTCCATTGGAGGTGACTCTTTTGTTGAGAAGACCTTCGTTCATCGGATATTCGTTGCGCAAAGTTCTCTGCTGTTCAAACAAATAATCATATGCAAACAATGTTATCTTAAGAATGCAAAGCTTATGTCTGTCTTGAAATTTTTGAAAATGCATTTTTCAATAAAAGCAAATGAGTTTTTTTTGTAAACTGTGATGTCAACTCAGTATTTTACAGCAAGCCTTAAGGAGTCAGGATACCTTTGTAACAGTATGCTTTCGAACTAACCCACGCTTCAGCTAGGACTTTTAAGGGTTATAACGTGGCCTGGTTCACGGTTTAAGAAACAAATGATAAAGGCTCAAATTATTTTTGTACCCACCCGCTCTTCATGATGTTCTTCAAACCTAAACTCAGATGATCGTGCGTTAGACCTTGTTTGAGTCTTTGCTCTGATATTCCGGTGATGGTTCGGATATTTAACAATTTATTTTGAATAGGCAATCATTCCTTTTTTGTTGAGGGTTTGCATGACCTCCTTCTTTTTGATTTCGCTGTCCCTAAATTTTGCCTGAACTGTTTCTTTTGTGATTACAGCCAGCGGGATGCCCCAGTTTCGTAAGTCCCCTTTATAGGTTTTGACTTTTTGGGCTTTTCACTTATTTTTTGATAATGACTGCCTGTCCTTATGATTATTCTGAACCATCACTGTCTTTTGTTTTTGGAAGGACTCCTTTGGTGTCATTCGTTATGCACTTGGATCAATTGAGAGAACTACCCTGCCCCAGGTTATGATAAAGGGTTTAAATTTTCGAAAAGAAAAACTCCTACTTCTTTGGCTCAGAGGGGTTGACGAGGGATTATCTTCCTTATAACTCCAGTGTTTAGGGATTGAAACAATGTCTGTAGCTCATCAACGGGGTCTGTTCAAAAGCATACTGTAAATGTCGTGGTATCGTTTTCGTCATCCTCCCTCAAGAGGCTTAGAATTATCAATCGAGAGTTGATCATCACAGAATATGAAAACAATTTGAATATAGCGAATGCGAATATATTGATTCAAAACAGACATGTGCGATGCATTGATAAAATAATAAAGTTTGGTATGACAATAATTGTTTGAACAATCAAAAGAAAATTACAACTTGAAAAATTCTAATGAACAAAACTCCTCTAGTTTGAACTAGTCATTTCTCAGCGGAAGATTTTCATCTCGCCATCTGGCATGAACTCCAGCACCCCTTCGTCAATCAAGTCCTGGACTTTGTTCTTCAAGGTCCAACAGTCGTCTGTAGCATGCCCCGGGCTGTCTGAATGATAAGCGCAGCGGGTGTTGGGGTTATACCTTGAAGGTGTCATATTCGGGTTCTTAGGAGGGTCCTTTAGAGTGATCAGATTGACCTCCAGTAAGCGCTTCAGTATAAAGGATGATGGTATATCAGTCTCCGAGAAATGTCTTACAGGCGTATATCGTTTACGCTGACTACCCCGTTGAGGCTGGGCTCGTGACCCTGAAGCAAGCTGAGGAGATTTTCCTTTGTCTTCTTGCCTCGCATGTGGTTGAATGATGCCTGGAACTTCAACCTTGGTTGTTTGCCCCACTGGATTGTTTTGGAGTAGCTTGGTGACGAGGACCCGGAGCTCTTATTGTTTTTGAGCTAAGTCCTGAACGAGAGTCATTTAGCCCATCAACTGTCCCATCATTTGGATCTTCATGGTTGCCAACTCAATTTGTAGCCCTTCCAGCTGATCGTTCCTGATACCCCCTGCATTCCCTAGGATCAAGTTCCTTGTGAGGAGAGCCTTTATTTCTTCTTGCCCCTGGGATAGGTTCAAGAACATTTCTTGCAGTTGGGCGTTTTGAGCCCGGAGATCTTGGTTGTCCGGTTGGAAAGCCATTGCTGAAATAAACAGCGAAGGAGATGAGTGACCTGTCAAAAGGGTACCTGTAATGCAATGATATGTATGATATGCATGCAATGTTTTCAAGGACCTCGCAGGGTAAACAAGAAGATTGTTAGCAATTGAATTTGTAGCTTGATTGAAGGAACTTCATGTTGCTGAGAACCCTTCTTCAAGAGTCAAGGCTCACCATATCGAGTGGGTCATAGCCCCTGACTCAAGTCATCAACCTTGTTTTGCTTTCCAAACAACCTTGGCTAGGGGAACCTTCTTCAAGAGTCAAAGCTCACCATATCAAGTGGGTCATAGCCTCTGACAACCTTGGCTAGAGGAAAATAAATCCTCTTTGCCCCTTGCTAGACGTTTGATTCATCATGACCTGCATCACAAGCCCTTGAGATCCTTGAAATGGATTAGTCCTTATGTAGGATGTATGCAATGGTATGATGTTATGATGTTATGCTATGCATGGGGTAATGTAAGTAGGCCCTGTAATGAGTCCCAATTAAGGACTGTAAACAAAACCTGCGAGAAACTCAAGTGTCAGATAACAAGTATGCAAGTAGTCATGTTTGAAGGCACACAAGTCACACAAAGAGCCCTTAGAGTTTAGGCCAGCATGGGGTCTGGGTATTACCCTCTTGAAGTTGGTGGGCTCAACCTGTCCTATCAGAAGTAACCGGGTTCTAAGGGTCCCAATATCACTGGATTGCTTTCATTGTTCATCGTTTCGATTTAGCCACTGAACTGACGACCGAAATATTCCAGGAAAGCAACCCTCAATTGAGTGTAGTATAGAGTATCAACCAACCTCGGACTGCACCAAAGTCAGTTATCTCACTACCCTAAAGAGGCCAAGATTGTTCAATTAAGGTTCCTAAGGTCAGTTGATGTTTCACGACACCACGCGGAGGCCCCGTACTCTCCTTGACTGAACTCAAGGGTTACCGGTACACACCAAAGTGCCACATCAACGTAGCAGACTGCTTCAACCATGTCGGTATACCCCGCACAGTTCCCTCATAGCCTTGTTGCTACTTTCTAAGAAGGTATCTCCAGATCCGGGTTAGGATCTATAGAACTCCCGAGACATCCCACAATAATAAAGCAAACAAGTCAAAGCAATTGAAAACACAAGTGATCTTAGTACTAAGGTACACCTCACTTTAAAAAGATACCCAGCAGAGTCGCCAGTTCTGTGATCGGTGGATCTGGAACTGACTGTTTAACGCTGGTTCGCAAAATGTCGCGGAAGCAAGAGTCTCCATCGTCTTTTATTTTCTCCAATATGGAAAGGACAAAAGCACAGAAAAATTCCTTATGAGATTAGTTCTCGGTTCGGGAGGTAGATTTATAGAAAGGGAAGGTGTTAGCACCCTTTCTATCCATGGTTATCCATGGGCTCTTAGATACTTGCTCATTTGTGTTTTCAAAATGTTTGTTTGCTTTTCAAGGTGAGTGAGTTTGAAAAAGTTTCGTTTAAAATTTCAGATCGACTCTTGTATCAATCCTCAAGAGTGTTTGAAAAGTTGTTTTGAAAGCTTTTTGAAAAGTGTCGGTGTGAAAAGAGTTTTTTTGATTTGTTTTGAATTAGAGCAAGTATCTACGAGTCATCTACCTACCATAAGGAATTAGGCTGTGTAAATGTCCTTTAGGTAGTGCCATCCCACCATTGAGAGGTAGGTAGCACCACCGTTGGAGGTGTTCGGGTCAATTCGTTTGTAGGGACAGTATGGTCACCAGAGCAACAATAGGACACCTTAGAAGCTACCCTTATGCCATTGATCCTTTTTATTCCGAGGCAACCGTTTCGAGCCAACTGTTCCGAGGTAACCTTTTCGAGGCAACTAGATCAATGGACATAAGGACTCACTAAGACGTCCTATACTCGACGACTACGTTTCGAAGGTAAGGCAACAGTGTGGTTACCAGAGCAATAGTAGGACACCTTAGAAGCTACCCCTATGCCATGTTCATGGACATAAGGACTTACTAAAACGTCCTATACTCGACGACCACGTTTCGAGGGGCAAGGCAACAGCGAGGCGTACCCTAAGAGTGGTGTGTGAATTGTGTGTCATTTCCAATTATGTTTTATCTTGATCAGGCATTGGGTGAGCTACGCTTTGATTTTATTTTTGGCCATTCATTCTTTCATGTGATAGTTAGCAGTTAAGAGGTGCGGAAATTAAAATGCGGAAAATAAAAGTCCTACGCTATTACAAGGCGCGGGTATATACATCGCCAAATTAACAAAGACCCGATTTTAAATAAAATGCGGAAAATAAAGGTCCTAATTACTATTACAAGGCTTTGGGGGAATTACATAATATTTAAAATGAAAAATAGAAGCAAACGCGCGAAAAGAAATTAGAAGCGAAAGTTCGAGGGCGTTGGACCCTTTAAAGAAGTTAAATTGGAATTACGAGACAATTAATTATTTAATAAGAAAAGAAGTTATTTTTTGATGTTTTTTGTATTGTATGAAATAAAGAGGATTAATTAAAATTAGAAATTAAACAAAACCCTAATTCTAAGTTTGTTTTTAATTATTAAAAAAATGTTTAAGTTTAAACCTAATTTACTCTAATTAATTAATTACATATTTATTTACAAAATTAGCTAATAATTAATAATAGTAATAAGAAGAAAAAAAGTTATTTATTAAAAAAAGATAAAAATGTTGAAACCCTAATTTCTATGTATTTTAGTTTATTTAAGAAAATATTAAAATTAAAAACCTAAATTAACCTAAATTGATTAATAAAATTTTATTTACAAAAAATATTAATGGCTTAAATATTAAATAAAACATATTTTTATGTTTATGATTTCAGATTTTTTTTTTGTATTATGAAAGTTATTTTGTGAATTAAAAGAAACAATTAAAATAATTAAAATAAATAAAAGAGAATAAAAAGAGAGAAAGAAAATACAAACAAGGGGGGTTTCTGGCCCAATTATGGAGGTGTTGTTGAAGCAATCAGGCCCACTCAATTCCAGGCCTTGTTTGACTTTTGATGGTTACGTATGGAATTGTTGACTAAGGCGCATGGTGGCCTACAGATTCTGACCCTTGGATTGGGACCCCTAGACACTTGGCAGGCAAGCACGTATGCGTGTATGGTAGACTTTAGATGAGGCGCTGCATGGAAACGTATTGAGAAAAATAATATTGAAGAAGTGGGGGGACCTGGGAATCGAACCCAGGTCCCTGCGTTTACCATGTTAGTGCTTTGCCAGTTGTGCTGTTTGCGTGCTTTGATAATATAATGGAACACAAATATTATAACGAAAAAATAAAAGCTAATGATATAAAACAATAAAAACGCGCCAGATTCAAATACTCCAGTCACATGATGACACGCCAGCTTCGTCTTCTTCTTTCTGCAAAAATATCAAACAAGTAGCGGGGGTTTTAAACCCCCACTAAATAGCACAATAAATAATAGCGATTAGCTCTTGGGCAAATATAAAAAAGGCGCGAGGTGATGATTGTGTTCGTATGGAGGTCACGAGTCCATTGGCATAGGTTTTATGGCCTGATTTTTCCATATGCGTAAACCCCCAAATCTGGAGCTCTGAAACCCTAAAAAGCTCTCATGGTGGATTCTTGTACAGGCGCCTATAATTCAATTGGATGGTACCAATAGCTTCAGAGAGATCATATTAGTGTAAATCAACCATTAAAAAACATTAATCATGCATGGAATTCAAAATACGAATATGAATAATTTTGAAAGAAAAGTGAATCTGTTCTACCAATTCCTTGTGCGTGGAGACTTGGTTTCAATTGGAATAGTTTCCTCGTGGTGTCAGCAAGCTTTTGGAATGGTTTTGAGGCCTTGAAACACCTTGCAATTCAGTTTTCAGTTTCCAAATTTTTTGTCAAAAATTGCAATGTTGTTCTTTGTTCTCAGCGCCGCTTTCTTGTTCTAGGCCTTAGGGTTATGTTATGCACATGTATATGAACGAATTAGGTCAAGAAAACTAGCCCATGATCCATGTATTCAATGATTCAATATTTGATTTCCAATCCAATCTTTTTCAATATTTTTCATGCCTTTCTTATGCCAATCATTGCCAATCATATTGAATCCTTCCTTATTGAATGGTGCACGAAATATTGAGTGAATTCTATGCACAAAAAGATTTGAAAAGTATGATTTAGCATTTTTCTCATAATTAATTTCAATTAAATGAATTAATAAGATAATAAATTCAATTAATTAATTAAAAATAAGAAAATAACTCCCTTTAAAGTCAATGGGTCGTGCATGGCCTTTGGGTGATGATTCATGGAAGAAATTGAGGCCCATTAGCAATTTTGAGGCATTTGAAGCAAAGTTGACTTTTCAAAATTCCCAAACATTCCCCAACTTCCACAAGGCATATCTTGCTCAAGTTTTAAGCTTTGATCATGTTCTTGGACATTTTGGAAAGGTCTTGAAGTCCTCTAACCAATGTATTTGGTCCCATGTTATTTGGATTTACCAATCTCAAGTTATGGTCTTTGACATAAAGTGCCTTTTTGTTGACTTTTGAAAATGACCTATAATGTTGAGATTGATAACTTTTTGTGAGAGCATTTCTTGGACTTGAAGTGTGAAGATGAGTTGTAGGAAATGTCATTCTCTTAAAAATGAGCTTTGGATGGAATTTTTCTGATAAACCATGTGGAAGTTATGCCCTAGTCAATTTGCAGTTGACTTTTTTAGTTGTCCAAAAATAGAAACTTTTGCATCTTAAGACTTTTTGAGCCATGCCTTGAGAATCATGATCAAGAATTGATCAAATGATGTTTGTGGCTTCAAAATAAGATGTTGACCAAGAATTTTGACTTTTGACTGTCAAATGACCATTTTGCCCCTACAGTTGACTGTGAAGCAATTAGGGTTTTTGCCTGTGCAATCTGGTGCTGTGAGTCCTGAAACTTGGCACATGGATGCTTGACAGTGTTTATAGGCATGTGGGACTTGTTTGGACCCTTGGAAACTTCAATTTCTTTGCCAGAACCAAAACCCTAATTTTTGACTGTTAGGAGGCCATTGGACTGTGCAACTCTTGGGAGATTTTGAAGCATGATCTTAGCAAACCTTGGAGAATATGGAAGGGCAAATTTTGGGGTACAACACAATGTCTACCAGAACATGTGCCAGAGTAGTCCCTTTGCATTCTACCGAGACATGCAAAACGTCATTATGCTTTCTCCCTTTGATTGTTAGATCAGCGTCGGAGAATCCTAGATCGTTGTCTGCTGTTAGGCTAGCTACACATTCCTGGAATTGATCCGCGGAGGTTTTCTGGGGAACATGGGTCGTCTTCAAGAATTTGATCAAAGCTTTGGCATGAGCTTCTGAACAAAGCAGCAAGGCCAGCATATAGATTTTTGAAGGGGTTTGCCCCAGTTGCTCCATAACATTATAATCGCTTTTCTTGATTATTTTCAAAATCTCTTCCATTTCTTTTTGAGAGGTCTCGGGGATGACCAACGGCTGAGCCCTTGTCCTGACAGGCTCTTCTTGGATCCCTTTCCCTCTATCATCAGTAGTAGCAGAGGGGACAACTTCAGGAGTCACAACTTCTTCAATAACGGGAGCCCTCGCAGATATGTTGACTGTTGCAGGAGTAACCTTAGGAGCGGTTGAGGGTCCGAAGATTGCCTTTGGAGGCGCAATCTCCGGAGAGAAAATTCTTCCATTGTGGGTGATTTTACTCGTTCTGGCAGTGTTTCCAATGTCGGAAGTCTCTTCATCAGAACTCTCTTCGGTCGATTCAATTTGCTTAACACCGTGGTAGAAGATCTCTCCCCTATAGTTCCACGATATTGATTTGTTGGACTTGTACGGGATAAGCCCCGGCATGGTTATCTTCAAAGGTACAATCTTTGGATCAGATGTAATCTTAACAGGTCTTTTGGAGACCTTTGAAAGATTGGCGGATATGGTAATTATCGAAACATCATTAACAGGAGTCGGTGTAACAGGAGTCTTTTCAAAAAGTAACTCTTGGTTATCCATTAGGCGCTGGATGCCTAACTTCAACAACAAACAGTCGGTTGGTAAGGAGGAACAAAGGCAGCAATCTTCTTCACAGCCTGGGAAAATCCCAGCCTTCAACAAATTCAGCTTAATTATTGGTAATAGAGTCATCAAATCATCAACAGTAGCAACATAAAGATCTTCTTCAACAGCATGGACGTTGTGACCATGCTTTGGCATTGGAGCTGAGATCACATTGGGCTTTTCAGGGGAGTCGAATTCCACCTCTTTAGCATCTATCAAGTCCTGGATCTTATTTTTGAGGGCCCAACAATTGTTGGTGTCATGCCCCAGGCTGTCTGAATGATAACCACACTGGGCATTAACATGGTAGTAAGGAGAAGATGTATTCGGATTCTTCGGTGCCTCTTTCAAACTGGCAAGGTTTAACTTTAACAGATGAGGGAGAACTTGAGCGGGTGTCATATTGATCCGGGTGAATTGCCGTGCAGGCCTTTCCACCCTTGCTTGGTTGGCTCTGGGTTGATTATTTCTAGGCTGATCAACTGCAGACTTCTGAATCATTACAGCCCCCACCGCTGGCCGGCGCTCAACTCTTCCTTGACTTCTTTGAGAGTAGACAACTGATACCTATTTCTTTGCTGGAAAGGTCTTCTTGATGGTAGCGGAAGCAGATGCATCCTTTTGAATTTTTCCGCTCTTAATTCCGGCTTCAACCCTCTCACCAGTCAGAATCAACTCGGTGAACCCCACAGACAAACTTCCAATCAGGTGGTTGAAAAAGGGGCCTGATAGTGTACCCAAGAACATATCTACCAGCTCCCTCTCATATAGAGGTGGTTGTACTCTTCCAGCCAAGTCTCTCCATATCTGGGCATACTCTTTGAAACCTTCATTTGAGACCATACCCATACTCTATAGTTGAGTACGGGTTGGTGCTAAATCTGCATTATATTGATATTGCTTGTAGAAGGCAGCCGCCAAATCCTCCCAATTGTGCACATCAGATCTCTCTAACTGGTAAAACCAATCTAACTGCGTCCCCGAAAGACTGTCTTGGAAGAAATGGACCCACAGATCCTTATCAGAAGAATGCGGTTGGATTTTTCTGACGTAAGACCGTAGATGCATCTTTGGACAAGACAAACCATCGTACTTAGCAAATATAAGCACCTTAAACTTGGGGGGAATCACAATCCCAGAAACCAGCCCTAAATCTTCAAAGTCCATCCCAGGCACCCTCTGTACCTCCATAGCTGCCAAACGCTCTTCCAGATTCTTGTACTTGTCATCTGCAGGAGGATACTGCTGCTCAGAATAGTCTTCATCCTCTTCTTCTTCTTCTTCCTCAGACTCAGGTTGCACTGCAGCTCCCTTTCCTTCCCCTTCATCAGATGTTGAGGGAAAATCCAGGACCCTTCTAGCTTGACCTTCAAATCTTCTACCCAAAGTAGCCACACCAACTCTTTTCTTTTTCTTTTTCTCCTTTTCCTTCTCCAGCAAGGTTTTCAGATCCTCCTGACCCTTAGCCAAGGTCATGAGTAGTTGCTGGAACTGTGAATTCTGCGCTTGTAAGTCTTTAACCGTCTGCTCTATATCCATCTGGCTGAAATAAACAGTAGAGAAATAAGGAAACCTGGTGTGAAGACCTGTTTATGCATATGATGAATGAGATGTATTCATGTAATGCATTCAAGGATTCAGAAATTCAAATTTGTTGCAAACAAAAAAGAACACACGTCATATTAATAAGAAGAATTTGTTAGTACATAAATGCCCCATGGGCAAAATATGACAAAATTCTAATGTAAAAATAAGTTGCGCATTCTCTTTGGTGCAATGTAGGTGTTGAGTGTCTGCTCTTCGTGAAGTTGACGAGTAAGTTCCAAAACCTTCTTCTCACTGGCGTAGAATTGGGCTTCAAAAGTATCGCGTTCTCCCTTGAGCTGTATCCAACTCCTTTGAAAATCTTCAAGTGATGTTGGCATGTCAGGATGTAGGAGGGTGTATGGAACCTCTCCTTCCATAACAGGCTCTTTGATCACAGGCAAAATGTAGGGGTAAGACATCATAAGACTTTGGGAGCGGGTTCGTACCCACTTGAGGTAAGGCTCAAGGGGGATGGAATTCTTGTGTCCCAAGGTCTTACTATCCACTTTGTTGGGCATCCTCCAAGCTCGGATAAACCTTTGTCGAAGTCCTTGATCGTCGTTATCGAAGTCAAAAACCAAATCTGGAATCAGCATGTCATGAGGGCCATCCTTTCGGGCATACCAAAACTGTCTCAGATCCAAGCAGGGATTGTAGGTAATGCCTCCCCTAATGCCAAGTAGTGGGACATTAGGGAATTCCCCCCAACGATCAATGATGATAACATTTTCTCTAGATCGAGAACACCAATAGATATTTGAATGTGTAAGGGTCATCAATCGTTGTGACCACCTCAAACCCTGCTCATTCTTCAAAGCTGATTGGGGAAGGTGAGAAATAAACCACCTTTCTAGTAGAGGAGTACAACATATGAGAACACCTCTTTTTCTCATTGTTCGTGTGTGAAATGAGTGGAGGATATCCCCAAGCAACGTAGGTACCGGGTTGCGAGCCATGAAAAATTTGACAGCACTGACATCTATAAGTTGGTCAGGGTTTGGGAACAAGACCAACCCATAGATGAGAAGAGCCACAATATCCTTAAAAGCTTGTAAGTCCAAGGAATTCCAGCATTCTTGAGCTTTCTCAAACAGAAACTTTGACAAGAAACCCTTGACACCACTTCTGGTTTCCCAATGACCTTTGACATCAGATGGTTGCAAGTGTAGGGCTTGAGCAACATCTTCAGGCTTTGGATCTCTTTCCGTACCTTTGTAGGGTAGTTGATGGAGAATAGGAATCCTCAGGAGTTTAGAAAATTCCTCCAAGGTAGGCACAAGCTGGTAATCAGGAAATGTGAAGCAGTTGTGTAGGGGGTCAAAGAACTGGAAGAGAACTTTCACCGTGTCTTCCTTAGTGTTGGTGTTGACTAAGTTGAGAAGACGACCATGCCTCTCGGTGAATGGAGAATATTCTGGGATCTTTGAATCAAGCTCCTTGAGTTGAGGAGGAATTCTTACAAAGTTGACTTGGATGGTTTTCCTGCAAAGTGATTCCATTACCTACAAAACAGGAACAAAGATGAAGATCCAAATCCTTGAAATGGTTAGCGGATGCATATGATGCTTCATGATGTTTATGATGTTATGCACAAGTATATATGTACAAACAAGTCACACAAGATCCTAATTTCAGGCTTGCATGGGGTTTCATAGGTAAGTACCCTCTTGAAGTTTAGTTGGCTCAACCTGTCCTATAAATAGTAACCGGGTTCTAAGGAGCTCAATATCACTGGATTATTTTCTGTGTTCATTGTTTCAGTTTAGCCACTTAACTGGCGACCGAAATATTCCAAGAAAATAACCCTCAATGAGTGTAGTATCGAGTATCTACCAACTACGGATTGCACCAAAGCCGGTCATCTCACTACCCCTAAAAAGGCCAAGATGGTCAAGTAAAGGTTCTAAAAGTCCATTAGTGCTTCATGACATCACTCAACGGCCCCGTATTCTCTTTGATTAACTCAAAGGCTACCGGTACCCACAAATATGCCGCACTAATATAGCTATTGCTTCAACCATATCGGTATACCCCGCACAGTTTCCACAACGTATTGCTATTTACCTATGAATGTTTCACAAATCCGGGTAGAGGATTCAAACCCAAACAATAGAACCAAATGTAAAGCAATCAAGTCAAGCAAGATAAGCATGTAAAGGTGATCTAAAACCCTAAGGTAACCCCACTTTATATTCATTTTCCCCAGCAGATTCGCCAGTTCAGTGATGCGGTGGGAGAACTGACTTGAGGTTTTGCGTTTTGTGTTCGCAAATGTTTCGATTTAGCAAGAGTCGCCACCGACTTTTTATTTATCCAAAGGAAAGGTAAAAAAGCACAGGAAATACCTTTGAGATGTTTTGTTGGGTTCGGGGGGTAGATTATGAAAAGGGAAGGTGCTAGCACCCTTTTCATCCATGGTTTTCCATGGGCTCTTAGTTATTTGTTTTAGATCACTTGCTTTTGCTTTTCAATTGTTTGAAATGGTGCTTTTGTGTGTGGTTTTGAAAATATTTTAAAAAGAGGCCTTTTTCTAGGCAACCTTTGTAATGATCCTTGTTTTAATGTATACAAAAGTGTATTGTATTTTGAAAAATGTTTCATTGTTGAAAATTTGTTTTGGGAAATGTTTTGAAATTGTGTTGTGATGTGGGTTTGAAAATAGCAAGGATGTTTGCAAGCTTTGATCAAGTAACTAGGAGCATCTACCTACCTACTCAAAGATCTTTCCTACACATTTTTAACCCTTTGACAATGTTGTTTTATCATTGCATTTGGTAAACAACCTTGTGTTTGGATGTTAAACGGGACAGGCGCGGGTCATCGTATGGCCATGATAATAATAGTGCTAAGTATCTTTAGCAAGTTTTTGTTTGAGGGGTTAGATCATTTTGTATAGGCAACCAAGATAGCGTCATCAAGGGACTATGATCTTTTTGTTTTTTGCTTGTTTTGCCAAGATACCTAGCATGCATACCATGGCCATTTTAAAGGCAACAAGTGGATGAAACCCTAGGGGTGCTTGTGTGCATTGTGTTGTCAATTTCATGCATTCTGTCTTGTGTCAGGCCTAGCTATTTATTTTGATTTTGTTTATCATACAAACCCTAATCTTTCTATCATGGCATATTTGAAAGCTTTAAAGTGCGTAAAAAATAAATCTACGACTGTTACGACATTGATTATGGGAGAGGGATACAAGTTTGAATAGGGGGGTACTTGCAAGAAAATAAAACCCTAAGATTATTACAACCATATTGAGTTCTTTGTTCAAATAATAAATAAGCAAATATTTAAATGGACAATTAAATTAATATGCAATATATTATAAATATGCAAAAAATGTTTTTTGTATTATTTTTATGTATGCAAAAATAAATTATTTAATGTACTAAAAATATTTTAAAAAATAGTAATGGTTATTTTTTGGAAAGGGTAATAAACCCTAATTTTGTTTTAAGAAAATATATGTTATAATTATTTATTTATGTACAATAAAAATAAAATAAAATATATTCAAAATGTTAAAGACATAAAATATGTATGACAATATTATTTAAGTGTAAAAAATAATAAAAATAAAAATATATAATATTTTTTTATAATATTATAAGTTTATTTTAAGAAAATAAAAGTATATTATTTAATAAACTATTTTTATACTAGAAAAAATAATGAAAATAATAAAATAAAATATGAAAATTTATGAAAATATTTTTAGTAATTTTTAATATTTAGAAAAATAAATAAAAGTCAGAAACTAAAAAAGAAATGAAAAAATATGAAAATATAAAACAATGGGCCAGGGGGGTGTGAACAGCAAGCTAGGGGTGCAAATAGCAAGGAAATGCCAAGGCCCAGCCCAGATTCCATCATCTTCAACCTTGTGACAAAAATACGCGCGCCTGGTATTCAAAACTGGAAATCCTACATACGTGCTCTAAAGCAAAAACTTGCAACATGAAAGTTATAGAGCATGATCATACGATTCTAACCATATAAAAAACTTAATCTAACACTCAAAGACCAGAGAGAATTTCTCTGGCCCTAATTTCTAACCTAGTGTTTTCAGAAAGTTCACCATTCCAATTCTCCCAACACAGTTAACTTAAATGAAATCTATGCATATGTATAGCTTAAGGGCAATGAGTACTACATTTTTTATTCACAAACCTAAGCCTAATGTTTCCTAAATAGAGAGATAGAAGTTTGAACTTTACCTGTTTCATTTGAGCTCGAGTATGGCAATGTAGGGGTTTTCAGTGAGGCCTGAGATGCTGGTGAGCTTGCTTGAAGTTCCTTTGAGCTTTCCCAATGCCTAGCTAGCTTTGAACTTGCCTGAATAAGCTTGCAGAAGTCAACCTCCACAGTCAGAATTCAAAAATGGTGAAGCTTGAAAACAAGGTTATAGTTGCTGGCCAATGGTTGGGATAACTTAGGTAGGTTGTATGGAGTGTGTTGGAAGAGGTATGGGGTAAAACGCACGAGTGGTTTGTGATTTTGAAACCAAAATGCAGAAGCTGCCCTATTTTGCAAGAAAATGTGGTTTTGGTGTTTTGGAAGGCTTGAGGACTTGCTAGTTCGTGCTTCTGACTTTAGGCAATATGCAAAACTTGTTTGAAATGGTTACAACACTTGGTTATATCAGATACAAGAGTTGTTGACCTTTTGCAAGGTTTCTTGGTTTTGAAGCAAAAGTGAGAAGTGACCATGCTATGGCCTGTACAGGCCTCCTTCTTAGCTGCACAAAGTTGTTGTACTTTGCCCTAAGTTTATTGAGTTGGTTTGCTGCAAAGAGATGGGTTCAAGGCTCAAGGGAAACAAAGATGCATAAAGTGAACTTTATCAAAATGGCATTGTTAGCTTTTTGCCATTTTTAGATTAATCCTTTGTATAATGCTTCCTTGATCAGAACAATGCCTTAAACCATTGAGTTTGCATTCAATTTTTGAGTGTGGAAGGGTTTAAGAACCTGTAAACAAGTACAAGCATGGCTGGACAGAAATTGCAACTTGTGTCAACATGAAAAATGCCATAGATCAAAGTGATAATTTCCCAAATTCAAACCTTCGATTCTCCCTAACCACAGATGATCTTGGAGAGTTCTTTGACATTTTGGAAAGCTTGTAACATGGTATACAATCCATCTTTGAAATTAATTTTGAGATTCCAATTGGAACTAGGTGAAAAATTGCCATGAAGATAGGTCAAAATCCTGCCTAAACTAGGGCAAAATTTCACTAAGTTAAAAGTTTCATGAACGCTTGTTCATAAAATCATAACTTGAGATCCAAGCATATTTTGGGAAAACTCTGTGAATCAAAGTTGTATATTTTGTGGAGGACTACAACTTTCATGTTGGAAGTTTTGTTTGAATACAATTTCATCATGGTGAAAAAGTTGGGCAAAGTTGGGAAGAAATAAGAAATTTTCATAACTTAGAAAATTTCTAAGTTATGAAAAATTTCAATCTTAAACCCTAATTTTGAAATTTAGGTTTCTTGGTGAACATGTTTCATGTTTTGACACATCTTGATGAAAAATGACCCTTGGCACTTGATTTTGACCAAAAAGTCAAAGTTTGACTTTTCAGTATACAGTTGATTTTGATCAGTTGACTGGAAAATTCATCTGTCAATCCAACGCATTTGAGATCTTTTGAACCTTGTGATTAGGTCAAGATGATGCCATTGAGTCCTTGAATCCATGCTTGAACCCAATTTACCATTGGCTAGGTCAAAAATCAGAAATTGCCCTTCTGCAGTCAAAACCCTAAAAATGACCATTTTGCCCTTTTGATGATCTGATCAAATTTCTTGAGGAGTTGTGGTCCAAACTTGATCAAATGGTTCATATGAGCCTATAATGTTGATGTGGATCAAAAATTATGAGGTTTTACTGTAAATTGGCCACAATTGACTTTTTCCCCAATACAACTGATTTCTAGGTCAACTGTCCAATTGACTGGGCAAAAATTTGATTCAAAGCTTGAAACTTGGTATGGGCAATATTATAAGTCCAACATGAAGTATGAAAATCACATTGAGCATTGAAAGTCCAAAAATCCCTGTGCAAACTCAAACCCTAATTTAGGTCAACAGTGCAAGGATATGTCTTGAGCAGAGCAAACCCTAGTCCTGTCTGGAATCCAAAGAGTCTTGTGAGGGGAAATCTTGATAAAATGAGAGGGAAAATTTTGGGGTACAACACTGATCATGTCAGGAATCCCACTGGTTTTTTTAAATACACGTTTAGGGCAATTATGCATTGTGTGCATTTTGTTTGCTATTTGTGTTTGTTTAAAACCCTACCTTTGAGTAGGTATTCTTCACGCGTGTCTATATTTGTGCCTGCATATGTACAAATGATAAGTCCTCAAAAATAGGAGAGTAGGGAGGGTTAGCAATCAATCCTCGCAATTTCGTCTGTGTCAACCTTAGCTCGTGACGCACCTTGATGCTTCAAAGTTGTGCCTGCTCTTGTGTATCGAGTCGTCAAGTGGGGAAGGGTTCCACAATCAAACCCCCACACTTTGTCAGGAGTTCGCATTGGCTGATGATGATACTTCGTGATAATTCATATTGCCTTTTTTCGTCTACCTCGATCTCCTATATTTGGGTTAGGTGTTTAGTCACTTTGGACATCACATTTTTGTTTTACATCCTACTTCTGCTTGTTTGTCTTGGGTGATATGCTCCCCCTTAACTAAAGCATTTCGTTTCTTTTCCTTACTCTTTTATGTGCCTGCTCTATCGAGCTTGCTTGTTTTATCCTTGTACATACCATGTTCTTTAGGATGCACTTGCTCCTTTCGGATGCAAGTTAGACCTTAGGTTGTAAACCATGCATGCTAACATTAGGTAGAGATTTCCCTTTCATCCTTGTCATATGGCCACCATTGCATGATAACATTAGGTTTAGAAATAGGCTAGTCCCACTTAGACTCTTTTCTTCCCTTTTTGCATCCTTGCATTTAAAACTAAAACTCTTTTCTTAGAAAATCATAAAATATGCTAATCATACTTAAACCCATTTTCAAGGTAAAAAATACAAACCAATCAAATGTGGCATCTTGCCGTGTGGGCATAACTCAAAACCATCTTCAATAAGGACATGATTAACTTAATTTTGTGCCAACGCATGAGTCTCCAAAGGTCAAGTTGCGGCTGAAGGCAGAATTAACATTGTTCATAAAAAATACAAAACAAACAAAACATGTGAGCCAAACTATGGTAACTCTTATTCTTCAAAAAGGATACGTAGGCATTGGGGTAGGGCCCAAGCGAGCACAACTTTATTTTCCCTACATTATTTTCTCCTTTCTTTTGCATGCATTCTTCTTCAATAGTAAACAATAAGCATAGTTTAGACACACCCATAAGATAGATAACAAGAATGGATACCATAGAGTACTACGGGCGTGTGGGGTGCTAATACCTTCCCCTCGGGTAACAAACTCCCTTATCCAATCTCTCAGTCGCATGAACTTGACTTATCCCTTCTTAGGTTTTCTAGATGTTTACCTTTCCCTTCATATGGGATAAAAGACGTTCGATGGCGACTTCATTGTTTGATGATTTTCAGCCGGTTGTTTCAGCGGGAGACTTCACTGGTGATAGGTCAACCAAATGCTGGTCCATCCCAAAGTTGCTCCTAGCTCTTGTTTTATTTTCTTTGGGTGTTTATATTTATGCTTTCTGTTTACTCATTCATACATGTTTACCTGAGCATATGTATGCATTGCATTTTACTGTTTTCCATATATTACTGTTGTACTGGATCTGTTTCTTGTTGGGTGGGTGTTACAAGAAGTTAAAGGCCCAATACCCAGGCCAAGTGACAACCATAAGAACCCTAGGAATAAAGTGGAACATGAACATCTAGTTGACTTAGGTTTCACTATTGTCGCCATGTCCTCCACACTCAGATGAGGTACAAACGAGAGGCTATCATATTTGCGTAGGTAATACGGTGATAGTTTTTTAGGAGTACCCTCAATTCTGAGTTACCCGACCTTATCCTGACCTATTTTACACCCGTGAGTGGGGAGGGAATTATTACCACAGATACAGATGATGACTATGTTCAGATGGTTACTCATGTTCAGATGGTGGTTATTTGTTCTAATGATTATGTTCTGGATTTCTGTTGGTGACTAGGAGGTTCTCAGAATTATTTTCTGAGTTCTGAATTTAATGTTCATGAGGTTCTTCTGGTTATGTTCTAAACCTGTAATTCTGGTACTAGCAGACTATGCAGAGACAATACAGCAGAAGTCAGTATCATGGAAGTAGTAATCCCATGGTCACTTGCATCATAGCATGTTTACTTTTCAAAAAGAAATGTCAGAAAAATGAAACTATATACTAACCTTGCATGTTCATGTCTATTATGGGGTATCTCATGAAGTTATGGGTTCCCTCAGTAACGTCTAGAAACAATGATGTTTCCAAGAGGACCAGAAGAGATAATTTTTACTTATAAGCTCCGCTCAAGTTCTTGGCCTTCTTTGAAGAGTTTGAAAGACCGTTTAGTTTGTCCTAATGCAGAGGATTTTAGTAGAAGACATGGTGGCACTTTGACTCTATTAGGTGCTCGAGTTGATGATGAAGCTCTCCGGACTCTACTTCAGTTTTACGACTATGGGTTACATGGTTTCACCTTCCAGGACTATCATATTGCTCTGACTTTGGAAGAGTACTCTCATTTGCTCAAGATTACTGAGAACATGTTTTGTTGCTGCTCCACACGAGCCCGATTTTGAAGCTATTTCTAAGGAACTTTATTTGGGCCTTAGCGATGTGATATAGAAATGGAGAAAGAATGGTAGCCTACCCTCGGACTGATTATTATATTATTGTTCCGATTACCATCAGGCTTGTTGGGCGGAATTGCTTATCTTGTACTTTCGCAACTTCTTGTATTGAACTCCGCTATAATTTCTCTTATTTTTGGATATTTTCTTTATATGGTCGTTCTTATTATCATGTTGCTCGATTATTACTGAAGTTGATTGAGCTGCGAAAAACCGGAATGGAAAATCATTTCATACATCATACATATCATGCATTTCATGAATTATAGGTTTTCTGGCTGGAATTCGTATCTGATGGTTTTGCCTCTTATTATTAGAATCTACAAGATGACTTCCTTACACCCGTACTGCAAGTACGCCAATCACGAAGACTAATGGATCTCTTTGAGAAAAACCAGGCCGCACTCCACAGGGACATGGACACTATGAGTGATAAAATGAATCAACTTTTCAATACTCTTCAAGTTGTTGTTAAAGGTCAAGAAGAGCTTCGTCAGAGTGTTGCCAAGATTGTAGAGGATTTATATCCCACTTCTAATGGGTTTCCTAATCCTCCTAATGGAATTCCAAAAGCTTCCATTGCTGGGATTACTCCTGATAATCCGGTGTTTCAAAAGAAAGTGGTTGACAACTATGACAATGTCATTAATCTTAATGGACCACCAGGTGATCCCGTTGTTGATCCTGCTGAAACTAATAAAATGCATCATGTTACTAAGGAGAATCTTAATGCCATGGAAACTTCTAAGACTTCTGGTTTCAATGCCACTACCGTATTCCTGGTACCTGAGATTGTTATCCCTTCAGAGTTCAAGATTTCTGACTTTGACAAATACAAAGGCGATAGTTGTCTAGAAGCTCATCTTCGTCACTACTATAGCAAGATGGGAGATCATACTGATAATGGACCATTACTCATGCCATTCTTTCAAGATAGCCTGATCGGGGCACCATTAGAATGGTATATGTGGTTAGATAGTACTCATGTTAATACTTGAGAAGAGCTTGCTGATGCTTTCTCGAAACATTACCACCACGACAATGCTATGGCTCCCAGTCGTGCACAGCTTCTGGGTATGGCAAAGAAATCTGAAGAGTCTTTTAAAGAGTATGCCCAGAGGTGGCATGGATTAGCTGCGAGGGTTCAACCTCTTCTCTTGTAACGTGAGTTGATTAATTTGTTCATGGACACCTTGCAAAGCCCATATCTCCAACACATGCTTGGTAGTACTTCAACTTCCTTTTCTGACCTGGTTACTATTGGGGAATATATTGAAGATGACCTCAAGTCAGGAAAAATTCAGGGTACATCTAGAACTATTAGTGAAAGTAGCAAGGAACCTTGCTTTGGAATTCCGAAGAAGAAAGAAGGAGAGACTAGTACTACTATTGACAAAGGGAAATCCCTGGTCTATCATCAAGATCAAGCTATGTATCATCAGGCATCAGTTGTTCATACTAATCAGTATGCTCCTCGAGCATAAACTACAATTTTAGCTCAGCAACCTAGGGTGGTCAGGCATCAACCAATCCCTCATCAACATCAATACACATAGAGACGGTTGTATGTGTAGTAAATGCAATACACACTTCTTCAGCTGAATCAACAATCTTAGGGGCAATGAGGACATAAGAGGAAGGAAGGTCCTAAAAGAAGGATGGGTCATATACCTATGCCTTATGCTCAACTCCTCCCCCATTTGTTAAAGGGACAATTAGTCCAGCTAAGAGAGCTTGGTCCTCCTCTAAATCCTCTCCCTCAAGAATATGATGCCAATACTCATTGTGAATTCCATTCAAGGGCCCCAGGCCACACAATTGAGAATTGTAAGGCATTGAAATACAACGTCCAGAACCTCCTTGATGCCAAAGTTGTCATATTCACTCCAGAGGGTCTAATAATGGATTAAATCCTCTTGCGGAGACAGGTGTCAAGACTACAAAGAGCATCTTCTGAATCAATAAGACCAAAGAAGTCTCCTCAACATGGCAAATTCTACTTTCATTTGTACTTTCATTTGTAATCTTTCTTGTTTCGTTCAATACGTTCTTGTATGCAAAACTGTTTGTTTTTGAATATTAAATCACAATGCGTTGAATATAATTGTCTTGAATTAATCCATTCGTTATCAATCATATTTGTTTTACTATGCTTTCGATACTCAAATCTTGTTAAATAAAGCAAAATAACTCTGGAGGGAGGATGATGAGAAATATACCAAAAATCTTAAATGGTGTGCTTTTGAATAAAAACCCTGTTGACGATGTACATGCATTGTTTCAAATTCCTAAACACCGAAGATATAAGGGAGTGAAACCCTAGTTAACCCCTTTGAGCCTTGAAGTAGGAGTTTCTTTTCTGTTAATAAAAAAACCTCACATTTAACCCAGGGTGGGGTAGATTTCAGTTAATCCGATCGAGCGTTTAGAACTCATTAGAAGTGCACATCTAAGGATACAATAATGGTTATCCTGAGGAAAGTCAAAACCGCAATGGCTATCCCTCATCTGTCAGCAACGTGCATCAAAGAGAGAGATATCCCAATGGTATCTCTCGCATATCAAGAAGTCGAGATCAAAGATGACGATACAACAAAGATTATCCTTCATCTACCAAGGACTCAGGAAGTCACAATCGCTTCCAACAAATCAAAAATGGTGTAAAGATCAATGACTTTTTCAAAATGGAAAGTATGAATAAGAAAGAAACAAAAATCCCCGCTAAGCCGAAACTTGAAAACAAGTCGCTTAGGCAAACGTTAGGGCATCCCGCTGGACTCCCAAATCGAAATTCAAAAGAATTCATACAGGAAAAAGTTAGGGAAAGCAAGAAATAAATTGAAAAGCCTAAAAGGTGAGAAAAGGATTACAGATGAAAATCCTCATCGAAAGAACAAGGTCGTGTGATCAGACACCAAAATTAAAATTTAGTGACTGTCGTGTCCAAGAAACCTCTGAGATTCCTCAACCATCGCAAACTCCTCTTTTGAGAGATGAATGCTTGTTTCGGGTTAACTAGACTTAGGACTGGAGAACATCATGGAGAATGGGTGGGCACCAAATTATTTTGAGCCTTAAATCCTTTCTTCTAAAACCCAGGCCATGTTACAACCCTTAAAAGTCCTAACTGAAGCATGGGTTAATTCGAGAACACACTGTAACGAGAGTACGATAATCTGAATCCTAGGAGGATTGCTAAAACTTTTGAGTTGGTATCACTCTATCTTTTTTTACTGTCTTTCGTACAAGAAAAACTCGATGCTTTGACATCTTTTCATCAAAAGTTGTTTTTAACTTCGAGACAAGCATAAGATTTGCATTAGAATTATCATTCTTAGAGAAACATTCTTTGCATGTGAATGAGTGCTTAAACATCAAGTAAGCTTGCATGATGAGCATCAAATGAAAACTTGATTATCCCAAGTGACAAATTGCTTCAGGAATCTGTCAAAAAGCAAATCATCTTAAAGAATGATCCTATTCTGGGGCGGACTTTTTAAGAGACCATCATGATAACACCCTATTGAGTAAGAGTTCAGTCAATCAGAGGCTATGACGTTGATAAATCTATTCAAACTCGACCAATTTGAAGCCATCACACTGATAAATATCAAGTTTCCATCAATCAGATTCCATCATGTCGATAAACCTATTCAGGTTGCCATTAACTTGGGGAAGTTACATCGAGAAATCTATTCGTAGTTCATTCAACCCGGGGCAGTTACGTCGAGATTCGACAAATCTCTCCAAAAAAGGTGTAATCAAGAGCAGTTTACTTCGTGACTCAAGATATTGGGGCAGGCCACCTCATATCGTATTGTGGCACGGATATTCTGGTCTTCTATTCACCACAGATTCTTTCAGAAATACCCCAAAGACAAGGGTATTCCTCATCCATACTCACAAAGCTGCTCAAGCCAATTGTGTTGCACAAGACAACAACAATCGAGCTAAAAGCATCATAACAGTCATCCTGACTTGGCCAGTGCACCGATCCGCCTTCATCTGCTACAGACAACTTCAAACTGGATACCCCAAGTGAATTCAGAAAGTCCAGAGTCATCATTTGACTGACACACGCAAGTGCATGTCCCCCGAGAGCTAAACCGGGGCATCCGCAAAGCTAAACCAGGGCATTCTCTAAATTGTCCTATAGACTTTCCCCAATGGAGTAAAACGAGACATTCACAAGTGTTCATGCCAATCTTTTATCCCCAAATGATTCAAGAGGTGATTCCCCAGTGTGGTGTAAACTTGAGGCATGTATTCAAGTGATCCATATGGTGTTCACTATCCATTCCTCGGTGTATTCAGCTCTACCATCTTCTCAGCAGTTCATGATGTAGAGAAGTCAGGACAGATTATCTCTTCCCTAACAATACAATTCAGAATTCAATGGCGTACCTATAGGCTCGCTTTGTCAACAATTTGATCATTAGTAGAGTCGCCTATAATCTTCGGTATCATGATCTCCCCAGTGAAAATTCTTATCAGTATCCTCAATAATCCTTGGTACTGCAGGTTTCCAACGCCTATATGTTTGGCATCCCCAGTGATGAGAAACAGTTCCCAATGAGCCTTCGCTTATCCTCATGAAGTCTATTTCTTTGCATTGTGTAATACAGTGGGAGAACTGACTTGGGTGTTTTGTGTTTTATCGCAAATGTTGTAGATAGTAAGAGTTGCCACCGACTTTTCTTTTATCCAATAAAGGAAAAGGGTGAAAAGAACAGGAAAGACCTTTTTGAGAATTTTCTTGAGTTCGGGAGGTAGGTTATGAAAAGGGAAGGTGTTATCACCCTTTTCATCTGTAGTTATCTATGGGCTCTTAATTACTAGCTCACTTTGAAAATTCTTTGTGTTTTGTGTAAGTTGTAAAATGTTTTGAAAATGGTAATTTTGTAATGATTCTCGTATCGTGGAGAATGTATACAAAATTTTTGTTTTTGGAAATATTTTGAAAACTCCTTGGTGCGAGAATTTTGCAATGATTCTCGTATCATTGAGAATGTATACAAAATGTTTGTTTTGAAAATATTTGTTTGAAAGAGAGTGTTTGAAAAGATGTTAGTTTTTGAAAGTGTGAGGTGTGAAAATAGTTTTAGTTTGTGAGCAAGCAATTACGAGAAATCTACCTACTCAAAAAAGTCTTGTTCTTTTACTCCTCCTTTAGATAGTGATATTTCACCATTGGTTGGTAAGGAGCCATATCATTGGACGTGAGGGACAAGCGTGGGTCGTCGTACAATCATAGAAGGAAACTTGTAAGATACATTAGCAATTTGTTGTAAGGGACTAAGATCGTTTATCGAAGGCAACATCAAAGGATCATCGAAGGACTACGATCTTTTTAATCGAGGGTCTTTTGCATAAAACATCTCACTTTCGAGGGACATGACTATTTATATCCGAGGCAAAAAGTATGGGTTACCCTAGAGGTGTGTGTATGCAAAGTGTGTTTGATTCAATTATTTATCTTGAAATTAGGGTTGTCTAGTGTTTTGATTTTAACATTGTCATGCAAACCCTAATTACTAACAATAATAAGGAAAGCAATAAATTGTGGAATTTAAATGTTTTACGCTATTACAACGCTTTGGGAATGTGGGATACAAGTTTGTGAATGATGGGGAGAAAACAATAAATCCTAATTATCTATTACAAACTATTGGATATGAATAATAAAAAAATGTAAAGATGAATGAGGAAAAAGAAATTGTTTTTGTGGTTTTTGATGGAAAAGTTTTAAAGATTGATCTAATCAAACTAATTAATTTTAATTACAAGAGAAGTTAATTAATTATTTAATCAAAACATAAAGTATAAGTTAATTGAAATTAAGAAAATAAAACCTAAGTCTAATGATTTTATGTTAAAAGAATTTAGCAAACCTAAATAAATGAAACTAAGATAGAGATTAATTAAAAGGGGAAATAATTTAAATATAGAAAAACCTAAATCTAAAGAGGAATTAATTGTTTAGAAAATATTTTGAAGTTTTACTTGTTTGGGAAAAAATGAAGGAAAATAAAATAAATAAATATAATTATTTTTAAAAAGAAAATATTTTTGTATTTTTGATTAAATAAAAATAAAGGAAATATAAAGAATATATAAAAAAATCGGGCTTGGGTGTTAAAAAGTAAAATGGGGGTTGAAAAGAAATAAAAAATGTTGGGCTCAAATGAACCCTTTTTTGTTTGAATCAAAAAATAAAATAAAATGGAATTGGGCTAGTGTTAGCAAGCAAGAGGGGTGTGTGAAAAGAAATGCACATCAGGCCCAAAATAGAAGGGTTCAAGCGCCTGTAGATCCAATATTGCTGGCTCTTGAGAGTGCACCATGGTCTTGCTCATGTGGAGCGCTGGATTTGATGGCTGACAGATATGATGGTGATGGTGAGAGGTGCATGGTGCGTGCATTGGGCTTGCCTACACATGATCTAAGACAAGAAAATTTGAAATAAACAAAATGATACCGCTGGGGCTCGAACCCAGGTCCCTATACACAAATACCTTAGCGCGCGCTTCTCTGCCACTGTGGTGGATGCTTCATCCGTTTATAATAAAACTTCAACTAAATATAAAATAAACTCGTTTTTGAATTTTGAACTTCATCTTCTTCCTCCTTCGCGCGCGCAGGGTTGACAACTCCGTTGCTCAAAACTGTAACTTCTTCATTTCTCAACTATTTTCAAAAATGTAAACATGAAAGTTGGTCCAAATTTCATAACGAATTCAGCCATGTAAAAAAACTTAAACTATAAATCAAAGATGGGCATAAATTTTGTTTGATAGACAATTAAAACCTAATTTTTCTGAAAGTTCAACTTCAAAATTCTCCACGTACATTTAACATAAATGAAAACTAAAGGCATGGTTAGCTTCAGGGCAATGATGTCTACATTTTTTATTCACAAAGTAACCATTAATGATGCTTGTGTAAGGAGTTCAAAGTTGAGAAAACTTACCTAAAAACTGGAAATCATGTTTGAAGTTTTAGCACTCCTGAAGGTGTTGTGATGATCTGGATAGCTTCACTGAACTCCTAGGAAGCTATTGCAATGCTTACTTTGGATTGAGAGTAGCTGGATTCTTCTGGAGATGTCAAGTCGCAGAGCTGAGTTTTGGAAATGTTGGATGGTGATGGAGGGATTACAGAAGTAGTTCAAGTATTTGGATCACTTCTATATGGTGTATAGATGATGTTTGATTGATTAAAATGGAAAACACACGAGTGGATTATGAGTTTGGTGTTCAAATTCAGAAATGACAAGTAATGGAGGTTTTGATGAAAAATCTAGTTTTAGGGAGTTTGAGATAGTTTGAGGGCTATTCAACTCGTGCTAAGGCTTGCAAACAACTTCTCTATTTATAGAGAAAAAGTTTTAGAGGCTAAAGTAATCAGAAATCAAAGATCACATGTTATGGTTATGTGACTTGATTTTGAAGAAAACTTGAAATACATAGTTTCAATGCATAGTACAAGGGCTTGTAGGGAGGTTGATAGGCTTGTAGATGGTTTCTTATTGCTTTGAAATGTTTTGGAATCAAAAGCAACAATGTATGGGCTCAATGAGAGTTGACATTGTGTATAAAGCAACTTTTCAAGAATGGCAATGTTAACTTTGTTCCAAAAATGGAATAATCACTTAGAAAATGGCTCATTCACTTGGATCATATCTAAATTAGTTGTATAAACAATTATTTATGGAGTGATTTTAAAGTTAGAAGCCCTCAAAGCAAGATTTATGCAGCATGCTTGAAGATTGGATCATAAGGTTCATCACAAAATGACCTAAAATTCAAGAATGGATATCCAACTTCTTCTCTTCGATTCTCCTAGCTCAAAAATGATCTCTTCAAGTTCTTTTACATTTTGGAAAGCTTGAAACATTGTCTACAACCTTCATGTTGACCATTTTGGCTAAATAAAATTGGAACTAGGTGAAAAATTGCCAAGAAGTTGGGACAAAAATCTGACCAAACTTGCTAAAATTTTCAGTAAGTGTTTTATAAAAATGTCATGACTTCATGAGCCTATATCTTCAAATCTAAGCATTTTCTGGACATCAACCTCCAAGGACAAAGTTGTAGAATTCATCAAGATATGCAACTTTCATGTTGAAAGTTTTCCTTGAATCATCTTGCATCTTAGTGAAAAATTGTCATGAAGTAGTGAAATTATCAAGGTCAAAAAACACTTAGAATTTTTCTACGTATTGAAATTCTTGACTTTCTTGATTCTTGATGATCAAGTTTGATATTTTTTAATTTCTTTATGGATTTTGATCTTTGAAATTCAATGTTGACCAAAAAGTCAAAGTTTGACTTTTATGTATTAGTTGACTTTTCATTGGTTGATCTAAATTTCAACTATCAATCACTTGATCTTTGAGATAATTTGAGCCATGAAATTAGGTCAATATGTTGTGTTTGAGTCCTCAAGATCATGCTTCAAGCCATTAGGTCATGTACTAGGTCAAAAGTCAATGATCAACCATTCTTAGTAAAAACCCTAATTTTGACAATTTTGCCCCTTTGATGATTTAAATGCTTTTCTTGAGGAGTTGTGATCAAACATTGATCAATTGATGAATATGACTTAAAAATGTTGATGTTGACCGAAAATCATGAATTTTGACTGTATGTTGACCATAGTTGACTTTTTACCCAATACAGTTGATTTTCAGTCATCTGAGCAATTGACTGAGCAAGTTTGTGGTGCAAGACTTGAAACTTGGTATGAGAATTCTTGAAGACCTATAATGAACCATTAAAGTCACTTGAGGTATTAAAATCCAACTTTCCTTGTGAAAACCAAAACCCTAATTTGTGGTCTCAGTGCTTTGGAGGTGAGCTTGTCTGATTAACACTTGAGCATCCTTTAGCATTTGAGATATTTTATGGGAAATGTCTTGAAGAAAAAGGGAGAGAAAATTTTAGGGTGAAACACGTTGCATTTAGTTATCACTGCATAACATTTCATCCTCAAAAGCGCGTAGTCGATCCATCACAATGGGTCTTTGCGGCAAAAGAAATTTAAACACGCATACAAAGTATAAGCCAGATTGGGTACCTTACACAAAAGACCTGAATCATTCAAAGACAACAATACATCCCCACAAGAGGATATCGCTCCTAAAATTTCAGCTAACGTCCTTCGTTATATCACAATACCCAGCTAGCAGTGTCATTCTTCTAAAACACTCATCCGTGTCGATTTCCTAAACACTCATCCGTGTTAGTTTCCTAAACACTTATCCGTGTCAGTTTCCTAAACACTCGTCTCCGTCAGTTTCTCAAACACTCGTCCGTGTCAGCTTCTCCAAATACACATTTGTGTCTATTTCCCTCTAGATCCCAATAAGATCAGTACAGTCAGTCGTCCCTTGTATCTTCACTCGTCATGTCATAACCAATGTTTCATCTTAGAACCCTGAGGTCTCCAGTAGGCCTATGTGATACAATGGGATAAATGACTTTTGGTTTTGCTTTTTATCGCAAATGTTGCAGATAGCAAGAGTCGCCATCGACTTTTCTTTTATCTAATAAAGGAAAGGGTAAAAAGAACAGGAAAAACCTTTGAGAAGTTTTCTGAAAAAGGGGGGTAGGTTATGAAAAGGGAAGGTGTTAGCACCCTTTTCATCCGTAGTTATCTACGGATCTAATTTGCTAGCTCACTTTTGAAAAATGCTTTGTGTGTTTGAAAATATCTTGAAAATTCCTAAGTGCGGTGTAACACGGTGGGAGAACTAACTTGGTGTTTTGCATTTTATCGCATGTTGCGGATAGCAAGAGTCGCCACCGACTTTTCTTTTTATCCAATAAAGGAAAGGGTGAAAATAACAGGAAAGACCTTTTGAGAATTTTTCTTGAGTTCGGGGGGTAGGTTATGAAAAGGGAAGGTGTTATCACCCTATTTATCTGTAGTTATATACGGGCTCTTAATTGCTAGCTCACTTTAAAAAATACTTTGTGTTTGTGTATGTTTGAAAATATTTTGAAAACGCCTAAGTGCGGAAATTTTGTAATGATTCTCGTATTGTTGAGAATGTATACAAAATTTTTGTTTTGAAAATATTTATTGAAAGAAAGTGTTTGGAAATATGTTTTGAAAATGCCAATTTAAGCCAATTTTGTAATGATTCTCGTATCGTTGAGAATGTATACAAAATGTTTGTTTTGAAAAGTGTTTTGAAAATAATTTGTTTTGAAAGTGTGAAGTGTGAAAATTGTTTTAGTTTGTGAGAAAGCGATTACGAGCGATCTACCTACTCAAAAGAGTCTTTGTTCTTTTCCTCCTCCTTTAGATAGTGTTATGCTACCATTAATTAGTAGTAAGCCCCATAGTTGGATGTGAGGGACAGGCGTGGGATATTGTACAGTCATAGAAGGCAACTTTGTAGGATGCTTTATAAATTGTTGTAAGGGACTAAGATCGTTTACCGAAGGCAATATCAAAGGTTCGTCGAGGGACTACAACCTTTTAATCGAGGGTCTTTGCTAAAACATCCCATGTTCGAGGGACATGACTGTTTTTATCTGAGGTTAACCCTAGAGGTGCATGTGTGCAAAGTGTATTTGATTCAATTATTTTATCTTGAATTAGGGTTTTTCTATGATTTTTTTTAATCTTTCCATACAAACCCTAATTACTAACAGTAATAAGGAAAGTGATAAATTGCGGAATTTAAATGTCCTAGGCTATTACAACACTTTGGGAATGGGGGTACAAGTTTATGAAATGGGGAGGAAAGCAATAAACCCTAATTATCTATTACAGACCATGTACATAAATGATAATGTGAAATAATAGAATGCACAAAAATGTAAAATGGAGCAAAGAAAGAGGAAGTGTTTTTGGTAGAGAAAAAGGTTTAATGTTTTAACCTAATTGATTGATTTTGTATTTAAAAGGAATTAGTAAACCTAGATAAATTAAATTAAGATAAAAATTAATTTCATTAATCAAAAGGAAAAATAATTTAAATATAGAAAAACCTAAATCTAAATTAATTTAAAAGAGAAATCATTTGTTTAGAAAATATTTTTGAGGTTTTATTTAGAAAAATATTTTGTAATGTAAAATAAATAATAAAACCCTAATTATAATCATTTTTTACAAGTTTAAATAAAATAAAGTAAATAATTTTACTTATGAAAAATAATTATAAAAAAAATTGATTAAAACCTAAACCTAAATTTTTTATGATCTCTATGATTTAATGTATTTTTTTAAATAAAATAAATAAATAAAAGTAGAAAAAAAAGAAGAAAATATAAAAAGAAATAGAAATAATTGGGCCATGAGTCAGAAGTAAAAAAATGGGTGTGAGAAACCATTTTTGTTAGGCCCAAAATAGTTTTTTGTTTGAATTAGAAAAATAAAAATAAAAATGGGCTTGCAAGTTAGTAAAAGGGGAGTGAAATGCAGCAAAAACAAGAAGCCCAGAACTACAAAGTCCAGGCGCCTGGGGATTCAGTGTGACTGCCTCTTGGAAGTGTATCATGCGCTTGTCTTATGGGCCGTGTGATCTGGCCATAGGGATATCAAATGGTGATGATGAGAGGGTGTAGCGTGTGCGCCTTAGGCTTGTATGCATGGAATCTGCAAGAAATAAATGTGAAACAAATAAAAGGGTACCACTGGGGCTCTAACCCAGGTCCCTATAGTCATAGGCGCGCGCTTTAACCACTGGGGTGGTGATACATCTGGTAGTTAAAGCACAAACCAATAAATATATTACAAACTCATTCCTAAATAGACTTCATCTTCTCCCTCGCGCCAGAAGCCATGAACAACATTTTTGAATTTTCAAACTCTTCCATTTCTCAATCTTTTTCAAAAGTGTAATCATGAAACTTGCTTGTTTTTTCACCTCGAATCCAACCATGCCATTAACATAAGCTAACACTCAAAGATTAAAGTGAATTTTTTTTGGTACCAAACTGAACCCTAATTTTTCAGAAACTTCAACTTCAAAATTCTCATCACTCAGGTAAGATAAATGAAATGTAAGCACATGGTTAGCTTCAGGGCAATGATATCTACATTTTTATTCACAAAGTAAACATTAATGATGCTTGTACATAAAGTTCAAAGTTTAGAAAACTTACCTCAAAAGTGTGAATAGTGTTTGAAGTTGGAGCACTCCTGGAGGTGTTGTGATGATCTGGATAGCTTCACTGAACTCCCAGGAAGTTATTGCAATGCTTACTTTAGATTGCGAGTGCCTGGATTCTTCTGGAGAAGTCAAGTTGCAGAGTTGAGTTTTGGAAATGGTGGATGGTGATGGAGGGATTACAGAAGTGGTTCAAGTGTTTGGATCACTTCTATATGGTGTATAGATGATGTTTGAATGATTGAAATGGAAAATGCACGAGTAGATTATGAGTTTGGTGTTCAAGGTCAGAAGTTGCCACAAAATGGAGTTTTGATGCAAACTCTGGTTTTAGGGAGTATGAGGGTGTTTTAAGGGCTATGAATTCGCGTGTTAGCTTGAAAATAACCTCTCTATTTATAGAGAAATGGTTTGAGGGCTTCAAGTAATCAGAAAATCAAAATAGCATTTTATGGTTTTAAGACTTGGTTTTGAAGCAACTTGCCAAGGCATGGTTCCAATGCAATGGTATAAAGGTTCATAGGGTGGTTAAGAGTTGTATACATGTTGCTTTTGATCATACATGTTGAGTGTGTGCAGAGGGAGAAAGTGAGAGGCTCAAGAAGTTGACATTGTGTATAAATCTTGCTTTATGTGAATGACAATGGTGCCTTTCTTCCAAAATGGCAAAACGGATTGGATAATGCCTTAACCACTTGGATCATAGCTCAAAAGTTTGTGTAAACATTTAATTATTATGATAGTCGTCTACAATTTGATGCGCCAAATGATTTTCTAGTACACTTCCTTTAATTTATTTTTGAGTGGTGTACTGAATGTCGTATTCCGTTAAGATCATTTGCCATCGGGCTATTCTTCCGGAGAGAGATGACTTCTCAAATATGTACTTGATGGGATCCATTTTAGAGATCAATAGAGTAGTATGAGTCAACATATATTGTCTTAGTCGGCAAGCAACCCATGCCAAAGCGCAACAAGTTTTCTTAAGCAGTGAATATCTTGTTTCACAGTCGGTAAATTTTTTGCAAAGGTAGTATATTGCATGCTCTTTTCAACCAGACTCGTCATGTTGGCCCAGTACACACCCCCATTGAATTCTCTAATACCGTTAAGTACATGATTAGAGGTCTTCCTTCAACTGGTGGCATCATAATTTGAGGTTCTTGTAAGTACTCTTTGGTTTTATCAAAAGCCACTTGACAGTCGTTGTTCCATCTGACTACTTGATCTTTCTTCAGTAGTTTGAAGATTGGCTCACAAGTAGCAGTCAAATGAGAGATTAATCGGGTAATGTAGTTTAGTCATCCTAGAAAAAATCTAACCTCCTTCTCAGTATGGGGAGCCGACATTTCTTGAATAGCTTTAACTTTTGCAGGATCAACTGCAATACCTTTAACAATAACAGCGAAACCTAGGAGTTTTCTATACCTCACCCAAAGGTGCATTTGTTGGGATTCAACCTCAGCTTATATTTCTTCAGCCTTTCAAACAACTTGTGCAGATGATCAAGATGTTCTTCCTCAGGTTTTGATCTCGCTATCATGTCATCAACGTAGATTTCTATCTCATGAAGAATCATGTCATGAAATAAAGGCACCATAGCTCGTTGATAAGTTGCACCCGTGTTCTTCAGCCCAAAAGGCATGACCTTATAATAGAAGGTACCCGACTGTGTGACAAAGGTAGTTTTCTCCATGTCTTTAGGCGCCATTTTAATTTGGCTGTACCCTGAGAAGCCATCCATGAAGGAGAATACCTTGTATTGAGCAGTGTTGTCAACCAAGACATCAATATGTGGTAGTGGGAAGTCATCTTTGGAGCTCACCTTATTTAAATCCATGTAGTCTACACACATATGGACCTTACCGTATTTCTTCGGAATTGGAATGACATTTGCAACCCATTGGGGATATGACTTCACTACCATGAAACCTACATTGAACTGTTTCATTACCTCAACCTTGATTTTCTCTGACATATCAAGACACATGCGATGAACCTTTTGTTTGATCGGAGAACAACCCTCTTTCATTGGCAGGCGATGAACCATGATATTAGTATCGAGCCCTGGCCTGTCTTCGTATGACCAAGCGAATACCTCAACATAGTCGTGCAACATCTGAACCAATCTTCTCTTGATACTGGATCCCAGGTTGGTGTTAATCTTGACTTCTTTCCTATCTTCCTCAGAACCCAAATTTACCACCTGGACCGGCTCTTCATGGGGTTGGATAGCCTTTTCCTCTTGTATCAGGAGTCTGGAGAGTTCTCCAGGTATCTCACAATCTTCTTCACCTTCGTCTTCAACTTGATAGATTGGATTTTCAAAGTCATAAACGACAATAGCAGAATTATTGTTAATGAAATTCGGAGTGGATGTGGATCTGCAAATGTGTGTATGTGCGTGTAAGGTCACATGACTATTTAAAAATGCAGTAAAGTAAAAGAAAGACAAAGATCGCAAAATTTGAATGCAAAATCGTCCAATGTTTTCATTAAATGAGCATATGATATATGAAATGACAACCCTTAACAAATGGACCATTGTTCCCCGGGCAAGGCACAAGGTTTAAAGTCATTATTTTAAAAGAAATTATACAGACAAACTTCTTAAAGCAATAAAAATAGGAAATAGCAATTACTCCTGGATGAAGGAGATTGATACAAAGTCTTTGGCCTTCCAGTTGTTGAGTCCACCGTCAATAGTAGGGAATACCCAGTCGTCCAAGTCACCATCACTATTAGTGTTTTCCAGAGCATTGACTTCATTTTTGCTAATACGAAAAGGTGGTCCTCCGGCACGAACACGTCGAACCATTTTATGAGCTTTTGAAGTAAAACCCAATCCAAATTTGTTGGTTTTGTAGGGGATATCAAGAGTTTGTCCCCAGATAGTGCAACCGCTCTCTTCTACAAGAGCCCTAACATCCTTCAGAGAGGCCATTCTTGGTGTGTCCTTAGAAATCTTAGGAGTAGCATGAATAGCTTTAGCAACAAAAATCATTGGAGGGATTAGTTCAAATGTTTGTCAGGGAAATTCAATAAATTCACCATCTATTTCAACATATTTGAAAGAATTCAAATGGCTGACCATATATTCTTCCTCTTCGCAGACTGTGACGATCTTCCCTTTCACTGGATACTTCATCTTTTAATGTAGAGTAGAGGTAAAGGCACATGCCCCATGAATCCAGGGGCGTCCTAGAAAACAGGAATAAGCCGGGCGAATATCCATTACATAAAAAGTGGAGTTGAAAACCTGAGATCCCACCTTGATCGGAAGATCAACTTCTTTGTGTACCATTGTTTTGGACCCATCAAAGGCTCTTACCACAATGTCGATGGGTTTCAGAACCAGCCCTTCATAGTCCAATATATCCATAGCACCTTTTAGTAATACATTCAGGGAAGAACCTGTATCAACTAACATATGCGCCAAAGTAGTGCCCTTACACTCAATAGAGATGTGTAGAACCTTGTTATGGTTCTTCCCCGCCAGAGTTAAGTCAGCATCAGAAAATCCTAAACCATTATCAGCAGTTAGGCTTGCAACATAATGCTCAAACTTATCAGTAGAGGTCTCTTGTGGTACATGAGCGTTCTTCAGAAATTTCAACAAAGCCTTGGTGTTGTACCCCAAAATTTGCCCTCTCATGTTTTCCAAGGTCTTCCCCTACATGGTTGGTCACAAACCCTTTCCCAAGGAAAAGGAAAATTTGTGAGTAGTGTTTTCAAGTTCCCTTCAATTGGAATTTAAGCAAAAGCCTTTCGATTAGCCTTGCAACAGGATCCTTCAATTGGAATTCCTAAAGGTTCCTTCGATTGGAGCATCGGAGCTTCCTTCGATTGGAGAATCAGAGCTTCCTTCGATTGGAGCATCAGAGCTTCCTTCGATTTGGAGCATCGGAGCTTCCTTCAATTGGAGCATCAGAGCTTCCTTCGATTTGGAGCATCAGAGCTTCCCTCGATTGTAACATCAGAGCGAAGTGTCCTTCGATTGGCATGGACAAGATCTTTCGATTGGTGTAGCAAAGGAATCTTCAATTCACATTTCAATAAATACCCTTCGATTGGTATTTGGACAAGGGCCATTCGAAGGAACTGAATTAGAACCATTCAAATTAAATGAATCAAAGTCATTCGAAGGAGCTCCATCAGAGTCGTTCGAAGGAGCTGAATCAAAGCCATTTGAAGGAGGCCATCAACCAATTCGAAAGAGAGAATCCGATGGCCAGTATGTCCACATTTATGCCAAATTCAAAAATGGACAAGATCCCTTAACTTTGGCCAAGGTTACATATTGGTATTCATGGCATTCAAATGGTTGTTAAAAACATTACTTCTATTGCCCTCTCCCTCCTACTCTATATAAGCAGCATGCTTGCAAGTCAAAAAGGGGGGACGAAAAAGATTAGAGATACGCTGCCCACAAACCCACCAGAGGTTGTCAAAATTTTCATAAGTAATCCAAGCCAGGGCAACCCTTCAACAAAAATATCCATGCCCAGAAGTCACAGATCGAAGGTACCCACATCCAGAAAGTGCCAAATCGAAGGTTCCAACTACTGGTAAGAGAGGGTAAAATGTCAAACTTTGTATTTGCATAACACATCCATATTTGTTGTTTCATTCGATTTGTCATTCTAGACAAAATCAAAGGGCTTGGTTTGGCACCCAGCTCATGTTTTTCGTTTGCTAACAATTGTTGCAGATATAGCCTGAAAAGACCCAGCGCGCGCAAGATCGATGGACCTGGGTTTCGATACCCAGGTCATGCGTTTTATTTCGCAAACATATTTTTGCAGATGCAGTTCCTCCACAGGTGATCCTTCAGGCCTTTCCAGCAGCACCCTTCATAGAATCGAAAGGCAGCCTTCTTCCTCTGAATCGAAACCCCGCCTTTCTCCCTGCAATCAAAGTGTACCCATATCCTTCCCAAACCCAATCGAATAGGGCGGGAAAGGGTGCAAATCGAAGCTTGCCCCATCAATTCTCAAGCCCAATCAAAGACTATTCACGTCCACTCCCTAGCTCAATCGAAAGAATTGGAGAAGGTGCAAATCGAAGCTTGCCCATGTCAATTCTCAAGCCCAATCGAAAAAAGGCCAAAGAAGGGTGAATCGAAGTAGTCCATGGCATGGATAGAAGAAGCCTTTTCTCTTCTTTATTTTTACTTTTTGCTTGTCTTTCGGTTTGGTTGTAATAGCGTAGGACCTCTATTTTCTGCATTTTTTTACTGCTTTTCATATTAACTGCTAGTAACTAGGCGTGCATGAAAAGACTAATAATCAAACGTTAGCAAACTTAATAAAAAGACAAAAAAATAATTGAACTTAACACACTTCCACATATACACCTCCAAGGTACGCCCATTTTGGCTGCCTTCAATAAAACAGTCACGAGGCATGAACACTTTAGCAAAGACCCATAAAATCAAAAGATCATAGTCCCTCGATGACCCAACAGTTGCCTTTTCGGTAAATGATCTCGTACCTTAAAAGAAATTGCTAAAGCGTCTCCATATGTTGCCTTTATGACTTTAAAACGTCCCTCCAACTGTCCCTCAAAACATCCCACGACAAGGCTACCTACTCACTAATAGTAGGGTAGCACTGCCTAAAGGAAAAGAGGAAAATAACGACCCTTTTCGAGTAATAAAGTAGATAGCTATTAGAAGTTTGCTCAAACATTTTTGCACTTACACAAAAACTACTTTTCAAAAGACATTTCAAAACACTTTATATATTTTCTCCACTATCCCGAGAAACATTACAAAGTTCACCGTACTAAGGAGTTTTCAAAACATCTTCAAACACAAAGCACAAAGGTATTTTAAAAAAGAGCAAACCTCTAAGAGCCCGTAGATAACTACAGATGGAAAGGGTGCTAACACCTTCCCTTTCCATAATCTACCCCCCTTACTCAGGAAAACTCTCGAAAAGGTATTTTTCTGTTCTTTTCACCCTTTCCTTTGTTAGATAAAAGAAAAGAGGGTGGCGATCCTTGCTTACCGCAACATTTGCGAATACAAAACGCAAACCAGTATATAACAGTCGGTTCTGCCACCGTATCACAGAACTGGCGACTCTGCTGGGGAACAAAATAAAAAGTGGGGTTACCTTAGAGTTAGTTCATTATTTAATTGCATTGTGTGTTTTGTTTGCTTTATCTTTGAGGGTTGCTTGGGTTGTTACTAAAATATCCTTCACCCGAATCTGGGGCACACTTTTAGGTAAACAGTAATATATCGTGGAGATTGTACGGTGTAGACCGATATGGTTGAAGCGATAGCTGTGTTGGTGTGACACTTTGGTCGGTACCGGTATCCCTTGTGTTGAATCGAGGAGAATACGGGGCCGCCGCGTGGTGTTATGAAGCACTAACGGACCTTAGAACCTTAGTTGAACAAACTTGGCCATTAGAGAGTAGTGAGATAGCCGGTCTTGGTGTAAAGCTGGGAATTGGTTGATACTCGATACTACACTCATTGAGATCGGACTTTCGGGATGTTTCAGCCGCAAGAAAAGATTGCTAAATTGAGATAATACCAATAAAGAAAGATCAATGGTATTGAGACTCCTTAGAACCCCGTTACTATTTCTAGGACAAGTTTAAACCAACTAAACTTCAAGAGGGTACTTACCTATGGAATCCATGCAAGCCTAAACCTAAGGCTACTTGTGTGACTTGTTTGCTTTCGTTGCCTAACTATTTGAACTCATTGCAGGGCTTTGTTTGTATAAATCCAATAAATTGGTTCCTTACCTTGCATTTTTGCTTGATGCATAGCATACACATCATAGCATCACACCATAGCATTTCCTTAACCATTTCAAGGATCTCAAGGTCCTGTGATGCATGTTATAATAAATCAGACGTCTAGCAAGGGGCAAGGGATTTTATTTTCCTCTAGCCAGTGCCGTCAAAAGACCAAAACACGACAAGTTGAGTCAGGGGATATGACCCACTTGATATGGTGAGCTTGACTCTCGTAGAAGGACACTCAATGATATAGAAGTTCTTCAGTCAAAGTCACCGTTCAACTCCTAACTTCTTATTGTGTTTACCCTGTGAGATCCTTGAAAACATTTGCATGTCATACATGTCATTGCATAATAGGTATTCCAAGTATAGGCTTCTTATCCCTTCGCTATTTATTTCATCAAGAAGAAATGGCTCTTGAACAAACAACCAAAGACCTTCAGGCTCAAAACGCTCAGTTCCAACAAATGTTCCTGACTCTGACCCAGGGGCAAGAAGACCTGAAAGCTCTGATCGTAAAAAAAAACTAAGAAGGCAAAGAAACCAGTTCGTGTTTTGAGTGTGGGAAGAAGAAGACCAGCTAACCGAGCTATAGATTTCGGAACCCCATCAAAGAGAGGGGATAATCAAGAGGAAGATGACGAGGAATCAGAGGAAGGAGACAACAATCCAGCGTCTGAAGAAGATGAACCTGACTATTTTGAAGAGCAATATCTTCCTGCTGACGATAAATACAAACGACTAGAGGATCGGCTCAATGCCATGGAGATCCGAAGGGTTCCCGGTCTGGATTTTGAAGAATTAGGTTTGGTTCCAGGGGTATTCATCCCACCTAAGTTCAAGGTCCCTATCTTTGTAAAATATGATGGTGTTTCCTGTCCCAAGCTTCACTTGAGGTCATATGTCAGAAAGATCCAGCCTCACACTGCTGACCGGAAGCTATGGGTCCATTTCTTCAAAGAAAATTTGGATGGAACTCAACTGGATTGGTTCTATCAGCTAGAAGGAACAGACATCCATACCTGGGAAGACTTGGCTGCTGATTTCTACAAGCAGTACCAATACAACGCTGACCTGGCACCAACTCGAGTGCAACTGTAGAATATGTCCATGAGCTCAAGAGAAGGGTTCAAGGAATATGCGCAAAAATGGAGGGATCTAGCTGGCAGGGTACAACCTCCTCTGAATGATCGGGAAATGGTAGACATGTTCATGGGCACTCTGACAGACCCATTCTTTAATCTATTGATTGGGAGTTCCTCATCCGGGTTCACATAGATGGTTATGACTGGAGAAAGGATCGAAAGTGGTATCAAGAGTGGGAAGATCCCGATGGCTGCATCTTCTAATGCTGAGAAGAAGCCATTTGCTGGTAAGGGGGAAGCCAATGTTGTGTATGGCTAGAAGGGTCGTAATAAGGAAGACTATCACCAATTTGTAGGGGCAGTGTTGGTCTCTAATTCGGCACGCGTGCAACGACCCCAACAACGGGGTAATCAGCGAAGGCAAGACGAGCTTAAGAGACATTTTACCAAGCTTAACATGCCACTGTCTCAAGCATTGCAACACTTGATTAGGATGAATCTGATTACACTGATAGGACCTCATCCAAACCCTAATACTTCTTCTCCTAACTACAATCCTAATGCAAGGTGTGCCTATCATTCTAGCAGTCATGGGCACGATACTAATGATTGTTGGGCACTAAAATACAAGATTCAAAATACGATTGACGCCAAGGAGATTTAGTTCGACCCTCCTGAGACTCCCAATGTGATCACTGCTCCCATGCCAAATCATGGCCAGGATTGAGAGCATTTTTGTTCATTTGAATTCTCAAGTTGTATTTTCTTAGTTTGTTCAAACAATTATTGTCATGTCAAACTTTGTTATTTCATTAATGCATTGCACATGTTTGTCTTGTATTAATTTGTTTTCATTATGCTTAAACTGCTTTCTTACTTCCTTTTTGTGATATTCAACTCTTGATTAAAAGCTCTAAGCCTTTACAGGGAGGATGACGAAAATGATACCACAATCTCTACAGTATGCTTTTTAACAGATCCGGCTTATGATGTACAAGCATTATTTTAAATCCTAAACAATGGAGTTATAAGGAAGATAATCCCTAGTCAACCCCTTTGAGCCAAAGAAGTAGGAGTTTTTCTTTTCACACATATTAAAACCCTTTAATCATAACCTTGGGCGGGGTAGTTTTCTCAATTAATTTAGAGGCGCATTCAGTCGCCAGCTCATCCTTCATACATGACAAATAGTGTGGAAGTTACCTTCCAAAAGATGGTGATGGTTCCGCATAATCATCAAAGCAAGCAGTCGTTATTTTTCAAAAGAAAAGTCCGCTAAGTCAAAACCTATGAAGGAGACTTAAGAAAAAACTGGGGCATCCCGCTGACTGTAATTACAAAAGAAACAATTTAGGCAAAAGTAGGGATAACAAAATCAAAAAAAGAGGTCCCACAAATACTCAACAAAAGAAAATGTTACAAAATGACTGCCTTCTCAAACAAACGTTCAATTTCTGAACCATGACCAAGTATCAGAGCAAAGATTCCAGACTCAATTGGGATCTAAACGCACAATTAACTGAGCAAAGGATTGAAGAACATCACGAAGAGTGGGATGGGTACAAATAAAATTTAAGCATTTATCCTTTGTTTCTTGAACCGTGAACCAGGCCATGTTATAACCCTTAAAAGTCCTAGATGAAGCATGGGTTAGTTCGAGAGCATACTGTTATAAAGATATCCTGACTCCTGTAAGGTTTCCTATAAATCATGAGATGATATCACATTCTTGCAAATTTTGTTTTACTACAAAAAACGCATTTTCAAAAAATTTTCAAGACAGACATAAGCTTTGCATTCTTTAAATGACATTATTTGCATATGACTATTTGTTCAACAACAGAGAAAATCGTAGATGAATATTCAATGAGCAGAAATCCCCTCAATGAGCAGAATCACCTCAGATGGAAAAACCCTTCCAACCAAGGGGCACGACATGATCATTGTCCATCATCTGGGGCAGTCAAGTCAAGGTTCAAGGAATCTCTCAAAAATGCCAAATAGCCAGGGACAGATCTCCATCTGAATCACTTGGGGCATTGGGCATGAATTCCAGCAACAAATCCTGTATGATCAAACAAACATCTTCTGGCAGTGTGGCAACACTTACTCTATGGACAGTGACAATTCTCCATACCCGGTGAAGATGGACATAGTCGGAAAACACTACGCATGAACAAAGACCCGCTAGGTTGACAGGCCTAGGAAAAATTAAGGGCATCCCGGCGAACCAAAAGAGTTCAGGAAAAAATTATGGATATATACAAAAATATTGTACACCCGGCAAGTCGAAAACCTGAAAAGGAGGCTTGAGCAAAAAATGGTATCCCGGTGGATTGATAACCTAAAAGGGAAATCCAGACAAAAGTTAGGGATTAAAAACGTACGACTATGTCCTGTCATCTTGTCATTTGTTTATCAGTAGAAGACTTATCATCCTGATCAGCATTTACCAAGAACCTCAGGAGTTGGGATGACACTTAAACCATCCACAAAGTCTCCGCAGGTACGTTCTCCAGCAGGCACAGAGGCAGGGGCATCTTACTAAAAAGTCGTCGCCATATCCTCAGCATACAACCTAGTGATGTCATGTGCTCTTGTATCCCCGGTAAAACAGGAATTTCTAACTACTGCTTCAACATCAGGTTTTCCCCAGTAAAGTCATCAAACTTCTCAGGATTCCCCAATAGGATTTCACAAAATCCTCAGGTAGTGCACAGAGCTTTCCTTCCCCAACATAGTTTATTTCTCTAACAACGGAAGATTATCTCCCAGCAGTTCAGCTTCAACAAAATCTGAAGACCTACATTCTTCATCGCCAACTACAATAAGGGATTTATTTTCCCTAATTCAACAGCGCTACAATAGAAAAACTGATACATTCACATATTGCATTCATACATCATTCTATAAACGTCATAGCATATGCAGTACAAATGAATACATCCCAATATCATTTATTTTGAGAACACCATTACACAATGCATTTCATACATCATGACATTATATACAGCTAACGCTTTACCTTTTCAGGAAAGATCAATCAACATATATTTATCATCAACAATTTTCAACAGGTCCAGGATTAGCTCCTGAAACAAAATCGAGTAATTATCTGTGCGACCAAATACAGCTTTACACAGGCTCAACATGAAGCAATCTTACACGAGTTTCTTCTGACTTCCAAATACAGCTTTACACGGGCTCAACATGAAGCAATCTTACATGGGTTTCTTCTGACGACCAAATGCAACTTTACACGGGCTCCTCATGAAGCAATATTACACGGGTTCCTTCTCCTTCTGAAATGCAACTTTTACACGAGCTTTTCATAAAGTAATCTTGCACGAGTTTCTTCTGACTTCCAAATACAGCTTTACACGAGCTCAACATGAAGCAATCTTACACGGGTTTCTTCTGACGACCAAATGAAGCTTTACACTGGCTCTTTATGAAGCAATCTTACACGGGTTCCTTTTCCTTCTGAAATGCAACTTTTACACGAGCTCTTCATGAAGCAATCTTACACGGGTTCCTTCTCCTTCTAAAATACAGCTTTACACGGGCTCAACATGAAGCAATCTTACACATGTTTCTTCTGACGACCAAATTTAGCTTTACACGGGCTCTTCATGAAGCAATCTTACATGGGTTCCTTCTCCTTCTGAAATGCATATTTTACATGAGCTCTTTATAAAGAAATCTTACATGGGTTCCTTCTCCCTCCTTTTGAAGTTTTACACGGACTTATCCTGAAGCAGCCCTGCCCAGGCTCCTTCTGAAGTTTTACACGGACTTATCTCGAAGCAGCCCTATCCAATCTCCTTCTGAAGTTTCACACGGACTTATCCCAAAGAAGCCCTACCCAGGCTCCTTCTGAAGTTTTACACGAACTTATCCCGAAGCAGCCCTACCCAGGCTCCTTCAGAAGTTTTACATGAACTTATCCCAAAGCAGACCTACCCAGGCTCCTTCTGAAGTTTTACACGGACTTATCCCAAAGCATCCCTACCCAAGCTCCTTCTGAAGTTTTACACGGACTTATCCCAAAGCAGCCCTACCCAGGCTCCTTTTGAAGTTTTACACGGACTTATCCCGAAGCAGTCATACCCTGGCTCCTTCTGAAGTTTTACATGGACTTATTCCCGAAGCAACCCTACCTAGCTTCCTTATCTTGAATTTCCAGATGCAGTTTTACATGGACTCGTCCTGAGGCAACCCTACCCAGGTTCCTTACCACAATTTCCAGATGCAGTTTTACACGGAATCATCCTGAAGCAACCCTACCCAGGTTCCTTCTCACAATTTCCAGATGCAGTTTTACACGGACTCATCCTGAAGCAACCCTACCCAGGTTCCTTCTCACTATTTCCAGATGCAGTTTTTCATAAACTCATCCTGAGGCAACCCTACCCAGGTTCCTTCTCTTGAATTTCTAGATGCAGTTTTACACGGACTCATCCTGAGGCAACCCTACCCAGGTTCCTTCTTACAATTTCCAGATGCAGTTTTACCCAGACTCATCCTGAAGCTGCCCTACCCAGGCTCCCTCTTATATATCTCCTAAAACAACCCTACCCAGGTTCCTTCTCATACACTTCCAGATGAAGTCTTACCCGGACTTATCCTTAAACAACCCTACACAGGTTTCTTCTAATACAATTCTAGATAGCAGTTAATTTCATTCTCCCCAGCAAATTACTGCGAAGCCTGGATTTCAACCAGAAAACAGCAAACTTTTTTCTCTCCAATCCAAAGATAACCCCTCAAGTAGAGTCATGGACAACTGAAGTTCCTAGGCTCTATTCCCCACAGAGTTTTCCTCAAACATGAAAAAAACAGCAAATCAACATCCCCCAGTGGACTCCTCCTCAGACAACAGGAACATGGATCCCCATAAAGAGACTTCTTATGAAGTCAGCATCTACTTTGGATGACATCTTTAACCCCATCTTTGACGACTCTCCGTCATATTCCTTGGATGGCATCTTTAAGCCCATCTCCGACGACTCTCTGTCATCTTCTCCAAATGGCATCTGTAATCCCATTCCCTACACAATCAACCAATAGTATCACTCCAGACGAGTGCAAATTTCTGGGCACTCTAGTGTTCAATCATCTTCCACCTTCAAATCACGAAAAGCAGACAAGCCAATCTATATCTTCAGGTTTAAGAAGATTGAACATGGGCAACTGTTGTACCCCAAAATTTGCCCTCTCATGTTTTCCAAGGTCTTCCCCTACATGGTTGGTCATAAACCCTTGCCTAAGGAAAAGGAAAATTTATGAGTAGTGTTTTCAAGTTCCCTTCGATTGGCATTTCAACAAAATCCTTTCGATTGGCCTTGCAATATGATCCTTCGATTGGAATTCGTAAAGGTTCCTTCGATTAGAGCATCAGAGATTCCTTCGATTGGAGCATCAGAGCTTCCTTCGATTGGAGCATCAGAGCTTCCTTTGATTTAGAGCATCAGAGCTTCCTTCGATTGGAGAATCAAAGCTTCCTTCGATTTGGAGCATCAGAGCTTCCTTCGATTGGACAATCAAAGCTTCCTTCAATTTTGGGAATCAAAGCTTCCTTCGATTGGAACATCAGAGCAAAGTGTCCTTCGATTGGCATGGACAAGATCTTTCGATTGGCGTAGCAAAGGACTCTTCGATTGACATTTCAATAAATACCCTTCGATTAGTATTTGCACAAGGGCCATTCGAAGGAACTGAATCAGAACCATTCGAAGGAAATGAATCAGAGTCATTCGAAGGAGCTCTATCAGAGCCGTTCGAAGGAGCTGAATCAAGGCCATTCGAAGGAGGCCATCAACCCATTCGAAAGAGAGCATTCGAAGGCCAGTATGTCCACATTTATGCCAAATTCAAAAATGGACAAGATCCCTTAACTTTAGCCAAGGTTACATATTGGTATTCATGGCATTCAAATGGTTGTTACAAACATTACTTCTCTTGTCCCCTCCCTCCTACTCTATATAAGCAGCATGCTTGCAAGTCAAAAAGGGGGGAAGAAAAAGATTAGAGATACGCTGCCCACAAACCCACCAGAGGTTGTCAAAATTTTCATAAGTAATCCCATCTAAGGAAATCCTTCAACCAAAATATCCATGCCCAGAAGTCCCAGATCGAAGGTACCCACATCCAGAAAGTTCCAAATCGAAGGTTCCAACTACTGGTAAGAGAGGGTAAAATGTCAAACTTTTTATTTGCATAACACATCCATATTTGTTGTTTTATTCGATTTTTCATTCTAGACATAATCAAAGGGAACGGGTTTGGCACCCAGGTCATGTTTTTCGTTTGCTAACACTTGCTGCAGATATAGCCTGAAAAGACCCAGCGCGCACAAGATCGAAGGACCTGGGTTTTGATACCCAGGTCCTACGTTTTATTTCGCTAACATATTTTTGCAGATGCAGTGCCTCCACAGGTGATCTTTCAGGCCTTTCTAACAGCACCCTTCATAGAATCGAAAGGCAGCCTTCTTCCTCTGAATCGAAGCCCCTCTTTATCCCTGCAATGGAAGTGTACCCATATCCTTCCTAAACCCAATCTAAGAGGGTGTGAAAGGGTTCAAATCGAAGCTTGCCCCATCAATTCTCAAGCCAAATCGAAGGATATTCACGTCCACTCCCTAGCTCAATCGAAATAATTAGAGAAGGTGCAAATCGAAGCTTTCCCACGTCAATTCTCAAGCCCAACCGAAAAAAGGCCAAAGAAGGGTGAATCGAAGGAGTCCATGGAATGGATCAAAGAAGCCTTTTCTCTTCTTTATTTTTACTTTTTGCTTGTCTTTAGATTTGGTTGTAATAGCGTAGGACCTCTATTTTTTGCATTTTTTTTACTGCTTTTCATATTAACTGCTAGTAACTAGGCGTGTATGAAAAGACTAATAATCAAACGTTAGCAATCTTAACAAAAAGACAAAAAATTAATTGAACATAACACACTTGCACATATACACCTCTAAGGTACGCCCACTTTGGTTTCCTTCAATAAAACAATCATGAGGAAGGAACACTTTAGAAAAGACCCGTAAAATCAAAAGATCATAGTCCCTCGATGACCCAACAATTGCCTTTTCGGTAAATGATCTCGTCCCTTAAATGAAATTGCTAAAGCGTCTCCATATGTTTCCTTTATGACTGTAAAACGTCCCTCCAATTGTCCCTCAAAACATCCCACGACAAGGCTACCTACTCACTAATAGTAGGGTAGCACTGTCAAAACACTTTGTATATTTTCTCCACTATCCTAAGAAACATTACAAAGTTCGCCGTACTAAGGCGTTTTCAAAACATTTTCAAACACAAAGCACAAAGGTATTTTAAAAAAGATAAAACCTCTAAGATCCAGTAGATAACTACGGATGGAAAGGGTGATAACACCTTCCATTTCCATAATCTACCCCCCTTACTCACAAAAACTCTCAAAAAGGTCTTTTTCTGTTCTTTTCTCCCTTTCCTTTGTTGGATAAAAGAAAAGACAGTGGTGACTCTTGCTTACCGCAACATTTGCGAATACAAAACGAAAACCAGTATATAACAGTCGGTTCTGCCACCGTATCACACTTGGAAGGTGATTCAGAGCATAATAACAAAGACAACATGGATATCTTGGAGGGTGTCTACCCTAGTTGTTTAACTATTTTATAGTCACTTTTACGAATGATTTTCAGTATTTCCTCTATTTCTTGTTTAGAGGGGTCTTCAATTGTAACATCTTTTGTGGGTGCCTTCGTCTGGGCAGGTTCAGTCACTTTCTCTTTGCCCCGGGTGTCAGCAGTTGACCCAACAACTGAAATATGAACAGGTGTAGTGATAGTTTTTAGAGGAGATATCTCCAGGGAGAAGATACTTCCCATTCGGGTAACTTTGCTTGTTCCGACAATGTTTTCAACATTGAGATTGGTAACTTTAGAATATTCATCTTCGGTAATCTAGGGCTCTTGCTTAACACCATGATGATAAATTTCTGCCCCCATAGTTCCAGGGAACAACTTTGTCAGAGGAATAGGGGACTGGCCCTGGTGTAGTGATGATCAGAGGAGCCACCCTTGGTTCAGCAGAAATCTTTACAGGACCTCTAGAGGTGATCCTTATAGGAGTATTGGAAATGGTCATTATAGAAACATCTTCAAGTCTTAGTTCTTTGGATATACTTTCATGCAAACTCTTCATGGATGGAGTTTTCTCAAACAAAATTTCATGGCTATCAATCAAGCGTTGAATACCCTTCTTCAGCCACATACATCCATTAGTTTGGGAAGCACAATGGTAACAATTTTCAGGACAACCCGAAAATAAACCGGCTCTTAACATGTTCTTCTTACCGGTCATCAAGGGAGTGGTCAAGTCACTTATGGTGGAGACATAGGAAAGATCGTCAATAGCATTAATACCTTTACCATGACTGGGCATGGGCGCAGTAATCACATTAGGGGTTTCTGGAGGGTCAAACTCAATCACTTTGCTGTCAATCAAATCTTGGATTTTTTTCTTGAACGCCCAATAGTTGTTGGTGTCATGCCCAGGACTATTTGAATGATAGGCACATTTCACGTTCGGATTATATTTGGGAGAGGAAGTATTGGGATTAGGATGAGGATCTCGCAGTGTTACCAAATCTGCCTTCAACAGATGTTGTAAATCTTGAGACAATGGCATATTGATCCTAGTGAACTGCCTCCTCGGAGCGTTTAGCCTATGCTGATTATTTTGTTGTTGTGGTCGTTGAACTGGGGTTGGGTTAGAAATCAATACTGCTCCTACCGACTGATGACGATCATTCTTGATACAGTTCCTCTGGCCATAAATAACATTAGTTTCCTTCTTACCAATAAATGGTTTCTTCATAATACTAGAGGATACAGCCATATGAATCTTCCCGCTTTTGATTCCACTTTCAACTCCTTCGCCAGTCAAAATCAGCTCAGTAAACCCTGATGAAGAACTCCCAATTAGCAAATTAACGAATTGACCCGTCAAAGTTCCCATGAAAATGTCCACCAATTCTCGGTCAGTCAAAGTGGGTTGCACCCTTCCAGCCAGATCCCTCCATTTCTAGGCATACTCCTTAAAGCCTTCGTTTGAGCCCATAGTCATACTCTCTAATTGCACGTGAGTTGGTGCAAGGTCAGCATTGTATTGGTATTGTTTGTAGAAGGCAACATCCAGGTCCTCCCATGTGTGGATATTGGTTCCTTCAAGTTGATAGAACAATTCCAACTATGTTCCAGATGGGATCTCTTGGAAGAAATGAACCCATAGCTTCCTGTCGACGGTGTGTGGTTGAATCTTGCGGACATATGACCTTAAATGGAGTTTCGGACAAGAGACCCCATCATATTTGGCGAAGACGGGGACCTTGAATTTGTGTGGGATAACTACCCCAGGGACCAAACCTAAGTCTCCAAAGTACAAACCAGGAACTTTTTAGATTTCCACGGCTTTAAGTCGGTCTTCTAGCTGCTTGTATTTGTCATCCGCCGGAGGGTACTTCTCATCGGAATAGTCTTCATCCTCATAAATCTGGTTATTTCCACCCCTAGCCCGAGTGCTTTTTACATCCTCTTCTTGATTGTCGTCCTCCTCAGAGGAAACATCTTCTACTTGAGCCAGTCGGGCAGGACCTTTGAACCTTCTTTCCATGTTGAGGATAACAGCCTGTTTCTTAGTCTTCTTTTTTGTGACGAGGAGCGTCATCATTTCTTGTTTTTCTTTGGCTAGGTTCAGGAGAGTCTCTTGAAACTGTGTGTGTTGAGTCTGCAGATCTTTGACGATTTGCTCGAGAGCCATCTTATACTGAAATAAACAGTAAATAGATGAGGAAACCTGTATTGGAAAACCTTCTTATGAAATGATGCATGATATGCGGATGCAATGTTTTCAAGGACCTTAAGAGATTTAAACTTGCTATCCAAAAAGGAAACATAAACAAAGATTGAATTAATAAGTTCAAAAATTACAAGTGCTTTTTGGGCTTACAATGAAAAAGCAAAAAAGGTCTCAAAGAGACAACAAAATAAAAACTCCTAAGACCTAAGACTCAAGTCTTCCATGTACGCTTCCTCTTTATGTCTATGTATGCGTTAAGGCTTTGCTCCTCGTGAAGTCTCTTTGTGAGCTCCAACACTTTCTTCTCGCTTGCATAGAATTGAGCTTCAAAGGTGTCTCATTCTCCCTTGAGTTGAATCCAGGTCTTCTACAATTCTTTGAAGTCAATAGGCATGTCAGGATGGAGAATGGTATAAGGAATATCCCCTTCGGCAATTGGCTCCATAATCACTGGTAGGATAGCTGGATATGGCATCATGAGGTTTTGAGCGCGAGCTCACACCCATTTGAGATAAGAATCCAAAAGGATAGAATTGTTATGCCCCAAAGTCTTTCTATCAATCTTTCTTACCATGCCCCAAGCTCGTATAAACCTTTGACGATAACCTTGAACATATTTCTCGTAGTCGAACACAATACCCTGTATAAGTGCGTCATAAGGACCATCTCTTCGAGCATAACCAAACTGACATAGAGCAAGAGAAGGGTTGTAATTAATACCTCCCCTAATGCCAAGGAGTGGAACATTAGAGAATTCCCCACAACGTTTAATGATAGTAACATCTTCCAGAGATCGGGAACACCAATGAATATCTGAATAAGAGCATCATCCTTTGCGACCACCTCAAACCATGTTCATTCTTCAATATGGATCAGGGAAGGTGTGAAATAAACCACCTAGATAGCAACCGTATGCAACACATAAAAGCCCCTCTCTTCCTCATAGTACGAGTGTGAAGAGAATGCAAAATGTCTCATAGAAAAGTAGGCACAGGGTTGTGAGAAAGGAAGATTTTGACAATATTCACATCTATGAATTGGTATGGATTAGAGAACAGTACTAACCCATAGATTAGAAGATCCAAGTGTAACACCCCATTTTTCCATATGAATATTTATAATGAAATATACGACAAATGCATCAAAGTTCATAATGGTATGCCACAAAAATCATAAAATCCACAAAGTTCTCAAAATACTTTATTACTTCGTGTATCCAAAAATGGTTATTCGACAGCAGAAAATCAACATAAAAGTAGTTCATTGGATATCTAGTCTTAATAACAATTCAAATCCATAATACGTGGTCCATCATAAGCTTAAAAGAAAATATGCAACATTTGAAATCATGCAAAACATAATGAAAATTGCAAATCCCGTGTTACATATCAGAGCGACTCCTAAGACTCGATCTGGTAACATCACTTCAAGCACTACTCGGATACCTGATTATCTGTACTCCTGAAGAGTACAAACACAACAACACAAAAGGGGTGAGAATTTCATTCAATAATTACACGGTGAAATAAAACATGCTAAGGGGTAGTAAATCACAACATAAAGAAAATTCATCACAAACAACCATCATCACATCATACAACACCAGTTGAGTGTTTATGCAATGCAATAGTCCTACCTCAACATGCATGTGGTACCATCGAGGCATAAGCCTTCAACTCAATGCCAATTGGGCAATAACAGAGCATAAGCCCTCAACACAACGCCAATCCAGGCTAACATCAGGGCATAAGCCCTCATCCATGAATGCATGCAATATGAACATGAAACAACGTGAAATCATACAACCACAAGGCATAAGCCTTCATCAACATGGTAATTTAAGCCATCCACATCATCCTCATCATAATCACCAACATTTCCTCATACCGGCATCATCAGCAAAAGGACATCGCAAGAAAATAACCCACCGTTTCGGTGTAACAACGGGGAATTATTCCTATTTTAACTTAGTTACTAGAATTTTCCTTCTAAATATTTATTTTATTTTACCTACTTCAATTTTGTGGTGTTAGCTATCCAATTCTTTGAACGGCGCATCAAATGGAGTTACCCTTCAAAAGTTATGACCGTTACAAAAATTGTCAAAAATTGGGTTTCCCTCGGGTTAGGTTGCGTTGACCCTTGCATCGACCGCTCCTGGCTTTTGCATCGACCGCCCCTGCTGTTGTTGTTTACCACTCACTATTGTTTCTATTTGCATCGACCGCTTCCCTGTTTACGTCGACACAAACTGTTAAAATCTGAGTTTTTCTATGATTTTTCTGTGATTTCACTAAATTTTGGGTCCTAAAACATCATCTAATCATAGGAATTCATCATCCATTATCATCCTATGTTTATACATCAATTATACATCATTTGGGAATTATTATGCATCTTAAATTTCATCAAATCCTCATCCAAAATCCTCAAATCCTAATTCTCATTACTTATAGGTTCTAGATTGGGGTTTTATGCAACAATTATCATAACAACGCAATCACAACAACAATCACAACATAGCATCACGGATCCATGTATAATCATATACAACACATAAATTCAATTAAACCAAACAAATTATGCATCAATCATATAAAATGACCTAAGAGGGAAAGGAATCATCACTACCCTCTCATGTAAGATCACCAATTAGAGAATCCATTCACTCCTTACCTTATGATTATTGTTAGCTTACGATTCCACTTCTCGTTCTACAAATTCCTCTTTGCCTCCATATCTCCTTGTGCCCTAGCTTCTCCTTTTCTCTTCTCCCAATATCTCAATCGTACCAAATGTTCGTACAATTCTCTTTTCCCTTAGTTATCACAAGAACCCCTAATATCTTCCTCAATTGCCCTCACTTAGCATTATACCATTTACCATCATGCCCTCACTCTTTCTACTAATTAATATCTTGTCCTTATTTTTTCTACACTTCTATTATTCTATTAATCTAATTAGTTAAATCCAAATAATTCCAATTAATAACTATTAAATCTAAATAATTCCAAAATAATTATTTAAATTCCAAACCTTCTTACTAACTCATCCTACACCACATAACTCATCATCTTAAACACCTTATTCATCAAATCATCGCTATTTGCATCACAATTGCATCACGAATACACATCATATACCGTCATAAGGACTTACACAAGGCACCAAAACATCATAAATAAGCATCAAATCATCAAAACATCAAAACACCATCTACTTAACATAGACTCATATAATCATGCTAAATTAATTAATTAAATAATTAATCTAAAATTCAGGGTGTTACAACTCTCCCCCATTTAAAAGAATTTTCGTCCTCGAAAATTACCTGACAAAAACAACATTGGATAAGACTATCTCATCTGATCCTCACGTTCCCAAGTCCAACTCTCACCATCTGGTCTACCCCACAACACCTTCACTAATGAAAATCTCTTTTCCTCGTAATTTCTTCACTTCTTAACCTTCTATTTGCATTGGAAAAGTCTCAATAGTAAGGTTATCTCTCACCTGTACACCATCCATCAGAATCACATTCGAAGAATCTGGCATATAGTTCCTCAATTGAGACACATGAAACACATCATACAAATTTGCAAGTGACGGTGGGTAAGTAACTTGGTAAGCCACCTCAGCTACCTTCTCTGATATCTGATATGGTCTAACAAATTGCGGTGTAAGTTTCCTCGATTTCAACGCTCTACCGTCACTGGTTATTAGAGTAACTCTCAAAAACACATGATCATCTTTCTTGAACTCAATGTTCTTTCTCCTCTTATCATGGTAACTCTTCTGAAGACTTTAAGAAACATACATCTTCACTTTGATCATATTTATCTTCTTAGTTGTTTCTTGCACAACCTCAGGTCCGAGCACAACACTCTCGCCAGACTCATACCAACACAATGGATTTCTACACCTCATACTATACAAGGCTTCATACGGTGCCATCCCAATACTAGAATGAAAATTATTATTATAGGTAAACTCAATCAACGACAAGTGGTTGTCCTAAGCACCTCCTTGTTCCAACACACAAGCCCTTAATAAATCTTCTAAAGATTGGATAGTTCTCTCCGTCTGACTGTTCGTCTGTGGATGATATGCAAAACTCAACCTCAACTTAGTACCAAAAGCATTTTGCAACCCGTCCAAAAATTTCAAAGTAAACCCTGGATCTCTATCTGACACAATACTCGAAGGTATTCCATGCAATCTCACAATTTCTTCAATATACATCTCAACTAGCTTCTCCACCGGATGCTCGACCTTCATCGACAGAAAATGCACTAACTTAGTCAACCTGTCAACTATTGCCCAAATAGAATCATTGCCTCTAACAGTCTTTGGCAATCCCGTCACAAAGTCCATGGAAACAATATTCCATTTCCACTCAGGAATACTCAACGGTTGCATAATACCCATCGACTTCTGATGCTCATATTTCGACTTCTGACAAGTCAAACAAGCATAAACAAAATTAATAATTTCTTTTTTCATACCCGACCACCAAAATAACTTCTTCAAGTCTTGATACATTTTCGTAGCACCTGGATGAATACTCAATCCACTTCTATGTCCTTCCTCAAGAATACTCTTCTTAAGTTCTGGAACATCTGGAACATACACTCTATCGCCAAACCTTATCTCACCTTTCTCATCAATTCTGAACTTATCTCCTTTACCTTGGTTAACTAAAGCCAATTGATCAACCAACTTCAAATCAAACTTCTGGCCTTCTTGGATTTCCTATATTATACCACTAGTCAGCTTTAACATACCGAACTTCACACTATCAGAAGTTTCTACACACACCAAGCTCATATCTCGGAATTGTTCGATAATCTCCAATTCTCGAACCATAAGCATCGACACATATAACGACTTCCTACTCAATGCATCAGCAACTACATTTTCTTTATCGGGATGGTGACTCAAATCAAAGTCATAATTCTTTAGTAATTCAAGCCACCTTCTCTGTCTCATGTTTAATTCCTTCTGGTCAAACAAATACTTCAAACTCTTATGATCACTAAACACCTCAAACTTAGAACCAAAAAGATAATATCTCCAAATCTTCAATATAAACACCACCGCTGCTAACTCTAAGTCACACGTAGGATAATTCCTCTCATGAACTATGAGTTGTCTAAAAGCACAATCAACAACTTGTCCATTCATCATTAGCATACCACTAAGTCCCATCTTAGACGCATTCATAATAAACTACAAATGACTCAATCAGATTAGGCAAAACCAATACCGGAGCAGTCGTCAATCTTTTTTTTAGTTCTACAAAACTTTCTTCACATGCAACATCCCATACTTGAAATAATGAGCGACTATCCTTGTATAGAACATCAATCATTTTAGACACCATCAAGCTAATAAGACAAGTCTATCCCGTCCAGCACGATCCTGTCTACTATCAACAAGAGATTAAGGGTGATCAGTTCCTCAATTTGTCAATAGGTAGCCGACAATCATGATGGCGCATAAACCATTGTTACTAAACTGGAATAGTGTTTCTTTAGAACTTATGCTCAAAGTTACCTAAAGCACCATGGTCCAATTAATCTCTCCTCAAACCATGATCTAAACCTTGACAACTTAGCATAAAGTTCTTTCCTTTTCAACATTGTAATTCAAATCACAATGTTCGACATTCCCTTATTCTTACTTAGATTAACTCATAATGTCCTCAATAAACACCTTAACAAACTAACCCAAATATTTGTAATGCCTACATAAGTTCTAAAATTTATCCTCTAACTATCCTCACCCTTCATCCAAATCTGAAGGTAACCCTCCTTAATTCGATTATACTGTAGACATACTCGCCTAATAGTTGCTCCATCAAATCGTCAATCCTTTTGAAGTGGATATTTAATCTCAATTATTACTTTACTCAATGGTCGATAATCCACATACGACCTCATTCAATTGTTGTCACAGACATGCAAACCTCTAAGCCTCATATCCCAAGGGTTATCCTACTTGCTTAGCAGATACAAACACCAATTCTCTACTGTCACTGAACTCATATCCACACTCTGGAGGCAAGTCGCAAATATCTTTAGGAAAAAGATCAGGAATCACACAAGACTGGCATATCACTAGCCGTCACATTGCTCTCTATTCTCCGAGAAGAAAACATAAAAAATACCTGATCGTCTTTCTAAAGATTCCCAACTTGACCTGCAGACAAAATCATGAATTCGTACTCTCTTCAGTTTCTAGAAACAACATAGCTCCAACAATACTTGCGCTCTTTGTAACTCAGCATTGTATTGCACCAACTTCCATACCTGAAACATCTCAGAAGCAAAATCTTCCCCCCACTTGTTTCAAACCAACCCTTGCAGATAAATAGTTAGAAAAACAAGCAAGTATCGACAGTGTTTCACACACATGTCACACACTAAGGAACAAACAACATTAGACAACCTGGCCGGACGGACCGACCTGAACTGATACCAATTGTAACACCCCATTTTCCCATATGAATATTTATAATGAAAGATACGACAAATACATTAGAGTTCATAATGGGATGCAACATAAATCATAAAATCCATAAAGTTCTCAAAATACTTTATTACTTTGTGTATCCAAAAATGGTTATTCGGTAGCGGAAAATCAACATAAAAGTAGTCCATTAGCATTCTAGCCTTAACAACAATTCAAATCCACAATATGTGGTCCATCATAAGTTAAAAAGAAAATGTGAAACATTTGAAATCATGCAAAACATAATGAAAATCACAAATCCCGTGTTACATATCAGAGTGACTCTTAAGATTCAATCTGGTAACATCACTTCAAGCACTACTCGGATACCTGATTATCTCTACTCCCGAAGAGTACAAACACAACAACACAAAAGGGGTGAGAATTTCATTCAATAATTACATGGTGAAATAAAACATGCTAAGGAGTAGTAAATCACAACATACAAAAAATTCATCACAAACAACCACCGTCTTATCATATAACATCAATTCAGTGTTTATGGAATGCAATACTCCTACCTCAACATGCATGTGGTACCATCAAGGTATAAGCCTTCAACTCAATGCCAATTGGGCAATAACAGAGCATAAGCCCTCAACACAACTCCAATCCAGGCCAACATCAGGGCATAATCCCTCATCCATGAATGCATGCAATTGTTGTTTGCATCGACCGCCCCTGCTATTGTTGTTTGCCGCTCACTGCTGTTGCTGTTTGCATCAACCACTTCCTTGTTTGCATCGACGCAAACTATTACATTATGAGTTTTTCTGCGATTTCACTAAATTTGGGGTCCTAAAACATCATCTAATCATAGGAATTCATCATCCATTACCATCCTATGCTTCTACATCAATTATGCATCATTTGGGCATTAATATTCATCTTATATTTCATCAAATCCTCATCCAAAATCCTCAAATCCTAATTCTCATTACTTATAGGTTCTAGATTGGGGTTTTACGCAAGAATCATCATAACAACGCAATCACAACAACAATCACAACATAGCATCACAGATCCATGTATAATCATATACAACACATCAATTCAATCAAAACAAACAAATTATGCATCATTCATATAAAACAACCTAAGAGGGAAAGGAACCCTTACTACCCTCTCATGTAATATCACCAATTAGAGAATCCATTCACCCTCTTACCTTATGATTATTGTTAGCTTTCGATTCCTCTTCTCGTTCTATAAATTACGCTTTGCCTCCATGTCTCCTTGAGCCCTAGCTTATCCTTTGCTCTTCTCCTAATATCTCAACCGTACCAAATGATCGTACAATTCTCTTTTCCCTTAGTTATCACAAGGACCCCTAATATCTTCCTCAATTTCCCTTACTTAGAATTATACCATTTACCATCATGCCCTCACTCTTTCTACTAATTACCATCTTGTCCTTATTTTCTCTACACTTCTATTATTCTATTATTCTAATTACTTAAATCCAAATAATTCCAGTTAATCACTATTAAATCTAAATAATTCCAAAATAATTATTTAAATTACAAACCTTCTTACTAACTCATCCTACAATATACAAATCATCATCTTAAACACCTTATTCATCAAATCATCGCTATTTGCATCACAATTGCATCACGAATAGACATCATATACCATCACAAGGACTCATAAAAGGCACCAAAATATCATAAATAAGCATCAAAACATCAAAACACCATCTACTTCACATAGACTCATATATTCATACTAAATTAATTAATTAAATAATTAATCTAAAATTTGGGGTGTTACACCTAGACCTCTTCAAAAGCTTGAAAATTCACATCCTCTAAAAACAGTCGAGCCTTCTCTAACAGAAATTTAGCCAGAAAACCCTTGACTCCACTCCTTGTTTCCCAATTATCTACAATGTTAGACTGCTTCAAACGCAAGGCTGGTGCAATTTCTTCAGGTTATGGATCTTTCTCTAAACCAGTGAAAGATATTTGATTGAGAACGCGTATTTCCAATAACTGAGAAAACTCTTCTATTGTGGGTACTAACTGATAATCAGGAAAGGCGAAGCAATGATGCACAGGGTCAAAGAACTAGAATAGAACACTCATCATATCTTCTTTAAAACCCAAGAAAACCAAACTGAGTAGTCGACCATGCCTTTTGATAAAAGGAGAACTTTCGGGAACCCTTGAGACTAACTTCTTAAGTTGAGAAGGTATCTTCACAAAGCTGATTCGGATAGTGTTTCTGCGAGCAGAAGCCATAACCTACAAAATAGAACAAAGATAAATCCCTAGGTCCTTGAAATGGTTAGTGAAAATGATATGGCATGATGTCATGATGTTATGATGTCATGTTCGAACAATTAATCATATGCAAATAAAGCACATAAGGCCTTAGGTTTAAGCTTGCGTGGGGTTTATAGGTAAGTACCCTCTTGAAGTTTTAGTTGGCTCAACCTGTCCTAAAAGAAGTAACCGGGTTCTAGGAATCTTAATATCATTAATCTTTCTTCATCGGGCATTATTTCAGCACAAGCATCGGAACTGCGACCGAAATATCCCGAAAGTCCGATCTCAATGTGTGTAGTATGGAGTATTAACCAACTTCAGTCTTCACCAAATCCAGAAATCTCACTAATTTCTAATGGACGAGTTGTTCAACTAAGGTTCTACGGTCAGTTAGTGCTTTATGACACCATACAGTGGCCTCGTATTCTCCTTGATTTAACTCAAGGGACACCGGTACCAACAAATGTGTCACACTAACATAGTCATCGCTTCAACCATATCGGTCTATGCCATACAGTTTCCATGATCTATTGCTACTTACCTAAAATGCCCCAGATTCAGGTATAGGATCTATACAAGAAACAAAGCGAAGCACATCCCGAAATATAAAGCAAACAAGGCAAACAAGAAAAGCAATAAAGGTGATCTAACTCTTAAGGCAACCCAACTTTTAGTATTCCTCAACAGAGTCGCCAGTTCTATAATACAGTGGGAGAATTGACTTGGTGTTTTGTTTTTTATCACAAATGTTGCAGATAGCAAGAGTTTCCACCGACTTTTTTTTTATCCAATAAAGGAAAGGGTGAAAAGAACAGGAAAGACCTTTTGAGAATTTTTCTTGAGTTCGGGGGGTAGGTTATGAAAAGGGAATATGTTAGCACCCTTTTCATCCGTAGTTATCTACGGGCTCTTAATTGCTAGCTCAATTTAAAAAATTATTTGTGTTTGTGCATGTTTGAAAATATTTTGAAAACGCCTAAGCGCGACAATTTTGTAATGATTCTCGTATCGTTGAGAATGTATACAAAATGTTTATTTTGAAAATATTTGTTGAAATAAAGTGTTTGGAAAGATGTTTTGAAAATTCCAATGTAAGAAAATTTTGTAATGATTCTCGTATCGTTGAGAATATATACAAAATATTTGTTTTGAAATGTGTTTTGAAAATAGTTTGTTTTGAAAGTGTTAAGTGTGGAAATTGTTTTAGTTTGTGAGCAAGATATTACGAGCGATCTACCTACTCAAAAAGAATCTTTGTTCTTTTCCTCCTCCTTTAGATAATGCTATCCTACCATTAATTAGTAGGAAGCCTCATCATTCGATGTGAGGGACATGCATGGGTCATCATACATTCATAGAAGGCAACTTTGTAGGATGCTTTAGCAATTGCCGTAAGGCACTAAGATCGTTTACCGAAGGAAACATCGAAGGGTCATCGAGGGACTACGATCTTTTAATTGAGGGTCTTTCCTAAAACATCCCACGTTCGAGGGACATAACTGTTTTAATCCGAGGCAACAAATGAGGTTAACCCTAGAGGTGCATGTGTGCAAAGTGTATTTGATTCAATTATTTTATCTTGAATTAGGGTTTTACTATAATTGTTTTTAATCTTTCCATACAAACCCTAATTACTAATAGTAATAAGGAAAGCGGTAAGTTGTGGAATTTAAATGTCCTACGCTATTACAACATTTTGGGAATGGGGGGTACAAGTTTGTGAAATGGGGAGGAAAGCAATAAACCCTAATTATCTATTACAGACCATGTACATAAATGATAAAGCGGAATAATAGAATGCGCAAAAATGTCAAGTGGAGGAAAGAAACAGAAAGTGTTTTTGGTTGAGAAAAAGGTTTAATGTTTTAACCTAATTGATTGATTTTGTATTTAAAAGGAATTAGTAAACCTAAATAAATTAAATTAAGATAAAAATTAATTTCATTAATCAAAAGGAAAAATAATTTAAATATAGAAAAACCAAAATCTAAATTAATTTAAAAGAGAAATCATTTGTTTAGAAAATATTTTAGAAAATATTTTTGAGGTTTTATTTAGAAAAATATTTTGTAATGTAAAATAAATAATAAAATCCTTATTCTAATCATTTTTTACAAGTTTAAATAAAATAAAGTAAATACTTTTATTTATGAAAAATAAAAATAAAAAATTCATTAAAACCTAAACCTAAATTTTTTATGATCTCTATGATTTAGTGTATTTTATTAAGTAAAATAAATAAATAAAAGTAGAAGAAAAAAAAGAAAATATAAAAAAGAAATAGAAATAATTGGGCCATGAGTCAAAAGTAAAAAAGGGGGTGTGAGAAATCATTTTTGTTAGGCCCAAAATAGTTTTTTGTTTGAATCAGAAAAATAAAATAAAAATAAAAATGGGCTTGCAAGTTAGTAAAAGGGGGGTGAAATGAAGCAAAAACAAGAAGTCCAGAACTACAAAGTCCAGGCGCCTGGGGATTCAGTGTGACTACCTCTTGGAAGTGTATCATGCGCTTGCCTTATGGGGCATGTGATCTGGCCATGGGGAGATTAAATGGTGATGATGAGAGGGTGTAGCGTGTGCGCCTTAGGCTTGTATGCATGAAATCTGCAAGAAATAAATGTGAAATAAATAAAAGGGTACCACTGGGGCTCGAACCCAGGTCTCTATAGTCACAGGCGCGCACTTTAACCACGGTGGTGGTGATACATCCGGTGGTTAAAGCATAAACCAATAAATATATTACAAACTCATTCCTGAATAGACTTCATCTTCTTCCTCACGCCAGAAGCCATGAACAACATTTTTGAATTTTCAAACTCTTCCATTTCTCAATCATTTTCTAAAGTGTAAACATGAAACTTGCTTGCTTTTTCACCCCGAATCCAACCATGCCATTAACATAAGCTAACACTCAAAGATTAAAGTGAATTTTTATTGGTACCAAACAGAACCCTAATTTTCAGAAACTTCAACTTCAAAATTCTCATCACTCAGGAAAGATAAATGAAATGTAAGCACATGGTTAGCTTCAGGGAAATGATGTCTACATTTTTTATTCACAAAGTAAACATTAATGATGCTTGTACAAAAAGTTCAAAGTTTAGAAAACTTACCTCAAAAGTGTGAATCGTATTTGAAGTTGGAGCACCCCTAGAGGTGTTGTGATGATATGGATAACTTCACTGAACTCCCAGGAAGCTATTGCAATGCTTACTTTGGATTGAGAGTTCCTGGATTCTTCTGGAGAAGTCAAGTTGCAGATTTGAGTTTTGAAAATAGTGGATGGTGATGGAGGGATTACAGAAGTGGTTCAAGTGTTTGGATCACTTCTATATGGTGTATAGATGATGTTTGAATGATTGAAATGGAAAATGCACGAGTAGATTATGAGTTTGGTGTTCAAGGTCAGAAGTTGCCACAAATGGAGTTTTGATGCAAACTCTGGTTTTAGAGAGTAAGAGGGTGTTTTGAGGGCTATGAATTCGTGTGTTAGCTTGAAAATAACCTCTCTATTTATAGAGAAAAGGTTTGAGGGCTTCAAGTAATCAGAAAATCAAGATAGCATGTTATGGTTTTGAGACTTGGTTTTGAAGCAACTTGCCAAGGCATGGTTCCAATGCAATGGTATAAAGGCTCATAGGGTGGTTAGGAGTTGTATACATGTTGCTTCTAAGCATACATGTTGAGTGTGTGCAAAGGGAGCAAGTGAGAGGCTCAAGAAGTTGGCATTGTGTATAATGCTTTCTTTATGTGAGTGGCAATGGTGCCTTTCTTCCAAAAATGGCAAAATGGATTGGATAATACCTTAACCACTTGGGTCATAGCTCAAAAGTTTATGTAAACATTTAATTATGGTGATATTTACAAGTTAGAAGGCCTGAAAATCAAGATTATGTAACATAGCATGAAAATTGGATTATGTGTTCATCATCAAAATGGCCTATAATTCAAGTTTATCATGCCAACTTCAAGTCTTCGAATGTCCTAGCTCAAAAATGATATCTTCAAGTTATTTTACATTTAGGAAAGATTGAATCAATATATGAAACTTTCATGTTGATCTTGACTAAATGAAATTGGAACTTGATAAAAAATTGCCAAGAAGTTGGGATAAAAATTTGACCAAATTTGTTGAAAGTTTTTCTTAGTGTTTTGATAAAAATTTCATGACTTCATGGGCCTATATTTCCTAATCCAAGCATTTTTTGGACATCAACCCTCAAGGACAAATTTTAGAATTCATCATGCTCTACAACTTTCATGTTGAAAATTTTCCTTGAATCATCTTGCATCTTAGTGAAAAATAGTCAAGAAGTAGTGATTTCATTAAGGCCAAAAAAAACACTTAGAATTTTTCTAAGTATTGGAAATCTTGACATTTTGTTGAATTTTCTTGACTTTGTTGATTCTTTTTTATCAAGTTTGATATTTTTGAATGTCTTGATGATTCTTGATCTTTGAAATTCAATGTTGACCAAAAAGTCAAACTTTGACTTTTTGTGTGCTTGTTGACTTTTCATCAATTGATCCAAATTTCAACTATCAATCACTTGATCTTTAGAAATGATTTTAGCCACAAAATTAAGTCAATATGTTGTGTTTGATTCCTTAAGATCATGCTTCAAGTCATTAGGTTATGTACTAGGTCAAAAGTCAATGATCAGTCATTTTCAGTCAAAACCCATGGAATTGTTACACATAGCCATCTTTCTTTTGTATAAAATTTTTCAATTTTTACGACAACATTCTCTTACTAGGATGTCTGTCTCCTTTGTACAAAAATACTCACAAAAGTTAATACAAAAATACTTCAAAGTGCAGAAATTTGCTTGCCTTTCTTTTCTTTTTTTTCACTTATGTTTTATTTGAAAACATCCAATGTTTTGTTAAATAGGCATATGCATTTGAATATAATCACTGCTTACAAATAAAACAAAATTGAAAAAAGGATAATTACTGATAGATTGAAGGAGTAGGAAGAAATCTTTATGCCGTTCCAGAAGAAATTCCCTACGATACATCATTCAGATCCTCAACAAGGCAAAATTTGGAGTATATTTCCCCATCAAAGTTAAGCTTCAAGATCCGCAGCGGAGCCAGTGCAGTCTAAAAACTTGGTTCCCCAGCTGAGTTAAACTTCAAAATTCCCATCAGAGTTAAAGCTTCAAGATCCTCAATGAAGCCCGAAAACCCTGAAATAAATATCCCCAGCAAAATTAGAATACTCTAAACCTTCTTCCCCAGCGGAGTCAAAATTTCAAACTATCAATCCCCAGCGGGAACCATTCAGTTTTCCCCGGTTTCCCCAGCAGGATATCTTAAAAGTCTGAGAATCAATCAGATAACAGTTAACTCTTGGTCTTATCCTCAACTAGGAACCCCCAGCAGATTGGCATACAATCCAAACTCCTGATTTCTCAAGCAGAGTAAAGCATTCTCCCCACAGAGTTATTTCCCAGTAGATTGAAGATTCTCAGTCTCATTTCTCCAATAGAAGTCTCCCAGGTTTTAACTCCACAATAGAGATTTTCAGAGTTTTCCTTATTCCCCAAATAGTCAGTAGTCAGCAAGGATTTCTCATCTTCAGTAATCAAAGATTTTTTGGAATCCCCAGCTTTGGTCAAGGATTTACTTTCACCCGACAGCAATCAAAGATTTCATTATCTCCAGTTATCAAGGATTTATTTTCCTCAGCAAGACAACTACTCAGCTTATATGCACATCCATTACATTCATATATCATAAACATTGATGAAATACAGTTCAGTGCATCATACATATCATGCAACATAACTTTGTGTTTTAGATAACATTTTACCCTTTTCAGGATAAGATTAAAAGGCTATCGTTAACAATTATTCAGATAGAGTATGGATACACCCCAGACACGGCGGTCATTCTATTACTCATTCAGAATTTTAAGTCAAATATAGTATGGATACACCCCAGACACGACGGTCATTCTACTACTCATTCAGACTCCAGCAATCAGATATAGACTAGATACGCTCCAGACACGGTCGCCATTCTATCTCTCATTCAGATTCAACTATCAACTACAAGTTCAGATACGCTCCAAACATGGATGCCATTCCGGCCTTTACACCAGCAGTTTGATTCCCCCGGTGCAGTCGCCACAGAAGTCATTTTGTCACTTATTCAGATCCCAGTTACAGTACGGATACACCCTAGACACGGCGGTCATTCTACTACTCATACGGATCTCAACTTCAGATACAGTCCAGATATGCTCCAGACACGGTTGCTATTCTGTCACTCATTCATAGTTTACCCCCAGCACACAGTTGCTCCATACACAGATGTTTCTCTGTTATCTAGATACAATACAGATACACTCCAGACACGGCAGTCATTCTGATATTCATTAAAATTTCAAATACATTTACATCTCAGATACGCGCCAGACACGGACGCCATTCTTTTTCTCATACAAACTCAGTCTCCAGATACAGTTCAATGGCATTCCAGATGCGGATACCATTTTGATGCTCATTCTTCTGACCTACAACATTGCAAATCAACAAACATCCTTGGATGGCATCTTTAAGCCCCTCTCCAGCAAGATTCTACCATCTCCAAATGGCATCTTTAAGCCCATTTCCTCAGCTATTTTTCTGACAAGTGCAAATTTACGGGCACTCTAGTGTCCAATCCTCTTTTACCTTCGAGTCACGAAAGGCAAACTTGCCAATCTAACTCTTCAGGTTCAAGAAGATTGAACAGGGGCAACTGTTGTACCCCAAAATTTTCCCTCCCATATTCATCAACATTTCTCATCACAAGGCTCTTGGAACTCAAGATCAAGTTAGGGTTTGCTCTGCTCAAGACACCTCCTTGCACTGTTGACCTAAATTAGGGTTTGAGTTTGCACAGGGTTATTTTGACCTACAATGCCCAAAGTGGCTTTCATACTTCATGTTGGACTCACAAGTTTGTCCATACCAAGTTTCAAGCCTTGATTCAAATTTTTGCCCAATCAATTGGACAGTTGACCTAGAAATCAGCTGTGTTGGGGAAAAAGTCAACTGTGGCCAATTGACATTCAAACCTCATGAGATTTGACCCACATCAACATTATGAACTCATATGAACCATTTGATCAAGTTTGGATCACAATTCCACAAGAAATTTGGTCAGATCACCAAAAGGGCAAAATGGTCATTTTTAGGGTTTTGACTGCACAAAGGCAATTTTTTGACTGTTTGACCTAACCAATGGAAAATCAAGCTCACACATGGACTCAAGGAATCAATTGCATTGTCTTGACCCATTCAATAAGTTCAAAAGATCTCAAATGCATAGGATTGACAAATGAATTTTTCAGTCAACTGATCAAAATTTGACTGTACACTGAAAAGTCAAACTTTGACTTTTTGGTCAAGATCAAGTGCCAAGAGTTATTTTTCATCAAGACATGTCAAATTATGAAACTTGTTCATCAAGAAACCCAAAAATGCAAATTAGGGTTTAAAATGGAAAATTTTCATAACTTAGAATTTTTCTAAGTTATGAAATTTTCTTATTTTTTCCTAACTTTGTCCCATTGTTTCACCAAGATGAAAATGGATTAAAACAAAACTTGCAACATGAAAGTTGTAGTCCATAACAAAGTCTACAACTTTGATTCACAAAGTTTTCTTAAAAGAAGCTTGTATCTCAAGTTATGATTTTTGGAACAAGGGTACCTAAAACTTTTAACTTAGAGAAAATTTGCCCTAATCTAGGCAGGATTTTGACCCATCTTCTTGGCCACTTTTCACATAGTTCCACTTGGAGTTTCAAGTTTCATTTCAAATATGGATTATATTACATGTTTCAAGCTTTCCAAATTGTCCAAGAACTCCTCAAAAACCCTTGTGGTTAGAGAGAATCGAATGCTTGAAGTTGGCCAAAACTCACTTTTGTCCATGGCCAATACATGTTCATACCAATTTGCAAATCTGATCTAGCTAGCTTGGTTCACAATTACAGGCCTCAAAACCAGTTTTTACTCTATAATTTAATGCATATACATTGAGTTAAGGTATTGTCTTGGTCATTAGGGCATTGTACACAAGATTAAGCCCTAAATGGTAAAAGGTATATTGCCATTTTTGCAAAAGGTTACTTTATGTCAAAACACTAAGCATTGGGCCTTGAACAAAATATGATACTGCAAACCAAATCCATGAATTAGAGGGGAAAAGAGTGTTGTGTGCAGGGTGATAGGAGGGCCTATACAAGGCTATAACATCACTTCTATTCTTTTGCTTCAAGAAGAAGAAAAGTTGCAAATCATATGCCATCACACACATCTGTTAAGACCAACTTACACAAGCATTTTAGACAAGTTTTGTACCTCCTAACAAGCCAGAAACACGACCCCTTCATCACTCAAACCTCCTCATACTCAAAATCTCCATTTTTCTGCAAAACAGAGTCAGTTCTGCAAACTTCAAGCCATAGCCAAATTTCATCGTGCGTTTTGCCCAAAGATACTTCAAACACCTTCCAACCAACATATCTAAGCTATCCAGATCATCCATTGCTAGCTGTAACACCTTTAACACACATTGCCATTTTTGTTTCAAAGCTTTGCAGGTTGAGTTCTGTGGCACGATTCAAGTTGTTTCAAAACAAACCAAGCATTGGAAAAGCTTCCTTGGACCTCAGGCAAGCTCAAAAGAAGCTCAAACACCCTTGAAAGTTTCTGCATTGGCCAACTCGAACCCAAGAAAACATCTCAAAGGTCTTTCCTGTGCTTTTTGACCTTTCCTTAGGATAAAATAAAAAGTCGGTGGCGACTCTTGCTAAACCAAAACATTTGCGAACACAAACGCAAAATCCCAAGTCAGTTCTCCCACCGTATCACATAACTGGTGACTCTGCTGGGGAATCTTCTAAAAGTGGAGTAACCTTAGGGCTTAGATCACCCTTTGCATGATTATTGTTTGCCTTGCTTGCTTTACATTTTGGTTCTCTTGTTTGGGCTTGAAATCCTCCACCCGGATTTGGGAAACATTCATAGGTACATAGCAATATGTTGTGGAAACTGTGCGGGGTATACCGACACGGTTGAAGCAATAACTATATTAGTGCGACATATTTGTGAGTACCGGTAGCCTTTGAGTCAATCAAAGAGAATACAGGGCCGCTGAGTGATGTCATGAAGCACTAATGAACTCTTAGAACCTTACTTGACCATCTTGGCCTTTTTTAGGGGTAGTGAGATGACCGGCTTTGGTGCAGTCCGAAGTTGGTAGATACTCGATACTACACTCATTGAAGGTTATTTTCTTGGAATATTTTGGTCGCTAGTTAAGTGGCTAAACCAAAACAATGAACATAGAAAATAATCCAATGATATTGAGCTCCTTAGAACCCGGTTACTATTTATAGGACAGGTTTGAGCCAACTAAACTCAAGAGGGTATTTACCTATGAAACCTCGTGCAAGCCTGAAACTACGGTTTTGTGTGACTTGCTTGTACATGTGCTTGTACATACATCATAAACATCATAAACATCATAAAGCATCATATGCATCCACTAACCATTTCAAGGATTTGGATCTTCATCTTTGTTCTTGTTTTGTAGGTCATGGAATCTCTTCGCAGGAAAACAATTCAAGTCGACCTTGTGAGAATCCCTCCTCAACTCAAGGAGCTTACTTCCAGGATTCTAGAGAATTACCTCTTCAATGAAAGACATGGTAGACTCCTCAACTTGGTCAACACCAACATTGAAGAAGACATGGTGAAAGTTCTCTTCCAGTTCTTTGACCCCCTACACCACTGTTTCACATTCCCTGATTATCAATTGGTGCCTACTTTGGAGGAATTTTCTCAACTCCTGAGAATTTCTATTCTTAATCAACTACCCTACAACGGTATGGAAAAAGAACCAAAGCCTGAAGATGTTGCTCAAGCATTACACTTGCAACCATCTGACATCAAGGGGCATTGGGAAACCAGAAGTGGTGTCAAGGGATTCTTGGCAAAGTTTCTGTTTGAGAAGGCACAAGACTGCTGGAATTCTCTTGATCTACAAGCCTTTGAAGAGATTGTGGCACTCCTCATCTATGGGTTGGTCTTGTTCCCAAACCCTGATCAGCTTATAGATGTGAATGCTGTCAAGATTTTCATGTCCAGAAATCCTATACCTACATTGCTTGGGGACATCCTACACTCATTTTACACACGAACAATGAGGAAAAGAAGTGTTCTCATGTGCTGTACTCCTCTCCTAGAAAGGTGGTTTATTTCTCACCTTCCACAATCAGTTTTGAAGAATAAGCAGGGTTTAAGGTGGTCACAACGATTGATGACCCTCACGCATTCTGATGTACATTGGTGTTCTCGGTCCAGAGAAAATGTCATTATCATTAATCGTTGTTGGTAATTCCCTAATGTCCCACTACTTGGCATTAGGGGAGGCATTACCTACAACCCCTGTCTAGCTTTGAGGCAATTTGGATATGCTCGGAGGGATGGCCCTCATGACATGCTGATTCCTGACATAGTTTTTGACTTCGACAATGATGCGCAAGGACTTCGACAAAGTTTCATCAGAGCTTGGAGGGCGCCCAACAAAGTGGATAGTAAGACACTGGGGCACAAGAATTCCATCCCCCTTGAGCCTTATCTCAAGTGGGTACGAACCCGCTCCCAGAATCTTATGATGACATACCCTCACATTCTCCCCTTGATCAAAGAGCCTGTTACGGAAGGAGAGGTTCCATACACCATCCTACATCCTGACATGCCAACATCATGGGAAGAAATGCAAAAGAGTTGGATCCAACTCAAGGAAGAACGGGATACTTTTGAAGCCAGCTTCTATGCCAGTGAGAAGAAGGTTTTAGAGCTTACCCGCCGACTTCACGAGGAGGAGACTCTCAACACTTACATCGCACCAAAAAGGATGCGCAATGTATTTTTACATTAAGAATTTTGTAATATTTCGCCCATGGGGCACTCATGTACTAACAAATTTCTTCTTAATATGACGTGCGTTCTTTTTGTTTGCAACAAATTTGAATTTTTGAACCCTTGAATGCATTACATGAATAACATACCATTCATCATATGCATAAACAGGTCTTCACGCCAAGTTTCCTTATCTTTCTGCTGTTTATTTCAGCAAGATGGATTTGGAGCAAACAGTAAAGGATCTGCAGGCACAAAATTCACAGTTCCAGCAACTCCTCATGACCTTGGCAAAGGGTAAAGAGGACCTCAAAGTTTTGTTAGAGAAGAATAAAGAGAAAAGGAAAAAGAGACCTGGAGTAGCCACTTTGGGAAGAAGATTTGAGCATCAGGCCAGGAGAGTTCTCGAGTTCCCCTCAACGTCTGACGAAGGGGTCGGTAAAGGGAAAGGGACTGTTGTGCCTTTTGAATCCGAGGTTGAAGGTGAAGAGGAGGAAGAAGACGAAGACTACTCCGAACAACAGTATCCACCAGTGGATTATAAATATAAGAACCTTGAAGATAGACTGGCAGCTATGGAGTTGCAGAGGGTGCCCGGATTGGATTTTGAAGAACTAGGGCTGGTAGCTGGGATTATTATCCCTCCCAAGTTCAAAGTGCCAACATTTTCCAAGTACGACGGTCTGTCTTGCCCAAAGATGCACCTGAGGTCGTATGTCAGAAAAATCCAACCCCACTCATCCGATAAAGACCTCTGGGTACACTTTTTCCAAGATAGCCTGTCTGGCACGCAGTTAGACTGGTTTTATCAACTCGAGAGATCAGAGGTTCACAATTGGGAAGACTTGGCAGCTACTTTTTATCGTCAGTATCAATATAATGCTGATTTGGCGCCCACTCGTACTCAGTTACAAAGTATGGGGATGGCTTCCAATGAAGGGTTTAAAGAGTACGCCCAGAAGTGGCGTGATCTGGCGGGAAGGGTGCAGCCACCATTATCAGATAGGGAGTTAGTTGACATGTTTCTGGGGACCCTGTCTGGCCCCTTCTTCAATCATCTGATCGGAAGTTCTTCCGCGGGATTTACTGAACTGATTTTGACCGGCGAAAGGGTTGAGGCCGGTATTAAGAGTGGAAAGATTCAAAAGGATGCTTCCGCATCCACGGCTGTTAGGAAACCTTTCCCAGCCAAGAAGGAAGCATATGCTGTGTATTCTCAGAAGGGATTAGGAAGAACTGAGCATCGGCTGACTGTAGGTGCTATGATGATTCAAAACTCGTCAAATGATCAACCTCGTAACAATCAGTCGAGACCTAATCAACAACGGGTGGAAAGGCCACAACGGCAGTTCACCCGCATCAACATGACGCCCGCTCAGGTACTTCCTCATTTGTTGAAGCTGAATCTTACCGGTTTAAAGGAAGCGCCAAAGAATCCTAACACCTCCTCTCCATACTACCACTCCAATGCCAAGTGTGCTTACCATTCCGACAGTGTTGGGCACGATACCAGTAATTGCTGGGCGCTTAAGAACAAAATCCAGGATCTGATTGATGCTAAGGAAGTAGAATTTGATGCTCTTGAGAAGCCCAATGTTATATCTGCTCCGATGCCCAAGCACGGCCACAATATTCATGCTGTTATGGAGGACACTCATGTTACTGATGTTGTTGACCTGCTGACGCCGTTACTTGTGATTAAGGAAAATTTGTTGAGAGCCGGGATCTTTCCTGGTTGTGGTAAAAACTGCTATTTTTGTTTGAACATACGAGGTGATTTCCCAATGTTGAAGTCAGGTGTCCAACGCCTGATGGATACCCAAGAGATACTTTTCCAGAAAACCCCTGTTGATACCTTCAATCCTGTTACTCCTGATACTTTTACTACTACAACCAACGATATTGCAATTATAACCATTTCCGACAATCCTCCTAAGACTTGCAAAAGGCCTGTCAGGATTACACCCAACTCTGATTGTGTATCATTAAAGATCACCATGCCGAGACCTGTCCCATACCAATCCAGCAAAACGATACCATGGAATTATGGGGGAGAAATCTTCTACCATGGTATCAAACAAATTGAAACAGTCCAAGAGATTTCTGAAGAAGGAAGCCCTGATATAGGGAACATCGCGGGTACAAGCAAGATAACCCGCAGTGGCCGGATCTTTTCTCCGGAGATTGCTCCCCCTCGAGCAGTTTTTGGACCCTCGAAAGCTTCTGCTCCTGTTGGACCATCTGTGCAAGGCCCAATGATTGAAGAACTGGATACTCCTGAAGTAAGACCATCTGCTGAAACTACCGACAAGGGTAAGGGGATACTGGAAGTGCCTGTCAGGAAGAAGGCCCATGCTGTGGTTATCCCCGAAACCACTCAGAAAGAAATGGATGAAATCTTGAAAATAATCAGAAAAAATGACTACGACATTGTGGAACAATTAGGGCAGACCCCTTCTAAAATTTCAATGTTGGCTCTTCTACTCTGTTCTGAGGCCCACGCTAAGGCCCTGATCAAATTCTTGAAGGCGGCACATGTTCCCCAAGAGACTTCGGCTGACCAGTTTCAGGAATGTGTGGCCAGTCTTACTGCTGATAATGGCCTTGGCTTTTCCGATGCTGACTTAACTCCCAAATGAAGGAAACACCATGATGCGTTACATGTTTCAGTTGAATGTCGTGGAACCACTCTCGCCCATGTCTTAGTTGACACTGGTTCTTCCTTGAACGTGCTGCCAAAGAAAGCCTTAGACCGTTTGGACTGCGAAGGACTGACTCTCAAGCCTAGTAACATCATTGTTAGGGCTTTTGATGGTTCCAAAAGAATGGTTCGTGGAGAGGTTGATATTCCTATCACAGTAGGCACCAAAGTTTTCAACTCCACCTTCTACGTGATGGACATCCGTCCGTCATATTAATGTTTGCTAGGAAGACCGTGGATCCATTATGCCGGGGCAGTTACCTCCTCTTTGCACCAGATGCTGAAACATCCTGTTAAGGGTAAGATTATAACGGTGCACGGCGAGGAAGAGTACATGATACGCCACCTTAACTCCTTCCGTTATGTGGAGCTGGATGGCGAGTTCATCGAAACGCCTTTCCAACATTTTGAGGAAGTTTCTCCTGAGGTAGCAGTTGCGAAGATAATGGTTGAGGTGTCTATCGTTCCCAAGCATGTATCTAGGATGGCATATCTCAAGGACGCGGAGGCGGTGATCAAAGAAGGGAAGAGTACAGCATGGGGACAATTGCCTGATTTTCCCCATAAGACGAACAAATTTGGACTAGGGTTTACAGCTGCAGGACAGAAGGCTATGCGTCATTCCAAAACTGGAGGGCCACCCATAAGGATCACTCATCACGGAATTAATGCTGTTGAGGATGAAGATGAAGAGAGCCACTTTCAAGATTGGATCTTTCCAACCGTCGAAGGGGGTTTGAGCAACTGGGAAGCAAAGGATTTTGTTCCCATCACCTTTATCAACCAGTAATTTTATCTTTGAACAATTTCCCATTTTTATGGTCTATAATAACTAAAACAATTCGCACACTATTTTCACCTCATGCCTTGCCCGGGGCATGTAGGTCCATTTGTAAGGGTTTGATTTTCTTCATAATCATATGCCATGTTTTAATGAATCATTGGACGTTTTTCATCTATAAACTATTGTGTTCATTTTCTTTCCTTTTGCATTTTTGTTTGTTTAAGGATGGCTATCCCTTACACACACCCACACTCACAAATGCAGGTACCCATCCATTCCGGATTCCATGGGCAACTGTTCTGTTTCAGCCTTCGATAACTCTGAGGATTTGGTCAATCACGCTGAGTACGAAGTTGACGAAGATTGTGAAGTGCCGGGAGAGTTAGCCAGACTTCTACAACAAGAAGAGAGGGCCATTCTGCCTCATGAAGAGTTGCTAGAAACCATCAACTTGGGGACAGAAGAGGACAGGAAAGAAGTAAAAGTGGGTGCCAACCTGGAACCAAGTGTCAAGGAGCGCTTAGCGCATTTGTTGAACGAATATGTTGAAATCTTCGCCTGGTCTTATGAATACATGCTAGGGTTAGACACAGATATCGTGGTTCTGTTGGCTCCTAAATTCGACACCTTTGTTTTGTTGATGTCAGCCATTAAAGCTGAAGGATGTCTTCGACTGACTAAGTCTGTCGAAATGCCCGTCGAAAGATGGCAAAGTACTTAGAAGATTTCTTCCAAGGAAGAAGGTTGGTTGCCTTCGACGTCGAAGGAATTTCTCGTCGAAGATGTCTCTTGACGAAAGTGTTCGATGGTTCAGAGTGGAGCAGTTTGAAATTCAAGCTTTTGGAGGGAAAACGGTTTCCAGCAGTTACTACGTGCAAACGTGCAAGGATCTGGAGCGTCGAACGTGGAGAACGTGCCAAGTGGATTGATCTCGAAGCAGTGTAACTGCCCGACGGTTACTTGGGATGTTTTAGTATAAATAGTAGTAGACATGTAGTTTCTCGCGTGTGTTCACAATTCTATACAAAGTCACTCATATAGATTCGAGTACCCAGCGTGTGAGAAAGAATTGTTGAGAAATGTATGTGTGAAACACCAATTTTATTAATCAAAGTCATTTACTTTTTCCAGAAATTTACTTGCTTTCCTCTTTACATTCCTGTCGAACCTTTTACTTTAAAGCCTTGTTTATTTTACCAAGTCTTTCCTTCATGCAATTTACTTGAAACCTCTTTATGTTATTTAAAGCCTCTTTATTTAAAGCCTTATCCAATTTAATCAAACTTCAAAATCAACCTATGTCCTAGGATCAATCTGATCGATCCTGCGAGTAACCAAATAAGTAACCATTTGGAGGATCAGCGGTTGTTTACCAAAACCCAAGGTAAACAGGTTCACCGTCTCCCTACAAGAGAAGATTGTCCACCGATCAAGCAAAATGTTCACCGGATGAGGCCTGACATGTCTGAGAAAATCAAGGCTGAAGTAATGAAGCAATTCAATGCTAGCTTTCTGGCTGTTACCTCCTATCCACAATGGGTTGCTAACATCGTGCCTGTACCTAAGAAGGACGGCAAAGTCAGAATGTGCGTGGACTATCGGGATTTGAACAGGGCTAGCCCCAAAGATGATTTTCCGCTACCGTATATCGACATTTTGGTTGACAATACAGCTCAGCACAAGGTGTTTTCCTTCATGGACGGATTCTCGGGATACAACCAGATCAAAATGGCCCCCGAAGACATGGAGAAAACTACTTTTGTCACGCAATGGGGTACCTTCTGCTACAAAGTGATGCCGTTCGGACTGAAGAACACAGGGGCAACCTATCAACGCGCCATGGTAGCTTTATTTCATGATATGATACATCATGAGATCGAAGTTTACGTAGACAACATGATAGCTCGATCACAGACAGAAGAAGAATACCTTAATGATTTGCAAAAGTTGTTTGCCAGGTTGAAGGAGTATAAGCTCAGACTGAACCCAAGCAAGTGCACTTTTGGGGTTAGGTCTGGTAAACTTTTGGGATTTATTGTCAGCAACAAAGGCATTGAGGTTGATCCAGCTAAAGTGAAGGCTATACAAGAAATGCCTGCCCCCCGTACTGAAAAGGAGGTTAGAGGATTCTTGGGACGCTTGAACTATATTGCGAGGTTCATCTCTCACCTAACATCTACCTGTGAGCCAATTTTCAAACTGTTGAAGAAAGATCAGGTAGTTGAATGGAACAATGATTATCAAGTTGCTTTTGATAAAATCAAGGAGTATTTACTAGAACCTCCTATTCTGATGCCACCCGTCGAAGGAAGGCCATTAATCATGTATCTGACTGTTTTGGATAATTCAATGGGGTGCGTGTTGGGCCAACATGACGAGTCTGGCCGAAAAGAGCATGCCATTTATTACCTTAGCAAAAAGTTTACCGACTGTGAGACTCGCTACTCACTGCTCGAGAAAACTTGCTGCACTTTGGTATGGGTTGCTCGCCGGCTAAGGCAGTATATGTTGACTCACACCACTTTACTGATTTCCAAAATGGATCTGATCAAATATATCTTCGAGAAGCCTGCTTTATCTGGAAGAGTCGCTAGATGGCAAATGATCCTGACAGAGTATGATATCCAGTATACTACCCAAAAAGCTATAAAGGGGAGTGTACTAGCTGACCATCTAGCTCATCAAGCCGTCGAAGATTACCAGTCTATGAGATTCGACTTCCCTGACGAGGACATCATGACATTGGACAACATTGAAGGTAACGGACCATATGACGGACCTGAACAAGGATCCCGATGGACCCTGTACTTTGATGGTGCTTCAAATGCACTTGGCAACGACATCGGTGCGGTACTGATTTCTCCAGAAGGTTGCCGTACACCCTTCACTACCCGACTTTGTTTCAGCTGTACCAACAACATGGTTGAGTATGAAGCTTGCATCTTTGGTCTCAAGGCTGCTATAGACTTGGGAATCAAATCTTTGGTCGTATTTGGGGACTCGGCTTTGGTTATCAGTCAAATCAAAGGAGAGTGGGACACTAGACATCCTAATCTTATCCCATACAAAGAACATGTCTTGACATTGTTGCCTCATTTCGAGCAGATTACTTTCGAGCACTTCCCGCGAGAAGAAAATCAGCTAGCAGATGCTCTGGCTACAATGTCTTCCATGTTTAAACTCAACTGGGATAACGAGGCTCCCCAAATTACCATCGAGCGAATGGACGAACCTGCGCACTATCATGAGATTAATACCGAAGAAGTAGTGGAACAACCCTGGTTTCATGAAATCAAAAGGTATCTCCAGACTAGAGAATACCCCGAAGGAGCTTCCGTCAATGACAAAAAGTTCTCAAGGAGATTTGCTGCCAAGTTCTTCCTAAGCAATGTCATCCTTTATAAGCGCAGCCATGATTGTGTTCTACTTTGTTGTATGGACAAAGCTGAAGTATAGTTGATCATGACTGGCACATTTGGCACCCACTTGAGCGGACATACGATGGCTAAAAAGATTCTAAGGGAAGGCTACTACTGGTCTACCATGGAAGCTGATTGTCACCAATATTCCCGTACTTGCCACAAGTGCCAAGTCTACGCTGACAAGGTACATATTCCTCTTGTTCCTCTCAACGTTCTGGCAGCTCCTTGGCCATTCGCAATGTGGGGCATTGACATGATTGGAGAGATTAAGCCTACGGCATCTAATGGAAATCGCTTCATCTTGGTCGCTATTGACTATTTTACCAAGTGAGTCGAAGCAGCTTCCTTTGCCTCAGTTACAAAGAATGTGGTTGCCCGCTTCATCAAGCAGAATCTCATATGCCGGTACGGTGTCCCCGACAGGATCATCACATACAACGGTACGAATTTGAACAATACTATGATCACCTCTCTATGCGAGCAGTTCAAGATTTATCATCACAATTCATCTCCCTATCGGCCGAAGATGAACGGTGTTGTTGAAGCCGCGAACAAAAATATTAAGAAGATCATTCAAAAGATGACAGTCACCTACAAGGACTGGCATGAGATGTTACCGTTTGCTCTACATGGATATCGTACCACGGAACGTACTTCAACAGGGGCAACCCCATTTTCTTTAGTATATGGCATGAAAGTTGTGCTACCCATGGAAGTTCAGATTTCTTCCTTAAGGATTATGAAAGACGTTGGTTTGAGCGAAGATGATTGGATTCAGACCCGGCTTGATCAACTTAATTTGATCGACGAGAAGCGACTTACTGCTGTTTGTCATGGTCAGACGTATCAAAAACGCATGATCAAGGCTTTCAACAAGAAAGTTAGACGTCAAGTATATCAAGTCGGAGATCTTGTAATCAAGCGGATCATCTTGCTGCAAAGTGATCCCAGGGGCAAGTGGACTCCTACTTACGAAGGACCATTTGTGATTAAGAGCATCTTTTCTGGTGGGGCAATGATTCTGACCACCATGGACGGTGACGATTTGCCGCACCCTGCGAACGCAGACATAGTCAAAAGATATTACGCATAAAATGACCCGACAAGTTGAAAACTCGAAAGGGCGACTTGGGCAAAAATGGGCATCCCGGTGAATCGAAAACCCGAAAGGGCGATTCAGGCAAAAATTAGGGATAAAACAAAAAAATTTGTACACCCGGCAAGTTGAAAACCCGAAAGGGCGGCTTGGGAAAAAAAGGGTTTCCCGGTGGATCGAAAACCCGAAAGGGGGGTCCAGGAAAAAGTTAGGGAATTAAAGCGTATGACCATGTCTCTTCGGGTCACTTTAAGAAAAATCTCTTCACCAACAAGCTCCAAGCTTCTGATCAATCCAGTCATCGGCGGACGAAGCAGCGAATGGACAAAATATTCAGAGTTGTGAAGGCTATAGCAGAATGGGAATCCCATGGAATTGTTACACATAGCCATCTTTCTTTTGTATAAATTTTTTCAATTTTTACGACAACATTCTCTTACTAGGATGTTTGTCTCCTTTGTACAAAAATACTCACAAAAGTTAATACAAAAATACTTCAAAGTGCAGAAATTTGCTTGCCTTTCTTTTCTTTTTTTCACTTATGTTTTATTTGAAAACGTCCAATGTTTTGTTAAATAGGCATATGCATTTGAATATAATCACTGCTTACAAATAAAACAAAATTGAAAAAAGGATAATTACTGATAGATTGAAGGAGTAGGAAGAAATCTTTATGTCGTTCCAGAAGAAATTCCCTACGATACATCATTCAGATCCTCAACAAGGCAAAATTTGGAGTATATTTCCCCATCGAAGTTAAGCTTCAAGATCCGCAGCGGAGCCAGTGCAGTCTAAAAACTTGGTTCCCCAGCTGAGTTAAGCTTCAAAATTCCCATCAGAGTTAAAGCTTCAAGATCCTCAGTGAAGCCCGAAAACCCTGAAATAAATATCCCCAGCGAAATTAGAATACTCTAAACCTTCTTCCCTAGCGGAGTTAAAATTTCAAACTATCAATCCCCAGCGGGAACCATTCAGTTTTCCCCGGTTTCCCCAGCATGATATCTTAAAAGTCTGAGAATCAATCAGATAACAGTTAACTCTTGGTCTTATCCTCAACTAGGAATCCCCAGTAGATTGGCATACAATCCAAACTCCTGATTTCTCAGGCAGAGTAAAGCATTCTCCCCACAGAGTTATTTCCCAGCAGATTGAAGATTCTCAGTCTCATTTCTCCAATAGAAGTCTCCCAGGTTTTAACTCCCCAATAGAGATTTTCAGAGTTTTCCTTATTCCCCAAGCAGTCAGCAGTCAGCAAGGATTTCTCATCTTCAATAATCAAAGATTTTTTGGAATCCCCAACTTTGGTCAAGGATTTACTTTCACCCGACAGCAATCAAATATTTCATTATCTCCAGTTATCAAGGATTTATTTTCCTCAGCAAGATAGCTACTCAGCTTATATGCACATCCATTACATTCATATATCATAAACATTGATGAAATACAGTTCATTGCATCATACATATCATGCAACATAACTTTGTGTTTTAGATAACATTTTACCCTTTTCAGGATAAGATTAAAAGGCTATCGTTAACAATTATTCAGATACAGTATGGATACACCCCAGACACGACGGTCATTCTATTACTCATTCAGAATTTCAAGTCAAATACAGTATGGATACAGCCCAGACATGGCGGTCATTCTACTACTCATTCAGACTCCAGCAATCAGATATAGACTAGATACGCTCCAGACACGGTCGCCATTCTATCTCTCATTCAGATTCAACTATCAACTACAAGTTCAGATACGCTCCAAACATGGATGCCATTCCGGCCTTTACACCAGCAGTTTGATTCCCCCGGTGCAGTCGCCACGGAAGTCATTTTGTCACTTATTCAGATCCCAGTTACAGTACGGATACACCCAAGACACGGAGGTCATTCTACTACTCATACGGATCTCAAATTCAGATACAATCCAGATATGCTCCAGACACGGTTGCCATTCTGTCACTCATTCATAGTTTACCCCCAGCACACAGTTGCTCTATACATAGATGTTTCTGTGTTATCTAGATACAATACAGATACACTCCAGACACGACAGTCATTCTGATATCCATTCAAAGTTCAAATACAGTTACAGCTCAGATACGCGCCAGACACGGACGCCATTCTTTTGCTCATACAAACTCAGTCTCCAGATACAGTTCAATGGCATTCCAGACGCGGATACCATTTTGATGCTCATTCTTCTGACCTACAACGTTGCAAATCAACAAACATCCTTGGATGGAATCTTTAAGCCCCTCTCCAGCAAGATTCTACCATCTCCAAATGGCATCTTTAAGCCTATTTCCTCAGCTATTTTTCTGACAAGTGCAAATTTACGGGCACTCTAGTGTCCAATCCTCTTTTACCTTCGAGTCACGAAAGGCAAACTTGCCAATCTAACTCTTCAGGTTCAAGAAGATTGAACAGGGGCAACTGTTGTACCCCAAAATTTTCCCTCCCATATTCATCAACATTTCTCATCACAAGGCTCTTGGAACTCAAGATCAAGCTAGGGTTTGCTCTACTCAAGACACCTCCTTGCACTGTTGACCTAAATTAGGGTTTGAGTTTGCACAGGGATATTTTGACCTACAATGCCCAAAGTGGTTTTCATACTTCATGTTGGACTCACAAGTTTGTCCATACCAAGTTTCAAGCCTTGATTCAAATTTTTGCCCAATCAATTGGACAGTTGACCTAGAAATCAGCTGTATTGGGGAAAAAGTCAAGTGTGACCAATTGACAGTCAAACCTCATGAGATTTGACCCACATCATCATTATGAACTCATATGAACCATTTGATCAAGTTTGGATCACAATTCCACAAGAAATTTGGTCAGATCACCAAAAGGGCAAAATGGTCATTTTTAGGGTTTTGACTGCACAAAGGCAATTTTTTGACTGTTTGACGTAACCAATGGAAAATCAAGCTCACACATGGACTCAAGGACTCAATGGAATTGTCTTGACCCATTCAATAAGTTCAAAAGATCTCAAATGCATAGAATTGACAGATGAATTTTTCAGTCAACTGATCAAAATTTGACTGTACACTGAAAAGTCAAACTTTGACTTTTTGGTCAAGATCAAGTGCCGAGAGTTATTTTTCATCAAGACATGTCAAATTATGAAACTTGTTCATCAAGAAACCCAAAAATGCAAATTAGGGTTTAAAATGGAAAATTTTCATAACTTAGAAATTTTCTAAGTTATGAAATTTTCTTATTTTTTCCTAACTTTGTCCCATTGTTTCACCAAGATGCAAATGGATTCAAACAAAACTTGAAACATGAAAGTTGTAGTCCATCACAAAGTCTAAAACTTTTATTCACAAAGTTTTCTCAAAATAAGCTTGTATCTCAAGTTATGATTTTTGTAACAAGGGTACCTAAAACTTTTAACTTAGAGAAAATTTGCCCTAATCTAGGCAGGATTTTGACCCATCTTCTTGGCCACTTTTCACATAGTTCCACTTGGATTTTCAAGTTTCATTTCAAAGAAGGATTATATTACATGGCCAATACATGTTCATACCGATTTGCAAATCTGATCTATCTAGCTTGGTTCACAATTACAGGCCTCAAAACCAGTTTGTACTCCATAATTTAATGCATATCCATTGAGTTAAGGTATTGTCTTGGTCATTAGGGCATTGTACACAAGATTAAGCCCTAAATGGTAAAAGGTATATTGCCATTTTTTCAAAAGGTTACTTTATGTCAAAACACTAAGCATTGAGCCTTGAACAAAATTTGATACTGAAAACCAAATCCATGAATTAGAGGGGAAAAGAGTGTTGTGTGCAGGGTGATAGGAGGGCCTGTACAAGGCTATAACATCACTTCCATTCTTTTGCTTCAAGAAGAAGAAAAGTTGCAAATCATATGCCATCACACACATCTGTTAAGACCAACTTACACAAGCATTGTAGACAAGTTTTGTACCTCCTAACAAGCCAGAAACACGACCCCTTCATCACTCAAACCTCCTCATACTCAAAATCTCCATTTTTCTGCAAAACAGAGTCAGTTCTGCAAACTTCAAGCCATAGCCAAATTTCATCGTGCGTTTTGCCCAAAGATACTTCAAACACCTTCCAACCAACATATCTAAGCTATCCAGATCATCCATTGCTAGCTGTAACACCTTTAACACACATTGCCATTTTTGTTTTAAAGCTTTGCAGGTTGAGTTATGTGGCACGATTCAAGCTGTTTCAAAACAAACCAAACATTGGAAAAGCTTCCTTGGACCTCAGGCAAGCTCAAAAGAAGCTCAAACACCCTTGAAAGTTGTTGCATTGGCCAACTCGAAGTCAACTGAAACAGGTATTTCATGGACCTCTATCTCTCTATTTAGGAATAGTTAGGCTTAGGTTTGTGAATGAAATATGTTGTACTCATAGCCCTGAAGCCATACTTATGCTTAGTTTTCATTTACATTAATCGTGCTAAGAGAGTTTCACTCATGAACTTTCTGAAAAAACTAGGTTAAGAATTAGGGCCAGAGAAATTCTCTCTGGTCTTTGAGAGTTAGCTTAAGTTTTTTATATGGTTGAATTCGTTGTTTGATGCTCTACAAGTTTCATGTTATGAGTTTTGTCAAAAAATCAAAGAATCAGGAGATAGCCATTGATGTACATAACGCGTGTTTTGTGAACAAGAGGAAGAAGATGAAGTCTGACTGGGTTGGGCCTGGTTGTTCTTTGCTTTTGACACCCCACTTTTCTGTTTACACCCCCCCTGGCCCATTTATTTGAATATTTGTCATTTTGATATTTTTATTTTTTATTCTGACTTTATTATTTTTTTTTGTCCAAATATAAAAAATGCCAAAAAATTATTTTCTATATTTTTCATATTTATTTGATATTTATTTTTATCTTACTAGTATAAACATGTAAATAATATATTTTCTTTTTATTAAAACTTAAAGAATAATGTGAAAAAATATGCTTATTTTTATTTATTATTTTTATACACACTTAAAAAACATTTTCTTGAATATACACATTTTTGTAAATAATTAATTTCTATTTATATATATATATATATATATATATATATATATATATATATATATATATATATATATATATATATATATATATATATATATATATATATATATATATATATATATATATATATATATATATACTTTATTTTATTAAATAATTAGGACAAAAATACAAAAATATTACATTTTTAATTTTATTAATATTTTGCACTAAAAATATCATTTTTACAATATACTTTTATTTTTTGTATAAATTAATATATTATTGCATATAGTTAATAAATAATACTATTTATTTAAGAATTAGGGTTTTGCCCTAAATAACAAAAATAATTAAAATTGACTTTTATTTATTTATTTACATTTCACATTGAAAAATACTTTTTACATACATGAAAATATTTTTGCATAATACATTTTATTTGATATTTATTTAATTGTATTTATTTAAATATTAAATATTGCCTTGTACAGTTAATATGGTTGTAATAACTTAGAATTTAATTTCTTATCAAATACCCCCCAATTCAAATTTGTACCCCCCTCCCTATATCATGTTGTAATAGTGTAGCATTTAAATTCTCGCTAATTTAAAAGCTTCCAATTATGCCATGCTTAGACTTAGGGTTTGTATGCAAAATAAAATCAACAACTAGCTTGACCTAACCCAAGATAAACATGCATGAAAAACAAACACAATGCACACTTGTACCCCTAGGGTTTTAATCCACTTGTTGCCTTCAAAAATGGGCCATGGTTGCATGTCAAGTCCTTTGGCAAAACAAAAACAAACAAAAAGATCATAGTCCCTCGATGACGCTATCTGAGTTGCCTAAACAAAATGATCAAGTCCCTCAAGAAAATTGCCAAAAATACTTGACACGATTGCTATCATGGTCTATACGATGACCCGCGCATGTCCCGTTAACATCCTAACACAAGGTTGTTCACCAAATACAATGGTGAAGCAACACTGTTAAAAGGGTTAAAACATAAGAAAGATCTTTGAGTATAATAGGGTAGATAGCTCTTAATTACTTGATCAAAAGCTTGCAAAAACATCTTTGCTATCTTCAAAACACACTTCACCACACAAATTTCAAAACCCTACTTTCAAACATTGGAAACTTTCAAAAGACAATACACCTTTGTATACATTCAAACAAGAATCATTACAAAGGTTGCCACAACGATGGCCTCTTTTCAAAACATCTTTTAAAACCACACACAAAGCACCATTTCAAACAATTAAAAAGCAAAGCAAGTAATCTAAGCAAGTAACTAAGAGCCCATGGATAACCATGGATAGAAAGGGTGCTAATACCTTCCCTTTATATAATCTACTCCCCGAACCCAAGAAAACATCTCAAATGTCTTTCCTGTGCTTTTTGACCTTTCCTTAGGATAAAATAAAAATTCGGTGGCGACTCTTGCTAAACCGAAACATTCGCGAACACAAACGCAAAATCCCAAGTCAGTTCTCCCACCGTATCACAGTCCTCAAGAGTGTTTATAAAGCGTTTTGAAAGTAGTTGTTTTTGAAAGTGTGAAAATTGTTTTAGTTTATGAGCAAGTGATTACGAGCGATCTACCTACTCAAAAAGTCTTTTTTCTTTTCCTCATCCTTTAGATAGTGATATCTTACCATTAGTTAGCAGGAAGCCCTATCATTAGATATGAGGGACGGGCACGAATCATCGTACAGTCATAGAAGGAAACTTATAGAATGCTTTAGCAATTATTGTAAGGGGGTTAGATCGTTTACCGAAGGCAACATCGAAGGGTCATCGAGGGACTATGATATTATTTAATCGAGGGTCTTTACTAAAGCGTCCCACATTCGAGGGACATGACTTTTTTATCCGAAGGCAACAAGTCAGATTATCCTAGAGGTGCGAGTGTGAATAGTATTTTGATTTCAGTTAATTTATCTTGGATTTATGGTTATCTAGCAGTTTGTTTTAGATCTTGACATACAATCCTATTAAACTAACAGTAATAAGGAAAGCAGTAAATTGCGAAAATCTAATGTCCTACACTATTACAACGCTTCGGGAATGGGTGTATAAATTTATGAATGGGGTCGACATAAGAAATAAATACCCAAGATATAATTAAATCACACAATACAAGTCCAAACTATTAAATAATTATTTAAGTTAAAATTCTTCTCATTTGATAAAATTAATTAATAATTTAATTAATAGTGTCAAACAAAAATTATTTGAAAGTTAATAATTATTTAAAACATATTGATCTCTTTTTTCATTTTATATTATATAAAATAAAACTAAATAAATATAAATAATAAAATATAAGGGAAAAGGTTAGAAAATGGGCATGTTTGAAGCAATCTGGGGGTTCTGAATAGCAGGAGAAATCCAGGCCCAAATAAAGGGTGTTCAGAGATCCCGCGTGTTGGCTTCAGGGAGCGTGCATCTTGCAAGTTCAGTCTTGAGCATTGTATGTTGTATGATGAATTTCGATGATGATCAGATGCTAGTGAGTGATGGTGCATGGTATGGTCGGTAGGGATGATATACAGGATTGCGCAGGTGGAGGATTAGGGGTGGTGACAAATGTCACCACTGGATTAGGCCTTAATCAAAATTATTTAACAAAATAAAACAAAAAAATTAAGTAAACTTAGTCATTTTTTATAATCAATCCTCTCTATTCCCTTAACACCCGCTCATTCTCTCTCATTCTTAACAAAACAGAAACAATATAAACCCATCAGCGCAAGATCTGAAGCGGCGGTTGAGCAAGAACATGATGGAAGTGACGAAGAATATCACGGCGGCGCCATGAGGCCTCACGGAGGAGTCATCGTGACAGTCTCCAATTCCATTTTTTTTTTACGTTTTTTGATTCATCTTTCTCTCCTATTTACTAATCTGTGATTCGCTTTAGCAGAAAAATTAAGATCTAGCCTAGATCTAAAATAGGATTTCTAAACCCAAAATCTTAGATACAACAATATTCAATGATTATGATGGTAAATGCATAAAATAGAAGATGAATGAAAGGAAAAGAGAGAAGGACAGAGGTTGTAGTGTTCAGATCCGTGAATTTTCCAACCTTTTGAGGCTTTTCTGGTATTATCTTTCTATCTCTGAGCTTATATTTTTGTCCTCTCTTCTTCTAAACATCGCTTTTGTGGTTTCTAAAGGGACCTTGAGTATAGGAAAATGATGATGATATTAGGGTTTGTGTTTGTGTTCTTGGTTGCGGTTGTTTTCTGATGAACGTGAACAATGGTCTCTCCCCCTTGATAAATGTGCAATGAATGCTTATATACTACGATGAAATTAGGGTTTCCTGGTTTTTGTTAACAGGTCTTGTCCAATTCTGTATTGGGCTTAACATGATTCTGATATCTTATTTATTGGTTCTTGGTGAATCTGAACTTTTATTGCAGTAACTTGCTTTTGTTTGTTCTGATTTGCTTGTCATGTTTGTCCTTTATAATTGGCTGAGGTGAATTTACTGTTATGTTTTACTGTGAACCAAATGAACCCCCCCTTTTTTTTTTGAGATTTGCAGTAGGATAATTGGGCCTGTGATTAACATTGTACTTCTGAATTTTTTTTTTTGTGAAACAAATACAATATGAGGCTTTTGTTGGGCTTGTGAACATGATTGAATTATCCCTATATTCTTCTAATTGCTTCACATATCCCTAATATGAAATCATTAAACACTTGTAAATTTCTTTATTCTTGTTCAAATTTTTAGATTATTCTAAACATTCTCTTGTTTTCTTGTTTCATGTGAGCAAATGATGGTGATGATGGAGAGTTAACAAGGGTGGAGCCTTGAAGAGATGGGCGAACCAAAACCATGGCATGGAGTTGAAATGATGATTGAAGGTGAATCCGAGTAAAGCATGGAGTAATATTTTCCTTTGTAACTATTTTTGTAACTTGTAGGAACTTTGTATCAAATTTGATTTTCACCAAACAGAGCTTGTATCAAATAGAAGTTGTATCAAGTTCAAATTGTACCAAGTTCAAATTTGTATCAGATAACTTATACCAAGTAGAAGTTGAATCAAATGTCAATTGTAATAAGTTAAATTTGATTATTGGTTTCAAAGAGAAGTCACCATGACAATGTGACTTAAACATAGGCATAAAAACCAATACATTCTGTTGTAACCTTTGATAAACAAATATTAAACCAAGCAAACTTGGCCTTGAATGAATACAACAAGTCCTTTTGTAACACTCCTTTAAACCCCCCCTTGAGAAATCCAAGAAAACTTTGAGTCATACTTCCAAAATAATGACCACGTAATAAGGAATCTTATGATAAAAATGGATAGAAAAGAGGAAGACGTAATGTGATGAAGAAATAAACTTCATCAAGTTGACTCTAAACTTAAGCTAAAATAAACTTTAAGTTTTTCTTTCTCTTTTTTTATCTTTCTCTTTGTGGGGTTTGTTTTTTCGTTCTTTTTTCTTTTTTTCTTTTTTCTTTTGGTTTTTTCTCTCCTTGTTGAGAGAGAATAAAACCTCCATAGTTGAGTGACCAACTCATATCAATAGAAAATCTTAATTTTCTGATTAAGCCAAATGTAGGTCTGCCTAGATCCACAGTAAAGAAAGGTACCCTCATGAACACGTTAGATTTAAAATATTTCTCTTGAATTTCTTCAACCATAGGCCATATGATGTTGAAACATGATTATTGTCCTCAACTTTGACCAAAAGTCCACTTGTCAACAATTGACTTTTGCTCAGATGACCAAATCATCAAGATCAAGTAATTGAACTTCAAATAATGCCAGCCAAGAGTCCATAATCCATATGAGCATGCCTTAGGACATATATAAGTCATCTAGAACCAAATTGCTCAAGAAAAAAGTCAGGAAATGCCTTTTTCAAAAAGTTGACTTTTCAGTCAAATAGGTCCAAATTTCAACAATCATCCAATGTAATGCTTTGAGTAATCTTATGATGAATCCAGTGGTCATACTTGATTCTTTGGGCTATCAATTGATCATAGAAATCAAGTCTTGATGAAAATGAAGCTCACAGCTTGAAAGGGGCCAAAACCCTAATTTCTGATTGAATATCTTAGGAGATGGTAACTAAAGATCAAACCCTAATCTCTCAAAGATTCTTGATAAACCCAAAGAGACAATGATCTTGAAAGAAACTCATGACCATGAGATCCCACACAACTAGCCTTGAGAAGATTAATATATTGCTTGGTGGATAATCTTAAGCCAAGAGGAACCCTAAGAACCTTGGTCCCATGAGTGTAGTAATGAATATAACCTAATGTTAAGTATGCAAATGCAATGAAATAAACCAGATGAAAAAATGTAAGGGTAGGAAAAATTTGGGGTATGACAACCTAGTTCTCCCTTTAGATATTGTTTTAGAATTCTGAGGTCGCCCTTAGGCCTAATTCTTTAGCAGATCGCCCATAGATATCTTCGTAGAATCCTGAGGTCTCCCATAGGCCTAGTTCTTCGATAGATCGCCTTGATGTCTCATCATAGAATTATGAGGTCACCCATAGGCCTAGTTCTCCAGTTGATGATGTTTCATCTTAGAACCCTGAGGTTTCCTGTAGGCCTAGTTCTCCCTATAGATCTTGTTTTAGAATTTCAAGGTCGCCCATAGGCCTAGTTCTTTAGTAGATCACCCATAGGTATCTCCGTAGAATCCTGAGGTCACCATAGGCCTAGTTATCTAACAGATCGCCTTGATGTCTCATCGTATAATTCTGAGGTCGCCCATAGGCATAGTTCTCCAGTTGATGAAGTTTCATGTTAGAACCCTGAGGTCGCCCGTAGGCCTAGTTCTCCCTATAAATATTTTTTTAGAATTATGAGGTCGCCCATAGGCCTATTTCTTTAGTACATCGCCCATAGGTATCTCCGTAGAATCCCAAGGTCTCCCATAGGCCTAGTTCTCCGATAGATCACCTTGGTGTCTCATCGTAAAATTTTGAGGTCGCCCATAGGCCTAGCTCTCCAGTAGATGAGGTTTAATCTTAGAACCCTGAGGTCGCCTCTAGGCCTAGTTCTCCTTATAGATCTTGTTTTAGAATTTTGAGGTCACCCATAGGCCTAGTTCTTTAACAGGCCGCCCATAGGTATCTCCGTAGAATCTTGAGGTCGCCTAAGGCCTAGTTCTCCGACAGATCACCTTGATGTCTCATCGTAGAATTCTGAGGTCGCCCATAGGCCTAGATCTCCAGTGGATGAGGTTTCATCTTAGAACCCTGAGGTCGCTCGTAGGCCTAGTTCTCCCAATAAATCTTGTTTTAGAATCCTGAGGTTTCCCATAGGCCTAGTTCTTTAGCAGATCACCCATAGGTATCTCCGTAGAATCCTGAGGTCACCCATAGGCCTAGTTCTCCGAAAAATCGCCTTGATGTCTCATCGTAGAATTATGAGGTCGCTCATAGGCCTAGTTATCTAGTAGATGAGGTTTCACCTTAGAACCCTGAGGTCGCCGGTAGGCCTAGTTCTATCCATAGATCTTTTTTTAGAATTCTGAGGTCGCCCGTTGGCCTAGTTCTTTAGCAGATCGCCCATAGGTATCTACGTAGAATCCTGAGGTCGGCTATAAGCCTAGTTCTCCAACAGATCGCCTTGATGTCTCGCCGTAGAATTCTGAGGTCGCTCATAGGCCTAGTTCTCCAGTAGATGAGGTTTAGAACCCTGAGGTCACCCGTAGGCCTAGTTCGCCCTTTAGATCTTGTTTTATAATTCTAAGGTTGCCCATAGGCCTAGTTCTCTGACAAATAGATCTTATGTTTCATATTAGGATCATAGGTCGCCCGTAGATCTTATCTGCCATCTTTTCATACCAACCTTTGTCTTGTAGTGGCATCACGCCACATTACGAGTCCAATCTCTGTCTCCTCACTAAAAAAAAAAATTCTTTCCCCAGCAGATATTACTAAAAATAAATAAACACTCATACTTTCTTTCAGAACAAATCTTTGGCATTGATATTTAATCATGTTCTACCTCAAACTTTTGAAAGGCACACGCCAATCTTACTTTTAGGTTTAAGACGATTAAATAGGGGCAGCTGTAATACCCCAAATTTATCCTACCCTTTAACAAGGAACATCTGGCTTATGCATCATTATATACATACCTTTAATTAGGTCATTTAATATTGCATACATTCACTAACAACATAATTTGGCATGGGATCAAGGATATTAAGGAATTAGGGTTTATTTGTGCTTTTAGGCTCTCATCTTCATTCAAGCATGAATAAACTGGTTTCATCAACAATGAGTTCGAAGCTAGAGTTTGGCATTCATGGTTATGGTGGATTTCTTTTTCATCAAGCTACAATGTTATCTCTCTCAAGTTTCACGAGGGTCAAGTGTGTAACGATTATTACTTGTACGTGCTTAGGGTTTGATCAATGCTTTGAACCAGGGTTTTGATTCAGTGATATATCATTGTGCAATGCAAAGGGTTATCTTCTAAGATCTTATCCATCACAAGTTAGGATTTTCAATTGAGTTTCCTTTATCAAAGGAAGTTCAATTGTTAATTGAACTTCAAGGCACTTAGTTATGGTTCTCATGCAAGGAGAGATTAAATTGAAGTGTATCCATCAATTAGGGTGTGTGGAGATCCAGAAGCACGATAATTCATCTGGTTATTTAGCCTTCTTGAGAGTCAAAGAAGTGATCAAGACGTGCATTGGGATATTATTGAATGATGCATAATAATATAGAGGATGTGGATTCATTCGGTCAAGAAGAGCTTTATATGGTTCAAATGTGTTTCTTCAATGGGTCATGGCTTATGATGTAAGACATTGATAACAGGAAGTTCAATCGTCAAAGTAAGGCTTTGTAAAAGTAAAACATGGAACGAAAGTTGACTTTTCAATAGGATTCAAGTTGTAAAAATTGAAGAGAAAGAATGCTTTGAACACTTGAGGATTTGCTATTGGGATCAAAAGTTTCTAAGGCTACATATCCATTCAAATTGCCATTCATTCTCATGCAATGAACAAGACATATTGATCAAAATACTTCTTTATTCAAGTTAAACAAATTGCAACATTATTTTGGAAAGATGAAGGATACTACATTTCATATCCAAATTTCATTGCAATAGTCACATTCATCATATTACAAATCCATACACATGTCAAGAAAATTACAAATTATTTTGATCCTAATCCTAAACATTGACTCCAATACTCATTTCTTTTCAAATCACCAAATCATCATTCCCCTTTATATTGCACTATAGGCTTCATCACATCATGCTTTAAGCTCCATATTCAACCATCGCAGTAGGCTACCAGTCCATAAACTAAAGACCATCTTACTTGAATCACACTTGCAACATACAATAAATTCATTAAAAAAACAAGTCAGAGCTGACTAAAACTGCGCCCTATATGCCATTCCAAAAACAGAAAAAAGCTCCTGATCTTGAACTAACTTACTAACAGATTTCTAGTTGGCATAACTGAGTTCCAATAACCCTTATACCTTAAACAGTCTCTAAAATTGGCTTCAATTTTCATGTCATAGAGTTCACAAAACTGTTACTTTAATAACCTGAACCATGCAATGTCTTCAAACTTTCTCAACCGTGCTTTACTACCAATGAACCTGTCCGTAATAGTCCTCATAAACTCAGGAAATTAGCACTAACAGTTGCATGATAAACAAAAACCAAACCAGTCTAGAAAAACCTAATCCAGCTTCTAAAAATAGTTAACCATCCTAACTTAAAAATAATCAACATAACCTGCATCCAAGCCACAAACTTCAACTCAGGAAACAACAAAACAAAAAAAACTCAAAAAAGAATTAAATTAGGAAATTGTTTACAGCGTAACATAAAATTCAAAACAATTAGCCCTCACCTTAAAAGCTAGTTCAGTCGGTTAGAAAAGCCAGCTCATCATAACAGAACTCTTCAACAGAAAAAAGATTTCTATAACTAACAGTCCAACAAACCCAAATTGACTTGCTAGCTTTCAAACAGAATCCAAACAGAATTTTCTAACTATTTTCTACCAACTTTTAAACAGAATTTTCTAACCGAATTACACTCACTTTCCGAACATTGAGTTCCTAACATTTTTTAGACTAACTCAATTCCACCTTTAACAAAACTTTTTACTAACAGAAAATAGAATTTCGTGTAACTAACTATTTTCAGTTACATTCCTATAAACCTCCAAACCTTTTATTCTTTCTGACTAACTTCTTAACTGTCAGATTATTAACCTCCTAAGCAGCCTATAGCTAACTCTAATTTCTAACAGAAATGGTAACAGAAAACCAACAACTAACAACTTTTCATAACCACCTAAATAACTCTCAGAACTAACTGCTAACAATACAATAACAAAAAACAAAACTAACTTACAATAGAATTTCACTGATAACTTCCTAGCTAACTCCCTCTAACTTCCGAACTGTTTAATAGAAAAAACCAACATAGATAACAGATTGAGGAGGGAGGGATCTCATCAGAGGAAAACACGCAGAGGAACCACAGAAAAGGAACCCTTTCAATTCTTCATCTCTCGCCTTGACTCACCTTTATCCTTTCTCTCTTCATCCTTCAACCATATTCTTGAGATTTCACGACCAAACTCTGAAAATCTTCTCTTAACACTCTCTCTTTCATCTTCACACCATTGGAAGCTTCACATATTTTCCTAAACTTCATTTGCAGCAAACAGTATTCATACATCATCAACGATCAACTCTCTCAATATTTCTCTGAATCTGCAATAACAACATGTAACAACAGCTTAGGGATAACATGCACAAATAAAACTCAGAAAAAGAAGCAGAAGAAGGTAGGGGTAAAAACGTAAAGCTGAAAATGGTTAGTTGTATCTGAGAGATTTAATTTCTTTCGATTCTTTTGTCTTCCTCTTAAACACGATAACTGCCTCCATCAAGATAGCCCTTTCCTCGAATTCTCTTAGCTTTCTTTATACTGCGGAGTATTTTAGAATCCTATGAGCACTTATCCTCTTCCAATAGCGTGATTGCAAGCTTCGTTACTAGTTAATTCCACACTTTGATTTTTTAGTGTTCTTGATGTAGAGGTTTTGACGAGAGTTTGAGAAAAGTAGAGATCAAATATGGAAGGAGAGGAAGGTTGCAAGCAAGGTGATGGTGTTTTGGCGCATTTTGGACCTCTGCCGCCGCCGGAGGCTATTTCTGGTGCGGCGGAGTACTAATCTGAAATCGCAAGTGAGAAGGGAAAGAGGAGGAAGAGAGTTTGGGTGTTAAGTCCAAAGGCCACAATATTAACCCTATGCAGCAACGACACCATTTGCTTCTCTCAATTATTTTTATTTTGTATTTATTTTCTTTAATTTCATTAATAAATCAATAAACATTTATGCTGAATAATATTGAAAATGGCTGGTGGGTTTTTGTTGTTGGTAGTTGGGCTGAACCAGATTGCCCTTAGGCCCATGGACATCTTTTTTGGCACAAGCCAATTGCAACAAAATATGTCATTGGACCTATTTCCTGATTGCAGATTTGGGGCCTAGAAGATTTCATACGCATATCCCCTGAATTCAGTCTGCACCCTCTGGCTCTTCTAACTTTCTTTTTTTATTATTATTTCAGTTTTTTTATTCTAGTTTAATTTTTATTTTAATTGTTAATAAAAATGATACCAAAATATTAGAACATTTTAGAATTCTTTAGGACATCTCTTTAGAATCTTCATTAGAGTTTTCTATTATTTTATGTTTAATAATCATTTTCATTGTCATTTTTAGCTAAGATTTTATGATAGAATGTTGATGTAATTTTCACAATGTGGAATGCTCGGGGATTATTTCGTTTGATCACTTGTGCGAAGCAGCTTTTGTAGAGTTTTCTCTTCGCTTGCATGATTTTGAAGAGGCAACGGACCTTCTAAATTAGGTATTATCGTGGCTTCACTTTTAATCCTTATTTCTGCCCTTTACCTCTTTTCTAGAGATCATGAGAAGTAAGGTTTTAATGCTTTCTGATGCCATGAGAAGTAGGGTAGAGATGTATGACGGGGATCTCCGTTGCTGATCATGTCAAGAATCCCTCTGGTTTATTTAAAGACTCGTTTAGGGAAATTTCGCATTGTGTGCATTCTGTTGCTACTTGTGTTTGTTTAAAACCCTACCTTTAAGTAGGTATTCTACATACGTGTTTATATTTGTGTCCGCATATGTACAAATAATAAGTCCTAAAAAAGAGGAGAGCAGGGAGGGTTAGAAACAACCCCCACAATTTAGTCTGTGTCATCCTTAGCTTGTGACGCACCATGATTCTTCGAAGTTGTGCCTGCTCCTGTGTATCGAGTCGTCAAGTTGGGAAATGTCCCATAATCAAACCTCCACGCTTTGTCAGGAGTTCGCATTGGCCGATTCTGATACTCGGTGATCGTTCATATTTCCTTCTGTCGTCTACCTCGATCTCCTATATTTGGGTTAGGTGTTCAGTCGCTTTAGACATCACATTTTTGTTTTACATCCTACTCCCTCTTGTTTGTCTGGGGTGATACGCTCCCTTTGACTAAAGCATTTCATTTATTTTCCTTACTCTTTTATGTGTGTGCTCTTTCGAGCTTGCTTGTTTTATCCTTGTACATACCATATTCCCTTAGGATGCACTTGCTCCTTTCGGATGCAAATTAGACCTTAGGTTGCAAACCATGCATGCTAACATTAGGTTGAGATTTCCCTTTCATCCTTGACATATGGCCACCATTGTATGATAACATTAGGTTTAGAAATAGGCTAGTCCCCCTTAGACTCTTTTCTTCCATTTTTGCATCCTTGTATTTAAAACTAAAACTCTTTTCTTAGCAAATCATAAAACATGCTAATCATACTTAAACCCTTTTTCAAGGTAAAAAATACAAACCAACCAAATGTGGCATCTTGTCTTGAGGGAGTAACTCAAAACCATCTTCAGTAAGGACATGATTAACTTACTTCTGTGTCAATGCGTGAGTCTCCAAAGGTCGAGCTGCGACAGAAGGTGGAATTAACATTGTTCATAAAAAATACAAAACAAATAAAACACGTGAGTCGAACTACGGTAACTCTGATTCCTCAAAAAGGATACGTAGGCATTGGGGTAGGGCCAAAGCGAGCACACCTTTATTTTCCCTACATTATTTTCTCTTTTATTTTACATGCATTCTTCTTCAGTAGTAAACAATAAGCATAGTTTAGACACACCCATAAGATAGATAATAAGAATGGATACCATAGAGTACTACGAACGTGTGGGGTGCTAATACCTTCCCCTCGCGTAACAGACTCCCTTACCCGATCTCTCGGTCGCAAGACTGTGACTTCTCCCTTCTCAAGTTTCCTCGATGTTTACCTTTCCCTTCATGTGGGATAAAAGACGTTCGATGGCGACTTCATTGTTTGATGATTTTCAGCCGGTTGTTTCACAGATTCCTAGTATGGCCGAAACAGTTTCCAAAACTGTTTGAAGGACACCCACGCTTTCCCTCCTCGTATGGATTGCCTTTGTAAGTGGAAGATACGGAAGAAGAGGAGCAATGTAGCTCCTATTTGAAAATATTGGTAGATGAGCTCGAACGCCCGCATGAACGTCAGCGCATTTGGGTGAAGTTGAGAGGGCGCCAATTGAAGCCACTGGAAAATCCCCACTTGAAAGTCATTGAAGGGAAAACGCATCCCCGCCTCTTTAAATGCAAACTCGTACATGGGAAAATGTTTGCCCGGATATGCCGATCAGATCCTCCGGTTACGATGAGGAATTTGGAGAATCCAATTGGCGAGGGCCCCCTCGGCTCGAACCTCCGAACAGTTGAACGCGTCTGATGCGTCATGCGAAAAGCAAGACCTTTTATTTTTAGGCTCAGGGGCGACCCTGGCCAAAGGGTCCTCCTCGACGTTGATTTCATCTTCATGGTGGGCGGGCAAGACATCCTCACTGACCAAATATGCCATTATACCTGAAAAGCATGGGAAAACAGTAAATTCGACATCATCAAATTCACCCTTCCACCGCAAATCAAGTGAAAGGGCGAGGAAGTCGTCGAGGGACGGACTTCGACCTAAGCCCTCGACTGCACACTAAAACCAACCACACTTCTATTGGGGATATCTAGTCAAATGGGCAAGATGCCCATATCAATACCCACTATCCGGGGATCATGATCGCGACATCATGAAGTTCATCTACCTATCATGAACTTTAACAGACATTCATGAACGTTCATCGCAGGACCCATGAATGTTCATCCAAGATTCCGCCAATCAAGACAAAAATTATGCGTTTGATCTAAAAATTCTAAAGGAAACATATTGTTAGGAGAATATGACTTATTTGGATAAAGATGCTTTAAAGAACTGAGAAGAAGTTGAGAAGAGAGGATTCACACGCGGGCAAGGGAAGTTGCAGAAGAAAACTTGACAAATAATAAATGAAACCCTGGGGTCCTCCTTTTATAGGTGGCTCACACCCCACGAAGTTTATCACGAAAAGTCATCATTGGATTGGGCCTTTTGGACTCCCCATGAAAAGATGGCACCCCAAAGCAACAGCCACGTGACCCAACAATAGGCCACATATCCATTCTCAAGAGACGAACACGTCCCCGAATTCAACACGAAATGTCGTACGCGAGCGCGATAGAGACGCCTCACACGGAGAAATGCTCGACACCATGGCTAAAACATGCATACGGACATATTCATCATGATCCACCTCGAGGGCAAAATAACGTTCGACATCATAATGACCCCTTGAAGACGGGCACGTCGAAAAAGAGTTCGTGGAAGCTCCCCGTAGCCTATATACTCCCGTCGGACACTGGACGAACAACTGACCCAGTCGGTCTCACAACTTGCTTGTCCACGAGATCCCCGACATGGTCAAACAAGTTATCCCCGACACGGGTAACAACTCATTTCCGTCCGAGGACTTCGACCTCCCTTCTCGAGAAAATTCTCCCCGGCCATAGATCTGAACTTAAGTCATCACCCTTTCACCTAAGGGCAATAACTTGGGGGGCTCCTGATCTGGATTGGACCCGCACTTGCCCCACTGTTAGGGAGGCCCAATCTAACACCTTTGCATAAGACCCAAAAGCAAACAACCCAAGTTGGCATCGTTGGGCAACTCCTCATGTATCCGTTGGGGAACGTGGCCCACATGCCCTTATCGTCACCACCTTCCTGTCCTCCGAGAATACCGGGTCCAGCTCCTGCTTTCTCGGGGCAGCCAACTAGAGGGGAGGCCACGTGCTGGCCTCCATACACACGTAAGTCCTGACAGTTTTCTTTATTGGGTCTCATCGTGGCCCAACATTGGAGACATTGACCCAGCGCTGGGGACTATAGATACCCTCTCCTTTGAGAGGGTTAGGTATTCATTCTTTCATACTCACATACTCACACTTATTTGCACTGTTTCTGAAACTTACTTTAGCATCGAAGTGTCTTGCAGGTACTCCTCCCTCCCATCTCACTTTCAACCCCTGTTCGACGTAGGGCCTTGACGATTCATTCTAGTCAGGTACGATCAGTTCCACATAAAAACTATGACAATCCTTTAATGTCTAAATATAATTTCCACACGATTTTAAATGGTTAGAATCCGTAGTTTCTATCCATTTATACAACTTTCAACCGCAAAAATTAAATATACTAAAATCAAATAATTTAAAATCAATTCTTTTTATTATAGAACCAAACACACACTAAATAATTATTGAGTTGATTAATATAAAAAAAAAATATGGTATGAATTTCATATTTTAAAATTGGGGATTATAAAAATTTATTTTACTATTGTGAGAATAAAATTTAATATTTTTAATTGAATATATTATTAATAGTAATATATTTAAAATTTTATTTTATTAAAAAGTTTGTAAAAAAAATTATTAAATATTATTTAAAGTTAAACATAAATCCTAAAATAGTAAATCAATCGAAGTTTCATCTTTTAAAAATAAATAATGAATGTTGCAAGTCTAAATTAATGTTTATGCAGTCCAATGTCTAGACAATTATTTATCAATTTTGTAGGAGTAGTATTGTCTAATCTGTCAATTACATAAACATTTCATTAGCACAGCTAGATTAACAAGTCGAAAACAAATTTCCATGTTTGTCTTCATTTGAATTCCAGTCTACGACAATGATTTAATTGATGCTTTTTGCATCCCACATTTGTGTGTTTCTTTTGTTAAAGTTTCTATTTCTTTTATTCTAAATAAAATAGAGATCTAGATTTTGTCAAATAAAAAATGGAGAAGCAGATCACAAAAGGTAGAAGTGGTTGGATGGAGAGAGCAATTTGATGTGGATTTGTTTGTCGTACTATGTCATCAACATCAATATTATGTTAATATAACACCATCAATACTCTCTTCAAATTTAATTATTAAATTAATTATCATGCGGCAATTAATATTTTATCAATATTATTCTAAATAATTGATTGAAAAATAAAAAATAAAATGTGATATTGGAAAAAGATAAATTTTAATATATAGATATATTTCCTTCACTTTGTGGTACTAAATTTAAAATTATTATCCTTTGTGTATGCATGTGAATGTGTAATCTATATTTTAAATATGTTTTGAAGGAAAAATAAAATCCTCCTAACAATGAAACTTTATGATAAATTATAGACAATTTGAAAATGATTTCTTTCTTCCATGTACATCGGTCAGCAACTACTTCGAACGAATTGTCATAAACTTTGGTTTCCATGTTTTCATATTTTATTTTTTGATAGGTTTTTAGAATTTATAACCTCTTTCAATAGTTTTAAAACACTTAATTTTGTTTTTGTTTTTTTATCTTTCGAATAAGGTGAGCTTATGCTATTTTTTCGAAGAAGTCTAATTTTAAATTTGGAATAATAGATTTATTTATAACCTTATAACTTCTATTAATATAGAAATCAATAACATAATTCTAATCCATTATATTTATATTTACATTTAAATATAATTATAAGAATGAAGACGGAAGCGTATTTGAATTTATTTTTGGAAATCATTAAAAGTTTGCGGGTAATTGATCTTTTGATTTATAGAATTCCTTATGACTTCTTGATTCTCATCTGATAGGGATGAAAAGATAATTCTTGATGAGCCATTTTCACGTTGTCTACAAATAGGGACCATAACCCCTATAAATATCCTTATAGTTATTTCTTTGTTTTCGATATTTTAATTTGACCCTTAATCAAATTAAATATTGACTTATGTATCTACACAATAACCTAACATTTTATGCCATTTATGTTTTTAGCCACATACTTAATATTAATTAGACCACTATAGCTTTTTGCCTAATTACATAATGACCCTAACGCATCTAATATTATATTTGTGATCTAAAAATTCTAACAATCTTCCACTGGTCACAAATGTAACTTTACACATGTGTTAGACTTTATGAGGTTAAAATTCGTCATTATATTCTTTAAGCATATCCAAATTATCATGTCCATTAGTCATGCCAATATATAAAATCAAGGAGATTTTCATTATATCAATCATAATTAAATCCATTAATAATCATCAATAGTGACAACTAAATTACACAGATCCATCGTGAAATGTGTAGCATGAAAGTCACATAAAATTGACCTGGATATGTCGATTTTCAACTGGTCCTACTTTGCTTTAGTGAGATCATTCTATAACTTTATTGTATAAATTGTAAATCGTTGAATATCAAACTTTATTAATTTGGAAAATATCTAAAATCATAGTATGCATACATAATACCAAACACATAACTAAAGACTTCTTTAATGATAAAACACTCATGCGAGCAGTGTGATGAAAGACCTTGGGTGGAAGACCTTTTGTAGGAGGGTCTGCTATCATGGAGTTTGTCCCAAGCGTTTTTATGAAATTTTTTCCACTTTGTACCCTTTCCTTAACAACTAGGAACTTGATGTCAATATGTTTTGACTTGGTCGAGCTCCTATTATTGTTGGAATACAGGGTGGCTGCTTTGTTATCACAGTATAACTTAAGTGGCCTTTTAATTCTATTCACAATTCATAGTCCAGTGACAAGATTCCTCAACCAAATTCCATGGTTAGATTTCTCATAACATGTTATAAAATATGTTATCATGGTGTATGAATCCGTAAGAGTTTGTTTTGCACTGCGCTACGAAACTTCACCATCCGCCAACATGTAGATATAACCTGAAGTAGATATTTTACTTTCTTGGCATCCAGCAAAATCTGAATCAGACTATCTAGTGATCTCTAATTGGTCTGACCTCTTATATGTGAGCATATAATCTTTTGTTCTCTTTAAACACCTCATAAACTTTTTGACGGCTTTCCAATGATCCATTCATGGATTGCTTAAATATTTGCCTAACATCCTACCTATGAACACAATATTCAAACGCATATATATTTGGGCATACATCAGACTCCCTATTGTTGAAGCATAAGAAATCTTTTGCATTTTTAGAATTTATAAGTTTCCTTTTAGGCACCGATTAAGGCTAAATTTGTCTCCCTTAACGATTGGAGTATCCCATCGTTTACATTCCTGCATGTCAAACATTTTAAGCACCTTTTTGATATAGCTCCTTTGTGATAATCCTAGAATACCACAAGATCGGTCTCAATGTATCTGAATTCCTAATACAAAGGAGTCGTCACCAAGATCTTTCATTTGAATGTTCTTGATAGAAATTTCTTGGTTTCATTCATCATGTATATATCATTGGCGCCAAGCAGTATTTCATCAACATACAAGACCAAGAGAATGTACTTGCTCCCACTGAATTTGTGATACACAGAATCTTCAACAACATTCACCTCAAAACCAAATGAGAGAATTACTTTATGAAACTTATGGTACCACTGACAAGACACTTGTTTTAGTCCATAAATGGATTTTGTCAATTTGAAAACCATTTTCTTTGAGTCTCCTGACACAGTTTTCTAGTTAAACCATATAGATTGTTTCATCAATGTTGCCATTGAGGAATGTCGTCACGACATCCATTTAATGGAGTTCCAAATCATAATGTATAACAAGAGCCATGATTTTCCTAAAAGATTATTTCGATGAAACCGGAGAGAAAGTCTCTTTAAAGTTAATCCCTTCTTTTTGGGTACAACCTTTAGCCATAATATGAGCTTTATACCTCTCCACATTACCATTAGAATCCCGCTTGGTCTTAAAAAATCCATTTACAACCAATGGGTTACACACCTTATGGTAAAGGGACAAGTTCCCATACTTCATTGTCTTGCATGGACTTATACTCTTCCTCCATTGCTTCAATCCACTTTTCCGAGTTAAAATCATGCATGGCTTGACAGAATGGTAGATGCAAAGTCAATTGACACTCTAATGCCCATAAACAGAAACTTAGAAAAAGATGAAAATTGTAAATATGTTGATGTCAAAAGGTATATAGGTGTGATTAGATCTCTCTTATATCTTACTGCATCTAGGCCTGACATTATGTTTAGTGTGTGCATGTGCGCTTGATATATATCCACTCCTAAGGAATCTCATTTAAAAGCCGTAAAGTGCACTTATAGAACACTCTCATCTTAGGACACTTTTAGAACATATCAAAAGCATTTGGAAAAGTCAAATATGTCAAAAATATGTATTTTTTATGAAAAACCATGTTTAAAGGCGACTCACCGTATTAGGAGTCGATTCCCTCTGAATCATATTGAAAAGAACTTTTCTGTCAAAAATGAGTCGAAATATACGGCTTTTGGAGTTGACACACATCACTAAGGATTTGAATCCCTCGAGATATGGGTTGAGTCCCACTGAAAGCTATTTTGAAATTTAATCCATGTCCAGGATGGATAGACTCCTAGGCAATTAGAGTCGATACAACGTACGAAGGATTCGACTCTCACGTGTTATGTCTCGACTCCTACTGAAGCATATTTCTCAAGAAAAAAAATTGTCCACTCTGAGTCGACTCACAGGCAGTATAGGTCGACTCTCTTGCCTCTGTGAGTCGACTCCCACCTCAAATGGGTCGACTCCCACTGTTTTAAAATGTCAAAATGTGTAATTTTGCAAATGTGATTTTTCTATTTTCTCTTTTACATACAAACACATACATAAATACACACACACACACACACACACACACACACACACACACACACACACACACACACACACACACACACACACACATATATATATATATATATATATATACATATATATATATATATATATATATATATATATATGTATATATATATATATATATATATATGTGTGTGTGTGTGTGTGTGTGTGTGTGTGTGTGTGTGTGTGTGTGTGTGTGTGTGTGTGTGTGTGTGTGTGTGTGTGTGTGTACACAAAGATTGAAACTAAAAATATACAAATTCTTTTAATCATCTTGATCCTCTCTCATTGCATATATATAACTACACATAATCATTTTTGTTACGTGATTATGAGATATTTTAATAAGGTCCAATTAGGATTGTTTGTAATCAATTGGGTTGGAAATTCTTGAGGGTTTCAAGATAAATCCATTTGGGGTTTTCTTCTAAGATCAAAGATTGATTTGAGAATTTTTCACAAGATTGCGCAATTTAGATTTAGCCGAGTGAAAGCTTAGAAGAACGAGGGTTCTGTCAAAGGAGTAACGGTATCACTTTGGTAATCTTGAGTCCTAATACGTTTACAATTGGGATTCAACCGAGTGAAATCTTTGAAGGATGAGGGTTCTGTCAAATATTAGTAATGGTAATCAGAGGATCAAATTAAAAGTATTAGGTTACTTGATCGAGCTCTGATAAATGGGAGAGAAGAAGATAGGATCAACATCAAACCTAGGATTTGGAGGGTTGGATTACTACTTTTTATCTTGTAAACTACATTTTCAAAGGTTAATTTTAATCATCTCAAATCCATTGGAATTGGGGGCAGATGTGCCCACAACGAGGCCGATTGGGGAACTGCCTAAAGAAATCTATGTCTTTATCTCTCTCTCTCTCTTTTATGTTTACTTGCAAATTGTAAAACCGTTGATTGTGCAATTGATACATAGAGATAATTTCTTTGTCTAATACTTCAAACTATTTTACTGAGTTGATTGTAATCTATGTGATTGTAATTGGTTTCTCATATAAACAAAATTAAAGAAAAATCTGGTTTGAACTGATTGCACACCAATTATTCGACAAATTTATTAAATCAGTTTTTGTTTCATATCTCATTGGAAATCAATTACTATTGTTTGATATTATTCAAACATCATTGCTAAAAATATATTGATTGTTTTTCTCATCTTATGTATTCGTTCTTTCAGTTTAACACATATCTAGTCTCTTTGATAACAATTCCATATAGACGATTGTTGATCTGGGATTGTTTTCACGCACCATAGTTAAACATTTTTAAAACATAATTTTAAATAAGAAAATTTCATTTTCAATCTATTCACCTCCCTCTAGATCGTAGCCTATCGTCTAACACTTAGGGAAATGGTCGCCCAATTGGGAAGGGCCTTTTAGGATTAACAAAGTATTTCTCCATAATGCTTATGACATCGAGGAACTAAGCCTTGATAATCGAACACCGAGGATGAATGGGAAATACTTGAAAAAATATAGACCTGTGCTACAAGAAGTCAGTATAACATAGGAAAAATAACATGCAAGATAACATTAATGTGGCCAAAATAGAAATATTACAAAAACCCAGAATGACAACATTATAATAAGAGTAGAATAAAATGCCATTACAAAAAAGGAATATAAACAAAAAGCTAAGGCTCCAAATTTTGCTTCAATTCATCGAAGTGTATTTTCAAAAGCTCGAGCTTTCTATCAATCAAAAGGTCCTTAGCCTTCAACTGGTCCACTTTCTTCTCCATCTTACGAACAATTTTCGTATGCCCAATTTAGCCTCTTCAGTCATTTTCTAGTCTAGGGATTCCAGGTCAGAAGTATTTATAGCGGCCCTCTTTGTCCTCATCTCTTTAAGAGTATGCTGCAGCCAGTTGAGTTGTTGAGTCCATCATAGGATATCAATGTCGAGGGTGGCTAATGTTTCTTTATAAGCAATTTTGGTTTCCCAGAGAGAAAATATTTGCTTGGATTAATATACAAAGTTTTGCTTGTGCGCCAGAACACCAGAATTCTCCCTGACATGACTAGAATAATCCTTAAGGTTGGAAACTTGAACAGTTTGGTCCAGAAGAATCTCCAAGTCCATAACAAACGCAGCCATAGAAGATGGGGCCTTCGGTCGATTCAATTCCTGCACTAACCCATGGAATTCAAAAAAAGCATGAAGGTCATTGGAGACAACTCCCAGGAGGTCCATGCCAACCATTTTTTACTTCAATTGTTGAAACAATTTGGCAAAATTGAAATCTAGAGGTGCTTCAAGAGAATCTTTGGAAACAGTTTGACTATAGTTTCTGGTTGCTTTGCTCTTGGACCTTGTGGGCTAGTGGTTGACACAGAGGCATACATAGTAATATGGTTGTTGAGACTCTTATAAACCTTGGACTATGAGCCAGGATTAGGTGACAAATTAGTTCACTCTTACATGTCTTCAAGAATGGAAAGCCTAAGTGGGCCTTGAAATAAAGTGGTTTCCTCTGGAGTGGGGGCATCTCCTCGATAACAATGTTATGAAGGTTTCTAGACGTAGGCCCATCTACACGGGTTTCATATTCCTCCGTAATGACTGCCAAGCCTTCCCTAATTGTCCATCTTGCCTGGTTGACATTAAAGTCACCATCTTGGGTAGACATCGAGCTAATTGCAGGAGTAATGTATTTGATGTTAGAGAAATAATTGTGGGAATCCTTCATGATAAAAGAGAAGTTATAGCCAGAAATAAAACAAACACAATCAAAGCAAAGGAGTTATCGAGTTACCTCTTCAAGAGCTAAAGTTGAACCAGAAACTGCAAGCTCAAGGTTTAACAAGGACTGGTGAAGAACACCCCTATTACTTTATTTTTCTTCTTCTTCAGGCTAGTAGTCTCACCTCTCTCCTATCTGATGTGTCGAAGGAAGTAACAGGCTCATGCCTGGGCCTCTTGCTCTTTTTTTTCGATGGCCAAAAGGCTCTACTGCAGTTGTACGTGGCATTGCGGTGCTGATGTGTGTGAACTTCAATTGCACAATTTGTGTCAACTAATACAAAAGGTCGATCCTACAAAGAAGTGATTAATTAACAAGATTTATGTTAACTTTTCGTATCTAAGGTGATCAATAGTGGTTTGTTGTTTTGAGCAGAAAAATAAAGATATAATAATAACAATAGCGAAGGCGGGACATAGGAATTATGTTTTGTCCATCTAGATTCACATCTACTTTTTGCATATGTTTTGAATCACTAGAAGTTCTTAGGCTATTTTTTATAGAAGTAGAAAATAATGAGTGTCACCCACTTTCGTAGCATGCACGACTAAACATTTTATAGGCATGGCTAATTTGCAATCAAGAGGGTACGCCTTGTCATACGACACCATATTCTTGATTGTTTATCAGTTGAGATCAAGTCGCCTTGTCAATGGTACCTCAAACCCAATTGTTTATTGATCTTACTAGTTGATCAGAACCTACAAGGTGGTCGGATGATGATCTTCAGATGGGCTAGAAAGTCGAGGAGGAAAAAGGGGGGTTGTACCTGCAAGGCACTCCGACGATCAAGTAAGTGTGGGAGTAAAAAGAGATACAAGCAAAATATTAGGGTTTTAGTGATGAATAGTGGATATTTGATACCTGGCCCTCACATGAGTGAGGGTTTATATAGTGCCATTGGAGCTTGGCCATTGGTCCCTATTTTTTGGCCTATATATGCGGGTCGGCAAAAATAGGTAACTGCCAGGACTTGGTCAAGCCGGGCATGTGTGCTCGTAACTAGCCTTTAGTTCCGAGGAGGAGGTATGTTATAGGTAGTGGTATGGTCGGTTCCTGGTTGTCTGGCCGACTTGAGGTCGGTCAGGCTGAGAGGCGCTCGTCGATTGTCATAGGTCAGTGCTAGTCCAGGAGGGTAATGATCGATGATGCCCAACGGAGGGTGGGGGAGCTCGGGATATGGTCGCACGGGCCGTGCCGAAGGAAGATGTCAGACTGGGCCCACTCTAGCCGTTGCTCCAGTCCAGAACATTATTCCCCCAAGTCGTTGCTTCTGGGTACATGAGTGATGACTTTAACACTTGTCCATGGAATGGGGTGCTTCTTACAAGGAGCGTGAGCGTCGCCCATTGTGCCTTTTTTGCGGGGAGATGATTAGTTGGTCGTTTGAGCTTCGAAAATTGAAGAGGTATTATTTTAACACAGTGACACTGTTGTACCCCAAAATTTTTCCTCCCATCTTCTTCAAAAGAATATTCTCATGAGATCCTCATTTTCTCAAGATAGCTCAAGGGTTGATCAGACAAATGTTTCTTCTAAGCAATGGGTCTATAACTAGGGTTTTGAGTTTCTAAAGAAATATTGGGTCCCAAAGGTCTCAATTGGTTTCCATGGTTCTCCATAGGTCTTCAACAATGTTCATGTCAAGTTTCAAGTCTTGCATCACAAGATTTCTCAATCAATAGCTCAGATGATTGAAAATCTATTATCTTGGGTAAAAAGTCAACTATGGTCAACATACAGTCAAACTTCAAGATTTTTGGTAAACATCAACATTTTGAAGTGATATTCATCATTTGATCAAGGGTTAATCATGATTCCTCAAGGAAAGCCCTCAGATCATCAAAAGTCAAAAGTTACCAAATTAGGGTTTCCTTAGGAGAAGTCAACTGAATTTTGACCAAGCATAACTTTCACATGCTTCATCAAATTTTCCCCAACCAAAGCATATTTTGAAGGAAATTCAATTCTATACATCTTTGTTTATATTTTCAAGTCCAAAAAGTGGTTCATTTGAGAGATATGAGCCCATACATTATAGGTCATTTCAAAAGTCAACAAAAGAAACTTTTTTATCAAGGCAACTTACATCAAGATAAATTCTCCAAATGAAAAAATGATCAAAAGAGAAACTGAATAGGACATCTTGAGATTTCTAAAAATTCCAAGATCACCTTTAAAATATAAAAATTGAGAGAGTTATGACCAGTGCAAGTTGGGAAATTTTGAGGAAATGCATGAAATGCAAAGTGAGCAAACTTGAAATTTTGAACTAGTATGCCTAACTTTTGATGTTCAAACATGTTCACAATGTGTTAGAGGATATCTAAGTCAATGCACATATTTTTCAAGATTTTTATTTCTTTTATTTGAATTTTTATTCATTTAAATGCAATTAAATCAAATGAAATGTAAAATCAATTGGCCAAGGCATACGGGCTTGCTTTTTTAGATCAATTCAGGCCCAAGAACACTTGACCACCTTGCCAAAACCATGTGAAGCTCAAAAGGGCAAGAAGTTCTCAAAAATTGAAGCTTTTAAAGTTGTTTGACTCTTGTCTCAAAGCTATGAATGCATTGCTTTCTTGAAATACTTATTCACCCTATTCCTCCCTCTATATAAACACACAGAGGTCTCACCAGGTCCAAGAACGAAGCTATCCACGTCCAGAATCACTTCTCCAAGAACACCGGTCGTAGGTATAGTTTTGAAACTTGAAATGTTAATCTACACATATTTAACTGATCTTGTGTGTTCATATGTGTTTGTGATAAGGCTTTAGACAAGTTAGGACCATTAAATACAAGCTCTAATGTCAGGATCAGTGAATGCCATTGTTAGGGCATCAAGAACACCTTGCTTTGAATCTCACAATATAGGATGATTCAGACAAAAATAACACCATTATTGAAATTGCAACCTTGATTTAGGGGGATAGGGGATTTTTAGATAACTAATGCTTTATATTTCGCAAGTTTTATGAAAGCAATACATCAGAGAAGGCGACCGGAGCTAGGGCTCTGGCGCTTCTCCGAAAGTATAATCATGTTTCATATTTATTTTTATGGATTGATTTATATGAGTGGATGTAAAGCCGCTCCAGCGGTAGAAGCGTACATGTTAGGATGTTAGTGTACCAGGGGATGGATTTGATCTCTGCCCCTGGAATTTTATTTTTACATATTTTTCTGTTTCAGATCCAATGTAAGTCAGGTCCACACGCTCACCATGCGCTCTCACATCAACACCATCAGATCTCAATAGATCCAGATCCAGCGTTCCAGATCTGAGCACTCACGATAGGCCTCATTGGAGAGATGCACAGGATTCAGAATACTTTCTTCCAGCACCTGGGCCTATGTTATTGGGCTTAGAGAGTTTCAGATTCTTACACCCCCCTAATTTACGGTTTCAGACCCATCTTTCATTTCTTTTTATTTATTTTGTTTTAATTTTCTTTTTACATAATTAACTTTTTTTACTAATTAATTATTTAAAAACTAATTTAGATTTAGGTTAAATCAATTTGACCTTTTTTTTGTTTAATTAAATCAAATTAACTTTTTGTAAATAAATTAATTAACTTAATTTTCTTTCATTATTAAAATTTTCTTCAATTAAAAATAACTTAGTTTTTTCATTAGGTTTTTTCTCAAACTAAAAAAAAATCAATTAATCATCAATTATTTTCCATCAAATAAACTCTCCGTCTCTCCTTGCAATCTTCACATTTTTCTCATTTTTGCATTAATTCTTCATAATATTGTAACTGCTAAAGGTTGTAATAGATAAACTAGGGTATTGTTTCTTCCCCCCATTTTTATGGTTTGTATCCCCTTTCCCCGAAGTTTTGTAATAGCGTAGGAAATTTAATTTCTGTCTTTACCGCTTTCCTTATAACTCTGCTAGATGTATGCTAATAGGCTTGTACGGAAGGACTAAAAGCAATCATAGCTAACCATAATCAAAGATAAACATTAATTGAAATCAAAAACACTTTTCACACATGCACCTCTAGAATGACTCCACTTGTTGCCTTCGGAAAACAGTCATGTCCCTCGAACGTAGGGATACCATTAGCAAAGACCCTCGGTTAAAAATCATCATAAAGATCATAGTCCCTTGACGACCCATCGATGTTTCCTTCGGTAAATGATTTTGTCCCTTGATGTTGCCTATGAATACATGATGATAGTCCCTTCGAATTGCTAAAGGTATCCCTATATGTTGCCTTTATGATTGTACGATGACCCGCGTCTGTACTTCAAACATCCAACGATAGGGCTTCCTACTAACTAATGGTAGGATATCAATATATAAAGTAAGAGGAAAAGAAGAAAATACTTTTGAGTAGGTAGATAGTTCTTAAATCGCTTGCTCGCAAGCATTTCAAAACATTTTTCACACAAACACTTTTCAGAAATATTTTCAAAACAAACACTTTGTATGGGTTCTCAACGATACGAGAATCATTACAAAGTTGCCGAACTTAGGAATTTTAAAAATATTTTCAAACTTATACATTCGCAAAGCATTTTCAAAAGTGAGCTAGCGATTAAGAGCCCGTAGATAACTACGGATGAAAAGGGTGCTAACACCTCCCCTTTTCATAACCTACCCCCCTTACTTAGAAAAATTCTCAAAGGTCTTTCCTATTCTTTTCACCCTTTCCTTTATTAGATAAAAGAAAAGTCGATGGAGACTCTTGCTATCCATAACATTTGTGATAAAACGCAAAACAAAAATTCAGTTCTCCCACCTTATTACAGAACTGGCAACTCTGCTGGGGACAACTAAAAGTGGGGTTACCTTAAGAGCTAGACCACCTTTGATTTGCTTTCCTTGTTTGATTTGCCTGATTTATTTTTAAGGGTTGTTTGGGTATTTACTATAAAGATCCTATACCCGAATCTGAGGCATTTTAGGTAAGTAGCAATAGATCGTGAAGATTATACAACATATACCAATACAATTAAAACGATGGCTATGTTAGTGTGATACATTGGTTGGTGCCGGTGTCCCTTGAGTTAAGTCAAGGAGAATGTTGGGCTACCGCGAGGTGTCATAAAGCACTAATTGACCATAGAACCTTAGTTGACACAACTTAGCCATAAGAAAGTAGTGAGATGGTCGTCTTTGGTTCAGACTGAAGTTGGTCGATAATCGATGCTACACTCATTGAGATCAGACTCTCGGGATATTTCGGTCGCAAATCAGATGCTTATGCTGAAACAACGCCTGAGAGAAAGATCAGTGATATTGAGGCTCCTAGAACTCGATTACTTCTTTTAGGACAGGTTGAGCCAACTAAAACTTCAAGAGGGTACTTACCTATAAACTCCACGCAAGCTTAAACCTAAGGCCTTGTGTGTTTTGTTTGTGTATGATTAATTGTTCGAACATGACATCATAACATCATGACAACATACTGTAGCGATAAAAAATGTAGCGGGGTAAATCGGAGATCGAATTATTGATTAATTCGTCTCACAAAAGCAAGAGTCGCCACCGCGCTTTATTATTTCCAAAGGAAAAGGGGGAAAGAGCGAAATAAAACCCTAAATATGCAATGTAAAATAATACTTTTTAAAAGTAATAAAAATACAAGGCGTTTTTGAAAAGATATCTGTGGTTCGGGGGTTGGTTATACAATGGGAAGGTATTAGCACCTAATGTATCTATAGTACTCTATAGGAACCTTTTGAAATATCTGTTTATTTAAAAATTAATTGCTTGATTAAAAATAAATTATTTTGGCCGAAAAGGGGTACGGACGGGTTTTTGAAGATACGACGACCTAACGTCGAAGTTTTTGCTTAAAGGGTATAAGTTTCGAAAAGATTGAATATTTGATGAAAAATTATCCTAAGTTTTAATGAAATGCGAAAGTTCGCGCAATTTAGACTTGAAGACATGAAGTCAACAAATTTATCGTTTCTCCTTTGGATTTAAACGTAAACAGAATAATCATGTAAATATGAAGTAATTAAACAGAAAAAAAATCATGCGGATAATAATTAAATAGTAACAGGTAAATAAATGACTAAATGGTATAAATATGAAAAGTTTTTTAGATTTTGGTCTAATATTAATTAAAGCGAGAGAATTAATTAAAGAAAAGATAAAATGTTTTTTTTTTTTAAGTTTTAATTTCTAGTTTTATTCTTTTTGTGTTTTTTTTAATATTAATAAAAGTATTACTTTTTAAGAATTAAATTAAGTTAAAACTTAATGCTACTAACTTAAGTCTAATTTAAAAGATATTAAATCCCAAGGGTTTAAATTAATAAAATCGGTCGGTTCTTAAAATGTCTTAATTAAATACAAACTCTTATTTTTGATTACATTTACTAATTATCTAAACTAATAAAAATTCTAAAAGGAAAAAAAAATAGAAAAAGGGTATATATATAAAAAATGGAGTAGATGATAAACAATTGATATGGGCCAAAAGGTTTTAGGGAGCCCAAACAGAAACAAGTAAAATGGGGGGTGCCTAAGGGAATCGTGTGGGCTTAAGGCAGCAAAATGGGTTAAAGGCCCATTATTCCATAATTTGTTTCTTAGGGTTAAACAACGTTTTGGTTTAGGGAAAAAGGGATTAGGGTTTGGTTCGTGCAGAACGGCGCTCATCTCTCTTCTTCGTCTTCGCGTCTTCTTCTCCATGCTTTTGCTTCTGAGTCCCTGAGTTCGCTTTTAAACTCCTTGTCATAGCCACCAGCTCTCACTGTCTTCTTCCCTCTAGCCAAACAGAAAAGGGGCTACGGATTTTACGGTAAAATACGTTATTCGTTGGGTTTCGTTATACTTTGCATGCATTGATTTTGATTATGTTTTGATTCTGATTCTTATTATTGTTGTTGGAGGTACTATAGAAGTAAAAAGGGGAAAGGAAATCGTTACCTAGGCGGAGACGGAGGAGGAACAGTTGGGTGCGAAGGAGGCCAGGCGGCAAGGAGAGGAGGCGCGTCACGAGCTTGCTTCGGTGGCCGGTACTTTGTATTTGGCTTCCTTCTTCTTTCTGACTTCTGTATGCTTTCATTAGAGTGGTTTGACAGTTTCTCTTCTTCTCTTTTTCGCCTTGCTTACTGTGCTTTCCGTTGCTCGCCTATGACGACATGATCTGAGGCCTTGTGTTGTATGCTTTTGAATGCTTGAATGCTACCGTTGAAATGTTGTTTTAACCAGCTTCTCTCTTCCTCTTTCTCACCTTGTTACTATATGATTTAAATGGCCAATGATGATAACTCTGAGGCCTTGCTTATGTTGCCTTCGAAGTTGGTTTTGGCTGGATTGTTTCAGATTTGGCCTAGCTTGGCTTCAGCAGGTTTGAGATTGATGATGTTCATGGCTTGGGCAATAAGTTTGATAGGTTTTGGGTATACTGGTTATGTTGGTTTTACGCAGGTTGATGGAAACAGGGGAATAGGTTTTTTGTTGTTAGGCCATATTTGTTTGTATGGTTTAGACTGGTTTTATGTTGGTTGGACAGTAGAGATGATGGTTCTTTGTTTAGGCCATGTTGTGAAATGGTTTGAAAATGGTTAAGGTTGTGAAATTGTTTCTTGATATATGGTTTTGACAGGCTTATGGTGATGTTGGCTTGAGGGCTCAATCAGTTTCGGTGAGGTTTAGACGATATTGGTTTTTATGGTTTAGACAGTGGGAATGGTTATGCAGGTTCTTGCTGGTTTGTATATTTTCTTGTTGACAACAATTTTTTCTAAGTTTTTTTTTAAGGCTTGGAGATTGATTTTCTCTTCTTGAAGTGATTTTGTTATGTTATAACCACTGCCTCCTTTGTTTACGTTACAGGCTGGAGATTTGAATATTTTTTTACAATATTCTTGGCCTTCTGCATCATACTGTTACATCTAGTTTGTCTCTATTCCTATTTCATGTTTTTACTTCCTACTGGCTGTGTTACTGCAGTTTGTCTTGTATCCCTTTCCTGCCTAAGCCAAACCTGTAAAACCATACTTCCTCCTCTCTTTCTCTCTCTCAGTACAGTTTTGACAATAAAATGATATGCTGTACTATTTTCTGAAATTGCAAAGGTGCTGGAATATGATGAAAAGGGAATGTTATATTGCTTGCAAATTGGTTTTTAACTGCATATTTTGACTTGCTTACTGCATGGCACAGTGGGAGCCTCTTTGTATGTTTGGCCTCTTCCTATATGGGCATGTTTACGTTGCAACTTGGCTTTGAAAGTGCATATGCTGTTGATTTTTTTGTATGCTATTGTCAAACATTTGAATTGATGCATATTGTTTTGAACTATGCAGTGGGCTTTTAAAAATGCAATTGATTTGAAAAATGCAATTTTTGACAAAAATGAATTTGTGCATTCGTTTATAAAAAATTCCTCTCTTTTTTGTGAACCGGGAGAAATCCCGTGATTTGCAAAAAAGAGTAAACTGATTCCAGCCATTGCTTTTAATGATGAACATTAAATAATTTTTTTTGCTTTTAACTATTTATTCAAATCTGACTTTTCTTTTAATTGTTTTTGCAGGTAAATTTAAATGAGCAGACAAGAGGCATTGGATAGAAGATGAAGATTTAGAATTTAGGAAAATAGTTTTTTTATTTTACTTTAAGCATTTATGTAATTGCCATTATAAATATTTTGTAATAACACAATATTTAAATGATAATTGTAATAAATAGAATAAAGTGAATAAAATTCTATTATTTCCAAATTAATTCTTTTTTCTTTCCAATTATTTATCTATTGTTTATAATTCTTTCAATTATATAATAACTGAAAATCAAATCCAATCATTTAAATTCAGAATGATAAACGAATAAATAAACATCATTGGCCAATTAACAATTTTAATTATTTAATTCATTATTCATAATATTCTAAATTATAATAATTAAAAAATAGAATTTAATTATTTAACCTAGAATGATAAAGAATTAAATAATCATTGTTGACCAATTAATAAACCCATTCTCAAAATGTTTATTTCATTATTCATAAGTCTTTAAATTATATAACAATTGAAAATAGATTTCAATTATTTAAATCTAAGACTATAAATAATTAATAAACGTCATTTAAGTCTTGATCAGTTGATAAATTTAGCGTTCAACAAATAAATAGCTCTCGACTCGAAACAGTTATGAATTTTTAAGATCAATAGATCAAAACACTTGTAATGTAATGATTCCGATGGGAGATGGTATCTTAGGTCAAAATTTGGGGTACAACAGCTGCCCCTATTTAAGTTTCTTCTATCCGGAGATATGAAGATCAAAATCTTCGTTTCGACGAGATTGAAGGTACTTAAATACATAATTACGCAAATTTTGTCCTAAGATGCCATCATCATGCAGTGATATGAATGTAGTGCTTGAATTCACAAAGAAAGATATTGTACGAAACAAGACAATGCTGGAGGAATAGAACACCAACAAAACACAGAGACATGAATTATACGCTACTGGGGAAACGAGCTATCGACTTCAACCGACAGACTCCTGACAGCGAATAAAATTTAGGGGATACGACCTCTGTCCCTAACAAAGAGGGCGTCTTGCATAGGCCGCAAAAGATTATTGACCCAAAACAGTGAGTTCACAACCCACGATCGAAGATAGCTAAAAAGTATCAAATTTGCTGATGACGGGTTACCGACTTCTGAAGGTAAAATTCATAACAAATTTCTCTGCGAGATTTTCGGAGAGATACCAATTAATGCTGAAGTAATAAGATTGTAGATACGCAAGTTGTTCAAATAAAGAAAACTGCCACTTGCTGTCGCCCAAAGAAAATACCGATAACATACGAGTTGCCTAAATAAAGAGGCTATCACTTGCCGTCGTCCAGAGATGTCAATAACATACAAGTTGCTCAAATAAAGAAGCTGCCACTTGTTGTTGTCCAAAGAAAATACCAATGACATACAAGCTGCTCAAATAAAGAAGCTGCCGCTTGCTGTATTCCAGAAAAGTAATAACGTACTAGTAACTCGTGAAGAGCTGCTGCTTGTTGCTTTCAGAAAAAATAAATGACGCACTAGCAGCTCGTGAAGAACTGCTGCTCGGCGCTTTCAAAAGAGTAAATGACGCACTAGTAGCTCGTGAAGAGCTGCTGCTCGGCGCTTTCAAAAGTAAATGACGCACTAGTAGCTCGTGAAGAACTGCTGCTCGGCGCTTTCAAAATTAAATGACGCACTAGTAGCTCGTGAAGAACTGCTGCTCGGCGCTTTCAAAAGTAAATGACGCACTAGTAGCTCGTGAAGAACTGCTGCTCGGCGCTTTCAAAAGTAAATGACGCACTAGTAGCTCGTGAAGAACTGCTGCTCGGCGCTTTCCGATGTACTAATACGTACAATTTGCTCGTGAAGAGCTGCCGCTTGTCGTCTTCCATAAAATAATAACGTACAAGTTGCTCATGAAGAGCTGCCGCTTGTCGTTTTCCAAAAACCAATCAGAAGGAAATTGCGATGATATTGGCATAGAATAAAATCCTCGTCAAAGAGAACCATGAATCAATCCTTCCCGAGGAGATCACCTACTTAACGGTGCAACATAAATGCACCAGTCGTCTAGGTCGCAAACTCACTGGGGAGAATCAAAGAAATAGCCTATGCAAGAGGCAACAACTTCATCCAGGAATAAACCAGAGAGAAGACAGTCAAACAAGACTCTACCCAATGAGAAAGTAATTCGACTGGGAATTCATCCTATCCAGAAATGGACAGGGTAAGCTGAATCAAAAATCATCCACGAGGATTAGCTCGGTTGGGGAATTTAGAAAGGAAGCACATTTTCTGCCTAAGCTAACCTTCTACTTGGAAATAAATATGTACATTGTTCGAATAAACAAAGTATGACCCAAAAGCAACGACAAATGTGGATATGCATGCTGACATGAGTGTAAATGAGTGAATGACTGTTATGCTGACAAAGACAGACAAATGGAATATCTTGAAGATAATAAGATGTCACAGCATAATAGGTACTCGGCCAATCTTGAAAAAAGCGGAAGATAACTGGAATTGGAAACACAAAGAAACGTCGGAGCGTAACGCTACAAGGCTCAAGTCTTCTGAGGAGAAAAGTATTCAAATCCAATCTTCTAACACCAATAAACCACTGGCATGGGACGAAGTGTACCGCACTTCAAAACCTCCCAAACAAAGGTAGCTAAAACAACACTTAACTGGAACAACTGGGGAGTCACCAAACTTAGTACCCCGAGAAACGCAAGTTTACACAACCAACACCTCATGACGATTTTAAAAGAAAACGAGTTCATCATACAAGTATAAGTTACTGCACTATTTTGCATTTCATGACTTGACCATCTTCGGAATGACTGTTAATATTCCTTTCGTTATTCACGACACTTTTTTTTTAATAAGGATATTTTAAATACTTTGTTTCGAATATTGCCGAAAAAATTAAAATTTTGCCCACAGAAAGGTAAATGTTCAAATTTCATTAACAAGATGGTAGTCCGCTAACAACGCGACTCCAACGGTTTACAAAAGTTTGGGAAATAGTACATGAAATGAAAAGGTTACACAAAAACAATGATCACTATTCTCCCTAACAACTTCGAATTCCAAAATGCGCTCAAATGCCAAGACTGGTCTGACCAAAAGCCTGCCTAAGCGAAATACTTCTTGACTGCATCGGCGTTCATGGGATGCGGAAGTTCTTCACCGTCCATATTGGTGAGAATCAAAGCACCTCCAGAGAAGACTTTCTTAACAACATACGGTCCTTCATAATTCGGAGCCCACTTGCCCCTTGAATCAGATTGGAAAGATAATATTTTCTTGAGTACAAGGTCACCTTCTCTGAACTCGCGCGGTCGAACCTTCTTATCAAAAGCCTTCTTCATCATCTGCTGATACAATTGACCGTGACACAACGCTGTCAATCTCTTCTCTTCGATTAAATTCAAATGATCAAACCTACTTTGACACCATTCAGCCTCAGAAAGTTTGGCTTCCATCAACACTCTCAGAGACGGAATCTCAACCTCCACGGGGAGTACGGCTTCCATACCGTAAACTAGGGAAAAAGGGGTCGCGCCCGTTGAAGTTCGAACTGAAGTACGGTACCCATGTAAAGCAAACGGAAGCATTTCATGCCAATCCTTATAAGTTACCACCATCTTCTGGACAATCTTCTTGATATTCTTGTTAGCAGCTTCAACAGCTCCATTCATCTTCAGTCTGTAAGGAGAAGAATCATGATGTTCGATCTTGAACTCTTCACAAAGCTCTCTCATCATCTTGTTATTCAAATTCGAACCATTATCAGTGATGATCTTGCTCGGGATACCGTATCGACAAATGATCTGATTCTTGATAAATCTGACTACCACCTGTCTGGTTACATTAGCATAAGATGCGGCTTCCACCCATTTGGTAAAATAATCGATCGCTACCAAGATGAAACGATGACCATTTGAAGCTTTGGGTTCAATCATCCCAATCATATCAATGCCCCACATAGAGAAAGGCCAAGGTGAAGATATAACATTGAGGAGGGTCGGCGGCACGTGCATCTTGTCCGCATAAATCTGGCATTTATGACACTTCTTCACATACTTGCAGCAATCAGATTCCATTGTCATCCAATAGTAACCAGCTCTCAACATCTTTTTAGCCATCGCATGTCCGTTGGCATGAATGCCAAAGGATCCTTCATGTACTTCTTGCATCAGCATGTCTGCCTCACGTCTGTCTACACATCTGAGCAAGACCATGTCATAATTCCTCTTATACAAAACTTCTTCATTGAGAAAGAAACTGCTTGCTAATCTTCTCAACGTCTTCCTATCTTTATTGGATGCCCCAGGCGGGTACTCTTGAGTTTGAAGAACACGTTTAATGTCATGGAACCACGGTTTGTCGTCGGTAACCTCTTCTACTGAGAACACAAGAGCAGGTCTGTCGAGACGCATAACTCGGATTGTAGGCACGTCGTTCCAATCATTTACTTGAAACATTGAGGACAAAGTAGCCAAAGCATCAGCCATTTGGTTCTCATCTCTAGGAATATGGTGTAATTCCACTTTGTTGAAGAAAGTTAACAATCTTCTAGCATAGTCTCTATAAGGGATCAAACCAGGATGACGAGTCTCCCATTCTCCTTTGATTTGATTAATCACCAATGCCGAATCTCCGTAAATATCAAGAATCTTAATCCTTAGATCCACTGCTTCTTCAAGACCCATAATACATGCCTCATATTCAGCCATGTTGTTCGTACAGTCAAACTTCAGTCTCGCCGTGAACGGGATATGATTACCTCGGGGAGTAACGATGATTGCCCCTATTCCATTTCCATAGGAATTCACAGCTCCGTCAAATATTAAACCCCAACGGGATTCGGGATCAGGTCCTTCTTCAGGTAACGGCTCTTCACAGTCTTTAGCTTTCAAGTACATAACATCTTCATCTGGGAAATCAAACTTGATGGATTGATAATCTTCAATTGGTTGGTGAGCCAAATGATCGGCTAAAATACTCCCTTTGATCGCTTTCTGAGTGTGATACTCAATGTCATATTCGGATAACAACATCTGCCAACGGGCTATTCTTCCAGATAAGGCAGGCTTCTCAAAGATATACTTGATCGGGTCCATTTTGGAGATCAACCAAGTAGTGTGATTAATTATATACTGGCGCAGACGGCAAGCAGCCCAGGCTAAAGCACAACAGGTTTTCTCAAGTAATGAGTACCGAGACTCACAGTCTGTGAATTTCTTACTCAAATAATATACGACGTGCTCCTTTCTTCCAGTCTCATCTTGCTGACCAAGCACACATCCCATGGAGTCTTCCAATATAGTCAGGTACATAATCAAAGGTCTTCCTTCCACCGGAGGAATCAAAATGGGAGGTTCAAGCAAATATTCTCTGATACTATCAAAAGCTCTCTGACAATCTTCCATCCGCACACATCCTTGGTTCTTTCGGAGAAGCTTGAAAATCGGCCCACAGGTAGCAGTCATATGAGATATAAATCTAGAAATGTAGTTCAGTCTCCCAAGGAATCCTCTTACTTGTTTTTCCGTCTTGGGAGCGGGCATTTCCCGAATAGCTTTGACTTTATCAGGATCTACTTCAATACCTTTCTGACTGACAATGAAACCCAGAAGTCTTCCAGAACGAACACCAAAAGTGCACTTGTTGGGATTCAGACGGAGTTTGTACTTCCTCAAACGCTGGAATAACTTCAACAAATGTTCCAAATGATCTTCCTCAGTCTGTGATTTGGCAATCATGTCGTCCACATACACTTCGATCTCCTTATGCATCATGTCATGGAACAAAGCAGTCATGGCCCTTTGGTATGTTGCGCCAGCATTCCTCAAACCAAACGGCATAACCCGATAACAGAAAGTTCCCCAAGTTGTAATGAAAGCGGTCTTCTCCATATCCTCTGGTGCCATCTTGATTTGATTGTAACCAGAAAAACCATCCATGAAAGAAAAGACTTTGAACTTGGCGGTACTGTCGACCAATACGTCAATATGAGGTAATGGGAAGTCATCCTTCGGACTAGCTCTATTCAGATCTCTGTAGTCTACACACATCCGAACTTTGCCATCCTTCTTAGCAACAGGCACTATGTTGGCTAACCACTGAGGATAAACCGACGTAACAAGGAAACCTGCGTTGATCTACTTCTGAACCTCCTCTTTGATCTTGTCAGCCATGTCGGGACGAGTCCTTCTCAGCTTCTGCTTGATCGGTGGACACTCAGGTCTCAACGGTAAACGATGTTCCACAATGTCGTTGTCCAAACCTGGCATATCTTGGTAGGACCAAGCAAACACGTCAACATACTCTTTGAGAAGCTCCAACATCTTCTCCTTAACTTCCGGGATAAGCAATGCTCCAACTTTGACTTCCTTTCTATCTTCTTCATCACCCAAGTTGACCAACTCTACAGGTTCTTCAAATGGTTGAATAATCTTCTCATCATGCTCAAGCAAACGGGAAATCTCAACAGGAACCTCTTCATCATCCTCTTCTTCGGCTCTGAACACAGGGAATTCAAAGTTGGGAGAGGGCATAGGATCACTGTTTTCAATGGTTAAGTCATGGATTAATCTGCACATATGATTATGCTTTATTTTAGAAATCGATTTGTGCAAATAAAACAAAAGGTTATTAATTAATTTTCATTGCTATTTCCCAGAAAAAGTGGAAAATAAAACAGCAGTGGACAAAATAACATTTTTATTCATTAAAGGGAAATACTTGAAACAAAGAGCCCAGACATCTCTCTTTTGCCTTGGGCAGAGCAAAAGGAATTATTTTTCATAGCCCGACACAAAATACGTTTCGCCTTGGGCAGAGCGAATTTTTTTCAAAAATAAAACAAAACATTACTCAGAAATGTGCATCACAGCAGGAACATCAACAGCAATCCAGTTCTGGCAAACCACTCCATGCGTTACGAAAAATGTTGGATGATGCATGATATGCGATGCAAATGATCGTTCATTTTGATAGTTTTTTTTCAAAAAATGTTGATGGATGCATGGATGGATGATAATGCAACAGTCACACACAAGCTTGCAAACATGGGGTTCAAAGGTTCAACGTTCAGCATGGAGTCGAGGGTAAAGACCACCCAAAGGTATGTACTAACGGTTCAATCACACCTGTAAGACATGGTTCTAAGGGTTCCCAGAGTCTACATTCCTCCTTCGGATATTACCAACGTCTTGATTACTCAATAATTAGCAATATTCTCAAGAGAAACTCGTTCGAGCGTAGCATCGCGTAACAACTACTTCCGAATTACTCCGTTATAGTCTCCGCGCTACACCTAAAAAGGCCAAGATGGGTTGGGGTTCTACGGTCCTCAACTTTTCGGGCTCCTAGGTCGAAAATGATAATGTCTTCCCGATTACTCGGTAAACAAATATTAAGTTCAAGAGGGCCTTCCATTGAGTGGGGGATCTCATGCCTCCTTCTTCGGGATTACTCCCTCAAAGTTAACATGACTATACCGCCCGTCCTATTCCTTAAGTGTTACTTAATCCGGGTATAGGATTCGTCCTTTGCAAAAAAAACCCAAACACCCCAATTTAAACACATAATCAAGCAAATCAAATAATAGTAAAACAGATAAGACAAATTAGGCTTAACCCACTTAGGGATGGACCAGCAAGAGGTCAATCTTTCCCCAGCAGAGTCGCCAATTCTGTAGCGATAAAAAATGTAGCGGGGTAAATCGGAGATCGAATTATTGATTCATTCGTCTCACAAAAGCAAGAGTCGCCACCGCGCTTTATTATTTCCAAAGGAAAAGGGGAAAGAGCGAAATAAAACCCTAAATATGCAATGTAAAATAATACTTTTTAAAAGTAATAAAAATACAAGGCGTTTTTGAGAAGATATCTGTGGTTCGGGGGTTGGTTATACAATGGGAAGGTATTAGCACCCAATGTATCTATAGTACTCTATAGGAACCTTTTGAAATATTTGTTTATTTAAAAATTGATTGCTTGATTAAAAATAAATTATTTTGGCCGAAAAGGGGTACGGACGGGTTTTTGAAGATACGACGACCTAACGTCGAAGTTTTTGCTTAAAGGGTATAAGTTTCGAAAAGATTGAACATTTGATGAAAAATTATCCTAAGTTTTAATGAAATGCGAAAGTTCGCGCAATTTAGACTTGAAGACATGAAGTCAACAAATTTATCGTTTCTCCTTTGGATTTAAACGTAAACAGAATAATCATGTAAATATGAAGTAATTAAACAGAAAAAAGATCATGCGGATAATAATTAAATAGTAACAGGTAAATAAATGACTAAATGGTATAAATATGAAAAGTTTTTTAGATTTTGGTCTAATATTAATTAAAGCGAGAGAATTAATTAAAGAAAAGATAAAATGTTTTTTTTTTAAGTTTTAATTTCTAGTTTTTATTCTTTTTGTGTTTTTTTTTAATATTAATAAAAGTATTACTTTTTAAGAATTAAATTAAGTTAAAACTTAATGCTACTAACTTAAGTCTAATTTAAAAGATATTAAATCCCAAGGGTTTAAATTAATAAAATCGGTCGGTTCTTAAAATGTCTTAATTAAATACAAACTCTTATTTTTGATTACATTTACTAATTATCTAAACTAATAAAAATTCTAAAAGGAAAAAAAATAGAAAAAGGGTATATATAAAAAAAATGGAGTAGATGATAAACAATTGATATGGGCCAAAAGGTTTTAGGGAGCCCAAACAGAAACAAGTAAAATGGGGGGTGCCTAAGGGAATCGTGTGGGCTTAAGGCAGCAAAATGGGTTAAAGGCCCATTATTCCATAATTTGTTTCTTAGGGTTAAACAACGTTTTGGTTTAGGGGAAAAGGGATTAGGGTTTGGTTCGTGCAGAACGGCGCTCATCTCTCTTCTTCGTCTTCGCGTCTTCTTCTCCATGCTTTTGCTTCTGAGTCCCTGAGTTCGCTTTTAAACTCCTTGTCATGGCCACCAGCTCTCACTGTCTTCTTCCCTCTAGCCAAACAGAAAAGGGGCTACGGATTTTACGGTAAAATACGTTATTCGTTGGGTTTCGTTATACTTTGCATGCATTGATTTTGATTATGTTTTGATTCCGATTCTTATTATTGTTGTTGGAGTTGGAGGTACTATGGAAGTAAAAAGGGGAAAGGAAATCGTTACCTAGGCGGAGACGGAGGAGGAACAGTTGGGTGCGAAGGAGGCCAGGCGGCGAGGAGAGGAGGCGCGTCGCGAGCTTGCTTCGGTGGCCGGTACTTTGTATTTGGCTTCCTTCTTCTTTCTGACTTCTGTATGCTTTCGTTAGAGTGGTTTGACAGTTTCTCTTCTTCTCTTTTTCGCCTTGCTTACTGTGCTTTCTGTTGCTCGCCTATGACGACATGATCTGAGGCCTTGTGTTGTATGCTTTTGAATGCTTGAATGCTACCGTTGAAATGTTGTTTTAACCAGCTTCTCTCTTCCTCTTTCTCACCTTGTTACTATATGATTTAAATGGCCAATGATGATAACTCTGAGGCCTTGCTTATGTTGCCTTCGAAGTTGGTTTTGGCTGGATTGTTTCAGATTTGGCCTAGCTTGGCTTCAGCAAGTTTGAGATTGATGATGTTCATGGCTTGGGCAATAAGTTTGATAGGTTTTGGGTATACTGGTTATGTTGGTTTTACGCAGGTTGATGGAAACAGGGGAATAGGTTTTTTGTTGTTAGGCCATATTGGTTTGTATGGTTTAGACTGGTTTTATGTTGGTTGGACAGTAGAGATGATGGTTCTTTGTTTAGGCCATGTTGTGAAATGGTTTGAAAATGGTTAAGGTTGTGAAATTGTTTCTTGATATATGGTTTTGACAGGCTTATGGTGATGTTGGCTTGAGGGCTCAATCAATTTCGGTGAGGTTTAGACCATATTGGTTTTTATGGTTTAGACAGTGGGAATGGTTATGCAGGTTCTTGCTGGTTTGTATATTTTCTTGTTGACAACAATTTTTTCTAAGTTTTTTTTTAAGGCTTGGAGATTGATTTTCTCTTCTTGAAGTGATTTTGTTATGTTATAACCACTGCCTCCTTTGTTTACGTTACAGGCTGGAGATTTGAATATTTTTTTACAATATTCTTGGCCTTCTGCATCATACTGTTACATCTAGTTTGTCTCTATTCCTATTTCATGTTTTTACTTCCTACTGGCTGTGTTACTGCAGTTTGTCTTGTATCCCTTTCCTGCCTAAGCCAAACCTGTAAAACCACACTTCCTCCTCTCTTTCTCTCTCTCAGTACAGTTTTGACAATAAAATGATATGCTGTACTATTTTCTGAAATTGCAAAGGTGCTGGAATATGATGAAAAGGGAATGTTATATTGCTTGCAAATTGGTTTTTAACTGCATATTTTGACTTGCTTACTGCATGGCACAGTGGGAGCCTCTTTGTATGTTTGGCCTCTTCCTATATGGGCATGTTTACGTTGCAACTTGGCTTTGAAAGTGCATATGCTGTTGATTTTTTTGTATGCTATTGTCAAACATTTGAATTGATGCATATTGTTTTGAACTATGCAGTGGGCTTTTAAAAATGCAATTGATTTGAAAAATGCAATTTTTGACAAAAATGAATTTGTGCATTCGTTTATAAAAAATTCCTCTCTTTTTTGTGAACCGGGAGAAATCCCGTGATTTGCAAAAAAGAGTAAACTGATTCCAGCCATTGCTTTTAATGATGAACATTAAATAATTTTTTTTTGCTTTTAACTATTTATTCAAATCTGACTTTTCTTTTAATTGTTTTTGCAGGTAAATTTAAATGAGCAGACAAGAGGCATTGGATAGAAGATGAAGATTTAGAATTTAGGAAAATAGTTTTTTTATTTTACTTTAAGCATTTATGTAATTGCCATTATAAATATTTTGTAATAACACAATATTTAAATGATAATTGTAATAAATAGAATAAAGTGAATAAAATTCTATTATTTCCAAATTAATTCTTTTTTCTTTCCAATTATTTATCTATTGTTTATAATTCTTTCAATTATATAATAACTGAAAATCAAATCCAATCATTTAAATTCAGAATGATAAACGAATAAATAAACATCATTGGCCAATTAACAATTTTAATTATTTAATTCATTATTCATAATATTCTAAATTATAATAATTAAAAAATAGAATTTAATTATTTAACCTAGAATGATAAAGAATTAAATAATCATTGTTGACCAATTAATAAACCCATTCTCAAAATGTTTATTTCATTATTCATAAGTCTTTAAATTATATAACAATTGAAAAATAGATTTCAATTATTTAAATCTAAGACTATAAATAATTAATAAACGTCATTTAAGTCTTGATCAGTTGATAAATTTAGCGTTCAACAAATAAATAGCTCTCGACTCGAAACAGTTATGAATTTTTAAGATCAATAGATCAAAACACGTGTAATGTAATGATGCCGATGGGAGATGGTATCTTAGGTCAAAATTTGGGGTACAACACATACCACATCATTTTCACTAACCATTTTAAGGGCCAATAGATTTATCTTTGTTCTTTGTTATAGGTTATGGCCTCCGCTCGCAGAAACACTATTCGAGTCAACTTTATAAGGGTGCATACTCAGCTTAAGGAGTTAGTCTCAAGGGTTCCTGAAAGTTCTCCATTCATCAAAAGGCATGGTCGACTACTCAGTCTAGTTACCCTAGGTTTTGACAAAGACATGATGAGTGTTATATTCCAGTTCTTTGACCCTGCACATCACTGCTTCACCTTTCCAGATTATCAGTTAGTGCCTATAATGGAGGAGTTCTCTCAACTACTGGGAGTACCTGTTCTTGATCAGACACCCTTCATCGATTTAGAGGAAGCTCTAAAACCAGAAGATATGGCAGCAGCCTTACATCTGAAGCGGTATGACATTATATCTAATTGGGAAATTAGAAGTGGAGTCAAAGGTTTTCTTGTTAAATTTCTGATAGAGAAAGCCCAACTATTTTTGGATGCTATGAGTTTTCAGGCCTTCGAGGAGATCTTGGCTTTGTTAATCTATGGATTGGTATTATACTCTAACCCAAACCAACTCATATATGTGAACACCATCAAGATATTTCTTGCTCATAATCCTTTGCCTACCTTGATGGGAGATGTCTTGTACTCTCTTCACACCCGTACTATGAACAGGCGAGGAACTCTCATGTGTTGTGTACATATGATATCCAGGTGGTTTATTTTGCACCTTCCACACTCGATAATGAAGAATGAACAGGGTTTAAGGTGGTCTCAAAGAATAATGTCACTCTCTCATACATACATCTACTAGTATTCTCGAACTCATGAGGATATCACTATCGTTGACCGCTATGGGGAATTCCCTAATGTTCCACTCCTTGACATTAGGGGAGGTATTACTTACAACCCTTCTCTAGCTCTATGTCAATTTGGTTATACTCGAAGAGATGATCCTCACGACACGCTTATCTAGGGTATTGTATTCAATTACGAGAATGATCCTCAAGGTTATCGTCAAAGGTTTATACATGCTTGGGGCATGGTGAGCAAGATTTATAGCAAGGCTTTAGGACAGAAGAACTCCATTCCCATGAAGCCCTACCTCAAATGGGTACGAGCTCGCCCTCAAAACCTTATGATGCCATATCCAGCTGTCATATCGATAATCATAGAGCCTGTTGTCGAATGAGACTTTTCTCGCACCATCCTTCATCCAGACATGCCCACTGACCTTGAAGAATTACAGAAGTCCTAGATTCAACTCAAGGAAGAATGGGAGACCTATGAGACTCAATTCCATGCAAGTGAAAATAAAGTGTTTGATCTCACGAAGCAACTTCACGAGGAGTAGAGTTTAAACACATATATCAACACGAAGAGAAGGCGTCCATGGGAAACTTAGACTTTAGGAGTTTTCTTAATTTCTTCCCTTTGTAATCTTTTGTATTCACATAAACTTATTAATAAAATTCTTTGTTTCTATTTCCTTTTTGGTTGGCAAATTTAAATCTCGTAAGGTCCTTGAAAAATTTGCATATACATATCATGCATATCACTAAATGACAAGTGTTTCAAGACAGGTTTCTTATCTTTTTGCTGTTTATTTTAGCAGAAAGAATGGCTCTTGAACAAACAGTTAAGGATCTCCAGGCACAGAACGCTCAGTTCCAGCAAATGTTCCTAAGCTTAGCCAAGGCGGATGAAGAGCTGAAAGCCCTTATCACTAAATAAAAGAAGGAGAAAGTCAATAAACCAGCTGGCATCCTCAACATAGGTAGAATACTCAAAGATCTGGTCAAGCAAGCCTTAGAGTTTGAAGAAGAAAATGATGACCTAGAAGAAGATGACAAAAGTATGAAAGCTGACAACCAGAGTTTTGACGAAGAAGAAGTAAATTATTCAAATGAACAATACCCTCCGACTGACGACAAGTACAAGCAACTAGAAGACCGTATCAATGCTATGGAGATCCAGAGGGTTCCTGGGTTGGATTTCGAAGAGCTGAGCCTTATCTTGGGGGTTGTCATCCCTCATAAGTTCAAGGTCCCTACTTTTGCTAAATATGATGGTGTCTCTTGTCCTAAGCTTCATCTGAGATCGTATATCCGAAAGATCCAACCCCATACTGCTGAAAAGAAGTTATGGGTCCACTTCTTTCAAGAAAGTTTGTCCAGCACTCCACTCGAATGGTTCTATCAGCTAGAAGGAACCAACATCCATACGTTGGAAGACTTGGGTGCTGCTTTTTATAAGCAGTTCTGTGATACGGTGGGAGAACTGACTTGATGTTTTGCGTTTCGATCGCATTTGTGCGGATAGCAAGAGTCACCGCCGACTTTTCTTTTATCCAAAAGGAAAGGTAAAAAAGCACAGGAAAGGCCTTTCGATGTTTTCTCTGGTTCGGAGGGTAGATTATGAAAAGGGAAGGTATTAGCACCCTTTTCATCCATGGTTTTCCATGGGCTCTTAGTAACTCGTTTATATCACTTGCTTTCATTTGACAGTGTGCTTGTGGTGTGGGCTTTGAAAGTATTTTGAAAAATCTCTTTGTAATTGTTCTCGTCTCTATAAGAACGCGTACAAAGTTTTGTTTCGAAAAGTGGTTCAAAGATGTGTTTGTGAATCGTGTTTCGGAAAGTGTTTTGAAAAGATATTTTGCAATGGTTCTTGTCTCTATAAGAACGTATACAAAATGTTGTCTTTTTTGAAAATGTTTTGAAATGAAAGTGTAGGTGTAAAAAGTTTTTATCGTGAGCAAACGAGAAACTAAGAGCGAATCTATCTACTCGAAAGGTCTTAAATTGTTCTTTTCTTCCTCCTTTTCATGGTGCTATCTTACCATTGATTTGGTAAGAAGCCCCACCGTTGGATGTGAAGGGACAGGCGCGGGTCAATTTTACAATCATCGAAAGCAACTTATGAGACGCTTTAGAATTTTTTGTAAGGGACGAGATCGTTTTATCGAAGGCAACATCGAGGGTCATCGAGGGACTACGATCTTTTTTTATCAAAAGGTCATTGCTAGAGCGTCCCATATTCGAGGGACATGATTGTATTTATGAGGCAACGAGCGAGGGTACCCTAGAGGTGCGCGTGTGAAAAAGTGTGTTGGTTTCAAGTTATTATATTCTTTGATTAGGTCATCTAGCGATTGATTTTTGAATCTTACCATACACGCCTAATTACTATACAGTATAAGGAAAATAGTAAATTGCGAGAATTGAAATTCTACGCTATTACAAAGTATTCAGGAATGGGGGTACAATTTTTTACAAATGGGGATGAATCAAATGCGATAGCAAAATCCAAATAGCAAACAATACAACCAAATCGAATTTTGTGCGATTTAATTAAAGCTATGATAGTCCATGAAAATAAAATTAACCAAATATGGAAATGAAATGTTAAGTATTTATTTGAAAAGAGAAAAGTAAACCTATTCTAAAAATAAAATAATTGATTAAATTATATTCTTTATTTTTGTATTTTATTAATTTAAGTAAAATCTAAAGAAGGAAAAACAAACTAAATTGTTATTTTTTGGTGTTTTATTAAGTCAATTAAATCTAAAACAAAATTTATTAAAGAAAGAAAATGATAAAAATTATTTACAAAACCTAAATCAAATTAATAAAAATATATTTTAAGTTTTATTAGTATTTTGCATAACAAAAAAAGTATAAGCAGAAAACAAATTAAAAAAACGCATGGGCTTATGGTGATTTGCGAGGAGGCCCAAAGAAATCAATAGCTTATTTGTTGTAACAAAAAAAACAAGCCAAGGGGGGGGGGGGGGGGGGGGGTGAGACCAGCAAAACGAAAATGGGCTAAAGGGGGAAAGGTGATGGGCTATCCCATTCAAATCAGTAAACAAAAACCCAAATTTCTTAAACCAAACTTAGTTATTGATTAAGGGGGGAAAACAAAATTAGGGTTTGGAACTTTGTCACTCACGGCGCCGCTAGTTCATCTCCTTCGTTCATCTCTTCCTTTTTTGCTGAAACCTCTAAACAATCTCACTACCCGTCCCTGTTTCATTTCGCGAACAAAATCGCTCTCTCCATTAACATGATACCTCCTTATCTCACCGTGATTTGCATCTTTGAAACCCTAATTGTTGAATTTGGTTTTAAACCTAAGAGACCCGAAACTGATTCATCCTTAACCTCCCTGAAACTCTCTGTTGCCGGAACACAACCCTCTCGCCTCCCTAATCAAGTTCTATGATTTTTTGAAAAGGGTAAGATTTTCTCTGTTATTATTAAAGCTTAACGATTTTGTTGATTATTCCATATTTGTTGTGTTTCTGACTACCTCGTTCTTTTAGATGCAGGAAATCATGTTATGGAATTATGATAAAGGGGAGAAATTCATACATGTTGGATCTTTACAACTTCTCTCTTGCGAAATAGAAAGGGCAAGGCGAGACTGAGGACGGTGTTCCAACGACGGCAGAAGTTTTATGAGGACGAGTGTTGCACCCCAAAATTTGCCCTCCCTTTTTTACAAGAAATCACAATCCTAGGGTTTTCTCAGATTTTTAAGATTGGCTCAGGAATTGATCAAACAGACTTTTCTTTGGCAGTAAATCAAGAATCAGGTTTTCTCTCGCATTTCTCAGAAGAAATTGAATCCACAGAAATTCAGTTTACTGTTACATTGTTTTCACACTTTTTCAAAGTTTGCTGAAAGGTTAACTGATTATTCTCAAAGCCTGATTATCTGGGATGAGAGCTGAGACTTTTATTTGGAATATTAAGGCATCTGCTTGTTAATAGAGTGAAAGGTTTGCCGGTAAATGGAATGCTTGCTTGTTTATTATACAATGTGTATTGTGATTGGAATACTGATGCAAGGTTACGAGACTGCAAAGTTTTTGATTATTTGGAATTTAAGTTATCTGGATTAGAATTGTTGAAACGCAGTTTCAATTATTTTTTATTTGAGAATCTTAAATAATAAACTAAAGGTGCAAGGAAGAATGGAAAGATATGTGACAATAGAAAAATTCTTTTGGATAAAGACTTTTTATTCATTTCAAATGTTGTTACAAAATTATTTGAATATTGTAAGTTTACAACTTATAGTATTTAAAATAATAATTGTTTACAATAAATGGAAAATAAATCTAAGTATAAAGCCTAAACTCCATTGCCCCATGCTCAGGGTTTCTTGCTTCCTCTGCTTCCTCTATCGTCCAATTGGTGTTCTCCTGCAAAAGGCAAAGGAAAAGAAAATTAGTACAAGAATTTTCAAATGAAAAAAAGAAGGAAGGAAAAAGTCATCATTAAAATTGGCCGTCTGGAATCAGAATGCTTATTTTCATCACGCTTTATTTTTCTCTCTGCAAATCACAAGAAGATTGCTCTTCTTGGTTCACCAAAGAGAAAATTAAAATACAAATTGAAAAAATGCAAACATACTGAGTTACAAAGTGAATATACAAGGCAAACCAAGGCGCCAGAATTCAAACATGATGGGCACCCATTGTACTGCATTGCAAACCAAACTGTCAAACTAAGCAAGCTAAACATGGCAGCCAAACCAAACTGAGTTACAAAATTCAAAAGGGCAAACAGGCGCCAAAATTGCCAAAGCATAGGTCAAACAAATATACAATGCAACAGCAAGAAAAGTCCCAAATTCAGCTACAAAACAAATTTCCCAAAACCAAGTTACAAGACAAATTGGATAAATGTAGCAATGCAACATGGAAACAGAAAAATACAGCAGGCAAAAGTAAAACAGCAGGAGATAACCCACTTGACAAGTCAAAGCTTGTCAAAAAGATGTCATCATTTTCCAGAGGCAATTTTTCAGAAATATAATATAATAAGCAAAAAGTGCTTATTTGAGAGAGAGAGAGAGAGAGAGAGAGAGAGAGAGAGAGAGAGAGAGAGAGAGAGAGAGAGAGAGAGAGAGAGAGAGAGAGAGAGAGAGAGAGAGAGAGAGAAAAGAGAGAAAGAGAGGACCTTGGGTGAAGTTTGCAGTTTGGCTAAAGCAAGCTGTCTAAAGTTAACAAAGAAAAAAAAAACAAAAAGATATAAAAACAAAGGACTGCATAACAGTCTAGAGAGAACATTAGAGCCAAGCTTAAGAACTAAAACTCTCCAAACCTGCAAGTTACAAAAAACACCATAAACCTGCATAACTTAAAAAAACTGTGAACAACCAAATGACCACAACAGTTTTCCAGCCAACAAACAAACTGTAAACCACAAACACAGACCAAGCCTGCCCAACTGCAACCTGTTTGGTCAAACTGCAAACAAGCTCAACAAGTAGCCAAAACCTGTCCAAGTTTCCAATTTGCAAATCAAACACCACAAACCTACAGTTCCAAACTGCAAAACAAGCTCAACCAAGCTAGCTGCAAAACAACCAGCCAAAGCTACAACAACAAACCTACATAACTTGCCAAATAGCCAAAACTCAAAAAACCTGTAAAGTTTTAAACAGGAACAAACAATCACAAACTGCAGCTTCAAATTGCACAGTCTTGTGCATGTTTGGCCAAACTGTGAACAGACCTGCATAGCCAAAACAAACTGGCCAAACCTGCAAGCTTGCCCAAATAATAGGCCAACAATTCCAAACAACAAAAAGCAAGCTTGCCAAGCAAAACAAGTAAAGTTTCAGAACACATTTCATCATTAACAAAAACAACCATAAATCAACAAACTCAGTTCAAACCATTATCAAGTTTCAGAACCAAAGTTTCATCAACTATCATAAACAAGTTCAAACCAACAAAAGTCTGTTTCAGAGGTTATTCTCATCATCAACATCAACATTCCAAGAGAAAATAAGAGAGGTTCAGAAGCAAATCAAGAACAACAGTTTCAGAAACATATTCATCATCAACAATCAATAACAAACAACCAAGTTTTCAGAAGTTTATTATCATCAAACATCAACATTCAGAAAAGGAAGAGAGATTCAGAAGCAAATCAAGAACCACAAAGTTTTAGAACGGTGTCATCATTAACAATCAAGAACAACAAAAAAGAGAAATACCAGAAGCGAAGCTTGTCATCACCTCTTCCTCCGCTCGGCCACCAAGGAGGCGCCACCCATACAATCTCTCTCTCCCTCCATTTTCCAGAAAAATCTCTCAAGGTATGATTTTCTCAAACCTCTACTTAATATCAAACACATAAACACCATGGATTAAAACAAAGTAACATGAACATGCAAACAAACAATGAAACTGTTAAAAGACAAGAAACGAATCGTACCATTTTAGAACCAAAGTCGTGGGCCACTGTAAGAGGATAGAGAGTGAGAGGGGGCGGCGCTCCGGTAGCTAGGTCTAGGAGGAGTATCAGATTGCCATTGTTTGAGAAAGATGAAAAGATGAAGAAGAGAGTGAGAGAGCGGCACCGCTGTAAAGGGGTTTCCAAACCCTAATGCTGAAACCCTAGCCAAAATTGTACGAAGACTCTCCCTTGGGCCTGTTTGCCCAAAATCCCTGAGCCCACCATAATCTGGCCAGCGCACCCCCCTCCTTTTGCATTGTCCATTTGTTTTTTTATGTTTGTTTTGGGCCAGCCTCAACCCATAGCCCATTTCTTCTTTTTTAAACAAATATTAACCTTTTTTTTAGTTAGTTAGTAATAATACTAATAACTTGATTTTCCTTAATTACTTTAAATCACCTTTTTTCTTTTCTCTTCACACACATTAATAATACTTAAATTAATATTTAAAATAATTTGATTTTTCTTAATTGTTCTAAACCATTTTCTTTTTATTATCACATAATGAAAATATCAAAAAAGGGTTTTTAATTTGAGTTAATAAATTTTGTTTTCTTTAAACTCTTTTTATTAATTAATAAGATACATACAAATAATAATATAATTTTTAATCTTTCTTTCTTGTAGAATAGATTTTTATTTGTAAATAAATACATGCATTTCATAATTTATTGATTCTCTTTATTTTTATGTTTTGTTATAATTTATATTGAATTGCGACAATTCGATTTGTTTGTAACACTTGATATTTGGACTTTATTATCCTTGTGAGATTCATCCCCATTTGTAAATAATTTGTACCCCCATCCCCGGATACTTTTGTAATAGCTTAGAATTTAATTCTCGCACTTTATGCTTTTAAAATATACCATGACTAGAGATTAGGGTTTGTATGCGAAAATCTAAAATCAATCGCTAGATGACCTAACACAAGATCCAAATGCATGAAAATGACAAACACAATGCACACTTGCACCTCTAGGGTAACCTCGCTTGTTGCTTCGGAAAATGCAATCATGTCCCTCGAATATGAGACACTCTAGCAAATACCCCTTCGATAAACAAAGATCGTAGTCCCTCGATGACCCTCGATGTTGCCTTCAATAAAACGATCTCGTCCCTTACAAAATTGCTAGAGCGTCTCACAAGTTGCTTTCAATGATTGTATGCGATGACCCGCGCCTGTCCCGTTTAACATCCTAACACAAGGTTGTTCACCAAATGCAATGGTGAAATAACACTATCAAAAGGGTTAAAAACATAAGAAAGATCTTTGAGTAAAATAGGGTAGACAACTCTTAGTTACTTGATCAAAAGCTTGCAAAACATCCTTGCTACTTTCAAACACACATCACAACACAACTTCAAAACATTTTCCAAAAACAACTTTCAAAACATTGAAATATATTTTCAAAAAGACAAACACATTTGTATATATTCAAACAAGAGTCATTACAAAGGTTGCCTAGACAAGGCCTCTTTTTCAAAGCATTTTCAAAACCATACACACAAAGCACCATTTCAAACAATTGAAAAGCAAAGGCAAGTGATCTAAAACGAGTAACTAAGAGCCCATGGAAAACCATGGATGAAAAGGGTGCTAGCACCTTCCCTTTTCATAATCTACCCCTCGAACCCGAGAAAACATCTCAAAGGTCTTTCCTGTGCTTTTTGACCTTTCCTTTGGATAAAATAAAAAGTCGGTGGCGACTCTTGCTAAACCGCATAATTGCGAACACAAAGCGCAAAACCAAAAGTCAGTTCTCCCACCGTACCACAGAACTGGCGACTCTGCTGGGGAATATTCTAAAAGTGGGGTTACCTTAGGGTTTTAGATCACCTTTGCATGCTTATCTTGATTGCCTTGATTGCTTTACATTTGGTTCTATTGTTTGGGTTTGAAATCCTCCACCAGGATTTGGGAAACATTCATAGGTAAATAGCAATACGTTGTGGAAACTGTGCGGGGTATACCGACATGGTTGAAGCAATAGCTATATTAGTGTGACATATTTGTGGGTACCGGTAGCCTTTGAGTCAATCAAAGAGAATACGGAGCCGCTGAGTGATGTCATGAAGCACTAATGGACTTTTAGAACCTTTACTTGACCAACTTGGCCTTTTTAGGGGTAGTGAGATGACCGGCTTTGGTGCAGTCCGAAGTTGGTAGATACTCGATACTACACTGATTGAGGGTTGTTTTCTTGGAATATTTCGGTCGCCAGTAGAGTGGCTAAATCGAAACAATGAACACAGAAAATAATCCGGTGATATTGAGCTCCTTAGAACCCGGTTACTATTTATAGGACAGGTTGAGCCAACTAACTTCAAGAGGGTACTTACCTATGAAACCCCATGCAAGCCTGAAACTAGGAACTTGTGTGACTTGCTTGTACATATGTTTGTGCATACATCATGAACATCATAAAACATCATATGCATCCACTAACCATTTCAAGGGTTTGGATCTTCATCTTTGTTCTTGTTTTGTAGGTCATGGAATCTCTTCGTAGGAAAACAATTCAGGTCAACCTTGTGAGAATCCCTCCTCAACTCAAGGAGCTTACTTCCAAGATTCCAGAGAATTCTCTCTTCAGTGAAAGACATGGTAGACTCCTCAACTTGGTCAACTCCAACATTGAAGAAGACATGGTGAAAGTCCTCTTCCAGTTCTTTGACCCCCTTCACCACTGTTTCACATTCCCTGATTACCAACTAGTACCTACTTTGGAGGAATTTTCTCAACTCCTGAGGATTCCTATTCTTCATCAACTACCCTACAACAGTACGGAAAAAGAACCAAAGCCTGAAGATGTTGCTCAAGCTTTACACTTGCAACCGTCTGATATCAAAGGTCATTGGGAAACCAAAAGTGGTGTCAAGGGTTTCTTGGCAAAGTTTCTGTTTGAGAAGGCACAAGACTGCTGGAATTCTCTAGATCTGCAAGCTTTTGAGGAGATTGTAGCACTTCTCATCTATGGGTTGGCCTTGTTCCCAAACCCTGATCAGCTTATAGATGTGAATGCTGTCAAGATTTTTATATCTCGGAATCTTGTGCCTACATTACTTGGAGACATCCTACACTCATTTTACACACGAACAATGAGGAAAAGAGGTGTTCTCATGTGTTGTACTTCTCTTCTAGCAAGGTGGTTTATTTCTCACCTTCCCCGGTCAGTCTTGAAGAATGAACAAGGCTTGAGGTGGTCGCAACGATTGATGACTCTTACACACTCTGATGTTCATTGGTGTTCTTGGTCCAGAGAAAATGTCATCATCATCGATCATTGTGGGGAATTCCCTAATGTCCCACTACTTGGCATTAGGGGAGGCATTACCTACAACCCTTGTTTAGCTCTGAGGCAATTTGGGTATGCGCGAAGAGATGGCCCTCATGATATGCTGATTCCTGACTTGGTTTTTGACTTCGATAATGACGCTCAAGGACTTCGACAAAGGTTTATCCGAGCATGGAGGATGCCCAACAAAGTGGATAGTAAGACACTGGGGCACAAGAATTCCATCCCTCTTGAGCCTTACCTCAAGTGGGTACGAACACGCGCCCAGAGTCTTATGATGCCTTACCCCCACATTCTCCCCGTGATTAAAGAGCCTGTTATGGAAGGAGAGGTTCCATACACCCTCCTACATCCAAACATGCTAACATCATTGGAAGAATTGCAAAAGAGTTGGATACAGCTCAAGGAAGAGCGGAACACTTTTGAAACCAACTTCTATGCCAGTGAGAAGAAGGTTTTGGAGCTTACCCGCCGACTTCACGAAGAGGAGACTCTTAACACTTACATCGCGCCAAAAAGGATGCGCAACGTCTTTTTACCTTAAGAAGCTTTGTAATATTTTTCCCATGGGGCATTTATGTACTGATAAATTTCTTCTTATTAATATGACGTGTGTTCTTTTTGTCTGCAACAACTTTGAATTTCTGAATCCTTGGATGCATTACATGAATAAACATATCATTCATCATATGCATAAACAGGTCTTCACACCAGGTTTCCTTATCTTTCTACTGTTTATTTCAGCAAGATGGATATAGAGCAGACGATCAAAGATCTGCAAGCACAAAATTCGCAATTCCAACAACTCCTCATGACCTTGGAAAAGGGTCAAGAGGACCTTAAAGCACTGTTAGAGAAGAAAGAAAAGGAAAAAGGAAAAAAGAAAAGAGTCGGAGTAGCTACTCTGGGAAGAAGATTTGAGAACGAAGCTAGGAGAGTTCTGGAGTTCCCCTCGACGTCTGATGAAGGGACCGGCAAAGGAAAAGGAGTTGCAGTACCTTCCGAGTCTGAGGCTGAAGAGGAAGAAGCTGAAATGGATGAAGATTACTCCGAGCAGCAGTACACTCCTGCGGACGACAGGTATAAAAATCTGGAGGAACGATTAACAGCTATGGAAGTGCAAAGGGTTCCCGGACTGGATTTCGAAGAGCTGGGATTGGTTGCTGGGATCATCATTCCTCCCAAATTCAAAGTGCCTACATTCGCTAAATATGATGGATTGTCTTGTCCAAAGATGCATCTGCGTTCTTATGTCAGAAAGATCCAACCCCACTCTTTTGATAAGGATCTGTGGGTCCACTTTTTTCAAGATAGTTTGTCAGGTACACAATTGGACTGGTTCTACCAGCTTGAGAGGGATAATGTACATAACTGGGAAGACTTGGCTGCTGCTTTCTACCGACAATACCAATACAACGCAGATTTAGCGCCTACTCGTACTCAACTACAAAATATGAGTATGGTTTCTAACGAGGGATTTAAAGAGTATGCCCAGAAGTGGCGGGATTTGGCTGGAAGGGTGCAGCCACCATTGTCTGAAAGGGAACTTATTGATATGTTTTTGGGGACCCTGTCTGGTCCATTCTTCAATCACCTAATAGGAAGCTCATCTGCAGGGTTCACTGAATTAATTCTGACAGGGGAAAGGGTCGAAGCTGGTATTAAGAGTGGTAAGATTCAGAAGGATACATCTGCTTCAGCCGCTATAAAGAAGACCTTCCCAGCCAAGAAGGAAAGTTCTGCTGTTTACACCCAGAGAAATCAGGGAAGAGAGGAACGCCGGCCAACAGTGAGGGTCGTATTAATTCAGAAGTCCGCATCAGATCAGCCTAGAAACAGTCAACCGAGGAATGATCAGCCCAGAACCTATCAGCAAAGGGTAGAAAGGCCACAATGACAATATACCCCGATAAATATGACACCCGTTCAGATCCTTCCACATCTCCTGAAATTAAACCTTGATAATTTGAGAGAGGCACCGAAGAATACAAACACCGCTTCTCCACATTATCATCCCAATGAAAAATGTGCTTATCATTCAGACAGTATAGGGCATGACACCAACAACTGTTGGGCCCTCAAAAACAAGATCCAAGACTTGATAGATGCCAAGGAGGTAAAATTCGATGCGCCCGAAAAGCCGAATGTGATTTCTTCCCCAATGCCCAAGCATGGTCATAATGTCCATGCAATTGTGGAAGATCTTCATGTTACCACCGTTGACGAATTAAGGACTCTGTTACCAATGATTAAATTGAATCTGTTGAAAGCCGGGATATTCCCAGGCTGTGGAAAATACTGTTACTTTTGTTCAACCTTGCAAACTGACTGCCCACTGTTGAAATCAGGCATCCAACGCCTGATGGATACCCAAGAGGTCCTCTTTCAGAAAACTCCTGTTACTACTACCACTCATGTTACTCCTGTTACCTTTTTTACTCCAATCAATGACATTGCTATAATAACCATCTCCGACAATCTTTCCAAGACCTGCAAAAGGCCTGTTAAGATTACGCCTGATCCTAAGTTTGTACCGCTAAAAATCACCATGCCGGGGCCTATCCCGTATAAATCTAACAAGACGATACCATGGAATTACTGAGGAGAGATCTTCTACCATGGTGTCAAGCAGATTGAATCAGTCCAAGAGAATTCTGAGGAAGAAACCCCTGATATAGGGAATATTGCGGGAACGAGTAAGGTAACTCGCAGTGGAAGAATTTTCTCTCCGGAGATTGCTCCTCCAAGGGAAGTCTTCGGACCCTCAAGTGCTCGTGTGCCAATCAAGATATCTACGCAAGGTCCAATAATTGAAGAAATTGTTACTCCTGAGGTTGTACCTTCTGCTATTACCACTGATAAGGGTAAGAGGATCCAAGAAGCGCCTGTCAGGATGAAGGCTCGGACTTTGGTCATCCCCGAGACCACCCAAAAAGAGATGGAAGAAATCTTAAAGATAATCAAGAAGAGCGACTATGATGTCGTAGAGCAGCTAGGGCAAACCCCTTCAAAAATCTCCATGTTGGCTCTCTTACTTTGCTCTGAGGCTCATGCCAAAGCCTTGATCAAAATTTTAAAGACATCACACGTACCTCAAGAAACTTCTGCAGATCAGTTTCAAGAGTGCGTGGCTAGCCTTACTGCCGACAATGGTCTGGGATTTTCTGATGCTGATCTAACCTCTAAGGGAAGAAAGCACAATGATGCACTGCATGTCTCGGTAGAGTGCAGAGGGACCACACTTGCTCATGTTCTGGTTGACACCGGGTCATCTATAAATGTCCTACCAAAAAAGGTGTTGGACAGATTGGACTGTGAAGGTTTGACCCTAAAGCCCAGTAACATCATTGTTAGAGCCTTCGAAGGTTCTAAGAGGATGGTTCACGGAGAAGTGGACATTCCAATCAAAGTGGGTACAAAAATTTTCAACTCTACTTTTTATGTGATGGACATCCGTCCTTCATATTCATGCTTGTTGGGAAGGCCATGGATCCACAACGCTGGGGTAGTCACTTCTTCTCTACATCAGATGCTCAAGTACCCGGTTCAGGGTAAGATTATAACAGTTCATGGTGAGGAGGAGTATATGATAAGCCACCTTAACTCGTTCCGCTACATGGAGTTAGATGGTGAATTCATAGAAACACCTTTCCAGCACTTTGAAGAGGTTTCTCCTGAAGTCGCAGTAGCAAAGGCAATGACTGATGTGCCTATCATTACCAAGCCTGTGTCCTGGATGTCATCCCTTAGAGATGCGGAGGCTGTAATCAAAGAAGGAGGAAGTACAATGTGGGGGAAACTTCCAGATTTTCCTCACAAGACGGATAAATTCGGATTGGGTTTCACTGCTGCTAGCGAGAAAGTTGTGCGTCCCTCCCGGGCTGGAGGACCACCTTTAAAGATCACTCCCCATGGAGTTCATGCTTTGGAAGATGCTGAAGACGAGGGTAATTTTGAAGACTGGATCTTTCCAACCGTTGAAGAAGGATTAAACAACTGGGAGGCGAAAGACTTCGTTCCCATTACTTTCATCAATCAGTAATTTATCTTTGAACATTTCCTGTTTGGTCTGTAATAATTAAACAATTCGTACTCTTTTTGCCTTGTGCCTTACCCGGGGCATATAGGTCCATTTGTAAGGGCTTGATTTCTTCATTATCATATGCCATTTTTAATGAATCATGGACGTTTTCATCTATAAACTTTTGTGTTCATTTTCTTTCTTTTTACATTTTATTTTGTTTAAAGGTGGCTATCCCTTACACACACCCACACTCACAAAATGCAGGTACCCATCCACTCTGGATTCCATGGGTAACAATTTTGCTATGGCCTTCAGTGACTCTGAAGATCTGGTCAATCATGCCGAATACGAAGGTGATGAAGACTGTGAAGTGCCTGGAGAGTTGGCTAGACTTCTACAACAGGAAGAGAGGGCTATTCTGCCCCATGAAGAGCTGTTAGAAACTATCAACTTGGGTACTGCCGAAGACAGGAGAGAGGTTAAAATGGGTGCCAACCTAGAGCCAAGTGTCAAGGAGCGCTTAGTTCAGCTGTTGAATGAATATGTTGAGATCTTTGCCTGGTCCTACGAAGACATGCCGAGACTCGACACAGATATTGTGGTTCACCGTCTCCCTACAAGAGAAGACTGTCCACCAATAAAATAAAAAGCCCGTCGAATGAGGCCTGATATGTCTGAAAAGATCAAAGCCGAAGTGATGAAGCAATTCAATGTCGGGTTTCTTGCTGTTACTTCCTATCCTCAATGGGTTGCTAACATCGTGCCCGTGCCAAAGAAAGATGGCAAAGTAAGAATGTGCATGGATTATCGAGATTTAAACAGGGCTAGCCCTAAAGATGACTTTCCATTGCCGCACATTGACATTTTGGTTGACAACACAGCTCAACATAAGGTATTTTCTTTCATGGATGGATTTTTAGGGTACAACCAGATCAAAATGGCCCCCAAAGACATGGAGAACACTACTTTTGTTACGCAGTGGGGTACCTTCTGCTATAAAGTGATGCCATTCGGACTGAAGAATGCTGGGGCAACCTATCAGCGCACCATGGTAGCTTTGTACCATGACATGATACATCATGAGATCGAAGTATACGTAGACGACATGATAGCTCGTTCACAAACAGAAGAAGAGCACCTCGACCATCTGCAAAAGTTGTTTGTCAGGTTGAAGGAATATAAGCTCAGACTGAACCCTAGCAAGTGCACTTTCGGAGTCAGGTCTGGTAAACTCTTGGGATTCATCGTCAGCAACAAAGGCATTAAGGTTGATCCTGCTAAAGTCGAAGCTATACGAGAAATGCCTGCCCCCCGCACTGAAAAGGAGGTCAGAGGTTTCTTAGGACGCCTAAACTACATTGCAAGGTTCATTTCTCACCTAACATCTACCTGTGAACCAATCTTCAAGCTATTGAAGAAAGATCAGGTGGTTGAATGGAATGATGACTGCCAAGCTGCTTTTGATAAAATCAAGGAGTATTTGCTGGAACCTCCTATCTTGATGCCACCCGTCAAAGGAAGGCCGTTAATCATGTATCTGACTGTTTTGGATAATTCAATAGGGTGCGTACTGGGCCAACATGACGAGTCTGGTCGAAAAGAGCATGCCATTTATTACCTTAGCAAAAAGTTTACCGACTGTGAGACTCGCTACTCACCGCTCGAGAAAACTTGCTGCGCTTTGGTATGGGCTGCTCGCCGACTAAGGCAGTATATGTTGACACATACCACTCTGCTGATTTCTAAAATGGATCCGATCAAGTATATCTTCGAAAAGCCTGCTTTATCTGGAAGAATCGCTAGATGGCAAATGATCCTGACTGGGTATGATATCCAGTACACAACCCAAAAAGCTATAAAGGGGAGTGTACTAGCTGACCATCTAGCTCATCAAGCTGTCGAAGATTACCAATCCATGAAATTCGACTTTCCCGACGAGGACATTATGACATTGGACAACATTGAAAGTAACGAACCGTATGACGGACCTGAACAAGGATCCCGATGGACCCTGTACTTTGATGGTGCTTCAAATGCACTTGGAAACGGTATCGGCGCGGTACTTATCTCTCCAGAAGGTTGCCATACACCTTTCACTGCAAGACTCTGCTTCAGTTGCACCAACAACATGGCCGAGTATGAAGCTTGTACCTTTGGTCTCAAGGCTGCGATTGACTTGGGAATCAAATCTTTGATTGTATTTGGAGACTCAGCTTTGGTTATCAGTCAAATCAAAGGAGAGTGGGACACTAAACATCCTAACCTCATCCCATACAAAGAACATGTCCTAACATTGTTACCTCATTTCGAGAAGATTACCTTCGAGCACTTCCCGCGAGAAGAAAATCAGCTAGCGGATGCTCTAGCTACAATGTCTTCCGTGTTTAAACTTAACTGGGATAATGAGGCTCCCTGAATCACCATCGAGCGAATGGATGAACCTGCACATTGTCATGAGATTAATACCGAAGAAGTAGTGGAACAACCCTGGTTTCACGAAATCAAAAGGTATCTCGAGACTCTAGAATACCCTGAAGGAGCTTCAGTTAATGACAGAAAGTTCTTAAGGAGATTTGCTGCCAAGTTTTTCCTGAGCAATGACATCCTATACAAACACAACCATGATTGTGTTCTGCTTCATTGTGTGGACAAGGTTGAAGCTGAGCAGATCATGACTGAACTGCATAGTGGCACATTCGGCACCCATTTAAGTGGACATACGATGGCTAAGTAGATTCTAAGGGCAGGCTACTACTGGTCTACCATGGAAGCTGATTGTCATCAATACGCCCGTACTTGTCACAGATGCCAAGTTTATGCTGACAAGGTTCATATTCCTCTGGTTCCTTTCAACGTCCTAACAGCTCCTTGGCCATTCGCAATGTGGGGTATCGACATGATTGGATAGATCAAGCCTACAGCATCCAATGGGAATCGCTTCATCCTGGTGGCTATTGATTACTTTACCAAATGGGTCGAAGCAGCTTCCTTCGCCTCTGTTACAAAGAATGTGGTTGCCCGTTTCATCAAGCAGAACCTCATTTTTCGGTACGGTATTCCTGACCGAATCATTACAGACAATGGTACAAACCTGAACAACACTATGATCACCGCTCTGTGCGAACAATTCAAAATTCAACATCACAATTCATCTCCCTATCGGCCAAAGATGAACGGTGTTGTCGAAGCTGCGAACAAAAATATCAAGAAGATCATTCAAAAGATGACAGTCACCTACAAGGAATGGCATGAAATGTTACCGTTTGCTCTACACGGGTACCGTACCACGGCGCGAACATCAACTGGGGCAACACCCTTTTCTTTGGTATACGGCATGGAAGCTGTTTTACCTATAGAAGTTCAGATTCCTTCCCTAAGAATCATGAAGGATGCTGGTTTGAGTGAAGACGATTGGATTCAGACCCGGTTTGATCAACTTAACTTGATTGACGAGAAGTGACTTACTGCTGTTTGTCATGGTCAGACGTATTAAAAACGGATGATCAAGGCTTTCAACAAGAAAGTCAAGAGACAAGTATATCAAGTCGGGGATCTTGTAATCAAGCGGATTATCTTTCTGAAAAGTGATCCCAGGGGCAAGTGGACTCCTACTTACGAAGGACCATTTGTGATCAAAAACATCTTTTCTGGCGGGGCAATGATTCTGACCACCATGGACGGTGACGACCTACCACACCCTGCGAACACAGACATAGACAAAAGATACTACACATACACGACCCGACAAGTTGAAAACCCGAAAGGGCGACTTGGGAAAAAATGGGCATCCCGGCGAATCGAAAACCCGAAAGGGCGGTTCGGGCAAAAATTAGGGATAAACAAAAAAATCTGTACACCCGGAAAGTTGAAAACCCGAAAGCGCGACTTGGGCAAAAAAGGGTTTCCCGGTGGATCGAAAACCTGAAAGGGCGATCCAGGCAAAAGTTAGGGAATTAAAGCGTGTGACTATGTCTCGTCGGATCACTTTAAGGACAATCTCTTCACAGACAAGCTCCAAAGCTTCTGATCAATCCAATCATATGCGGACGAAGCATCGAATGGACAAGATACTCAGAGTTGTGAAGGCTATAGCAGAATGGGAACCCCATGGAATTGTTACACATAGCCATCTTTCTTTGTATAAATTTTTTCTCAACTTTTTGACAACATTCTCTTACTAGGATGTTTGTCTCCTTTGTACAAATACTTACACAAAGTTAATACAAAGTTACTTCATAGTACAGAAAACTGTCTGCCTTTTCTCTCTTTTTTACACTTGTGCTTTATTTGAAAACGTCCAATGATTTATTAAATGAGCATATGCATTTGAATATAATCACTGCTTACAAATAAAACAAAATGAGAAAGAATAATTGCTGATAGGATGGAAGTGTAGGAAAGTGTCTTTAGGCTATTCCAGGAGAAATCCCCTGCAATACATCATCCAGATCCTACGCGAAACTAAAGCTTTGAAATGCATATCCCCAGCGGAGTTAAGTTTCAAGGATCCCCATCAGAGTTGAGTATTCGAATTCCCAACCAATAGCGGAGCAAAACTTTGAACTATAAACCCTTAGTAAGAATGAAACTTTCTTCCCCAAGCAGAGTTAAACCTTCAACCTGTGAACACCAGTGAAGACCATTCAGTTTCCTCCCTTCTCCCGGAGATTTGATTTTAAACCAAATAATTCATCAGAAAGTTATTTTTAAACTTTTTCCCAGTGAAGCCGCCAATCAAATTAGCACGTCACTAGGACCCCCAGCGGAGTGGAAACTATGAGCTACCAATCCCCAGTGGAAACCATTCAGTTTTTCCCTGATATCCTCAATAGAACAGAGTTTCTCATTCTTGCTTCCCCAGCAGATTGACATACACCCAAGCTCCTGATATTCCCGATAGAATGAGGATTCCCATTCTCAAAGTGGCATACAACCTAAGCTCCTGAACTTCTTCCAACAGGAATAAGCTTTTCCCAGGGTTCTGAGCTTACTCTCCAGCAGTATGGCTATTCCCCACAGAATTTCTAAATCCCCTACAGATTAAAGATTTTCATTCTTGATTCCTCAATACCAGTCCCCCTAGCGGAATGAAGATTCTCATTCTCATTTCCCCATAGGGTTTTCCCCAGCAGAGTTCTCCTCAAACAACAAAACAGAAGACCCCAGTAGATTGGCATACAACCCAAACTCCTAATTTCCCCAGTAGTATGGCTTCTCCCCGCAGAGGTTGTCAAAAAAAACTTGAAGACACACATACTCTTCAACAATGGTCCAGGATTTATTTTCCCCGACAGCGGACAAAGATTTTATTATCTCCAGTTATCCAGGATTTATCTTCCTTAGCAAGACAGCTTATCAGCTTATATGCGTATACATTGCATTCATATATCATAAACATTGATATAACACATATATTGCATCATACATTTCATGCAACATAACTTTGTGTTTCAGTTAATATTTTACCCTTTTCAGGATAAGATTAGCAAACTTCAACTCCAGAATCGTGAAAACAGTTTACGGATGCTTCCCAACATGGATGTCAATCTATCGCTTGTTCAGATTCAACTTTTGAAAATAGTTTACGGATTCTCCAAACATGGATGTTAATCTATTGCTTATTCAACCTCAACTTCTGAAAACAGTTTACGGATGCTTCCCAACATGGATGTCAATCTATCGCTTGTTCATATTCAACTTTTGAAAATAGTTTACGGATGCACCAAACATGGATGCTAATTTATTGCTTATTCAACCTCAACTTCTGAAAACAGTTTACGGATGCTTCCCAACATGGATGTCAATCTATCGCTTGTTCAGATTCAACTTTTGAGAATAGTTTACGGATGCACCAAACATGGATGCTAATCTATTGCTTATTCGACTTCAAGACTTTTGAAAATAGTTTACGGATGCTTCCCAACATGGATGTTAATCTATTGCTTGTTCAACCCCAGAATCCTGAAAACAGTTTACAGATACTTCCCAACATGGATGTCAATCTATCGCTTGTTCAGATTCAACTTTTGAAAACAGTTTACGGATGCTTCCCAACATGGATGTCAATCTATTGCTTGTTCAACTCCAGACTTTTGAAAACAGTTTACGGATTCTCCAAACACGGATGTTAATCTATTGCTTATTCAACTCCGGAATCATGAAAACAGTTTATGGATACTTCCAAACACGGATGTTAATCCATCATTTGTTCAGATTTAACTTTTGAAAACAGTTTATGGATACTCCAAACATGGATGTTAATCTATTGCTTGTTCCACCCAAGGATCATGAAAACAGTTCACGGACGCTTCCAAACATGGAAGCTAACCTATCGCTTGTTCAGATTCAGCTCACTGAAAATAGTTTACAGAAGCTCCAAACACAGAAGCTAATCTATTGCTTATTCAGACCCCCAGCTCAGAGACATTCCATACCTGGATACCTTTCTGATACTCATTCTTTCGCCTACAACATACAGTTCAATAAATATTCTTGGATGGCATTTTTAAGCCCATCTCTGACAAGATTTTGTCACATCTCCAAATGGCATCTTTAAGCCCATTCCCTCAACTATGATTTGACGAGTGCAAATTTATGGGCACTCTAGTGTCTAATCATCTTTTACCTTCGAGTCGCGAACGACAAAATTGCCAATCTAACTCTCCAGGTTCAAGAAGATTGAACAGGGGCAGCTGTTGTACCCCAAAATTTGCCCTCCCTTTTTTACAAGAAATCACAATCCTAGGGTTTTCTCAAATTTTTAAGATTGGCTCAGGAATTGATCAAACAAACTTTTCTTTGGCAGTAAATCAAGAATCAGGTTTTTTCTCGCATTTCTCAAAAGAAATTGAATCCACAGAAATTCAGTTTACTGTTACAATTTTTTCACACTTTTTCAAAGTTTGCTGAAAGGTTAACTGATTGTTTTTAAAGCCTGATTATCTGGGAGGAGAGCTGAGAATTTTATTTGGAATATTAAGGCATCTGCTTGTTAATGGAGTGAAAGGTTTGCCGGTTAATGGAATGCTTGCTTGTTCATTATACAATGCGTATTGTGATTGGAATACTGATGCAAGGTTACGAGACTGCAAAGTTTTTGATTATTTGGAATTTAAGTTATCTGGATTAGAATTGTTGAAAAGCAGTTTCAATTATTTTTGATTTGAGAATCTTAAATAATAAAGTAAAGGTGCAAGGAAGAATGGCAAGATATGTGACAATAGAAAAATTCTTTTGGATAAAGACTTTTTATTCATTTCAAATGTTGTTACAAAATTATTTGAATATTGTAAGTTTACAACTTATAGTATTTAAAATAATAATTGTTTACAATAAATGGAAAATAAATCTAAGTCTAAAGCCTAAACTCCATTGCCCCATGCTCAAGGTTTCTTGCTTCCTCTGCTTCCTCTATCGTCCAATTGGTGTTCACCGGCAAAAGGCAAAGGAAAAGAAAATTAGTACAAGAATTTTCAAATGAAAAAAAGAAGGAAGGAAAAAGTCATCATTAAAATTGGCCGTCTGGAATCAGAATGCTTATTTTCATCACGCTTTATTTTTCTTTCTGCAAATCACAAGAAGATTGCTCTTCTTGGTTCACAAAGAGAAAATTAAAATACAAATTGAAAAAATGCAAACATACTGAGTTACAAAGTGACTATACAAGGCAAACCAAGGCGCCAGAATTCAAACATGACGGGCACCCATTGTACTGCATTGCAAACCAAACTGGCAAACTAAGCAAACTAAACATGGCAGCCAAACCAAACTGAGTTACAAAATTCAAAAGGGAAAACAGGCGCCAAAACTGCCAAAGCATAGGTCAAACAAATATACAATGCAACAGCAAGAAAATCCCAAATTCAGCTACAAAACAAATTGCCCAAAACCAAGTTACAAGACAAATTGGATAAATGTAGCAATGCAGCATGGAAACAGAAAAATACAGCAGGCAAAAGTAAAACAGCAGGAGGTAACCCACTTGATAAGTCAAAGCTTGTCAAAAAGCTGTCATCATTTTTCAGAGGCAATTTTTCAGAAATATAATATAATAAGCAAAAAGTGCTTATTTGAGAGAGAGAGAGAGAGAGAGAGAGAGAGAGAGAGAGAGAGAGAGAGAGAGAGAGAGAGAGAGAGAGAGAGAGAGAGAGAGAGAGAGAGAGAGAGAGAGAGAGAGAGAGAGAGAGAGAGAGAGAGAGAGAGAGAGAGAGAGAGAGAGAGAGAGAGAGAGAGAAAAGAGAGAAAGAGAGGACCTTGGGTGAAGTTTACAGTTTGGCTAAAGCAAGCTGTCTAAAGTTAACAAAGAAAAAAAAACAAAAAGATATAAAAACAAAGGACTGCATAACAGTCTAGAGAGAACATTAGAGCCAAGCTTAAGAACTAAAACTCTCCAAACCTGCAAGTTACAAAAAACACCATAAACATGCATAACTTAAAAAAACTGTGAACAACCAAATGACCACAACAGTTTTCCAGCCAACAAACAAACTATAAACCACAAATACAGACCAAGCCTGCCCAACTGCAACCTGTTTGGTCAAACTGCAAACAAGTTCAACAAGTAGCCAAAACCTGTCCAAGTTTCCAAACTGCAAATCAAACACCACAAACCTGCACTTCCAAACTGCAAAATAAGCTCAACCAAGCTAGCTGCAAAACAACCAGTCAAAGCTACAACAACAAACCTGCATAACTTGCCAAATAGCCAAAACTCAAAAAACCTGTAAAGTTTCAAACAGGAACAAACAATCACAAACTGCAGCTTCAAACTGCACAGTCTTATGCAAGTTTGGCCAAACTGTGAACAGACCTGCATAGCCAAAACAAACTGGCCAAACCTGCAAGCTTGCCCAAATAACAGGCCAACAATTCCAAACAACAAAAAGCAAGCTTGCCAAGCAAAACAAGTAAATTTTCATAACACATTTCATCATTAACAAAAACAACCATAAATCAACAAACTCAGTTCAGACCATTATCAAGTTTCATAACCAAAGTTTCATCAACTATCATAAACAAGTTCAAACCAACAAAAGTCTGTTTTAGAGGTTATTCTCATCATCAACATCAACATTCCAAGAGAAAAGAAGAGAGGTTCAGAAGCAAATCAAGAACAACAGTTTCAGAAACATATTCATCATCAACAATCAATAAAAAACAACCAAGTTTTCAGAAGTTTATCATCATCAAACATCAACATTCAGAAAAGGAAGAGAGATTCAGAAGCAAATCAAGAACCACAAAGTTTCAGAACGGTGTCATCATTAACAATCAAGAACAACAAAAAAGAGAAATACCAGAAGCGAAGCTTGTCATCACCTCTTCCTCCGCCCGGCCACCAAGGAGGCGCCACCCATCCAATCTCTCTCTCCCTCCATTTTCCAGAAACAAATCTCTCAAGGTATGATTTTCTCAAACCTCTACTGCATATCAAACACATAAACACCATAGATTAAAACAAAGTAACATGAACATGCAAACAAATAATGAAACTGTTAAAAGACAAGAAACGAATCGTACCATTTTAGAACCAAAGCCGTGGGCCACTGTAAGAGGATAGAGAGTGAGAGGGGGTGGCGCTCCGGTAGCTAGGTCTAGGAGGAGTATCAGATTGCCATTGTTTGAGAAATATGAAAAGATGAAGAAGAGAGTGAGAGATCGGCGCCGCTGTAAAGGGGTTTCCAAACCCTAATTCTGAGAACCCTAATGCTGAAACCCCTAGCCAAAATTGTACGAAGACTCTCCCTTGGTCCTGTTTGCCCAAAATCCCTGAGCCCACCATAATCTGGCCAGTGCACCCCCCTCCTTTTGCATTGTCCATTTGTTTTTTTATGTTTGTTTTGGGCCAGCCTCAACCCATAGTCCATTTCTTCTTTTTTAAACAAATGTTAACCTTTTTTTTAATTAGTTAGTAATAATACTAATAACTTGATTTTCCTTAATTACTTTAAATCACCTTTTTTCTTTTCTCTTCACACACATTAATAATACTTAAATTAATATTTAAAATAATTTGATTTTTCTTAATTGTTCTAAACATTTTCTTTTTATTATCACATAATGAAAATATCAAAAAAAGGGTTTTTAATTTGAGTTAATAAATTTTGTTTTCTTTAAACTCTTTTTATTAATTAATAAGATACATACAAATAATAATATAATTTTTAATCTGTCTTTCTTGTAGAATAGATTTTTATTTGTAAATAAATACATGCATTTCATAATTTATTGATTCTCTTTATTTTTATGTTTTGTTATAATTTATATTGAATTGCGACAATTCGATTTGTTTGTAACACTTGATATTTGGACTTTATTATCCTTGTGAGATTCATCCCCATTTGTAAATAATTTGTACCCCCATCCCCGGATACTTTTGTAATAACTTAGAATTTAATTCTCGCACTTTATGCTTTTAAAATATGCCATGACTAGAGATTAGGGTTTGTATGCGAAAATCTAAAATCAATCGCTAGATGACCTAACACAAGATCCAAATGCATGAAAATGACAAACACAATGCACACTTGCACCTCTAGGGTAACCTCGCTTGTTGCTTCGGAAAATGCAATCATGTCCCTCGAATATGAGACGCTCTAGCAAATGCCCCTTCGATAAACAAAGGTGGTAGTCCCTCGATGACCCTCGATGTTGCCTTCAATAAAACGATCTCGTCCCTTACAAAATTGCTAGAGCGTATCACAAGTTGCTTTCAATGATTGTATGCGATGACCCGCGCCTGTCCCATTTAACATCCTAACACAAAGTTGTTCACCAAATGCAATGGTGAAATAACACTGTCAAAAGGGTTAAAAACATAAGAAAGATCTTTGAGTAAAATAGGGTAGACAACTCTTAGTTACTTGATCAAAAGCTTGCAAAACATCCTTGCTACTTTCAAACACACATCACAACACAACTTCAAAACATTTTCCAAAAACAACTTTCAAAACATTGAAATATCTTTTCAAAAAGACAAACACCTTTGTATATATTCAAACAAGAGTCATTACAAAGGTTGCCTAGACAAGGCCTCTTTTTCAAAGCATTTTCAAAACCATACACACAAAGCACCATTTCAAACAATTGAAAAGCAAAGGCAAGTGATCTAAAACGAGTAACTAAGAGCCCATGGAAAACCATGGATGAAAAGGGTGCTAGCACCTTCCCTTTTCATAATCTACCCCTCGAACCCGAGAAAACATCTCAAAGGTCTTTCCTGTGCTTTTTGACCTTTCCTTTGGATAACATAAAAAGTCGATGGTGACTCTTGCTAAACCGCACAATTGCGAACATAAAACGCGAAACCTCAAGTCAATTCTCCCACCATACCACAACGAGAATGTAGCTTCACTGGTTTATCGGTAACCTTCCTCTGTTTTCTTTGAATGATGATTATCAAGTTTTCTGGATTTTTGTGGTTTGTTACTGTTTAGGACTTTTTGTTTGATGCTTGGATTTTGGATGGAGGCTTGGTACTGGTTTTGTTAACTTGGCTTGAGGCTTGTCAACTGTGTTTTCAGTTTGAGACTTGTTGCTGGTTTTTGTTGTGAAGCTTGACTACTGTGTTTGGGATTTTTAATGGTTCACAGGTTTTTGGATTCTAGGCTTGTTACAGGTTCACGGTTTGAGATCTTTCTTGGATATGTTACTGATTTGCTGTTTGGGTTTTAGGCTTTTGGAGTTTTGGTTTGGTTACGGTTTCTTTGGTTTGATGGTGGTGACTGGTTTTTGTTGTTTGTATGGTTAACAGTTTTGTGAGATTTTGGTTTTGGATTTGTTGATGTTTTCTGGTTTTGAGTTTGTGAAGCTTGTTGCAGGTTTTTGATTTTTGAGTCGTTGTTTTTGGTTTTGTGAGCTTGAAGCTTGGTTCAGTGATGGGATGTTTTGGGCTTACTGATGGTTTTGTGTTTGAGATTTTTCTTGGATGGTTGACAGGTTTTTGCGTTTGAAGCTTGTTAACTATCTTTTCAGTTTGAGACTTGTGTGTTCTTTTTTCTATTGCCCTGCTTCTGCTATATTGACCCTTTCAAAAATGTTGTGGCCTCTTGGCCTTTGGTCTCTACAACAAGTTTTGCTTACAGCAGGTTTTGCTTACAGCAGGTTTTGCTTACAGCAAGTTTTGTTTTTTAGCAATTTTGATGATTCTTGGGTTTGCAGCAGCTCCTCTTTTGTAGCAAGGCTTTTGCATAATGTGCATTTTGGGCAATTCCAATAGCCTAGGTGACTTCTTTCCTCTCTTCTCTCTCAGTGACAATAAAAAAGCAAATTTCTCTTTTGCCTTTTTTCTAATTCTGAAAGGTTTGCAGTTTGAAAATGATGACTTCTTGAGCAAGCTTTGCTATTTTGTTTGATTTAGCTATTTGCTTATTTGCCATACTTGCCATACTGCTGCACTGCTGCCTGTTTTAGCTTTTGTTGATGCTGTTGTTATTTGTCCAGTTGTGATGTTGTTTGTTGTTTAGTTTGCGCTGCTGTTTGTGATGTTGTTTGGACAGTTTGTGGCATTTTGTTTGGTTCAGTTTGCGCTGCTGTTTGTTTGGTTTAGCTTGCGCTGCTATTTGGACAATTTGTAATGCTTTTTGTTTGGACAGTTTGTAGCATTTTGTTTGGACAGTTTGCTTGCGAATTTCTTTTCTTCTTTCTTTTTGTGAACCAAGAAGGGTAACCTTCTTGTGATTTGCAACTAGGGGAAATAGGTTGTGATGAAATAAAATGGCATTCTGATTCCACATTGCAAACCTTAATGATGAATACTTTTTTTGGAAAATTTCTTGTTCATGCCCATATAATTTTCACTAATCATGTTTTCTTTCTCTTGTCTTCATGTGAGCAAAAATGGAGATGGCAAAGCAAGGAACGCAGGAAATCTGTGGCAAGCATGGAAGTCTTGGAGATAAACAAAAGAATTTGATACGACTTCAACCTTCAAACAAACTTAGACATAGATTAATTCTCCTAGGCCAATCAATCATTTGGATTTTCTTTGTAATTTAGAAAAAATCATTCTTGTATTGTATCCAATAGTTGTACTAATTCATATTTAAATACAATAAGTTGTAACACATAAAGTATTTAAAAGAATAAATTGTTTTGTAACAATGTTTGAAATTGGAGAAAATCTTGAGTAGTAACATGAAATATTCTGGTGTCACTTGAAATCCTTTATCAACAACAACTTGTAATTTCTCTTCGCATCCTAATTGATTTTCGAAATTCCCTCAAGATATTTGAAATAAAATGTTTCAGTCTGGTAACTTAAATTCCAAGTAATCCCAATAACTTTGTAACTGCATTTCAAACGAACACGCACTGTATATTCCATTTCCTAACCAAACAAATGTTTTAAGGACGTAAATCATCTGGTCAACCTGGATCCCACAATCATGATTATCCTAAATGATAGTCTTAACCTCCATCTCTTGTCCCAAACAAACCATTCTCTGAGAACAAACATTATCTTTTCAGTAAACTGCGTTTTAAGAAAATTCAAAATCAATCAAATTCCTTGCGATGATTTGATAATTTTAAAGTTTTCCAAACTCAAATTTCTTCCGATTCTTTGAAGATAAACCCGTGAGCGAAGTCACATGTGACCATGAACAGACACAATCGTCTCAAAATTTTATAGCTTGAAGAAATCATAAATATAACCTTGAGGAAGCATGAAGACCTATGAAGGCCAATTGGATCTTTGAAAACTCATTTTCTTTTGAGAATTGCAAAAACCCTAATTGCTAGTTTACTGCCACAGGAGAGAATTTGTCTGGTCGATGTCTGAGCCAACTTGAATATCCGAGAATCCCTAGGGTTGTGTCTCCTATGAAAAAAAATGGGAGGGCAAATTTTGGGGTACAACAAGTATCAATATAATGTTGACCTTGCACCAACTCGAGTGCAGTTGCAAAACATGTCGATGGGCTCGAATGAAGGGTTCAAGGAATATGCATAAAAATGGGGAGACTTGGCTGGAAAGGTGCATCCTCCCTTATCTAATTGGGAGCTTGTTGATATGTTCATGGGTACTCTGACAGGTCCATTCTTTAATCTGTTGATTGAGAGTTCGTCAGTTGATTTTACTGAGCTGATTTTGACTGGGGAACAAGTTAAAAGTGGTATCGGGAGTGGGAAGATTCCAATGGGTGCGTCTTCTAGTGATGTAAAGAAGACGTTCAATAATAAGAAAGAAACCAATGTTATTTATGTCCAGAAGGTCCGTAGTAAAAATGACCACCATCAGTCTATGGGAGCGGTGATGATTTATAATCCTGCATCTGTTCAACAACCACAATGGGGGAGTCAGCATAGGTTGAATGCGCCGAGGAGCCAATTCACCGGGATTAATATGCCTTTGTCTCGGGCATTACAGCATCTGTTGAAGGCAGAGTTGGTAACACTGGAATCCTCCTCCTATTCCCAACACCTCCTCCCCTAAGTAAAATTTGAATGTGAAGTGAGCCTACCATTCCAACAGTCCTAGGCAGGACACCAACAACTTCTTGGCTTTGAAAAACAAAATCCAGGATATGATTGATGCAAAAGAAATTGAATTTGATCCTCCAAAGACCCGTAATGTGATTACTGCGCCTATGCCCAGTCATGGTAAAGGTGTTAATGCTATTGGTGATGTTTCATATGTATCCACTATAAGTGACTTGACTACTCCCTTGATGATTGTTAAGAAGAATCTGTTGTGAGTCGGTTTATTTCCGGGTTGTCCTGAAATTTGTTACAATTATGCGTCCCAAACTAATGGATGTATGTGGTTGAAGAATGGTATTAAGTGTTTGATTGATAGCCATGAAATTATGTTCGAGAAGACTCCGACTGTGAAGAGTTTGCATGAAAGTGTATCTCAAGAGCTGATACTTGAAGATGTTTCTATAAGCACAATTTCTAACACTCCTATAAGGATTCATGCCGAGTCGAGGGTGGCTCCTATGATCATTACTGTACCAGGGTCGGTCCCTTATTCCTCTGACAATGTTGTTCCCCGAAACTATGGAGCAGAAGTTTAATACCATGGTGTTAAGAAAGAACCATGGATTGCCGAAGATGAAGATTCTGAAGTTACCAACCTCAATGTTGAAAATATTGTCGGAACTAGCAAAGTTACCAAAACGGGGAGGGTCTTTTCTCTGGAGACCTCTCCTCCAAAAACTATCACAACACATGTTCACATCCCTTCTACTGAGTCAAATACTAACACTCGGGGAAAAGAAAAGATGACTGAGCCTGACTGGACGGAGGCGCCATCAAAAGATGTTACCATTGAAGATTCCTCTAAACAAGAGCTGAAGGAAATACTGAAGATCATTCGTAAAAGTGACTACAATATAGTTACAAGAGATGGACGCCCCTGGATTCATGGGGCCGACATTGTTACCTCTACCTTACATCAAAAATTGAAGTATCTGGTGAAAGGGAAAATCGTTACAGTTTATGGAGAAGAAGAATATATGGCCAGCCATTTGAATTCTTTCAAATATGTTGAGATGAATGGTGAATTAATTGAAACTCCCTTCCAGACATTTGAACTAGTCCCTATGATGATTGTCGTTGCTAAAGCTACTCCTGCTACTCCTAAGATCACCAAGGATACACCAAGAATGGCTTCTCTGAAGGATGCTAGGGTTGTGGTAGAAGAGGGCGGTTGCAATATCTGGGGTCAGCTTCCTGATATTCCTTACAAGTCCAACAAATTTGGTTTGGGTTTCACCTCATAAGCTTTGAAGGAGGTTCGTTGTGCTCATGCTGGGAGACCACCTTTTCGTATCAGCAATAATGAAGTCAATGCTATATAAGACACTTATAGTGACTGTGACTTGGACAATTGGATGTTCCCTACCATTGATGGTGGACTCAACAACTGGAAGGCTAAAGACTTTATACCAATCTCCTTTAGTCAGGAGTAATTGCTATTTCCTTTTACTTGCTTTCAAGTTTTTAGGATATGTAATTTTAAAACAATGACTTTAAGCCTTGTGCCTTATAGGGGGCACAACGATCCATTTGTTAGGATTGTAATCATTCATCCGCATATGCTCATCTAATAAAACATTGGATGCTTTTGAATTCAAATTTTGCGCTCTTTGTCTTTTAATTACTTTATTTCCTTCAAATATAGCTATGTGTTTCTAACACACACCCACACAATACATTGCAGATCCCCATCCATTCTAGATCTCGTCGATATTGATTCTGCTATTGCCAGTCATGACTTTGAAAATCCGATCTACCAAGCCGAGGACAAAGGTGAGAAAGATTGTGAAATACCGGGAGAACTTCCTAGACTCTTAATACAAGAAGAAAAGGTTATCCAACTACATGAAGAGCCAGTCGAAGTTGTAAACTTGGGTACCGAGACAGACCAAAAAGAATTCAAGATAAGCGTTAATTTTGAGAGCAGTGTCAAGAACAGGTTAATTCAGATGTTGCATGACTATGTTGAGATCTTTGCTTGTTCGTACGAAGACATGCCAGGGCTCGACACAGATATCATGGTCCATCGTTTGCCAATGAAAGAGGTTTGTTCTCCGATTAAGCAGAAAGTTCGTCGCATGCGTCCCGAGATGTCCGAGAAGATCAAAATCGAGGTTATGAAGCAATTCAACGCATGCTTCTTTGCAGTGACATCATATCCTTAATGGGTTGCTAATATTGTTCTGGTACCAAAGAAAGACGGCAAGGTGCATATGTGTGTCGACTATAGGAATCTGAACAGGGCGAGCCCCGAAGATGACATTCCACTTCCACATATTAATGTTTTGGTCGACAACACCACTCAACACAGGGTATTCTCCTTCATGGATGGTTTCTCAGATTATAATCATATCAAGATGGCGCCTGAAGACATGGAGAAAACAACTTTCGTTACACAGTGGGGAACTTTCTGCTACAAGGTTATTCCTTTTGGATTGACGAATGTCGGTGCAACTTATCAGTGCGCATTGGTAGCTTTATTCGATGACATGATTCATCATGAGATAGAGGTCTACGTCGATGACATGATAGCAAGATCGCAGAATGAAGAAGAACACCTTGATCATTTACATAAATTGTTTGAAAGACTGAAGAAGTATAAGCTAAGGTTAAACCCAAACAAGTGCACCTTTGGGGTGAGATCCGGTAAACTCCTAGGCTTCATCGTCAGTGGTAAAGATATTGAAGTTGATCTCTCCAAAGTCAAAGCCATTCAAGAAATGTCGGTTCCTCATACCAAGAAGGAAGCCATAGGTTTATTAGAACGACTGAATTACATTTCTTGATTCATTTCTCATTTGACTGCTACCTGTGAAGCAATCTTCAAGCTGCTGAGGAAAGATCAAGTAGTAAAGTGGAATGACGACTTCCAAAAATCCTTTGATAAAATTAAGGATTACCTACAAGAACCTCCAATTATGATGCCACCAGTTGAAGGAAGGTTTCTAATCATGTATCTAACGATGCTAGAGAACTCAATGGGGTGTGTACTGGGGCAGCATGACGAGTCTGGTCGAAAAGAGCATGCAATATACTACCTTAGCAAATAGTTTACTGACTATGAAACAAGATATTCACTGCTCTAGAAAACTTGTTGCGCTTTGGAATGGGATACTCGCTGACTAAGACAATATATGTTGACTCATACTACTCTGTTGATTTCTAAGATGGATCCCATCAAATACATATTCGAGAAGCCAGCTCACTCCAGAAGAATAACCCGATAGAAAATGGTCTTGACAGAATACGACATCCAGTACACCACTCAAAAGGCAATCAAGGGAAGTATATTGGCATATCATTTGGCACATCAAGCCGTAGAAGACTATCAGACTATAAATTTCGAATTCCCAGACGAAAACATTATGCAGTTACATATTTTGAAGAGCCTGGACCGTATGAAGGACCCGAGCTTGGATCCTGATGGACTATGGTTTTCGACGGAGCTTCCAATGCACTTGGCAATGAAATTGGTGTTGTAATTATCTCTCTTCAGGGTTACCATATGCCCTTCACCGACAAATTATACTTTGATTATACCAATAACATGGCCAAATATGAAGTGTGCATTATGGGCATTAAAGCTGATATTGACCTAAGAATCAAGTTCTTAGATGTATATGGGGACTCAGCCCTGGTGATCAGTCAGATCAAGGGAGAATGGGATATGAAGCACTCAAATCTCATTCCTTATAAAGAGCATGTGTTAACCTTAATCGCTTACTTTGAGGAAATTACCTTTGAGCATATCCCACGAGAAGAGAATCAGATGGCAGATGCGTTAGCTACAATGTCGTCTATGTTAAAGGTCAGATGGGATGACGAGGCGCCCAAAATCACCATTAAAAGATTAGACGAACTAGCACATTATTATGAAGTTGATACCGATGGAGTAGAAGAGAAACCTTGGTTTTATCAAGTGAAGAGGTATCTTGAGGCTCAAGAGTACCCCGAAGAAGCATTGATCAATGACAAGAAATTCCTACGGAGGTTCTCAGCTAAGTTCTTCTTGAGCAACGAAATTTTATACAAGCGCAATCTTAATTCAACTCTATTTCGTTGTGTGGACAAGAAAAAAGCAGAGAAAATTATGGAAGATATGCATTAAGGTATCTTTGGGACTCATTCCAGTGGGCATACTATGGCTAAGAAGATTCTGAAAGCGGGTTACTACTGGTCAACCATGGAAACTGATTTCCATCACCACTCCAGAACTTGTCACAAGTTCCAGAACTACACTGACAAAGTACATGTGTCACCGGTCCCTCTAAATGTCTTCACTGCTCCTTGGCCATTTGCGATGTGGGGCATTGTTATGATTTGAGAGATTAAGCATGCCGCTTCTAACAGACATCACTTCATCCTCTTCGCCATTAGTTACTTCACAAAGTGGGTTGAAGCAGCCTCATTCGCCTCTGTTACCAAGAACGTCGTGGCCTGGTTCATTAGGCATAACCTGATCTGTCAGTATGGCATCCCCGAGAGGATTATCACAAACAATGGTACTAATCTCAACAACATTATGGTCACTGAACTCTGCATGCAGTTCAAGATCAAGCACCATAACTCTTCTTCGTATCAATCAAAGATGAATGGCATAGTGGAAGCCGCCAATAAAAACATAAAGAAGATCGTGCAAAAGATGGTTGTGACCTACAAAGACTGGCACGAGATGTTACCGTTTTCTCTCCATGGCTATCGCACTTCAGCTCAAACATCAACTAGGGCATCCCCTTTATCTCTAGTCTACGGTATGAAAGTCGTCCTACCTGTCGAAGTTCAGATTCCTTCTCTGAGAATTATGAAAGATGCAGACTTAGACGAAGACAAGTGGATTCAGACTAGGTTGGATCAGTTAAATCTAGTTAACAAGAAAAGGCTTGCGGCTGTCTGTCATAGTCAGATGTATCAGAAGTGTATGATCAAAGCGTTCAACAAAAAGATCAAACATTGGGTATATCAGGCTGGTGACTTAGTAATAAAGCGCATTATTCTACCGCAAAGTGATCCCATGGGAAAATGCACTCCCACCTACGAAGGACCATTTGTGATTAAGAAAATATTTTCTGGTGGTGCTATGATATTAACCACCATGCATTGTGAAGATTTTCCGCACCCTGTGAGCGCAGACATAGTCAAAAGATACTATGTATAAAAATGACCCGCTAGGTTGACTGGCCTAGGAAAAAATAAAGGCATCCGGCGAACCAAAAGGGTTCAGGAAAAAATTAGGGATAAGAATATAAACAGATTGTACATCCGGCAAGTAGAAAACCTGAAAAGGCAGCTTGGGCAAAAAGGGGTATCCCAGTGGACTGAAAACCCGAAAGGGTGGTCCAAGCAAAAGTTAGGGATTAAAGCGCATGACTATGTCCCATTGGATCACTCACAGTAAGCCTTGTTACTAACATCAGGTTCAAATGGTACAGATAAATTCAATCAAGTTCATCCAACAGTAAGGAATGATATGCTCGAAGACATAAGGGCAATAGCAGAGTTGAAACACGATGAAATTATTTTCACATAGCTATATGTTTTCACTTTATAATCTTTCTTCATTTTCACGATGATTTCCTCTTATTAGGATTTTTGTCTCTTTGTATAAAACCGCCTGTTTAAAGGAAACTTATCAATACAAATAATATTTCAAAATTCAAATGTTTGTTTTACTTTTTCTGTTTTGTTTGCAAAAACATCCAATAACTAAATCGAATGAACATATGCATACCAATATGATTATTGTTAACAAATACATGCATAAAAACAAGAATAAGCATTTGCTCAAGACTCTAAAAGTTAGGATAATGTTCAAGTCACCTATAAATCCTCACAGGATTATCCCCACAGAGTCATATTCTCAAGCTCATTTTCAACAAAGATACATTCCCCGCAAGGCTGAAATAACTTAATTCACCAGCAGATTTCCCTAGCGGATGAGGGAATATGATCTTTTCCCTGACAACATTGCTAACCAACGGAGTCACAACCCTTGCCAGAGATTATGACGTCAGCAAAGTTCATAGGAATTCTCTTCCTCAACCGAGATTATTACTCCGAAACTGTAAAATCCCCTACAGAATTCTTTTCTCCAACAAAGCTTATTTTCTCGACAGGAGTATTCCTCAGCAAAGTGTTTCTCCACAGGCTTATGGTGTATTTCCCCAATAGGGTTTACTCCCCCAACAGGGCTTATTTCCACAATCGAGTTTATTTACCCAATAGAAAACACTCTCCCCAGCTTGAGCCTATTTCTCTTTCTACAGCAAAGGGTAGTCCAGGTTTCTATCCCCAGAAAGTTGCTATAGAATCTGAAATCGGACCAGATATCGTTCAAACTTATCCTCTCCGGACGAGTAAGAATCTATATCATAAACTCAGTTATACAACGCCTCAAAAGGTTATCTATATATTTTATCCCCAGTCAGAGTATATAAGAATTTAATTCTCCAGTAGAGCGGCGAACGACCAATGATTTTGAACTCTTCTCCCAAAGCAGAAACCAAGGTTCCCTAGCGGAGTTTCCTCAAACAGAAAGAAGGAATCCCTAGCGACAACATTCCAGAAGATGTTGAAGATTACACATATTCTTCATCCCAAGCACCATTCAAGGATTTATTTTCCCCAGCGAGATGTTATACGGAGCTACACTTCAAACGACATTTCACATTCATCCATCATTTACAAACATCATAGAACATGCACACGAAACGCATATAGCACAATCTAATTTACTTTGAGAACATCATTACGCAATTCATTTCATACATCATGATATTGCATACAACTAACTCTTTATCCTTTCAGGTAAATTCTACCAACAGACGAACATCATCAACAATTTTCAGACAGATCGAAGATTAACTCCCGAAACAGGACGAGGAAACTATCTTTCTTTCTTTATGGTCAGATAAAGATCAATTTTATTTTCTTGTACATTATCTTTTTGTACATTTTATTTATTTATTTATTATTCAATATGGTTGTAATAGTAATTAGGTTTTGTGATACGGTGGGAGAACTGACTAGAGTTTTGCGTTTGTTTTCGCAAATGTTTCGGTTGAGCAAGAGTCGCCACCGACTTTTTATTTTATCCTAAGGAAAGGTTTAAAAAGCACAGCAAAAACCTTTGAGATTTTTCTTGGGTTCGGGGAGTAGATTATAGAAGGGGAAGGTATTAGCACCCCTTCTATCCATGGTTATCCATGGGCTCTTAGGTACTTGCTTAGATCAACTTGCCTTGGTTTTCAATTGTTTGAAATGGTGCTTGGTGTGTGGTTTTGAAAATGTTTTGAAAAGATGCCTTGTATTAGGCTAACCTTGTAACAATTCTTTACTCGAATGTTTTACAAAAGGTGTTTTATCTTTTAAAAAAGATGTTTCAAGGGTTTTTGGAAAGTTTGATTTTGAAAGTGTTTGTGAAGTGGGTTTTGAAAATAGGCAAGTGTTTTCTTGGCAATTTGACAAGTACTTAAGAGTTGTCTACCCTAAAGTTTTCTCAAAGATTTTTGTTATGTTTTAAACCTTTTGACAATTTTGTTCCACCATTGCATTTGGTGGACAATCTTGTATTAGGAGGTGAAAAGGGACAGGCGCGGGTCATCGTTTGGACCATAATTGCAACGGCGTTTAAATATCTTTGGGCAATTTCTTTAAGGGACTTGATCATTTGTTTTTGTTTTGTTTTGAAAAGTTTTATCGCGGGACTATGATCATTCAATTTGTTTGCTTTGCCCAAAGAAATTCAACATGCAACATGGCCCATTTTTGAAAGGCAACAAAGTGGAATACCCTAGGGGGTGCAAGTGTGAGAAGTGTTGTTTATTTTCATGCTCATTTATCTTTGTATTAGGTCAAACTATTTTTTTTGTCGTTTTTCGCATGCAAACCCTAATTCTAACATGGCATAATTAGAAAGCGTATACAGTGCGAAATTTAAATTCCTACGCTATTACAACATAATAATATAGGGAGGGGGGTACAAATTTACAAATGGGGGATATTTAGACAAGAATTTAAATCTAGGCTATTACATCATTTTTGAATATTTGCAAGGTAAATAAATTGCATAATAAAATAGAAATTAAATAAATATGCAAAATTCAAAAAAAAGAAAGTTTTTATATGTATGAAAAAAAAGTATTGTTTATGTAAAATAAAACAAGAAGAAAAAAGGGTATTATTTTTGAGTATTTTCATATTTAGGGCAAAAAACCCTAATTTTAATCAAAATGTATATTAATTAATTAATTCACATAATATTTATTATTTGCATACAAAAATAAAATAAAATATGGTATATTTGTAAAAAGGTCATTTTTTAGTATTAAATATTAAAAATAAAGTATATACATTTTTGGCATTTTTATTCTAAGTATATTAATATATATATATATATATATATATATATATATATATATATATATATATATATATATATATATATATATATATATATATATATATATATATATATATATATATATATATATATATATATATATATATATATATATATATATATATATATATATATATATATATATATATATATATATATATATATATATATATATATATATATATATATATATATATATATATATATATATATATATTATTTAAATATGTATTATATACAAATAATAATAATATTCAATTTTTTTAGAAAATAGGATTTTTTTATATGAAATATTTTCAGAGAGTAATATAAAATAAAAATAAAAATGGAAGTGCTTTTACATATTTTTCTATTTATCCTAAATAATAGTATATATCTATTTATATACAAATCAAAAAGAAAATCAAATAAAAACCAAATAAAATCAAAAAATGATGAGAAAAATATTTTCAAAATTTTAGTATGTTGAGAAAAAATAAACAAGTCAAACAAAAAAAAGAAAAAGTCAAAAATGTTAAAAAATGAAGCAAATGGGCTGAGGGGTGTGAAACAGAAAAAATGGTGTGGATAGCAAAAATAACACAGGCCCAGCCCAATCCACTTCTTCTTCAACCTCTGAACAGATTTTGTTCAAAAACGCGCGCCAACCAGCTTCCTTCGAATGTCCTGATTCTTTGATTTTTTCAACAAACTTCCAACACAAAAAATGTTAAGCATGAAGAGACGGTTCTAACCATAGGCATAACTTGTTCTAACTCTCTAAGATGAGGGAGAATTTCTCCTCCCCCAAATCCTAACCTAATTTTTCTGTCATTTTCAAAGCTCAAATTCTCTCTACTCAGGCAAAAGAAATGACATGTAAAGCTATGTACATGTTCAGGGCTATGAGTAGGACCTTGTTTCTTCACAAACTTAAGACTAAATATGCATGATAAGAGAGATACGAATTCAAACTTTTACCTATTCAGTTGAACTTCTATCTGGAGAATGAGGAACTTTCAGTGCAAGGTGATGATTGGAAAAGCTTCCTTGAGGTCCAGGGATGCTTTTTCAATGCTTACTTTGTCTTGAAACTCCTTGTATCGAGCTGTAGAACTTCAACTGCAAAAGGAAAAATTAAAAATGGTGGAAACTGTTAGAGTGATTACAGGTCAGGTTTTAGGCCATGGTTAGTTTGCATATGTTGTATGGAAGGTGTATGAATTGATCTTGGTGAGAATGCTCGAGGGAAATGGGAGTTTGCACTCAAACTGCAGAGGCAACTCTGTTTTTGCAGTTTGAGGATGATTCTGAGGTGGAGGGTGTTTTGGAGGGCAAGGACTTGTGCAAAAGCTTGGTTGGGATCTACTGAGTGTGTTTGATAAGTTTGCTCTTCTGTTTCTAAGCTGAGATGAGTGTCATCACAAGTTATGGACTTTTCTTCTTTTCTAAGCAACAAAAGCAAAATGGCTTCCTAGGCATGTAGGGGGCCTCCTAATGGGCTGCATAATCTTCTCTTGATCAGTGTGTTATGCACATAATCTTGTGCTAAGCAGATCTTCTATGTACTTGTTTGATTTACCAATTGACATAAAGCAAGCTTTTGTAAAAATGGAAAGTTCACTTTATCCAAAAATGGATCAATCTTGTGTATAATGCTTGAATTCATGGAACAACACTTTGACACAATGAACAAGCATTAAATTAAGGAGTGTAATGTGGTTTAAGGACCTGTAAAGTAACACAAACCATGCTGAGTTCAAATTTGCAAAGTTATGGACATGGAACTTGGTCATGAACAAAGTGTTTTTTTGCTATATTGTGAAATTCGATTCTCCATAACCATGAGGTTGTTTGAGAAGTTCTTGGACATTTTGGAAAGCTTGGAATGTGTACTACAATCCATCTTTGAAATGCAAATTGAAATTCCAAGTGGAAGGGTATGAAAAGTGGCCTTGAAGTGGGGTAGAAAACCTTGTCAAACTAGGTTAAAATTTTCACTAAGTTAAAAATGGTTTAGTGCCCTTATTCAAAAAATTTTAACTTGAGATACAAGCTTCAAATGAGAAAACTTTGTGAATCAAAGTTGTAGATTATGCAACAAGCTACAACTTTCATGTTTTGACTTTTGTTTGAATCCAAATGGATCTTGGTGAAAAGGTGGGGCAAAGTTGGGAAACAATTAGGGTTTTTCATAACTTAGAAAAATTCTAAGTTATGAAAAATTCCATTTTCTAACCCTAATTTGCAAATTGTGATTTCTTGGTGAACAAGTTTCATGATTTGGCATGTTTTGATGAAAAATGAATCTTGACTCTTGATTTTGACCAAAAAGTCAAAGTTTGACTTTTCAGTATACAGTCAAAACTGATCAATTGACTGGGAAATTCAACTGTCAATCTTGTGTATTTGGGATCTTTTGAATTTGTTGAGCATGTCAAGATAATTCCATGGGGTCCTTGAGTCCATATGTGAGCTTGGTTTGCCATTGGCTAGGTCAAACAGTCAAAAATTGCCTCTGTACAGTCAAAACCCTAAAAATGACCATTTTGCCCTTTTGGTGATCTGATCAAATTTCTTGTGAAGTTGTGGTCCAAACTTGATCAAATGACTCCTAGGAGTTCATAATGTTGATGTGGATTTAATTTCATGAGATTTGACTGTCAATTGGCCACAGTTGACTTTTTCCCCAATACAGTTGATTTCTAGGTCAACTGTCCAATTGACTGGGCAAAATTTGGAATCAGGACTTGAAACTTGGTATGGATAAACTTAGGAGGTCAATATGAAGCAAGAAAGTCATCTTGGGTACTTTAGGTCAAAACATCTTGGTGCAAACACAAACCCTAATTTGGGGTTAGCAGTGCAAGGAGGAGTCTTGAGCAGATGAAACCCTAACTGGATCTTGAGCTTCAAGAGCTTTGTGAGGAGAAATCAGTGAGAAATGGGAGGGCAAATTTTGGGGTACAACAGTTGCCCCTGTTCAATCTTCTTGGACCTGAAGAGTTAGATTGGCAAGCTTGCCTTTCGTGACTCGAGGGTAAAAGGAGATTGGACACTAGAGTGCCCGGAAATTTGCACTCGTCAAAGCACTGGATGCGGGAATGGGCTTAGAGATGCCATTTGGAGAAGGGCTTAACGATGCCATCTGGAAGACTGACAGAAACTTGTCGGGGATGGGCTTAAAGATGCCATCTGGAAGGGAATATCAGGAAAGTGTCCAAGCTTTGGACCACTTTTGAATTAGAGGTCTGAACAAGCCGTAGGTTGACATCCGTTTACTTGGAGAACCCGTGAACTGTTTTCAGAAAGTTGCTTCTGAACAAATTGATAGATTAACATCCGTTACTTGGGAAGAATCCATGAACTGTTTTCAGAAGTCTTGAGAAGAATCTGAACAAGTGATAGGTTAACATCCGTTTACTTGGAGAACCCGTGAACTGTTTTCAGAAATCTTGAAGTTGAATAAGCAATAGAACAACATCCGTTGTTGGGAAGCGTCCGTAAACTGTTTTCAAAAGTTGCATCTGAACAAGTTGATAGATTAACATCCGTTACTTGGGAAGAATCCATGAACTGTTTTCAGAAATCTTGAAGTTGAATAAGCAATAGAACAACATCCGTTGTTGGGAAGCGTCCGTAAACTGTTTTCAAAAGTTGCATCTGAACAAGTTGATAGATTAACATCCGTTACTTGGGAAGAATCCATGAACTGTTTTCAGAAGTCTTGAGAAGAATCTGAACAAGTGATAGGTTAACATCCGTTTACTTGGAGAACCCGTGAACTGTTTTCAGAAATCTTGAAGTTGAATAATTTTAGTCTGTCGACTGATCTTACCTGAAAAGGCAAAGAGTTAGTCGTATGCAATGCTATGATGCATGATACAATGTATATTTTGTGTTATGGATGTAAATGGATGTGCATGTAAGCTGGAGAGCTGTCTTGCATAGGATAGATGAATCCGAGACAGCGGAAGATGGAAGTATCCTGACTGCTGCCGGGGAAAATAAGTCCTGGGTTGTTGCTGGGGAACCTGGAGCTTGGGTTGTATACCAATCTTCTGGGGAATTCCCGGAGTCTTCTACTGGGGAGTACCAAACTAGTAGACTTAATGCTGGGGAGACTAGATTGAGAATCTTCAGCCAGGAGAGAAGTATCTCTGGAAATTTCACTGGGGAACCCAAGATTTTCTTCCTAAAAACTCTGTGGGGAGAAGGTTAAAAAGTCTGATTCCGCTGGGGATTGTCCATTCGAAGCTTTTGATCTGCTGGAGATACTGAAGCTTAAACTCTGAGGGAAAATGATTTCTGGAAGATTCTCTGGCTGGGGATTTCGCAAAGATAACCTCCTCCGGGGATTGTATTGATAAGTTATTGTTGGGGGAATTTTGAGGAACTCCGCCGGGGATGGGAAGAATTTTGGCGAGCGCGATCTCCCCTGGTTGTTAGCTGAGGATAACCCAGTTATAAGCCTCTGTGAGGAATAACTTTGAATAAAACTCGGGAGGGACGTCCGTACTCTGCGGGGAATACCTTTCAGAACTTTACTGGGGACAAGCTTCGAGGGTCTGCTGGAGAGAGACCTCAGGGTTTGCCAGGGATGTGGATTACAGGTCTTGAGGGATTTCCTGTGAAAAGGTGTCAAAATATCCATCTGTACTTTCATCCTATCAGTAATCCTTTTCTTAGGTTTTAATTAGGAATTGATCATGCTTCAAATGCATATGCCTATTTAACAAAACATTGGACGTTTCTCAAAATAAAACGAATAGTGCAAAAGAAAAAGAAAAAGGGAAATGACACAAATTTTGGAAAGAGTATTTGTATTGATTTTCTTTGAGTATATTTGTACAAAGGAAATAATCATCCTAGTAAGAGGATCTTGCCATAAATATTTGAAAAATTTATACAAAATAAAGATGGCTATGTGAAATAATTCCATGGGATTCCGTTCTGCTGTAGCTTTCACAACTCTGAACCTCTGTCCATTCAATGCTTCGTTTGACGATGGTTGGATTGATCAGAAACCTGGAACCGGTTGATGAAGAGACTGTCTTTGAAGTGATCCGACGAGACATAGTCACACGCTTTAATTCCCTAATTTTTGCCTGAATCGCCCTTTCGGGTTTTCGATCCACCGGGAAACCCCTTTTTGCCCAAGCCGCCCTTTCGGGTTTTCGACTTGCCGGGTGCGCAGACTTTTTTGTTTTTATCCCTAATTTTTGCCTGAACCGCCCTTTCGGGTTTTCGGTTTACCGGGATGCCCATTTTTGCCCAAGCCGCCCTTTCGGGTTTTCGACTTGTCGGGTTACTTTATGCGTAGTATCTTTTGACTATGTCTGCGTTCGCAGGGTGCGGCAAATCGTCGCCGTCCATGGTGGTCAGAATCATTGCACCACCAGAAAATACGCTCTTGATCACAAATGGTCCTTCATATGTAGGAGTCCATTTGCCCCTGGGATCACTTTGCGGTAAGATAATCCGTTTGACTACTAGATCTCCGACTTGATACACTTGACGCCTAACTTTCTTGTTGAAAGCCTTGATCATCCGTTTTTGATACGTCTGACCATGGCATATAGCAGCAAGTCGCTTTTCGTCGATCAGATTGAGTTGATCAAGTCGGGTCTGCATCCAATCATCTTCATTCAAACCTGTATCCTTCATGATCCTTAGAGAAGGGATCTGAACTTCCATAGGCAAAACAACCTCCATGCCATAAACCAGAGAAAATGGGGTTGCCCCAGTTGAAGTACGTGCCGTCGTACGGTATCCATGCAGAGCAAACGGCAACATCTCATGCCAGTCTTTGTAAGTGACCGTCATTTTCTGAATGATCTTTTTAATGTTTTTGTTTGCAGCCTCAACAACACCGTTCATCTTCGGCCGATAGGGAGATGAATTGTGATGATAAATCTTGAACTGTTCGCATAATGCAGTGATCATTGTATTATTCAGATTTGTACCGTTGTCTGTGATGATCCTGTCGGGAACACCATACCGACATATGAGATTATGTTTGATAAAGCGGGCAACCACATTTTTGGTGACAGAGGCGAAGGAAGCTTCTTCGACCCATTTAGTGAAGTAGTCAATGGCAACCAGGATGAAGCGATGTCCGTTGGAAGCCGTGGGCTTGATCTCTCCAATCATATCAATGCCCCACATTGCAAAGGGCCACGGAGCAGTCAGGACGTTGAGGGGAACCGGAGGGATATGAACTTTGTCAGCATAGACTTGACACTTGTGACAAGTACGGGAATGCTGATGGCAGTCAGCCTCCATGGTAGACCAGTAATAGCCTGCCCTTAGGATCTTCTTAGCCATTGTATGCCCGCTCAAGTGAGTGCCAAATGGTCCGCTGTGTATGTCGGTCATAATCAACTCTGCTTCAGCTTTATCCACACACCGGAGTAATACGCAATCATGGCTTCGTTTGTAAAGGATGCCGTTGCTCAGGAAGAACTTAGCAGCGAATTTCCTTAAGAACTTCTTGTCATTCACGGAAGCTCCGTCGGGATAATCTTGGGTCTCGAGATACCTTTTGATTTCATGGAACCAAGGTTGTTCCACTACTTCTTCGGTATTAATCTCGTGACAATGCGCGGGTTCATCCATTCGCTCGATAGTGATTTGGGGAGCCTCGTTATCCCAGTTGAGTTTAAACATGGAGGACATTGTGGCTAGAGCATCTGCTAGCTGATTCTCTTCTCGCGGGAAGTGCTCGAAGGTAATTTGCTCGAAGTGAGGCAACAATGTCAGAACATGTTCTTTGTATGGAATAAGATTAGGATGTTTGGTATCCCAATCTCCTTTGATCTGGATGATGACCAAAGCCGAGTCCCCGAATACGATCAAAGATTTGATCCCCAAGTCTATAGCAGCCTTGAGACCAAAGATGCAGGCTTCATACTCAGCCATGTTGTTTGTGCAGCTGAAGCAAAGTCGGGCTGTGAAAGGAGTGTGGCATCCTTCCGGAGAAATGAGTACCGCGCCAATACCATTTCCAAGTGCATTTGAAGCACCATCAAAGTACAGGGTCCATCGGGATCCCTTTTCGGGTCCGTCATACGGTCCGTCACTTTCAATGTTGTCCAAATTCATGATGTCCTCGTCTGGGAAGTCAAATCTCATGGGTTGATAGTCTTCGATAGCCTGATGAGCCAAATGGTCAGCTAGTACACTCCCTTTTATAGCTTTTTGGGTGGTGTACTGGATGTCATACTCAGTTAAGATCATTTGCCATCTAGCTATCCTTCCAGATAAAGCGGGCTTTTCGAAGATATATTTGATAGGATCCATTTTGGAAATCAACAAGGTAGTATGAGTCAACATATACTGTCTTAGTCGGCGAGCAGCCCATACCAAAGCGCAGCAAGTTTTCTTGAGCAGTGAGTAGCGAGTCTCACAGTCGGTAAACTTTTTGCTAAGGTAATAAATAGCATGCTCTTTTCGACCAGACTCGTCATGCTGGCCCAAAACACACCCCATTGAATTATCCAAGACGGTCAAATACATGATCAAAGGTCTTCCTTCGACGGGTGGCATCAGAATAGGAGGTTCTAGCAAATATTCCTTGATTCTATCAAAAGCAGCTTGACAATCGTCGTTCCATTCCGCCACCTGATCTTTCTTCAAGAGTTTGAAAATTGGCTCACAGGTAGAGGTCAGATGTGAGATGAACCTGGCAATATAGTTTATGCGCCCCAAGAATCCTCTAACCTCCTTTTCAGTACGGGGAGCAGGCATTTCTTGTATTGCTTTCACTTTTGCCGGATCGACTTCAATGCCTTTGTTGCTTACAATGAATCCCAGGAGTTTACCAGATCTAACTCCAAAAGTGCATTTGCTTGGATTCAGCCTTAACTTGTACTCTTTTAACCTGGCAAACAACTTCTCCAAATGTTCAAGGTGCTCTTCCTCCGTTTGTGACCGAGCTATCATATCGTCTACGTAAACCTCAATCTCATGATGTATCATGTCATGAAATAAAGCTACCATGGCGCGTTGATAAGTTGCCCCTGCGTTCTTCAGCCCGAACGACATCACTTTGTAACAGAAAGTGCCCCACTGTGTGACAAAAGTTGTTTTCTCCATATCTTCGGGAGCCATTTTGATTTGATTATAGCCCGAAAATCCATCCATGAAGGAAAACACTTTGTGCTGAGCTGTATTGTCGATCAAGATGTCAATATGGGGTAGCGGGAAATCATCCTTAGGGCTGGCCCTATTCAAATCCCGGTAGTCCACACACATCCTGACTTTGCCATCTTTCTTCGGTACTGGCACAATGTTAGCGACCCATTGAGGATAGGACGTAACAGCCAGAAAGCCAGCATTGAACTGCTTCATTACTTCTGCTTTAATTTTTTCAGACATGTCAGGCCTCATTCGGCGAACCTTTTGCTTGATTGGTGGACAGTCTTCTCTTGTGGGGAGACGGTGAACCACGATGTCTGTGTCCAAACCCGTCATGTCTTCATAGGACCAAGCGAAGATTTCAACATACTCATTCAGTAACTGTACCAAGCGTTCCTTAACTTCTGGTTCCAGGTTGGCACCCACCTGCACCTCCTTCCGATTTTCCTCGGTTCCCAAGTTGACAGTTTCCAATGGCTCCTCATGCGGTAAGATGGCTCTTTCCTCTTGTTGCAGAAGTCTGGCTAGTTCCCCTGGTACTTCACAACCTTCGTCATCTTCGAACTCGGCTAGATTGACCAGGTCTTCAGAGTTATTGAAAGATACAGCAGAATAGTCACCCATGGAATCCGGAGTGGATGGGTACCTGCATTGGTGAGTGTGGGTGTGTGTAAGGGATAGCCATCCTTAAACAAAAATGCAAAAGGAAAGGAAATGAACACAAGCAGTTTATCAAATGAAAAACGTCCAATGAATCATTAAACATGGCATATGAATATGAAAAATAGTCAAAACCCTTACAAGTGGACCTACATGCCCCGGGCAAGGCAGGAGGTGAAAAAGATAGTGTACGGATTGTTTGAAAGTAAAATATTACAGACCAAAATAGGAAATGTTCGATAGATAAATTACTGAGGAATAAAAGTGATGGGGACAAAGTCTTTTGCCTCCCAATTGCTCAACCCTCCTCCGACAGTTGGATAAACCCAATCTTCAATGTTGCTGTCCTTGTCTTCATCTTCCAAGGCGTTGATTCTGTAAGGAGAAATTTTGACTGGCGCCCTCTCAATCTTTGACCGGCGCATAGCCTTCTGACCGGAAGCTGTGAAACCTAATCTAGACTTGTCAGCTTTATGCGGAAAATCGGGTAACTGCCCCCACGCTGAATTCTTCCCTTCTTTAACTGCAGCCCTTGCATCCTCCAGAGATGCCATTCTGGCCATCTGCCTTGGTGTCTCAGCTGTCAATTTCGCCACTGCTATCTCAGGAAACACTTCTTCGAAATGTTGAAACGGTGTCTCAATAAACTCCCCTTCAACTTCCACATACCGGAAAGAATTTAAATGGCTAATCATGTACTCTTCTTCGCCGTGGACAGTAATGATCTTTCCCTTGACAGGGTACTTCATCATCTGATGCAGGGATGAGGTGACCGCCCCAACATGGTGTATCCAAGGTCTACCCAGCAGGCAGGAGTATGATGGGCGGATGTCCCTTACGTAGAAAGTGGATTTAAACACCTCAGTACCTATCTTGACAGGAATTTCAACTTCTCCATGGACCATTCTTTTCGACCCATCAAAAGCTCTGACGACAATATCACTCAGCTTCAATTCCAACCCTTCGCAATCTAGCCGGTCCAAGGCCTTCTTAGGCAAAACATTCAGTGATGAACCGGTATCAACCAGAACATGTGCAAGGGTGGTTCCGCGACACTCGATTGAAATATGCAACGCATCATTGTGGTTTCGGCCTTTAGGGGTCAGGTCGGCATCAGAAAAACCTAGCCCATTGTCTGCAGTCAGGCTAGCCACGCAATGTTGAAATTGATCTGCAGAGGTTTCCTGGGGCACATGAGCTGCCTTTAGAAACTTAATCAAAGCTTGAGCGTGCGCTTCTGAGCAAAGTAACAGTGCCAGCATGGAGATCTTGGAGGGGGTTTGCCCCAACTGTTCCACCACATCGTAGTCACTTCTCTTGATTATCCTCAAAATCTCGTCCATTTCTTTCTTGGAAGCTTTTGGAATCGCCAAGGGTTGATCCCTCGTCCTGACGGGCTCATCTTGTATTCCTTTTCCTTTATCGGCAATGGTAGGAGAGACAGCACTAGGAACGAAAATTTCTTCAATCAAAGGAGTTCTGACAGAGAGCTTTACTGGTGCGGGGATGACTTCTTTAGCTGATGAGGGTCCAAAGACTGCTTTTGGAGGAGCAATCTCTGGAGAAAATATCCTCCCACTCCTGGTGATTTTGCTGGTGCCCGCAATATTACTAATGCTGGCCTCTTCATCATCTGAACTTTCTTCAACTGTTTCAACTTGCTTGATACCATGGTAGTAGATGTCACCACCATAGTTCCAAGGTATCGACTTCTCAGAAACATAGGGAACAGGCCCCGACATTGTTATCTTCAAAGGTATAGACTTTGCAGCTGGTGTAATCTTAACTGGCCTTTTGACGGCCTCGGAAAGATTGGCGTGAATGGTTATGATTGAGACATTTTCAACATGAACTGGAACGGCAGGAACTTTTTCGAACAAAATTTGTCGGCTATCCATGAGGCCTTGGATGCCTTTCTTCAATAGCGGACAATCAAACGGCAGAGAGTGGCAACAGTAACAGTCTTCTTTACATCCCGGGAAGATCCCGGCCCTCAACAAATTTAACTTAACGGTTAACAGTGGAGTAGTCAGATCACTAACGTCAGCAACATACAGATCCTCTTCAATGGCATTGACACTCCGACCGTGCTTCGGCATAGGTGCAGATATCACATTGGGTTTTTCTGGAGCGTCAAACTCTACTTCCTTAGCCTCTATCAGGTCCTGAATCTTATGCTTGAGTGCCCAACAATCATTGGTGTCGTGTCCAACACTGTCTGAATGATAGGCGCACTTAGCATTGGCATGATAATGCGGGGAAGACGTATTCACATTCTTTGGCGCTTCCTTGATAGTGGCAAGATTTAATTTCAACAGATGGGGAAGCACCTGTGCTGGAGTCATATTAATACGGGTGAATTGCCGGTGTGGCCTTTCTACCCGTTGCTGATTTGGTCTGGTCTGGTTATAGCGAGGCTGCTCACTCGGAGTGTTTTGAATCATTACGGCCCCCACAGTCGGCCGACGCTCCACCTTCCCTGCTCTTCTTTGAGAATATACCATAGCTGTCTCCTTCTTAAACGGTTTCTTCTCAACACTTGCAGCGACACCCTTCTGAATCTTTCCTGACTTGATGCCAGCCTCAATTCTCTCGCCTGTTAAGATCAAATCAGTAAACCCCGCGAAAGAGTTACCAATTAAATGATTGAAAAATGGCCCAGATAGGGTCCCAAGAAACATATCAACAAGCTCACGATCGGTTAAAGGAGGCTGCACCCTGCCAGCCAAATCCCTCCATTTTTGTGCATATTCTTTGAATCCCTCACTTGTTCCTAGTGACATACCCTGAAGTTGGGTACGAGTAGGAGCAAGATCGGAATTATACTGGTATTGTTTGTAAAAAGCGGTGGCCAAATCTTCCCAACTTCTGACACTGGTTCCTTCTAACTGATAAAACCATTCCAACTGAGCCCCCGACAGGCTGTCTTGAAAGAAGTGAATCCAGAGGTTTTTATCTGCCGTATAGGGTTGAATTTTTCTCACATAAGACCTGAGATGCATCTTGGGACAGGATAGCCCGTCGTACCTCACAAACACTGGTACTTTGAATTTTGGGGGAATCACAATTCCGGCGACCAAGCCCATGTCTTCAAAATCTAAACCCGGTACCCTTTGCAATTCCATAGCAGCCAATCTGTCTTCTAAACCTTTATATTTGTCATCAGCTGGAGGATACTGCTGGTCAGAATAATCTTCATCCTCTTCAACTTCTTCCTCCTCTGCATCAGACTCGGAAGGCACCACAACTTGATCTCTTTTACTAGTCCCTTCATCAGAAGTTGGAGGAAATTCAAGCACTCTCCGAGCTTCTTCGTTGAATCTTCTCCCCAAAGTGGCCACTCCAACCCTCTTCTTCTTCTTCTTCACTGGGTCCTTATTCTCCAGTTGAGTCTTGATATCCTCTTGACTCTTGACCAAGGTCATCAAGAGTTGCTGGAACTGTGCATTCTGAGCCTGTAGGTCTTTGACTGTTTGCTCGAGATCCATCCTACTGAAATAAACAGCAGATAGATAAGGAACCCTGGAGTGAGACCTGCTTATGCACATGATGAATGGTATGCTTATGTATGCAATGCATTCAAGGGTTTAGAACATTCAAAATTGCTTCAGACAAAGAGGAACGCACGTCGTATTAATAAGAAGAAATTTGTTAGTACATAAATGCCCCATGGGCCAAATATTACAAAATAAACTTCCTAAGGCAGAAAGACATTGCGCATCCTCTTTGGTGCGATGTAGGTATTGAGGGCCTCTTGCTCGTGGAGTCGGCGGGTAAGCTCTAGAACCTTCTTTTCACTGGCGTAGTAGCTAGCTTCAAAAGTGTTTCGTTCCTCTTTGAGCTGGATCCAACTTTTCTGCATTTCCTCCCACGATGTAGGCATGTCTGGATGCAGGATGGTGTAGGGAACCTCTCCTTCATTGACGGGCTCTTTAATCATAGGGAGAACATGAGGATAAGGCATCATTAGACTTTGGGCTCGGGCTCGTACCCACTTGAGATAGGGCTCAAGAGGGATGGAGTTCTTGTGTCCCAGAGTCTTGCTATCAACCTTGTTGAGTTTTCCCCAAGCTCTGATGAATCTTTGGTGAAGTCCTTGCGCATCGTTGTCGAAGTCAAAAACTAGGCTAGGAATCAGCATGTCATGAGGGCCATCCCTCCGTGCATATCCAAATTGTCTCAAAGCTAGGCAAGGATTGTAGGTGATACCTCCTCTGATTCCAAGCAAAGGAACATTAGGAAACTCTCCGCAGCGATCGACAATGATGACATTTTCTCTGGACCGAGAACACCAATGCACATCAGAATGAGTAAGAGTCATCAACCGTTGGGACCACCTTGTACCTTGATCATTCTTCAGGACAGATTGTGGAAGGTGCGAAATAAACCATCTTGCGAGGATAGGAGTACAGCACATGAGAACACCCCTCTTTCTCATTGTTCGTGTGTAAAATGAGTGAAGAATGTCCCCAAGCAATGTTGGTATTGGATTCCTGGACAAGAAGATTTTGACGGCGTTGACATCTACCAATTGGTCAGGATTTGGGAACAAGACCAACCCATAGATAAGGAGTGCCACAATCTCTTCAAAGGCTTGTAGGTCCAATGAGTTCCAACATTCTTGTGCCTTTTCAAACAAGAACTTTGCTAAGAATCCTTTGACGCCGCTTCTGGTTTCCCAATGCCCCTTGATTTCAGATGGTTGCAGATGTAATGCTCGAGCAACATCTTCAGGCTTTGGTTCCTTCTCCGTACCGTTGAAGGGTAGTTGACTAAGGATAGGGATTCTTAGGAGTTGAGAAAACTCCTCCAAAGTGGGAACCAACTGATAATCAGGGAAAGTGAAACAGTGGTGAAGAGGGTCAAAGAACTGGAATAGCACTTTCATCATATCTTCTTCAATGTTGGTGTTGACTAGGCTGATCAGTCTACCATGTCTTTCACTGAAGGATGAATTTTCCGGAATTCTTGAAGTGATCTCCTTGAGTTGAGGAGAGATTCTCACAAGGTTGACTTGAATGGTATTTCTGCGAGGTATTTCCATGACCTACAAAACAAGAACAATGATGAAGATCTCAACCCTCGAAATGGTTAGTGAATGCATATGATGCTTTATGATGTTTATGATGTATGCACAAGACATATGTACAAGCAAATCACACCAAACCCTAGTTTCAGGCTCGCGTGGGGTTTCATAGGTAAGTACCCTCTTGAGTGTAGTTGGCTTAAAAACCTGTCCTATAAATAGTAACCGGGTTCTAAGGAGCTCAATATCACTGGATTGTTTTCATTGTTCATTGTTTTGGTTTAGCCACTTAACTAGCGACCAAAATATTCCAAGAAAACAACCCTCAATGAGTGTAGTATCGAGTATCTACCAACTTCGGACTGCACCAAAGCCGGTCATCTCACTACCCCTAATAAAAGGCCAAGATGGTCAAGTAAGGTTCTAGGTCATTAGTGCTTAGTGACATCACTCAGCGGCCCCGTACTCTCCTTGATTGAACTCAAGGGTTACCGGTACTCACAAATATGTCGCACTAATATAGCTATTGCTTAGACCGTGTCGGTATACCCCGCACAGTTTCCACAACGTATTGCTATCTATGAATGTTTCCCAAAATCCGGGTGGAGGATTGTAAACCCAAACAATAGAGCCAAAGTATAAAGCAAGCAAATCAAACAATTAGTCATGCAAGAGGGTGATCTAAGCCCTAAGGTTACTCCACTTTAAAAATAACCTCCCCAGCAGAGTCGCCAGTTCTGTGATACGGTGGGAGAACTGACTAGAGTTTTGCGTTTGTTTTCGCAAATGTTTCGGTTGAGCAAGAGTCGCCACCGACTTTTTATTTTATCCTAAGGAAAGGTTTAAAAAGCACAGCAAAAACCTTTGAGATTTTTCTTGGGTTCGGGGAGTAGATTATAGAAGGGGAAGGTATTAGCACCCCTTCTATCCATGGTTATCCATGGGCTCTTAGGTACTTGCTTAGATCAACTTGCCTTGGTTTTCAATTGTTTGAAATGGTGCTTGGTGTGTGGTTTTGAAAATGTTTTGAAAAGATGCCTTGTATTAGGCTAACCTTGTAACAATTCTTTACTCGAATGTTTTACAAAAGGTGTTTTATCTTTTAAAAAAGATGTTTCAAGGGTTTTTGGAAAGTTTGATTTTGAAAGTGTTTGTGAAGTGGGTTTTGAAAATAGGCAAGTGTTTTCTTGGCAATTTGACAAGTACTTAAGAGTTGTCTACCCTAAAGTTTTCTCAAAGATTTTTGTTATGTTTTAAACCTTTTGACAATTTTGTTCCACCATTGCATTTGGTGGACAATCTTGTATTAGGAGGTGAAAAGGGACAGGCGCGGGTCATCGTTTGGACCATAATTGCAACAGCGTTTAAATATCTTTGGGCAATTTCTTTAAGGGACTTGATCATTTGTTTTTGTTTTGTTTTGAAAAGTTTTATCGCGGGACTATGATCATTCAATTTGTTTGCTTTGCCCAAAGAAATTCAACATGCAACATGGCCCATTTTTGAAAGGCAACAAAGTGGAATACCCTAGGGGGTGCAAGTGTGAGAAGTGTTGTTTATTTTCATGCTCATTTATCTTTGTATTAGGTCAAACTATTTTTTTTGTCGTTTTTCGCATGCAAACCCTAATTCTAACATGGCATAATTAGAAAGCGTATAAAGTGCGAAATTTAAATTCCTACGCTATTACAACATAATAATATAGGGAGGGGGGTACAAATTTACAAATGGGGGATATTTAGACAAGAATTTAAATCTAGGCTATTACATCATTTTTGAATATTTGCAAGGTAAATAAATTGCATAATAAAATAGAAATTAAATAAATATGCAAAATGCAAAAAAAAGAAAGTTTTTATATGTATGAAAAAAAAGTATTGTTTATGTAAAATAAAACAAGAAGAAAAAAGGGTATTATTTTTGAGTATTTTCATATTTAGGGCAAAAAACCCTAATTTTAATCAAAATGTATATTAATTAATTAATTCACATAATATTTATTATTTGCATACAAAAATAAAATAAAATATGGTATATTTGTAAAAAGGTCATTTTTTAGTATTAAATATTAAAAATAAAGTATATACATTTTTGGCATTTTTATTCTAAGTATATTAATATATATATATATATATATATATATATATATATATATATATATATATATATATATATATATATATATATATATATATATATATATATATATATATATATATATATATATATATATATATATATATATATTTATATTATTTAAATATGTATTATATACAAATAATAATAATATTCAATTTTTTTAGAAAATAGGATTTTTTTATATGAAATATTTTCAGAGAGTAATATAAAATAAAAATAAAAATGGAAGTGCTTTTACATATTTTTCTATTTATCCTAAATAATAGTATATATCTATTTATATACAAATCAAAAAGAAAATCAAATAAAAACCAAATAAAATCAAAAAATGATGAGAAAAATATTTTCAAAATTTTAGTATGTTGAGAAAAAATAAACAAGTCAAACAAAAAAAAGAAAAAGTCAAAAATGTTAAAAAATGAAGCAAATGGGCTGAGGGGTGTGAAACAGAAAAAATGGTGTGGATAGCAAAAATAACACAGGCCCAGCCCAATCCACTTCTTCTTCAACCTCTGAACAAATTTTGTTCAAAAACGCGCGCCAACCAGCTTCCTTCGAATGTCCTGATTCTTTGATTTTTTCAACAAACTTCCAACACAAAAAATGTTAAGCATGAAGAGACGGTTCTAACCATAGGCATAACTTGTTCTAACTCTCTAAGATGAGGGAGAATTTCTCCTCCCCCAAATCCTAACCTAATTTTTCTGTCATTTTCAAAGCTCAAATTCTCTCTACTCAGGCAAAAGAAATGACATGTAAAGCTATGTACATGTTCAGGGCTATGAGTAGGACCTTGTTTCTTCACAAACTTAAGACTAAATATGCATGATAAGAGAGATACGAATTCAAACTTTTACCTATTCAGTTGAACTTCTATCTGGAGAATGAGGAACTTTCAGTGCAAGGTGATGATTGGAAAAGCTTCCTTGAGGTCCAGGGATGCTTTTTCAATGCTTACTTTGTCTTGAAACTCCTTGTATCGAGCTGTAGAACTTCAACTGCAAAAGGAAAAATTAAAAATGGTGGAAACTGTTAGAGTGATTACAGGTCAGGTTTTAGGCCATGGTTAGTTTGCATATGTTGTATGGAAGGTGTATGAATTGATCTTGGTGAGAATGCTCGAGGGAAATGGGAGTTTGCACTCAAACTGCAGAGGCAACTCTGTTTTTGCAGTTTGAGGATGATTCTGAGGTGGAGGGTGTTTTGGAGGGCAAGGACTTGTGCAAAAGCTTGGTTGGGATCTACTGAGTGTGTTTGATAAGTTTGCTCTTCTGTTTCTAAGCTGAGATGAGTGTCATCACAAGTTATGGACTTTTCTTCTTTTCTAAGCAACAAAAGCAAAATGGCTTCCTAGGCATGTAGGGGGCCTCCTAATGGGCTGCATAATCTTCTCTTGATAAGTGTGTTATGCACATAATCTTGTGCTAAGCAGATCTTCTATGTACTTGTTTGATTTACCAATTGACATAAAGCAAGCTTTTGTAAAAATGGAAAGTTCACTTTATCCAAAAATGGATCAATCTTGTGTATAATGCTTGAATTCATGGAACAACACTTTGACACAATGAACAAGCATTAAATTAAGGAGTGTAATGTGGTTTAAGGACCTGTAAAGTAACACAAACCATGCTGAGTTCAAATTTGCAAAGTTATGGACATGGAACTTGGTCATGAACAAAGTGTTTTTTTGCTATATTGTGAAATTCGATTCTCCCTAACCATGAGGTTGTTTGAGAAGTTCTTGGACATTTTGGAAAGCTTGGAATGTTTACTACAATCCATCTTTGAAATGCAAATTGAAATTCCAAGTGGAAGGGTATGAAAAGTGGCCTTGAAGTGGGGTAGAAAACCTTGTCAAACTAGGTTAAAATTTTCACTAAGTTAAAAATGGTTTAGTGCCCTTATTCAAAAAATTGTAACTTGAGATACAAGCTTCAAATGAGAAAACTTTGTGAATCAAAGTTGTAGATTATGCAACAAGCTACAACTTTCATGTTTTGACTTTTGTTTGAATCCAAATGGATCTTGGTGAAAAGGTGGGGCAAAGTTGGGAAAAAATTAGGGTTTTTCATAACTTAGAAAAATTCTAAGTTATGAAAAATTCCATTTTCTAACCCTAATTTGCAAATTGTGATTTCTTGGTGAACAAGTTTCATGATTTGGCATGTTTTGATGAAAAATGAATCTTGACTCTTGATTTTGACCAAAAAGTCAAAGTTTGACTTTTCAGTATACAGTCAAAACTGATCAATTGACTGGGAAATTCAACTGTCAATCTTGTGTATTTGGGATCTTTTGAATTTGTTGAGCATGTCAAGATAATTCCATGGGGTCCTTGAGTCCATATGTGAGCTTGGTTTGCCATTGGCTAGGTCAAACAGTCAAAAATTGCCTCTGTATAGTCAAAACCCTAAAAATGACCATTTTGCCCTTTTGGTGATCTGATCAAATTTCTTGTGGAGTTGTGGTCCAAACTTGATCAAATGACTCCTAGGAGTTCATAATGTTGATGTGGATTTAATTTCATGAGATTTGACTGTCAATTGGCCACAGTTGACTTTTTCCCCAATACAGTTGATTTCTAGGTCAACTGTCCAATTGACTGGGCAAAATTTGGAATCAGGACTTGAAACTTGGTATGGATAAACTTAGGAGGTCAATATGAAGCAAGAAAGTCATCTTGGGTACTTTAGGTCAAAACATCTTGGTGCAAACACAAACCCTAATTTGGGGTTAGCAGTGCAAGGAGGAGTCTTGAGCAGATGAAACCCTAACTGGATCTTGAGCTTCAAGAGCTTTGTGAGGAGAAATCAGTGAGAAATGGGAGGGCAAATTTTGGGGTACAACAGGTTTTAATTGCTTTCATCTTCATTTGTAATTTGTATACTCATCCCCTAAAGTATTGTAATAGCGTAGAACATTTAATTTCCGCAATTTATCGCTTTCAATATTATTGCTAGTAATTAGGGTTTGTATGGCAAGATATAAAAACAACAACTAGACAATCCCAATTCAAGACAAAAATGCATGAACACAACACACCTTGCACACTTACACCTCTAGGGTTAACCCACACTTGTTGCCTCGAATAAAACAGTCATGTCCCTCGAACGTAGGATACTTTAGCAAAGACCCTCAATTATAATATCAAAGTCCCTCGATGACACTTCGATGTTGCCTTCGGTAAACGATCTTAGACCCTCGCAACAAATTGATAAGGTATCCTACAATATTGTGGTTAATGACTGTACGATGACCCACGCCTGTCCCTTCACATCCAATAATATAGTTGCTTACTAACTAATAGTAAAACAACCTTATCTAAAGGAGAAATAAAAGAACAAAGACTTTTTGAGTAGGTAGAACGCTCGTAGTTGCTTGCTCACAAACATTTCAAAACAAAACATCTTTCAAACAAACCAACACTTTCATGAAATATTTTCAGATGTCAAACACTTTGTATACATTCTTATAGAGACGAGAATCATTACAAAGTTCGCCTAAACGAAGGCACTTTTTAAAAATACTTTCAAAACCCACACAAGCACATGTTTACAAAGCATTTCAAAGTGAGCTAGCAACTAAGAGCCCGTAGATAACTACGGATGAAAAGGGTGTTAACACCTTCTCTTTTCATAACCTACCCCCCGAACTCAAGAAAATTCTCAAAAGGTCTTTCATGTTCTTTTCACCCTTTCCTTTATTGGATAAAAGAAAAGTCGGTGGCGACTCTTGCTAACCGCAATAATTGCGATAAAACACAAAACACCCAAGTCAGTTCTCCCACCGTATTACAGAACTGGCGACTCCGCTGGGGAATAAACTTAAAAGTGGGGTTACCTTAGAGACTAGATCACATTTAAATGCTTACATTGTTTAACTTGATTATTTTACTCTTAAAAAGGTGTTTGGGTTTTGTATAGATCCTCTACACAGATTTGGGAACATTATTATGTAAGTAGCAATAGATTGTGGAAATTGTACGGCGTAGGCCGATATGGTTGAAACAGTGGCTATGTTATTGTGACACATTTGTTGGTACCGGTATCCCTTGTGTTGAATCGAGGAGAATACAGGGCCGTTGTGTGGTGTCATGAAGTACTAACTGACCATAGAACCTTTAGTTGAACAACTTTGCCATTAGGAAGTAATGAGATAGCCGACTTTGGTGTAGAGATGAAGACTGGGTGATACTCGATGCTACACTCATTGAGATCGGACTTTTTGGATATTTCGATCGCCAATAAAGAGGCTTACGCTGAAACAATGTCCGATGAAGAAAGATCAATGATATTGAGATTCCATATAACTTGTTTATTTTCTAGGACAGGTTGAACCAACTAAACTTCAAGAGGGTACTTACATATAAACCCCATGCAAGTATGAACCTAAGGTTACTTGTGTGACTTGTTTGAATTTATGATCTGACAATTTGAACTCCTTGCAGGGTTTGTTTGTATTCAATATCTAACCAAACTTGAATTTCTTGTAGGGCATGTTTGTAATCACCACCTTACACTTTTGCTTGGTGCATAACATACGCATCATGACATCATACCATATCATTTCCACTGACCATTTCAAGGATCTCAAGGGCCAGTGATGCTTATCATAATCCAACTGATGTACCCCAAAAATTTCCCTCTCATTTCTCAAAACATTTTTCACAAGATCTTCAATAGCTCAAAGGTGTACAAGTGTGGACTAGGTCAAGCCATCTCCTCAACATTGATGCCTCAAATTAGGGTCTGGATTTTCACAAGGACAATTGGACTTCTAATGCTTCAAATGACTTTCATGGATCATTTTAGACCTTCAAGAATACTCATGTCAAGTTTCAAGTCTTGCATCACAAAGTTGCTCAGTCAATTGATCATATGATCTAAAATCAGCTATATTGGGTAAAAAAGCCAACTATGGTCAACTTACAGCCAAACTTCAAGATTTTTTACCAATATCAACATTTTGAAGTCATATGCATCAATTGATCAAGTTTGGATCACAATTCCTCAATAAAAAATGTTCAAATCATCAAAAGGGCAAAATGGTTAAAATTAGGGTTTTGACTGAGATTCTTGACTTTTGACTAATACATGACTTTTTGGTATTTTTACCTAATTTCATGGCTCAAAACATTTCTCAAGATCATTGGATTGATAGATAAAATTTGGTTAACTGATGAAAAAGTCAACTGATACACCAAAAGTCAAACTTTGACTTTTTTTGGTCAACATTAAGTTCCAAAGATCAAAATTCATCAAGACATTCAAGAATATCAAGCTTTATCATGAAGAACTCAAGAAAGTCAAAAGTCAATTTGAAAAGTCAAACTTACCAAGACTTAGAAATTTTTCCAAGTGTTTTATACATGTTTATTTCATAACTTCATACCAATTTTTCACCATGATGCAAAATGATTCAAAAGAAAATTTCAACATGGAAGTTGTAGATCTTGATTAATTCTACAACTTTGTATTATAGGGTTGATTTCCAAAAAATGCTTAAATTTGAAGATATAAGCCCATGAAGTCATGACATTTTCATCCAACACTTAGAGAAATTTTCAATAGATTTTGGTCAGGATTTTATCTCAACTTCTTGGCATTTTTTCACATAGTTCCAAGATGATTTTGTCAAAATGGAAAACATGAAAGTTATAGAGGATGTTTCAAGCTTTACAAAACTCCAAGAGCATGAATTTATCATACTTGAGCTAGGAGATTCAAGGGCATGAAGTTGGGCATCCATCCTTGAATTACAAGTCTTTTTGGTGGAGAACACATGACGTAATCTACATGCTATGCTGCATAATCTTATGTTTCATACCTTCTTGCTTTCAAATATTTCCATAATTTAATGTTTACACAAAAGCTTGAACCATTACCCAAGAGATACAAGCCATTATCCAAATAACTTTGCATTTAAGGTAAAAAGTTACCATTGCTATTCTTGAAAAGTAAGCTTGTTGGTGCAAAATTTGTCTTGAGCTCATAACTTGTTTACTTTTGATTTTAATCCACCATAAATCATGGAAAGTAGCCCCTCTATACCAGCAACTTTAGTACTTCATCTTGGGACTATGGAGAATTTACATAGTTTGGTATTTGCGTCTCAACCAAACCATAACATGTTGTCTTGCAAACCTAATCAGCTCTTGTTCTCAAACCTCTTACCCATAAATAGATGGATAATTTTCAAGAGAAAGAGGCCAGAGTCTTGTGTATTGAAAAATCCTCACCCCCCCCCCCCTTATACTCTAAAAACATGAACTGTCCATAAAAACCTCCATCTTTGAGCTTTGAAGTCTAAACCCTTTGAGTCTCCAAAACCTTACAAGTTTTCCCTAAATAAACCATCCACATACTTCATATACATCATATAGAAGTTGTTTAAACATAAGAGCAACTTCTATAACATTACTATCGCCATTCTCCAAACTCAAAAACAACCACTTGACCTCTCCAAGACAATACAACAACTTTAAATCAAAACACAAATTTCAGTTTCAAAGTAAGTTTTCTTGACTTTGAACTCTTCATACAAGCATTATTGGTAGTTCATTTGTGAAGATAAAATGTAGATATCATTTCCCTGAAGCTAACCATATGTTTACTTTTCATTTTCATTAACCATGTGTTGAGAGCTGGCTCATATATGCAGCAGAAAAATGTTAGAAGTAAAAAATAGCAGTATGAGTCGATACATATATCTATGAGTCGACATATATTAAGCACAAAACAGGTTATGATTCGATACAAAACATGAATGAGTCGATACAAAACAGAAATGAGTCGATGCAAACCATTATGTGTCGACTCATACTGAGTTGATTTTGATTTCCAGGAGCAAACAAATGATATATATGGATGCATAAGTGCATGTGTCGATGCAAAACAGGTTATGAGCCGAAGCAAACCTTTATGTATCAACTTATAATTATTTCATTTTGACTTTCAAGAACAAGAAACATATATGAGCCAATGCATAAGTGCATGCGTCAATGCATAAATGTTTTCGTATCGATGCATAAGTGCATGTGTCAATACATAAAAGTTTTCTTAAAACAACTTTCCTTTTTTTTACATTATCTTTATATTTCTTTATATTTTTATTTTTATTCATTATTCAATATGGTTGTAATAGTAATCAGGTTTTAATTGCTTTCATTCCCCATTTGTAAATTTGTATCCCCCATCCCCAAAAAGATGTAATAGCGTAGAATTTACATTTCCGCAATTTACCGCTTTCAATATTATTGTTAGTAATTAGGGTGTGTATGGAAAGATAAAATCAATCTTAGATAACCCTAATATCAAGACAAGAATGCATGAAAATAAACACTTTACATACTTTCACCTTTAGGGTCAACCTCACTTGTTTCCTTGAATAAAATAGTCATATCCCTCGAACGTGGGATACTTTAGCAATGACCCTCAAATACAAGATCGTAGTCCCTTGATGACCCTTCGATGTTGCCTTTGGTAAAAAGATCTTAGACCCTTACGACAAATTGCTAATGTATCCTACAATGTTGCCTTCTATGACTATACGACGACCTACGCCCGTCCCTTCACATCCAATGATAAGGCTTCTTATCACTAAATGGTAAGGTAGTGATATCTAAAGGAGGAGGAAAAGAACTAAGACTTTTTGAGTAGGTAGAACGTTCATAGTTGCTTGCTCATAACCATTTTCAAAACATCATTCAAAATACACCAACACTTTCAAATGAAATATTCTCAAAAGTAAAACACTTTGTATGCATTCTTATAGAGACGAGAATCATTACAAAGTTATCCTAAACAAAGGTACTTTCAAAAATACTTTCAATAACATCACAAACACATTTCAAACAAAGAATTTAAAATTGAGCTACCAACTAAGAGCCGTAGAAAACTATGGATGAAAAGGGTGCTAACACCTTCTCTTTTAATATCCTATCCCCCTAACTCAAGAAAATTCTCAAAAGGTCTTTTCTGTTCTTTTCACCCTTTCCTTTATTGGATAAAAGAAAAGTTGTTGGTGACTCTTGCTATCCGCAAAAATTGTGATAAAACGCAAAACACCCAAGTCAGTTCTCCCACCGTATTACAGAACTGGGGACTATGACTTAAAAGTGGGATTACCTTAGAGACTAGTTCACATTTAAATGCTTTCATTGTTTGATTTGCTTGCTTTACTTTTAAATTGTTTTTTGGGTTTTGTATTGATCCTCTACCCGGATTGGGGAACATTATTAGGTACGTAAGTGTTTGTTGGCAGCAATTTTTGTAAAAAAATGACTTGATAATGTTTTTCTAAATGTCTTAACATTTGAATAAAAATGTTTTGAATTATGTCAAAGTAGATGTCTTAAAATCTGACTCCTGAACTGAACTCATCCCAATATCAGTTCATGTTTTCTGTTTCCTGGTTTTTTGTGCGCCATAATTCATAATTTGTGACTCATAGGCTGCGAAAAATATGGAGGAATATTTTTATATTTGAATTATCTTTATGGATTATATCTTGGCCTACTTTCATGGAAATATTCAAAAGATTTGAATATTTGTTATTCAGCCCAAGCCCAATGTTGCGCATATATAAGGACATGCTTCCTTATTCAAAAAATTACAACTTTTGAAGAAGAATATTTTCTTTCTGTTTTAGAAGTATAAGTCTTTTAGTTGTCAAACACTCAAGTATTGATTTAATACTTGTGTTGTTATTTGTGTATCATTCGTAAGCTTTTAAGCATTGAATGTGAAATTTTTAAACTTATTATTTTTGTTGTTTCTTCACTGTAAGTGATTGAAGGGATTTAAGGAGGGCCTCATACCTAGGTGAGTCTTATATAGAAGTATAGAACTGGTAGTGATTAAGTGATTAGATCATAAACTGGTTGTTTACTGAGGTTCTATGAATTGATACTATTTAGTGGACTTGTCCCTGGCTTGCTAGCCCCCAGAGTAGGTGTTGTTGTACACTGAACTGGGTTAACAATCCCTTGTGTTTTTACTAATTTTACTATTGTTGCACTTTACTTTATTCCTAGGATATTTGTGTCATGACATTTCATTCGATATCACATATTTGATACCAGAATTTCAATTGGTATTAGAGCAGGCATCCTGCTCTTTATTTGGGTGAGATCCAGGGGAAGATACTTTCTGGTACTATGGACAAGGAAGGAGGATTTGTGAATAGACCACCTATTCTGGATGGAAGTAATTATGACTACTGGAAACCACGTATGGTTTCCTTTTTAAAGTCTTTGGACAGCATGGCTTGGAAAGCTGTTTTAAAAGGATGGAAACACCCTGTCAAATTGGGAGAAAATGGAGAACCTACTTCTGAGTTAAAACCAGAAGAAGATTGGTCTAAAGAAGAAGATGAAATTTCTCTTGGAAATTCTAAAGCCTTGAATGTTATATTCAATGGAATTGACAAGAACATTTTCAGATTAGTGAACTCATGTGAAGTAGCTAAGGATGCATGGGGAATTCCTCAATCTACTCATGAAGGCACATCCAAAGTTAAGATGTCAAGACTTCAGTTGCTCACCATAAAATTTGAGAATTTGAGAATGAAGGATGATGAAAGTATTAATGACTTCCATATGAACATTCTTGAAATTGCTAATGCATCCAGTGGTTTAGGAGAGAAAATACCTGAAGGCAAATTGGTGAGAAAGATGCTCAGGTCTCTTCCTAAGTGATTTGATAGAAAGTGACTGCTAGGGAAGAAGCTCAAGACATTGACAAAATGAAAGTGGATGAACTTGTTGGATCTCTTCTGACATTTGAATTAAGCATCAATGAAAGATCTGAAAAGAAGAACAAAAACATAACCTTTGTATCAAATACTGAAGAAGAAGAGGAAGACTGTGATCTGGATACAGATGAAGTAATATCAAATGCCTTAGCTATGCTTGAAAGACAGTTTAACAAAGTGATAAAAAGAATGGATAGGAACCAAAGATCAAATGTCAAGAACATCTCATCTGACATCCATAAGTCAAATGAGTTTGGAATAAAAAGGGATGAAGAAAAATGCACTCAAGGGAAGGGAGTACAATGTCATGAATGTGAAGGATTTTGTCACATTAGATCTGAATGTCCTACATATCTTAAGAAACAAAATAAAAATCTATCTGTTACTTGGTCTGAAGAGGACTCAGAGAGTGATCTTGAAGAATCTACCAAGTATGTTAAAGCATTAACAGGGAAATATGTATCTGATGAAGAATCTAGTGATGGGGAACTAACCTTTGATGAGTTAGATGCTTTATACAAAGAATTATGTCTCAGAAGCGCAGAAGTGTGCCTTGAAGGGGAGAAACATAAAGTCCTCATAACTCAGCTGAAGGCAGAAAGAGAAGAGAATTTAAAAACTATTTCTAATCTGGAAAGTGAAGTGACCTCCTTGAATTCAAACCTTGATAGAATGGTCAAATCTCTCAAAATGTTGAAAATGGGTCTGACACTTTAGATGAAATTATTCAACCAGGAAGAGTGACAGGAGACAAGAGTGGTCTAGGTTTTTATGAGAAAAAGGAACCAAATTCTAAAGAACCTTCAATAGATTCCACTCATGCCAAGTCTAAACCAAGGATGTCGAATCAAATGTATAAACGTCATGGCAATAAAGGACATCATGGCAAACATCATGGAAAGAAAAAGTTTAATCACACCAGAGAGAAGTCCCAGCCTTGGAGATGTCATCAATGTGGAAGGCTTGGTCATATAAGGCCCTTCTGTTTCAAGTTGTATGGGTATCCTAAGACTACTCATCCTCCCAAGACTGATAAGATTCCACAAAATATCAAAAAGAAGAAATAGTGGATTCCAAAGTCTAATGTTGTTAGTTATATAGCTCACACCTCCCTTAGAGTATCAGCCAAAGATGACTGGTACTTTGACATTGGTTGTTCTAGACACATGATAGGTGTCAAAATCTGTTAGTAGATATCAAATCTCATTCCACCAGTTATGTGACTTTTGGTGATGGAGCAAAGATAGAAATCAAAGGTGTTGGCAAGCTGGAATGTTCAGGAGTCCCTAAGCTTGATGATGTGTTACTTGTTAAAGGGTTAACAACTAACCTGATAAGTATAAGCCAATTGTGTGATCAGGGATTCAAAGTTAACTTCACCAATGAAGAATGTCTTGTGTGCAATGAAAATAATGAAGTTATTATGAAAGGAATCAGATCTAAATACAATTGTTATCTATGGGCTCCTCAAGAGTTGAACTTCTCCTCAACATGTGTTTTAGCCAAAGAGAATGAAGTTAAACTATGGAATCAAAAATTGGGGCACTTGCATCTGAAAGGTATGAAAAGAATTATATCTGAAGAAGCAATGAGATGGATTCCTAAGCTCAAGATAAAAGAAGGAAGGGTATGTGGTGACGGCCAGATTGGAAAGCAGACTAAGATGTCACATCAGAAGATCCAACATCTTACTACATCAAAAGTTTTGGAACTTTTTCACATGGACTTGATGGGACCTATGCATGTTGAAAGTCTTGGTGGAAAGAATTATTCCTATGTTATTGTAGGTTATTCTCTAGATACACATGGATAAGTTTTATTAGAGAACAATCAGAAACTTTTGAAGTGTTTAAAGATCTCTGTCAAAAACTTAAAAGGGAAAAAGATAGTCATGTCATCAGAATTAGAAGTGATCATGGAAAGGAATTTGAGAACAACAAATTTTCTGACTTTTGCTCTTCTGAAGGAATCAACCATGAATTCTCTTCTCCCATTACTCCTCAACAAAATGGGATTGTGGAACGCAAGAACAAAACCCTTCAAGAATCTTCCAGAGCCATGATTCATGCTAAGAAGTTACCCTACCATTTTTGGGCTGAAGCTATGAATATTGCATTCTATATCCATAACAGAGTCACTCTAAGGAAAGGAACTTCATCCACCTTGTATGAAATATGGAAGGGAAGAAAACCAACTGTTAAATACTTTCATGTTTTTGGAAGTAAAGGTTATATCTTAGCTGATCGTGAACAAAGGAGGAAGATGGATCCCAAGAGTGATGAAGGAATATTCTTGGGTTACTCTACAAATAACAGAACTTATAAAGTTTTTAACTCCAGAACCAAAGTTATGATGGAGTCAATAAATGTTATTATTGATGATAGAGGATGGAATGTTGAAGAAGATGTCTCAGAAGATGTTGGAACATCTTTGTCTGATATTCCAAAAGAATCAAATGACAGAAGTATTGATTCTAATCCACATCAAGAAGATCCTGAGCCTAGTCATCTCAATAAAGGACCTTCAATTAGAACCCAGAGAGATCATCCTAAGGATCTCATCATAGGAGATATAAATAAAGGAGTTACTACCAGATCAAGAGATGGGATATCAAACTCTTGCTTTGTGTCAAAAATTGAGCCTAAGAATGTCAAAGAGGCCCTAACTGATGAGTTCTGGATTAATGTTATGCAGGAAGAGATAGAACAATTCAGTAGAAATGAAGTTTGGGATCTAGTTCCAAGACCTGAAGGGACAAATGTGATTGGCACTAAATGGGTGTACAAGAATAAATCTGATGAAAAAGGGGTGGTCACTAGAACAAGGCAAGGTTAGTTGCACAAGGGTACACTCAAATTGAAGGATTTGACTTTGATGAAACCTTTGCTCCTGTGGCCAGACTTGAATCAATCAGACTACTATTAGGAGTTGCATGCATACTGAAATTTAAATTGTTTCAAATGGATGTAAAAAATGCCTTCTTAAATGGCTATATGAATGAAGAAGTTTATGTGGAACAACCAAAGGGATTTGTTGATCCAAGTTTTCCTAAACATGTATACAAACTAAAGAAAGCTTTGTATGGATTAAAGCAAGCTCCAAGAGCTTGGTATGATAGATTGACAGAATTTCTTGGTGAGAATGGATACAGGAAAGGTGGCATAGATAAAACACTTTTTGTCAAGGAAGAAGAAGGGAAGATCATGATTTCACAGATTCATGTTGATGATATTATGTTTGGTGGGATGTCAAATGAGATGGTTCAACATTTTGTCAAGCAAATGCTGTCAGAATTTGAGATAAGCCTTGTTGGTGAATTAACCTATTTTCTTGGTATGCAAGTTAAACAAATGGAAGATTCCATATTTTCATCTCAGAGCAAGTATGCTAAGAATATAGTAAAGAAGTTTGGGATGGAAAATGCCAGTCACAAAAGAACTCCTGCTCCCACACATCTGAAGTTGTCTAAAGATGAAAAAGGAGTAAGTGTAGATCAAAGTCTTTACAGAAGTATGATAGGCAATCTTCTATATCTCACAGCTAGCAGACCTGACATTGCCTTTGTTGTAGGAGTGTATTCAATATATTAAGTTAATCTTAAAGTTATCCATGCAAACCATGTGAAGAGAATTCTTAAATATGTGAATGGGACAAGTGACTATGGTATGCTATACTCTCATGGATCCAATTCTGCCTTAACTGGTTATTGTGATGCTGATTGGGTAGGAAGTGTTGATGATAGAAAAAGTACATCAGGAGGATGCTTCTTTCTGGGAAATAATCTCATATCTTGGTTCAGTAAGAAGCAAAATTGTGTGTCTCTGTCCACTGTTGAGACTGAGTATATTGCTGCAGGAAACAATTGTTCTCAATTGGTTTGGATGAAACAAATGTTAATAGAATACAATGTCAAACAAGATGTCGTGACATTATTCTGTGACAATTTAAGTGCCATAAACATATCAAAGAACCTCATTCAACACATAGGACCAAACATATTGATATCTGTCATCACATCATAAGAGAGCTTGTTGAAGAAAATATTGTTGCTTAGAACATGTAGCCACTGAATTGCAACTGGCTGACATCTTCACCAAGGCTTTGGATGCTAATCAGTTTGAGAACTTAAGAGGAAAATTAGGGATTTTCTTATATGATGGTTTGTATCAATTAAAGGCGTGTGGGAATATCATTAAAGTGATATTATATTATTTATGTTTTCAATAAATCAAATTTCAAAAACAATCATTACTAGATTGTCTCAAAGTGTTTCCCACACTGTGATACGGTGGCAGAATCGACTGTTTAACGCTGGTTTACGTTTTGCGCTTTTTGTTTGCAAAATGTCGCGGTAAGCAAGAGTCGCCACTGACTTTTATTTCATCCAATCGGAAAGGAAAAAAGTACAGAAAAAAATCCTTTTTCGAGATATTCTGAGTACGGGGGGTAGATTATAGAAAGGGAAGGTGTTAGCACCCTTTCTATCCATAGTTTTCCATGGGCTCTTAGGTACTTGCTCATCTTTTTAAATTGCTTGTGTTTGTGCTTTGTTTTTTAAAAGTTTGACTTTGTGATAACCCTTGTATCAGTTCTCAAAGGTGTGACGAAGTTGTTTTTGAAAACTTTAGTTTGAAAAGTGTAAGTGTGAAAAGTTTTGATTTGAGCAAGTACCTACTAGCATCTACCTACTCGAAAAAAGATTGTTTCTATTCTCGTTCCTTTAGACAACATTATCCTACTATTGAGAAATAGGTAGCACCGTCATTGGAGTTTGTAAGGGTCAATTCGAAAGGGACGTACAATCACTAAAGCAATGTTAGGACATCTTAGTAATAACCCTAGAGTCTTAAGATCATATTCGAGGCAACATTTCTGAGGCAACATTTGAATGGGACATTTGATCTTTTTCAGACAGGAGGGCGACCACTAAGACACCTTATGCTTAATGATCGTTTACCGAAGGCAACCTAAGTGAGAGTATACCCTAAGAGTTATATGTGCGAGTGATTTGTTTCAGTTATTTTATCTTTGCACATTAGGGTTTTCTAACCGTTTTAATTTGTCATACATTCTTGCCATACAATCCTATTAGCATACATCTAAACAGTCAAATATTTGCGGGAATTAAAATGCGAGAAAGTAATCTACGCTATTACAAGGCTTCGGGGAGGGGGATTAATTACATAGCCAAAACCTGGGGAAAGCGATAAGTAAAAAGTCCTAGATTAAACTATTACAAACCATGAACAATTACAGAAATATTTGCAAAAATAATTAACACGCGCACGATGAATTAAATACGAGACAACTAGGGTTTTGACCCTTGACTAAACCTAATTGCGATTGATAAAAAGAGTTTTTGTCATGTTTTGTTATTTAAGAAAATAAATAAATCATTAAATTAAAAAGAAAATCCTAATTCTAATTGATTTAAAATTAAGAAAAATAAATTAATTTATTTTAAAACCTATTTTTGTATTTTTATTTATTTGAGAAAAAAAAGAGCAAAATAAAATTAAATCAAAAGTTTTACCCTAATTTCTATTTGATTTTATTTATGAAAATAAATTACAATTTCCCTAAATTAAACTAAATTAAATTAATTTTGATAATAAAAAAAAGAACTAATCCTAATTGTTTTTATGAAGTCTTGATTTTATGGAAGATAAATTAATTTGTGAATTAAAATAAATAAAGGAAATTAAGAGAATGAATAAAATAAAGATAAGAAATAAAAAAAGTAAATGGGCCTGGTGGTGTTTGCTGAAAAAGGGGGGTGCCAACTGAATTTCTGGGCCCAAGGTTGATGGCCTGTTTTGACTTTGTTGGATCTGGTGTGTGGGTTGACTTGAGGCGCATGGTAGGCTTCTTGCTACCTGAGCGTTGGATCCAACTGGATGATTGATCTAATGGTGGAACACAAGAGCGTATGATAGGCGTGCGCTACTGCAATGCATGAGATCTACCTGAAATAAGCAAGAAAATAATAAAATGCACACGCCTAGGATCAAACCCAGGACGTGCGCATCAAAGGCCTTCACCCCAGCCATCTGAGCCATGGTGTTAACTTGTAAGTAATATAAAACAGAAATATAATATGCAAAAACAAGCTAGTGGAGCCAACCAAGGCGCGAAATTCAAATAAGCGAATCACACATTGCCACGCCAACTTCTTCTTCCTCTCTTCGTTTCCTTAGCATATCAAGCTTTTACCTACAGACGCTTGCTGTAGGTATAACCTTGTCCATCTCCAAAATTGTGTAGGCTCAAGATAAATGACCATGGCTGGTACCAATCAACTCGTATCATCCTCACGAGTATCATGGTACCAGAATTAACGCCCGATTTTGCCTGCATGAAAAAGCCCTAAACAAGAATACAAAACCCTAGCCATGGCAAATTCACATACAGTCATCAAAAATGTAATTGAATAGAACGATTAGCTTGCAAACACGATGATATACATGAGTATGGAAATCAAAAGCACTAAAGATGCATAGAATAGTGAAATCAAAATCAAATTTTTGGACAAACCGTGGGAGACGTAGAACACGATTCTTGAGGTTTCAGGTCATGCAAATGCTTGATACCAGTTCAGTACATGCCTAGGAATGTGAATTGATCCTTGGAAAAGTTTGAAACGACCTCTAGAGCAAGATCCAATCTGCACTTTTCTTTGAAAATTTGGAGCTTTGTTTGATACTTTGAGGCAAGTTGCGCGTCTGAAAAACTTCTCCTCTAGGTCTTTAGGATCCTAGCATAAGTAGTGAATCAATCTAGGGTAATAGAATTGGAAAGAATCCAAAGAATAATGGTATGGTTTTAAGAGAAAATCAAATATTTAACAATTTCCCAAATATGGATATTTTGTGACTATTCTTGGCTTGCACGATTTGCTTCTCATTTGACAGCACATAACATCTTCCTTCAATGCAAAAAATCATCCCTAAAACACATTATATGATTTATTTGGATTTATTGAATTTTAAATGAATAAAAAATCAAAATAAATTAAATAAACAAATAAATAAAGCATGGAGGGTCCCATTGGTCGTGGACTACATTATCATTAAAGTGCAAGCATAAAAAGTTGGCCCCATTTAGCAAAAAATGCCAATTTGAGCACATTTGACTTTTGGCAATTTTGCAAAAAATGTCAACTTGGCCAATGCATAACTCTCTCAATTTTGACCCTAGAGAGGTGTTCTTGGACTTTTTAGAAAGCTTAGGATGTCCTCTAAGAAACCCTTTTGGTATCATCTTAATTGAGTCTTCCATGTTCATGTATGAAGCTTTGACCCAAAAGGTGTTTTTGTTGACTTTCCAAAATGACCTATAATGTCAAAATTCATATCTTCTTGTGAGTGCATATTTTGAACTTGGGGGCTGAAGATGAATTGTATAGAATTTCATCCCCTTCAAAATGAGATTTGGATGGGTCATTTATAATGAAGCATGAGAAAGTTATGCTTGGTCAAAGTTGAGTTGACTTTTCCTACAAAACCCTAATTTAGCAACTTTTGGGTTTTGATGAATTGTGAGCAATCCTTGAGGAATCATGGTCAACCCTTGATCAAATGATTAATAATATTTAAAAATGAGGACTTTGACCAAAAATATTTAGGTTTGACTGTATGTGGGCCACAATTGACTTTTGACCTAGTATAGTTGATTTTCAGGCCTTTGAGCAATTGACTGAGCACACTTCTTTTGCAAGGCTTGAAACTTGACATGGATGATCTTGGGAACATATCATGACAATGGAAGGCATTTGGGATCCTTTGGACTCAAGCATCTTGATTAAAAATGAAACCCTAATTTGAGGTAGACTGCCTTAGGAGAGAGTTTGTCTCGTCAACTTGAACTTCCTTGAGCAATTTAGGGACCTCACTTGCCATGTGTTGAGAAATATAGGAGGGAAAATTTTGGGGTACAACAGCTGCCCCTGTTCAATCTTCTTACACCTGAGGATGTAGATTGGCTCATCTGCCTTTCTGGATCTGAAGGTGGAAGATGATTGAACACTAGAGTGCCCAAAAAATTTGCACTCGCGTGAAGTGATTTGATTTGCGATATCGGGAATAGGCTTATAGATGCCATCTGGTAGCTGCTAGAGAATTGTCGGGGATGGGCTTAAAGATGCCATCCAAAGAGATGTCGATCACATAAGAGATTCCTTTGCGAGAACCCGTATACCTGTTGTTGAGGAGGACTTTGCTGGGGAATGTTGGTCTCTATCTTAAGAGAAATAGAGTTTTAGGAGCTTGAGTTGTCCGTTACTCCACTGGGGAATAATTCCAGTTTAGGAAGCGGAAGTGAACTGTGTGTTTGGTCGGGGTATATGTTGCACCGCGACTTTCTGGGGAAATGTGAAATCAATTGTGTTTGATCGGGTCCCGGTCTTACAGTGTTGTGGACTGCTGTCTGGGGACAAGAGAGGAAGAACCCGGATAGTAAGGTTATGAGAAGGAACCTGGATAGTAGGGTTGCTTCGATATGAAAGCCTGGATAGTAAGGCCGTGAGAAGGAACCTGGGTAGTAGGGTTACTTCGATATGAAAGCCTGGATAGTAGGGCTGTGAGAAGGAACCTGGGTAGTAGGGTTTCTTCGAGATGAAAGCCTGGGTAGTAGGGCGGTGAGAAGGAACCTGGTTAGTAGGGTTACTTCGAGATGAAAGCCTTGATAGTAAGGCAGTGAGAAGGAACCTGGATAGTAGGGTTACTTCGATGTGAAATCCTGGATAGTAGGGCCGTGAGAAGAAACCTGGATAGTAGGGTTACTTTGATATGAAAGCCTACATAGTAGGGCCGTGAGAAGAAACCTGGATAGTAGGGTAACTTCGATATGGAAGCCTGGGTAGTAGGGCTGTGAGAAGAAACCTGGATAGTAGGGTAACTTCGATATGAAAGCCTGGATAGTAGGGCTATTTTGGAATGAGTTTGGGTAAAACTGCAGAGGGAACCTGGGTAAGGTTGTTCTTGTCGCGCCGATGATTACTCTGTTTAGCTTCGAGTGTTGATCATGGACCTACTGGAAATTGTTGGTAATAACTGTCTTTCCTGAAATAAATACAGAGTTAGTTATGTGCGATGCATGAGATGCATTGTACGATGACGTTTCTCAAAATAAATGAGACCATGCTATATGTAATGCATGCACATGTCATGATGTATGAACATGAAATGTTGATGTAATAAACCGAGTCTGGGAAAATAAATCTCTGTCTGCTGTTTGGAGAGTATGAGAAATGGTATTCTTGACTGCTGTAAAAAACACAGTTCCTCTACTTCTGTTGAGGATGGTGAACAAAGATGACTCTGCTGGGGATGGATTACCGTTGCTGGAGATAATGAATTCTGTCGGGGATTGAATTTCTGCCTGTGAGAGAAATAAACTCTTCTTGGGGAAAAATTTACTGACTCACTCGCAATTGTGAACCTCAGCTGGGGCGAGTTATGTCCTGTTCGAGAAAGCTAACGTCACTGTCTTTGGATACTTTTTACTCTGTGGGGAGTGTATGCACCACTACTCATATTCTCAAGTTGGCCCTATCCCAGTACCTGATGGGCAGAGTAGCTGTAAGGTTTGGGCACTTCTTGTTTTCCCTGTTCCTAGAATTACAAGTAATCGTCTTTTGTTTCTTATGTAAATATTTATGAGCAACAATTATTTTCAAATGCATATATCAAAGATAAATCATTGGATGTTCTTGCAAAACAGAATAGAAAAAGAAAAACAAAGTGAAACTTCTTGTGAAAATGAATTGTATTGATTTTTAAAGTTGGCCTGTAATAGGCATTTTGTACAAGGAGGCTGACGTCCTAGTAAGAGAATGCCTCCGAAAGACAGAAATTACAATTTGTGTAACAGAAAGAAAAAACAGCTATGTGAAACAATCCCATCGGGTTTCAACTCTGCTATTGCCTTTATATCTTCAAGTGTCTCATCACTTTGTTGCTTGGTCGAAAGTGGATCAGATTGATTGGCGCCGTCCGAGCTTGATATTCGATACCGAAGTCTGGTTGTGAGATGATCCAATGAGACATAGTGTTACGCTTTGATCCCTAATTTTTTTCCTAGACCGCCCTTTCGGGTTTTCAGTCCACCGGGATATCCTTTTTCGCCCAAGTCGCCTTTTCAGGTTTTCGACTTGCCGAGTGTACAGTTTTTCATTTTCATCCCTTACTTTTGCTCTAACCCTTTTGGTTCGTCGGGAAGCCCTTATTTTTGCCTAGGCCAGTCAACCTAGCGGGTCTTTGATTATGCGTAGTATCTTTTCACTATGTCTGCATTGACGGGGTGAGGAAGGTCGTCACCATCCATGGTGGTTAGAATCATAGCTCCTCTCGAGAAAATGTTCTTAACCATAAATGGCCCTTCGTACGTAGGGGTCCATTTTCCCCTGGGATCACCTTGTGGTAGTATGATGCGTTTGATCACTAGATCCCTGACTTGATATTCTTGACGTCTAACTTTCTTGTTAAAAGCCTTGATCATTCGCTTTCGATACGTCTGACCATGACAAATAGCAGTAAGTCTCTTTTCATCGATTAGATTCAGCTGATCAAGCCGGGTTTGGATCCAGTCGTCTTCGTTCAAACATGTATCCTTCATAATCCTGAGGGAGGGTATCTGGACTTCGATGGGTAGGACTGCCTCCATGCCATACACCAAAGAGTAGGGTGTTGCCCCTGTCGATGTCCGTGCTAAGGTACGGTACCCATGAAGAGTGAATGGTAACATCCCGTGCCAGTCCTTGTATGTCATTGTCATCTTCTGCACAATCTTCTTGATGTTCTTGTTAGCCGCTTCAACAGCGCCATTCATCTTCGGCCGGTAGGGAGAAGAGTTATGATGCTGAATCTTGAACTGTTTGCAGATCTTGGTGATCATTGTGTTATTGAGATTTGTACCATTGTCTGTAATAATCTTCTCTGGTACACCATATCGACAGATCAGATTGTGTCGGATAAACCGCGCCACGACGTTCTTGGTTACCGTAGCAAAGGAAGCTGCCTTAACCCACTTTGTAAAGTAATCAATTTCTACCAGAATGAAGCGATGTCTGTTAGACGAAGTAGGTCTGATCTCGCCAATCATGTCGATGCCCCACATTGCAAAGGGCTAAGGAGTTGTCAAAACATTCAGAGGAACCAAAGGTATATGCACCTTATCAGCATAGACTTGGCACTTGTGACAGGTTCGAGAGTGCTGATAACAATCGGCTTCCATAGTGGACCAATAATATCCAGCCCGTAGAATTTTCTTTGCCATGGTATGTCCACTGGAATGAGTTCCGAAGGTACCTTCATGTAATTCTTCCATGATCCTTTCCGCTTCGCTCTTGTCTACACACCGCAGTAAGGTTGAATCATGGTTACGCTTATAGAGAATTCCATTACTGATGAAGAACTTCGCAGCGAACCTTCTCAGAAACTTCTTATCATTAACAGATTCCCCTTCGGGGTATTCTTGAGCCTCAATGTACCTCTTTACCTCGTGAAACCAGGGTTTATCTGCTACCTCTTCAGTCTCAATGTCACAGCAATGTGCGGGTTCGTCCAACCTCTCAATGGTAATCTGAGGAGCTTCATTGTCCCACCTGACTTTGAACATAGAAAACATGGAAGCTAGCACGTCCACTAGCTGGTTCTCTTCTCTTGGGAAATGTTCAAAGGTTATCTCCTCAAAGTGTGGGAGCAATGTTAGTACATATTCTTTGTAAGGAATAAGATTCGGGTGCTTCGTATCCCACTCGCCTTTGATATGACTTATCACCAGAGTGGAATCCCCGAATACACTCAAGAACTTAATCCTCAAGTCAATAGCAGCTCGAAGACCCATGATACACGCTTCATACTCCGCCATATTGTTGGTGCAGTTAAAACATAATCGGGTGGTGAACGGAGTATGACAGTCCTCAGAAGATATAATTACAGCGCCAATGCCATTACCCAATGCGTTCGAGGCTCCATCAAAGTACATAGACCATCGAGATCCCTCCTCGGGTCCTTTATCCGGTCCAGGTTCTTCGCAGTCGGTTACCAACATGATATTCTCATCCGGGAACTCGAAATTCATGGACTGGTAGTCATCCACGGCCTGATGCGCCAAATGATCCACCAATACATCTCCCTTAATTTCCTTTTGGGTTGTATATTGGATGTCGTACTCGGTTAAGATCATTTGCCATCTTGCTATCCTTCTGGAGAGAGCGGGGTTCTCGATAATATACTTGATCGGATCCATCTTTGATATCAACAAAGTGGTGTGAGTCAACATATATTGTCTCAGCCGGCGAGCAGCCCATGCCAAAGTGCAGCACGTTTTCTCGAGCAATGAGTATCGGGTATCACAGTCGGTAAACTTTTTGCTAAGGTAGTAAATAGCGTGCTCTTTTCGGCAAGACTCGTTATGCTGCCCCAACACACACTCCATTAAATTGTCTAGCCCTGTCAAGTATAAAATCAAAGGTTTTCCTTCAACTGGAGGCATCAAAATTGGTGGTTCTTTAAGGTATTCCTTGATTCTTTCAAAAGCGGTCAGGAACTTATCATTCCACTTTACCACTTGATCTTTCTTCAGCAGCTTGAAGATTGGCTCACAAGCAGCGGTCAGATGTGAAATGAACCTGGCGATGTAATTCAGGCGTCCCAAGAAACCTCTAACTTCCTTCTCTGTGTGGGGAGCCGGCATCTCTTGTATGGCCTTTACCTTTGCAGGGTCTACCTGAATACCCTTATCATTGACAACGAAACCCGGAAGCTTACCAGATCTTACCCCGAAGGTGCACTTGTTCGGATTCAACCTCAGCTTGTACGTCTTCAACCTGTCAAACAATTTCTGGAGATAATCAAGGTGTTCTTCCTCAGTCTGAGACCTGGCTATCATGTCATCAACATACACTTCGATCTCATGGTGAATCATATCATGGAACAAAGCGACCATGGCATGCTGATAAGTTGCCCCAGTATTCTTTAACCCAAAAGGCATTACCTTGTAACAAAAGGTGCCCTATTGTGTAACGAAGATGGTCTTCTCCATGTCCTCAGGAGCCATCTTGATTTGGTTGTAGCCAGAAAAACCATCCATAAAGGAAAAGATCTTGTGTTGCACGGTGTTATCGACAAGAACATCAATGTGAGGAAGTGGGAAGTCATCCTTGGGGCTTGCCATGTTCAGTTCTCTGTAGTCCACACATATCCGTACCTTACTGTCCTTCTTAGGTACCGGCACGACGTTGGCAACCCACTGCGGATAAGAAGTGACAGCTAAGAACCCTGCATCGAACTGTTTCATGACCTCTGCTTTGATTTTTTTTTACATTTCAGGGCGCATACGGCAGATCTTCTGCTTTACCGGAGGGCAGTCTTCTTTAGTCGGCAGGAGATGTACCACAATATCAGTGTCCAAACCAGGCATGTCTTCATAGGACCAGGCGAAGATCTTAACATAGTCGTGTAGCATCTATATTAACCATTGTTTGAAAGTAGGCTCCAGGTTCGCACCTATGTTAACCTCTTTCTTGTCTTCCTCTGTACCCAAATTTATTGACTCAGTTGGCTCTTCATGAGGTTGTATGGCCCTTTCTTCCTGCTGTAACAGTCTATCAAGTTCTCCAGGCACCTCACAGTCATCCTCGCCTTCATCCTCGGCTTGGTTGATCGGATTTTTGAAGTCATAACTGGCAGTAGTATAGTTGTTATCAATGGGATCCAAAGTGGATATGGATCTACAGTATGATACGTGAGTGTGTGTAAGAGAATAGATGTTTTGATAAAATGAGAGACAGAAAAGAAAAACGAAGAGCACAAAATTTGTAATGCAAGAAACGTCCAATGCTTTATTAATGATATATAAAATGACAAATAATAAGCCCTCACAAGCAAAGCCAAAACGCCTCAGGCAAGGCACCGGGCCGTAAAAGTTTCAAATTGTTTATTACAAGTCTTAAATCAAAAGTCAATTACTGTGGAATAAAGAAATAGGTATGAAGTCCTTCGCCATCCAGTTGTTCGGTCCACCGTTGGTTGTTGGGTAGATCCAGATGTCGATGTCTGAATCCTCTTCAATGTCCTCAATTGCATTAACTCCCCGATTACTGATGTGCAGAGGAGGTCTTCCAATGCGTGCGCGCCTAACAGCCCTTTGAGCCCCTGTAGTAAAGCCCAAACCAAATTTGTCAGTTTTGTGAGTGAAATCATGGAGCTGACCCTAATTGGTACACCTACCTTCTTCAACTACATCCCTGGCGTCCTTGAGAGAAGCCATCTTCAGCGGAAGTTTGTTGGTAGTAACTTCAGTTGATGCCGAGAACTGAGGGACCTCTTCGAAATTCTGACAAGGAGTTTCTTTGAATTCCCCGTCCATATCTACGTAGCGGAAGGAATTGAGATGACTCACCATATACTCTTCTTCACCTTGCACCGTGACAATCTTCCCCTTCACTGGGTACTTTAGCATTTGATGGAGCGTGGAAGTAACTGTCCCAGTCTTATGAATCCAAGGACGACCCAGCAAGCAAGAATATGATGGTCTGATATCCATTACCTAGAAGGTGGACCCAAAGGTCTGAGAACCCACTTTGACAGGGATGTCCACCTCCCCGTGCACCATTCTTTTTTATCCATCAAAAGCCCTCACCACAATGTTACTCGGCTTTAAAGTCAAACTCTCACAATCCAAACAGTCTAACGCTTTCTTTGGCAGAACATTCAACGAAGACCTGGTATCTACCAGCACATGGGCCATAGTGGTGCCCCTGCACTCAATCGAGACATGCATAGCATCATTATGATTCCTTCCTTTCAGTGTCGGATCCGCATCTGAGAAACCCATCCCATTGTCAGCAGTCAGGCTGGCCACGCAATCTTTGAACTGATCTGCTGAAGTTTCCTGCGGCACATACGCAGTCTTGAGAAATGCAATCAAAGCCCTCGCATGGGCTTCGGAACACAATAGCAGAGACAACATGGAGATCTTTGATGGGGTTTGCCCCAGCTGATCGACAATATTGTAGTTGCTCTTCTTGATAATTTTCAGTATTTCCTCTATTTCTTGTTTAGAGGCTTCCACAACGATTTTCTTAGGTGCCTCCGTCCGGTCAGGCTCACCTATAATTTCTTTGCCCCGAGTCCCAGATGGCTCAGCAGTAGGGGTGATAACTGGAGTAAGAATAAGAATAGTAGCATGTGTAATAACTGGAGTAGGAACAGGAGAAATGTCAGGAGTGCTGGTTGGAGTAGCAGTTGGAATAACGGTAGGCTTGATGATCTTCAGAGCAATCTCAGGAGAGAAAACCCTTCCACTTCGGGTAACCTTACTAGTCCCGAAAATATTACTGACATCAGTATCAGCTTCTTCAGTCTTCAATTCTTGCTTAACATCATGGTAATACATATCATCACCATAATGCCATGGGATAGCCTTATCTGAGGTGTACGGGATGGGACCAGGAACAGTGATTATTAGCGGAGTAATTCTTGGAACAGGTGTAATCCTAACAGGTTTTCTCGAGGAAACCTTGGAAGGATTGGCAGAAATGGTTATAATGGCAACATCTTTATTAGGAACAACAGGAGTTGTAGTCTTCTCAAACAAAATTTCTTTATTATCCATCAGGCGCTGAACGCCTGACTTCAACAAACAACAACCGGAAGGTAGAGTCGAACACATATGGCAACCTTCACCATAACCCGGAAATAAACCGGCCAACAGCAAATTCTTCTTAATAGTCATCAGAGGAGTAGAAATTTCTTCAACAGAGGTCACAAACAAGTCGGTGTCAACAACATTAACTCCACGACCATGCTTGGGCATGGGAGCAGTTATAACGTTCAAATTTTCTGGAGTATCGAACTCTATCTCCTTGGTTTCAAGCAAGTCTTGTACTTTGTTTCTCAGAGCCCAGCAATCATTTGTATTATGGCCAAGACTCTCATAATGGTATGTGCACCGCGCGTTGGGATTGTATCTGGGAGAAGTAGTGTTTGGATTCTTGGGAGCCTCTCTCAAAGTCTCCAAGTTAGATTTCAGTAGGTGAGGTAATACTTCAGCCAGTGTCATGTTGATATGGGTAAACTGTCGTTGTGGTCTTTCCACCCTTTGTTGATTGTTGCATTATGGAGTAACTGTGGGTCTTGGTATCACTACAACATTTACCGTTTGACGATGTTCAGATCTGCTTTGGCCCCTCGGGCTATAGACTGCACTAGCTTCCTTCTTACCAGTAAAAGGCTTTTTTACCGAACTCGAAGAGGCATCCTTCTGTATTTTACCACCTCGAATGCCAGCCTCCACTCTTTCTTCGGTCAAAATCAACTCAGTGAAACCAGATGACAAGTGGCGGATCATAGGATTGAAAAATGGACCAGATAGCGTCCCTAGAAACATGTCGACCAACTCCCTATCAGACAAAGGGGGTTGAACTCTTCCATCCAAGTCTCTCCACTTTTGAGCATAGTCCTTAAAACCTTCACCTGCGCCCATGGACATACTTTGGAGCTGAGTACGAGTGGGGGCAAGGTCGGCGTTATACTGATACTGCTTGTAAAAAGCAGCAGCAAGATCTTCCCAATTTCGGACATTGGCTCCCTCCAACTGGTAGAACCATTCAAGCTGAGTCCCTGACAGACTATCTTGAAAGAAATGCACCCACAAACTGCAGGAGGGTATTGCTCATCGTCGTAATCAGTATCATTGTCAGAAACTGCAGGACTAGGGTCCTTTGCCCTTTCTTGGTTCTCCCCGTCCGTGGATGAGGAGGTTAGATCAGTTTGTTGCCTCAATCTTTCTCCGAATCTTCTACCCATATTCAGAATACCGACCTTCTTCTTCTTCTTCTCTTTAAGAATAAGGGTCTTCAAATCCTCCTGCCCTTTTGCCAGACTTATGAACATCTGTTGGAACTGGGCGTTATGTACCTGAAGATCTTTGATGGCTTGATCGGAAGACATTTCTACTGAAATAAACAGCGAAGAAGATGAGAAACCCGTAGTGGTACCTGTAATTATGTGCATGATAATGGGGTGCGCATGTAATGATTTCAAAGACTTTGGGAGATTTAAATTTGCAAACCAAAAATAAAACAAAACTTTATTAGCTTAACTTTAAAAGGTTCAACAATGCCTTTAAGGCGTTACAAAGTAAATAAATAAAACAGAATCTAAAACTAGAAAAAACCAAATCAAAAGTCCCATGGCCGCTTCTTCTTTGTGCTGATATAGTCATTGATCACTCTTTCTTCCTCGAGCTGCCTGGTGTGCTTCAAAACCTTCCTCTCTTGCTCATGGAACTGCTCCCGGTAAGTGTCCCGCTCATTCTTCAGCTGAATCCAAGACCTTTGTAACTCCCCAAGATCAGTAGGCATGTAAGGATAGAGAACTGTGTAAGGAATGCCTTCTTCATTAGTGGGCTCCACAATCACTGGTAATACGGCTTCATAAGGCATCATGAGCTTCTGAGCACGAGCTCGGACCCATTGGAGGTAAGGCTGCATAGGAAGGGAAGTCTTTGGTCCCAACTCTTCGGGTTCATACCTGTTTACCATGCCCCAAGCTCGTATGAACCTCCGACGATGCTCCTTAACGTCATCCTTATAGTCGAATACAATGTCCTCGAGAAGTAACTCATGGGGACCATCTCTCCGAGCACGACCAAATTGTCGCAAAGCTAGACAAGGATTGTAAGTTATACCCCCTCTAATTCCAAGCAATGGGACATTAGGGTATCTCCCACAGCGGTCAATAACATCGGTGTCTTCCATAGCCCGGGAACACTAAAGAATATATGTATGAGCAAGTGACATTATTCTGTACGACCAGCCCAAACCTTCTTCACTCTTCAGTACAGACTTAGGGAGGTGAGAAATAAACCACCTCGACAGCAACGACATGCAACACATAAGAGTCCCTCTTCTCCTTACAGTACGAGTATAGAGAGCGTGCAAGATATCTCCAAGCAAGGTAGGCACAGGGTTGCGAGAGAGGAAAATCTTGACAGCATTCACATCTACAAAGGAATCTAGATTAGGGAAGAGAACCAAACCATAGATAAGAAGAGCCAAGATATCTTCAAAAGCCTGAAAATCCAAATCATCCCAGAATAGTTGAGCCCGGTCTATCATAAATTTGGCTAGAAAACCTTCGACCCCGCTTCGAGTTTCCCAATTGGATACCACATCAGCCCGTTTCAAGTGCAAAGTTGAGGCAATGTCTTCTGGACTAGGAGCTTCTTCTATACCTGTGAATGGTACCTGTTCAAGAATGGATATGCCCAATAGATGAGAGAACTCTTCCAAGGTGGGTACCAGCTGGTAATCTGGAAAGGTGAAGTAATGATGCACGGGATCGAAGAACTGAAATAGCACACTCATCACCTGTTCATCAAGGTTTGAAGTAACCAGGCTGAGAAGTTGACCGTGTCTCTTAATGAACATAGAAGTCTCAGAAAATCTTGATGCTAGCTCTTTAAGTTGGGCAGGTATCTACACAAAGCTGATTCGGATGGTATTTCTACGCACGAAAGTCATGATCTGCAAAATAGAACAAAGATAAATTCCCTTGGTCTTTGAAATGGTTAGCATAATGAAGCATGAATGTCGTGTTATGATGCATGATGTCATGATAAACCACAGGTATAGCAAACACAAATATTGCAAACACAGTCAAATCACACAAAGCCCTTAGGTTTAAGGCTTGCATGAGGTCAAAGGTAGTGCCCTCTTGAAGTTAAGTTGGTTTCAACCTGTCCTAGAAAAAGTAATTGGGTTCTAGAGGATCTCAATATCACTGACCATCCTCCATCGGTCATGGTTTCAGCTCACGCAATCTTTTCTTGCAGCCGGAACTATCTCGAGAGTATGGTCTCAATGAGTGTAGCATCGAGTATCAACCAGTTCTCAGCTTTACACCGAGGCCGGCTATCTCACTACTTTATATTTTCCAAGTTGGGCGATTAAAGGTTCTAAGGTCAGTTGATGCTTAACGACACCACGCAACGGCCTCATATTCTCCTCATTTCTCCACAAGGGATACCGGTACTAACCAATGTGCCACATCAATGTAGCTACTGCTTCAACCGTATCGGTATAGGTTGCACAGTTCCCTCACAGTCTATTGCTACTTACCTAAAAGGTATCCCCGGATCCGAGTTAGGATCTATAGTAACTCCAGAACAAAACCCTCAAAAGTAAAGCAAACAAAGCAATCAAGAGAAGAAATTATGATGAACTAGATCCTAAGGTATACCCCACTTTATTATTTCCTAGCAGAGTCTCCAGTTCTATGATACGGTGGCAGAACCGACTGTTTGATGCTGGTTTGTGTTTTGCGCTTTTTATTCACAAAATGTCGCGGTAAGCAAGAGTCGCCACCGACTTTTATTTCATCCAATTGGAAAGGAAAAAAGTACAGAAAAAATCCTTTTTCGAGATATTCTGAGTACGGGGGGTAGATTATAGAAAGGGAAGGTGTTAGCACCCTTTCTATCCATGGTTTTCCATGGGATCTTAGGTACTTACTCATCTTTTTAAATTGCTTATGTTTGTGCTATGTTTTTGAAAAGTTTGACTTCGTGATAACCCTTGTATCAGTCCTCAAAGGTGCGACGAAGTTGTTTTTGAAAACTTTAGTTTGAAAAGTGTAAGTGTGAAAAGTTTTGATTTGAGCAAGTACCTACTAGAATCTACCTACTCGAAAAAAGATTGTTTCTATTCTCGTTCCTTTAGACAGTGCTATCATACTATTGAGAAATCGGTAGCACCGTCATTAGAGTTTGTAAGGGTCAATTCGAAAGGGACGTACGATTACTAAAGTAATGTTAGGACATCTTAGTAATAACCCTAGAGTCTTAAGATCATATTCGAGGCAACATTTCTGAGGCAACATTCGAATGAGACATTTGATCTTTTTCAGACAGGAGGGCGGCCACTAAGACACCTTATGCTTAATGATCGTTTACCGAAGGCAACCGAAGTGAGAGTATACCCTAAGAGTGATATGTGCGAGTGATATCTTTCATTTATTTTATCTTTGCACATTAGGGTTTTCTAACCGTTTTAATTTGTCATGCATTCTTGCCATACAATCCTATTAGTATACATCTAAACAGTCAAATATTTGCGTGAATTAAAATGCGAGAAAGTAAATCTACGCTATCACAAGGCTTAGGGGAGGGGGATTAATTACATAGCCAAAACCCGGGGAAAAGCGATAAGTAAAAAGTCCTAGATTAAACTATTACAAACCATGAATAGTTACAGAAATATTGGCAAAAATAATTAACACACGCGCGATGAATTAAATACGAGACAACTAGGGTGTTGACCCTTGACTAAACCTAATTGCGATTGATAAAAAGAGTTTTTGTCATGTTTTGTTATTTAAGAAAATAAATAAATCATTAAATTAAAAAGAGAATCCTAATTCTAATTGATTTTAAATTAAGAAAAATAAATTAATTTATTTTAAAACCTATTTTTGTATTTTTATTTATTTGAGAAAAAAAAAAGCAAAATAAAATTAAATCAAAAGTTTTACCCTAATTTCTATTTGATTTTATTTATGAAAATAAATTACAATTTCCCTAAATTAAACTAAATTAAATTAATTTTGATAATAAAAAAAAGAACTAATCCTAATTATTTTTATGAAGTCTTGATTTTATGATTTTATGGAAGATAAATTAATTTGTGAATTAAAATAAATAAAGGAAATTAAGAGAATGAATAAAATAAAGATAAGAAATAAAAAAAAAAGTAAATGGGCCTGGTGGTGTTTGCTGAAAAAGGGGGGTGCCAACTGAATTTCTGGGCCCAAGGTTGATGGCTTGTTTTGACTTTGCTAGATCTGTTGTGTGGGTTGACTTGAGGCGCATGGTAGGCTTCTTGCTACCTGAGCGTTGGATCCAACTGGCTGATTGATCTAATGGTGGAACACAAGAGCGTATGTGTTGTACCCCAAAATTTGCCCTCCCATATTCTTCAAGAATTGCAAAGAGCATGCTTCAAAATCTCCCCAAGGGTTGCACAGTTCAAGGGCCTCCTAACAGTCAAAAACTAGGGTTTTGGTTCTGGCAAAGAAAATGAAGTTTCCAAGGGTCCAATCAAGTCCCACATGCCTATAAACATGGTCAAGCATCCTCATACCAAGTTTCAAGACTTACAACACAAAATTGCCCAGTCACAAACCCTAATTGCTCAACAGTCAACTACAAGGGCAAAATGGTCATTTGACAGTCAAAAGTTCAAATTTTTGGTCAACATCTTATTTTGAAGCTACAAACATCATTTGATCAATTCTTGATCATGATTTTCAAGGCATGGCTCAAAAGGTCTCAAGATGCAAAAGTTTCCATATTTGGACAGTTGAAAAAGTCAACTGTAACTTGACCAGAGCATAACTTCCACATGGTTTATCAGAAAAATTCCATCCAAAGCTCATTTTGAAGAGAATCATATTTCCTACAACTCCTCTTCACACTTCAAGTCCAAGAAATGCTCTCACAAAAAGTTATCAATTTCAACATTATAGGTCATTTTCAAAAGTCAACAAAAAGGGACTTTAAGTCAAAGGCCATAACTTGAGATTGGTAAATCAAAATGACATGGGACCAAAGGCATTGGTTAGAGGACTTCAATACCTTTCCACAATGTCCAAGAACATGATTAAAGCTTAAAAATTGAGCAAGATATGCCTTGTGGAAGTTGGGAAATTTTTGGGAATTTTGAAAAGTCAACTTTACTTCAAATGCCTCAAAATTGCTAATGGGCCACATTTTCTTCCAAGATTCATCATCCAAAGCATATGCACGACCATTTGGCCCAAAGGGGGTTTATTTCATCAGTTTATTATTTATTTGAATTTTTAATCACAATTAATTCATTTAATTAAATAAAATATGAAAAAAATACTAAACCAATGCATTTGAATCTTTTTATGCAGCATTTGCTCTCCTTAAAGACTCAAGATTCGTGCACAACAAAAAAGGAAAGATTGGCCATGATTGGGATCAAAGTCACATGGAAAAGATTTGAAAAATATTCATGGAAAATCAAATATTCCATACATCAATGCAAGGATTTTTGGACTCAAAATTCAACCCTAATCCATTGGCATACATATACAGATGCAAACCCTAGTGCTAGGAATCTCCAGGCTGCGTCCAAAACCTCTTATGCACTTTGCAATTTTTGTGAAAAAAGTGAAAACTGAAAACACCATTCCAAAGCGTTTCAAGGCAAAACATTGATTCCATTAGCTTGCAAAGGCCTCGAGGGACGTTCCTGGATCAAAACCACTGCTTCTAACGCAAAGAAACGGTAGAACACAGTTACCCTGTACACGAATTTTTCCTTAAACGTATTCGAATCTACACGCCATATCAATGCATTTTCATTACTGTTTTGTGCTAATGTGTTGATTCTGAAGCTAATAGTATAGTTTAATTGAAGAATACTTGCATATATGGAGAGTTGCCATGAACGATGCCTAGGGTTTCAGGAACCTTGAATTGGGGCTTCCTTATTCTGGAAAAATTGAGACATGAGACCTACACCATTGAACTCAGCACACTTAGACGATCCAGAATCACTAGTCGCGCCCTTTTTATTTTTGCTTAATTCCTATTTGCTATTTTCTGTATTTCAGATTGTGGGGGTTTAAAACCCCCGCTATCCAGTTTGTTTTTTCAGGCAAAATAAAGAAGAGAGGAAGAAGATGCTTATGTGTCATGACGTGAAAGGGTAGTTCAAAGTTGGCGCGCGTTTTTATTAATTCTGACCACTAACCATTGTTTTGCATTATATTGTTTGTGTGTTATATTATATACAAAGCGCATGAATGGCATAGTTGGTGGACGAAGCATTTGGTAAACTCTGGGACCTGGGTTCGATTCCCAGGTCCCCTCCTTTCTCAATATATTTTCTTTTAACCTGATCCCATGCAGCTTCTTACAAAAGGACTACCATGCACCCTACGCTCCAGCACGCCACTTATCCCACAACATCCATCCAGTGGCCAGGATTCAAGGTCTATGGTATGCATCAGTCAAACGTGCCACACATGACCACCAAAAGTCAAAGGGGCCTCCAATAAATGGGCCAAAAATGCTGGATAACACCTCCAAACTGGGGTCAACACCCCCAAGGGTTTGCATTTCTTTTCTTTTTTTCTATTTTCTATTATTTGTTTTAATTTAATTATTTACTTTTAATTCTTTAAATTAATATATTTTCATAAAACATAAAAATAATATAAAAAATCAGAAAGACAAAATAAAAATATATTTTATTTAATGTTATTTTGCAAATAAATTTTATCAATTAATTAGTTAAATCTAGGTTTAATGTTAAATGTTTTTCTTAATAAATTAAAAAATGTTGAATTAGGTTTTATACTTTTTTTCCTTTTTTCTCTTTTTACCATTATTAATAATTAATTATTTATTTTTGTAAATAAATTACCATGTAAATAATTAGGTTAATTTTAGGTTCAATTTTAACATGTTTTTTTTAATAAATTAAAAATAGTTAGAATTAGGTTTAAATTCCACTAATTCTCATTAAAATCCATAAATACAAAAAACTCAAAAATAATTTCTTTTTCTCATTAAATTTAATTAATTTCATAATTGTAATTTAATTTCGTTAAAAGGGTCCAACGCCCTCGCATTCAATTTTAATTCTCTTCGCATTTTATTTCTTTTTGTGAATATTCATGTAATTCTCCCAAAGCCATGTAATAGATCAATTAGGGCATTTATATTTCTCGCACTTTATTTTCTTTCAAATCGGGTTCTAGATTAATTTGGCGGTGTGGACCCGCGCCTTTGTAATAGCGTAGATCTTTTAATTCCGCATCTTTTAAACTGTTAATTAATTCACATGAAAGAATGAATGTCAAAAATAAAAGCAACGCTTAGATCACCAATTACATGAACAAGACAAAAATATCTGAAAACGACACACAAATCACACACCACCCCTAGGGTACGCCTCACTGTTGCCTTGCCCCTCGAAAGGTGGTTGTCGAGTAGAGGATGTTTTAGTAAGTCCTCATGTCCATGAACATGGCATGAGGGTAGCTTCTAAGGTGTCTTCCCATTGCTCCGGTGATCACCATGTCCCGAACCTCGAATTGACCCGAACACCTCCAACGGTGGTGCTACCTACCTCTCAATGGTGGGATGGCACTACTTTAAGGACATTTACACAGACGAATTCCTTAGGGTAGGTAGACAACTCTAGATACTTGCTCTAAATTTCAAAACAAATCAAAAATACTTTTCACACCGACACCTTTTCAAAAAGCTTTCGAAAGCAACTTTTCAAACACTCTTGAGGACTGATACAAGAGTCGAATTGAAATTTTCAAAGAAACTTTTTAAAACCCACAGTTGAAAAGCAAACAAACCATTTTGAAAACACAATGAGCAAGTATCTAAGAGCCCATGGATAACCATGGATAGAAAGGGTGCTAACACCTTCCCTTTCTATAAATCTACCTCCCGAACCGAGAGCAATCTCTATAAGGAATTTTTCTGTGCTTTTGTCCTTTCCATTTGGAGAAAATAAAAGACGGTGGCGACTCTTGCTTCCGCGACATTTCGCGAACCAGCGTTAAACAGTCAGTTCCAGATCCACCGATCACAGAACTGGCGACTCTGCTGGGGATATCTTATAAAAGTGAGGTGTACCTTAGGACTAAGATCACTGTGTTTTCAATTGCTTTGACTTGTTTGCTTTAAATTGTAGGACTGTCTTGGGAGTTCTATAGATCCTAACCCGGATCTGGGGATACCTTCTTAGAAAGTAGCAACAAGGCTGTGATGGAACTGTGCGGGGTATACCGACATGGTTGAAACAGTCTGCTACATTGATGTGGCACTTTGGTGTGTACCGGTAACCCTTGAGTTCAGTCAAGGAGAGTACGGGGCCTCCGCGTGGTGTCGTGAAGCATCAACAGACCTTAGGAACCTTAATTGAACCATCTTCGCCTCTTTAGGGTAGTGAGATAACTGACTTTGGTGCAGTCCGAGGTTGGTTTATACTCGATACTACACTCAATTGAGGGTTGCTTTCCTGGAATATTTCGGTCGCCAGTTCAGTGGCTAAATCGAAACGATGAACAATGAAAGCAATCCCGTGATATTGGGACCCTTAGAACCCGGTTACTTCTAATAGGACAGGTTGAGCCCACCAACTTCAAGAGGGTAATACCCAGACCCCGTGCTGGCCTAAACTCTAAGGGCTTGTCTTGTGTGACTTGTGTGCCTTACATGTTTGCCTTTGTAAATATCTGTGGTGTGTTTAATCATAGCATCATGACATCATCCAGCATCATATGCATTGGCTAACCATTTCAGGGGTTCAAATCTTCATCTTTGTTCTTGTTTTGTAGGACATGGAAACTGTTCGCAGAAAGATAATTCAAATCAGCCTTGTAAGGATCCCTCCTCAGCTTAAGGAGCTTATATCCAGAATTGCCGAGAGCTCTTCATTCAGTGGAAGACATGGAAGACTCATCAGCTTGGTCAATACCAACATTGAGGAGGATATGATAAAGGTCATGTTCCAGTTCTTTGACCCTCTGCATCACTGTTTCACTTTCCTGGATTATCAGCTGGTACCTACATTGGAGGAGTTCTCCCGGCTTCTGAAGATCCCTATCCTTGATCAACTACCCTACAACGGTACAGAAAAGGAACCTAAGCTTGAAGAGATTGCTAAAGCCTTACACCTACAATCATCTGACCTCAAGGGACATTGGGAAGTTAGAAGTGGTATCAAAGGGTTCTTAGCCAGGTTTCTGTTTGAAAAGGCCCATGAATGTTGGAACTCCCTTGACTTACAAGCTTTTGAAGAAGTTGTGGCCCTCCTTGTCTATGGTTTGGTGTTGTTCCCTAACCCAGATCAGCTTATAGATATCAGTGCTGTCCAGATATTCATGTCCAGGAATCCTATACCTACGTTGCTGGGGGACATCCTTCACTCATGTTACACTCGAACCATGAGAAAAAGAGGTGTCCTTATGTGTTGCACTCCTCTCCTGGGAAGGTGGTTTATTTCGCACCTTCCACAATCAGTTTTAAAGAGCGAGCGGGGTTTGAGATGGTCACAACGGCTGATGACTCTTACACATGCAGATATACATTGGTGCCCTCGGTCCAGAGAGGATGTCACTATCATTGATCGTTGCGGGGAGTACCCTAATGTTCCTTTACTTGGAATCAGAGGAGGTATTACTTACAGCCCATGCCTGGCTTGGAGACAGTTTGGTTATGCTCGGAGGGATGGTCCTCATGACATGTTAATTCTTGACGTAGTTTTTGACTTCGACAACGATGCACAAGGACTTCGCCAGAGATTTATCAGAGCTTGGAGGATGCCAAGTAGGATAGACAGCAAGACACTGGGGCACAGGAACTCCATCCCGTTGGAACCTTATCTCAAGTGGGTACGCGCCCGCTCCTAGAAGTTAGTAATGCCTTATCCTCATGTGCTCCCTGTGATCAAAGAGCCAATCTTAGAAGGAGAGGTGTCCTACACCATTCAGCATCCTGACATGCCCACGTCCTGGGAAGAGATGCAGAAAAGCTGGATCCAACTTAAGGAAGAACGGAATTCTCTTGAGACCAGTCTACATGCTAGTGAAAAGAAGGTCTTGGAGCTCACCCGCCTATTGCACGAGGAGAGGAATCCCAACACCTACATAGCTCCAAAGAGGATGCGTAGTGTCTTTTGGTATTGATTTGCTTTGTAATATGTGCCCATGAGGCTTTGATGTATTGAACAATTATTTCCTTAATGATAACGTGTGTTCCTTTTTGTCTACAACAAATTTGAACTTTCGAACCCTTGAATGCATTGCATAAACACATATCATTCATCATGTGCATAGCAGGTTTTCTTCTTTTCAGGTTGCTTACTGTTCTTCGCTGTTTATTTCAGCATCATGAATCCTGACTCATCATCAACCGAGATGTCTATCAAGGCTCTTTAGGCGCAGAACGCGCAATTTCAGGAACTAATCATGGGTTTGGCTCAGGGCCAAGAAGAGCTGAAGGCTTTTCTCCTGAAGAAGGAGAAGAAGAAGAAGAAGAGAACTGTTCTTTTCAACTCGGGCCGAAGGTTTGGCAATACTCTGCAGAATGAAGAGGCTGGTTCTTCTATAGGCAAGAGCAGTCGCCAAGGGGGAAAAGGTCCTAGTCCGGTAGTCTCTGACAAAGAGACTGACTTCAATGAGGAACAATATCCTCCGGCAGAAGACCGGTATAAGCAGTTGGAAGACAGACTGAATGCTATGGAGATCCAAAAAGTGCCTGGGCTGGATTTCGGAGACTTGGGCTTATCTACTGGTGTGATTATTCCTCACAAGTTTAAGGCACCATCTTTTACCAAGTATGATGGGGCGTCTTGTCCCAAGCTACACCTCAGGTCTTATGTGCGGAAGATTCAACCGTACTCAGTGGACAAGAATTTGTGGATCCACTTCTTCCAGGAGAGTCTTTCAGGGACTCATCTCGAATGGTTCTATCAGCTGGATGGGACCAAGGTTCGTAACTGGGAGGAGTTGGCTACTGCTTTCTACAAGCAGTATCAATATAATGCCGACCTTGCCCTTACACGTACCCAACTCCAGGGTATGTCGCTAGGGTCAAGTGAAGGTTTTAAAGAGTATGCGCAGAAGTGGAGGGATCTGGATGGCAGGGTGCAGCTTCCGTTAACTGACCGGGAGTTGGTAGACATGTTCTTGGGGACCCTATCTGGGCCATTTTTCAACCATCTTATCGGTAACTCATCTGCAGGGTTCGCTGATCTTATTCTGACTGGAGAGAGAATAGAGGCCGGGATGAAGTCCGGAAAAATTCAGAAGGGTGCATCTTCAAGTGCTGAGAAGAAGCCCTTTAAGAAGGAGGCCAGTGCTGTATATGGGTCTAGAAGACAAGAGAAACCTAAGCACCGCCAATCTGTCAACGCGGTGATGATTGCTAAGCCTGCTGCCGCTCCTCGGCAAACCAATCCTCAAAGGGCTGAAAGACCCAGGAGAGAGTTTACCCGTTTGAGTATGACCCTATCGCAAATCTTGCCGCAGTTGTTGTCCACCAACTTAGTGACTGTCAGGAAGGCCCCGAAAGTGGTGAATACTGCCTCTCCGAAATACAATCCAAATGCCCGCTGTGCTTATCACTCCGATAGCCCGGGGCATTCCACTGATGACTGTTGGGCCTTAAGGAATAAGGTGCAAGACCTTATTGACGCAAAAGAGATACAGTTTGAAGCGCCTGAAAGGCCAAATGTGATGACTGCTCCTATGCCCCAGCATGGAGTAAATGCCATTGATGAAGATGTGTATGCCGTTTCCGTGAATGATGTAGCTACTCCCTTGATGACCGTTAAGAGGAACCTACTGCTGGCCGGTTTATTTCCGGGTTGTAGTGAAGGTTGCCTTTTCTGTGCTGTTTCCCTTTCTGGTTGTCCTTTGCTGAAGTTGGGCATCCAAAGCCTAATGGACAGCAAAGAGATTCTGTTCAAGAAGACTGCTGTTCAGTTTGTTCCGGTGGAAGAAGTTTCTGTGGTTACAATCTTTAATAATCCGATCAAGGCTCTCCCAAGGAAGCCGGTTAAAATCATGATTGTCGCACCCGTTGTTATTACTGTTCCGAGGCCCCTCCCCTACGAATCTGATAAGGCTGTCCCCTGGAACTACGGGGCAGACGTGTATGTGCATGGAATCAAGCAAGAGTTCAACACTGGCACCAGCATCAGCAATATCACTGGTCCAGCAAAAGTTACCCGCAGTGGCAGGCTCTTCTCGCCTGACATTGCGCCACCCGTTATTCGAAGACCTCTCACTATAACACCTACAAATGTACCTGTTCCCAGTTCTGATCAAGTTGTTTCCCCTGCTGCCGAGTCATCTAATGCTCAGGGCAAAGGGATTGAAGATGAGCCTGCCCGGATGGAGGCGCCAAAATCTGTGAATGCTGAGGCCTCCCAACAAGAGATGGAGGAAATCCTGAAAATAATCAAGAAGAGTGACTTTAATGTTGTCGAGCTGCTGGGGCATACACCCTCCAAAATCTCTATGCTCTCCTTGCTGCTATGCTCAGAGGCCCATGCTAAGGCCCCGATTTCATTCCTCAAGACGGCCCATGTGCCACAGGAGACATCGGCAGTCCAGTTTACTGATTGCGTAGCAAATCTGACAGCGGACAATGGTTTGGGTTTCTCGGATGCTGACCTTACTGCTAAGGGAAAGGACCACAATGACGCCCTGCATGTCTCTATTGAATGCAGGGGCACTACTCTTGCGCACGTGCTGGTGGAAACTGGTTCTTCACTGAATGTGCTACCCAAGAAGGCCTTAGACCGTTTGGATTGTGAGGGCCTGGAGCTGAAACCTAGCAACATCATCGTCAGAGCCTTTGACGGTTCTAAGAGGATGGTTCATGGAGAGGTAGACATTCCTATCCGGGTGGGTTCTCAAGTATTCGACTCTACTTTCTATGTGATGGATATCCGTCCATCGTATTCTTGTCTACTGGGTCGACCTTAGATCCACAAAGCTGGGGCAGTGACCTCTACCCTACACCAGAAACTCAAGTACCCTGTCAGAGGGAAGATTGTCACTGTGCAGGGAGAGGAGGAGTATATGGTGAGCCATTTAAATTCCTTCAGGTATATCGAGATGGACGGGGAGTTTATTGAAACCCCCTTTCAGCATTTCGAAGAGGTACCTCCAACATTGGCAGCAGCGGAAACAGTGGTCGAAGAGGATGTTCCTTTGAAGATGGCTTCCTTGAAAGATGCCCGGGATGTGATCAAGAAAGGTGAATGTGCTAACTGGGGCAGGCTCCCTGATTTTACACCGAAAACTGACAAGTTTGGACTGGGTTTTACTGCAGAGGGTCAGAAGGCTGTGCGCAAGGCAAAGACTAGAAGACCTCCTGTGCTCATTACCAATCCAGGAGTGAATGCTGTTGGGGAGGAAGATGAAGTATGAGAGTCAGAGTTCAACAGCTGGATCTACCCGACGACTGATGGCGGATTGACCAATTGGATTGCTAAAGATCATACTCCTGTTACTTTTGTTACGCAGTAATAAACTTCTTTGTTTTGTTATTTGTAATAAACAATTAAAACTCTATGGCCCGGTGTCTTACCCGAGGCACCGTTGGCTTCATTTATGAGGGCATATAAATTGTCATTTCATATATCATGAATAAAGACCTTGGACGTTTTCTCGCATTTCAAATCTTATGCTCCTTTTCTTTCTTTCCTTTCTTTACATATTGCAAAACAGCTGTATTTACACACACTCACTCATACAGGTTTCAATCCACTCTGGATCTCACTGGTAACGACTCTGCTACTGCCGGTTATCACTTCGAAAATCCGATCAACTTAGCCGAAGACGAAGGTGAAGATGATTGCGAAGTGCCTGGCGAGCTTGCAAGACTGTTACTCCAGGAAGAGAGGGAAATTCAACCACATGAAGAGCTAGTGGAAACAATAAATCTGGGTACTGAGACGGACAGGAAGGAAGTTAAGATTGGTGCCAACCTAGAGCTCAGCGTGAAGCAACGGTTGACTCAGATGTTACATGATTATGTGGAGATCTTTGCCTGGTCCTACGAAGACATGCCTGGGTTAGATACCGACATTGTGGTACATCATTTGCCTACCAAGGAAGACTGCCCTCCGGTTAAGCAAAAGGTCCGCCGTATGCGTCCAGAGATGTCTGAGAAGATCAAAGCCGAGGTTATGAAACAGTTTGATATCGGTTTCCTTGCAGTGACTTCTTACCCTCAGTGGGTTGCTAATGTGGTGCCAGTACCAAAGAAAGATGGAAAGGTCAGAATGTGTGTCGACTATAGGGATCTGAACAGGGCCAGCCCCAAGGATGACTTCCCCCTACCTCACATTGACGTCCTTGTTGACAATACTGCTCAGCATAAGGTGTTCTCTTTCATTGATAGTTTTTCAGGTTACAATCAGATCAAAATGGCACCCGAAGACATGGAAAAGACTACATTTGTTACTCAGTGGGGCACCTTCTGCTACAAGGTCATGCCTTTTGGACTGAAAAACGTTGGGGCAACCTACCAACGTGCCATGGTTGCTTTATTTCATGACATGATCCATCATGAGATTGAAGTGTATGTTGACGACATGATTGCAAGGTCCCAAACTGAGGAAGAGCACCTTGATCATCTGCAGAAATTGTTTGACCGTCTGAAATTTTACAAGCTGAGGTTGAACCCGAACAAGTGCACCTTCGGGGTAAGATCTGGAAAGTTGCTAGGCTTCGTTGTAAGTGATAAAGGTATTCAAGTGGACCCTGCTAAGGTTAAAGCTATTCAAGAGATGCCAGTTCCTAAGACAGGGAAAGAGGTCAGAGGCTTTCTAGGACGCCTGAATTACATTGCTCGATTCATCTCGCACCTAACTGCTACCTGTGAGCCAATCTTCAAGCTGCTGAAGAAAGATCAGGTAGTACGTTGGAATGATGAATGTCAGGCTGCTTTTGACAGAATCAAAGAGTATCTCCAAGAACCACCCATCCTTATGCCACCGGTTGAAGGGAGACCTCTGATACTATACCTGACAGTACTTGACAACTCAATGGGGTGTGTGCTGGGGCAGCATGACGAGTCTGGCCGAAAAGAGCACGCCATATATTACCTTAGCAAAAAGTTTACCGACTGTGAGACCCGATACTCACTGCTTGAGAAAACTTGCTGCGCTTTGGTATGGGCTGCTCGCCGGCTGAGACAGTATATGCTGACTCACACTACCTTGTTGATCTCGAAGATGGATCCTATAAAGTACATATTTGAAAAGCCTAATCTATCTAGGAGAATAGCAAGATGGCAAATGATCTTGACGGAATACGACATCCAGTACACAACCCAGAAAGCCGTCAAGGGAAGTGTATTGGCAGACCACTTGGCACATCAGGCAGTAGACGACTACCAGTCAATGAACTTCGAGTTTCCAGACGAGAGCATCATGATAGTGACTGATTGTGAAGTACTTGGACCGGATGAAGGACCTGAGGAAGGATCCTGATGGTCTATGCACTTTGACGGAGCCTCCAACGCTTTGGGTAACGGTATCGGCGCTGTAATCATATCCCCTCAAGGCATTCATACTCCACTCACTGCCCGGCTATGTTTCAACTGTACCAACAACATGGCGGAGTATGAGGCATGCATCATGGGTCTCCAAGCTGCGATTGACTTAAGGATCAAGTTTCTGAGTGTCTTCGGAGATTCCGCTCTCGTGATCAATCAGATCAAAGGAGAGTGGGATACGAAACATCCGAATCTTATTCCTTACAGAGAATGTGTGTTGACCTTGATCCCCCACTTCACAGAGATAACCTTTAAACACTTTCCAAGAGAGGAGAATCAGTTGGCGGACGCGTTAGCTACGATGTCTTCTATGTTCAAGGTCAAATGGGACAATGAGGCTCCCCGGATCATCATCTGGAAACTGGACGAACCGGCATACTGTTGTGATCTCGAGACTGAATTGGTGACTGAGAAGCCTTGGTACCATGAGGTGAAGAGATATTTGGAAGCTCAGGAATACCCTGAAGGTGCATCTGTCAATGATAAGAAGTTTCTGAGAAGGTTCGCAGCGAAGTTCTTCCTTAGCAACAACATTTTGTACAAGCGAAACCATGATTCGACTTTACTGCGTTGTGTGGATAAGACTGAAGCAGAAAGGATCATGGCGGAGCTACATGAGGGTACCTTCGGAACATATTCCAGTGGACACACTATGGCAAAGAAGATCCTTCGGGCAGGGTATTTCTGGTCCACAATGGAAGCTGACTGCTACCAACACTCTCGGACATGTCACAAATGCCAGATTTATGCAGACAAGGTGCATGTTCCTCCAGTTCCTCTAAATGTTCTGACTGCGCCTTGGCCGTTTGCAATGTGGGGCATAGATATGATCGGTGAGATTAAACCTATAGCATCCAATGGGCATCGCTTCATCCTGGTAGCGATTGATTACTTCACGAAGTGGGTTGAAGCAGCTTCCTACGCTACGGTAACCAAGACTGTTGTGGCACGGTTTATTCGGCATAATCTGATCTGTCGATACGGCGTCCCTGAAAGAATCATTACAGACAACAGTACCAATCTTAATAACAAGATGATCACCGAGCTCTGCGAGCAGTTTAAGATACAGCACCACAACTCTTCTCCTTACAGACCGAAGATGAATGGGGTTGTAGAAGCAGCAAATAAGAACATTAAGAAAATCGTGCAGAAGATGAGAGTGACATATAAAGATTGGCACGAGATGTTACCGTTCGCTCTACATGGGTACCGTACCTCAGCCAGGACGTCAACCGGGGCAACTCCTTTCTCCTTGGTCTACGGTATGGAGGCAGTCTTACCGATCGAAGTACAGATACCCTCTCTCCGGATAATGAAGGATGCAGATCTGAACGAAGATGATTGGATCCAGACACGACTTGATCAGCTAAAATTAATTGACGAAAAGAGACTTGCTGCTATTTGTCATGGTCAGACGTATCAGAAACGGATGATCAGGGCATTTAACAAAAAGGTCAGACCACAAGAATATCAAGTTGGGGATCTGGTAATCAAGCGAATCATCCTTCCTCAGAGTGATCCAAGGGGCAAATGGACCCCTACATACGAAGGGCCATTTGTGGTTAAACATGTGTTCTCAGGAGGAGCCATGATTCTAACCAACATGGATGGTGACGACCTTCCTCACCCCGCCAATGCAGACATAGTAAAAAGATACTACGCATGATAAAGACCCGCTAGGTTGACATACCTAGGCAAAAATCAGGGCTTCCCGGCGAACCAAAAGGGTTCGGGCAAAATGAAGGGATGAAATGAAAAAATCTGTACACCCGGCAAGTCGAAAACCTGAAAAGGCGGCTTGGGCCAAAATGGGTATCCCGGTGGGCTGAAAACCCGAAAGGGCGGTCCAGGCAAAAGTTAGGGATAAAGCGTAATACTATGTCTCATTGGATCACTTTACATCCAGAATCCGGTATCTACATCAAGTTCAGACGGCATCGATCAGTTAACTTCATCTTCAACTAAGGTCATCAAGTGATGAGACGCTCGGAGATATAAAGGCGATAGCAGAGTTGGAACCCAGTGGGATCATTCATTTCACACAGCTGTTTTATTTGTATAAACTCTTTTGTTCAGTGGCATTCTCTTACTAGGACGTCAGCCTCTTGTATATAAACGCCTATTTACAGGCAATTCAAAAAATCAATACAAAAATCACTTTTCAGTTAAAGTTGCCAATTGTTTGTTTTTTCCTTTTTCTGTTTTGTTTTGAGAAGAACGTCCAAGGTTCAATTTGTGATATATGCATTGACAATAATTTGCTAACTCATGAATATTTGCATACGAAACAAAGGATTAATTACAGGTAACATTAGAAACAGGGGCAATAAAGAGTTGTCTAAGCGATCTAATTGTTCCGTCCACCAAGGTACCAAGGTAGGTTCGGCTGAAGAACATAACCAGAAATCTCAATTCCCCAGAGAGTGAGTCAGCAGGTCAATACACTCTCGCCAAGCAAAACTATACAATCAGCCTTAAGGAAGTTGGGTATCCTCCAGCAGATCTCAACATTCCCCCGCATTATACATGCATTCCTAACAAGCATCCCCGACAGTCTTGACCCAAAGATTGTTCCCCAGCGGTATATCAAACGTTCAATGGAGTCACTTCCCCGATACAGTTCAAAACTTCCCCAGGAGAGTCCAATCAAGATTTCCCCAGGAAAGTTGGAATCCATCTCCCCAAGCAGCAAGCTTATCCCCAGTAGATTCTGGAAGCTTATCCTCGCAGAGCACGAACGTGTCTCCCGGCTTTATCCAAGAGTTATTTCCCTACCAGGATATAACTGGGTTATCCTCAGCCAAAATCCACGGAAAGATCGTCCTCGGCAAAGTCTCCTTATCCCCAGCGAAGTCTATTAACACTTCCAACATAACAATGGTATCCTCGGCGAAGTTACCATCAACATTTCAGCAAAGTATCTCTCTCCCCACAGAGTATTGCTCCCCAACAAGATCGTTAGAGTACTTTTTCTCCCCACAGAGTAATCCATTCGCCAAGTTTATTCCCCAATGGAGTTAGCTTCTCCTACCGGTATTCTTGCAACTATCATCCCCAGCGGAAACAAAAATCTATTCTTCAAACATCAGCCCAGGAGTGACTTCCCGGCACCCGTCAAGGATTTATTTTCCTAAGACGAAAACATACATTCAAAAACATCACATAGCATGCATATATGCATCATATCTTACAAATCTCATTTATGTTAAGAACATCATTGCTTGATCCATATCATGCATTGCATATGACTGACCTTTACCTTTCAGGAAAGATCCAGTTAAGTTCTCAGCTATGTCCAAGACCTAGACCGGTTCAGTTAAATCGACCCTAAGATTTTTCTTTTTCTTATCCAGTCAAAGGCCTTCTCTGGTTCAGTCAGATTGACCCTAAGATCTCCCTGATTCTTATCTAGTTGAAGATTCCAAGACCTTGACCGGTTCAGTTAAATCGACCCTAAGATTTTCCTGTTTCTTATCCAGTCAAAGGCCTTCTCTGGTTCAGTCAGATCGACCCTAAGATCTCCCTGTTTCTTATCCAGTTGAAGATTTCAAGACCTAGACCGGTTTAGTTAAATCGAACCTAAGATTTTCCTGTTTCTTATCAAGTCAAAGGCCTTCTCTGGTTCAGTCAGATCGACCCTAAGATTTCCCTGTTTCTTATCCAGTTGAAGATTTCAAGACCTAGACCGGTTCAGTTAAATCGACCCTAAGATTTTCCTGTTTCTTATCCAGTCAAAGGCCTTCTCTGGTTCAGTCAGATCGACCCTAAGATCTCCCTGTTTCTTACCCAGTTGAAGACATCCAAGATTCTCTCAGCGTTACTGTTGAGGTTGAAGTCGCCTATGATTCTCTCAGCGTTCCTGTTGAGGTAGTAATCGTCCCCAGATTCTCTCAGCGTTCCTGTTGAGGTAGTAATCGACCAAGGTTCTCTCAGCGTTCCTGTTGAGGTAGTAATCGTCTAAGGTTCTCTCAGCGTTCCTATTGAGGTAGTAATCGTCCAAGGTTCTCTCAGCGTTCTTGCTGAGGTAGTAATCGTTCAAGGTTCTCTCACCGTCCTGTTGAGGTAGTAATCATCCGAGGTTCTCTCACCGTTCCTGTTGAGGTAGTAACCATCCCTGGTTCATTCATCACCTTCTGAAGCTCCAGATTCAATTCCTGTAATCAGTCAGGATACATCTATACAAAGAGTTTGAAGACCAGCTCCTGTAACAGGCCAAGTAATCATTTTCTTTTTCAGGTACGCAAGTTCTCGCTAAGGAATCTCTTACGCGATCGACACCCAGATGGCATCTATAAGCCCATCCACTCATCCATCATCTCTTAGAATGGCATCTATAAGCCCATCATCCTATCCATCAATCTCCAAATGGCATCTATAAGCCCATTCCCACCATCACACTACTATGTGAGCGCAAATTTCTGGGCACCCTAGTGTTCAATCATCTTCCACCTTCGGATTACGAAAGGCACGTCAGCCAATCTGCATCCTCAGGTTTAAGAAGATTGAACAGGGGCAACTGTTGTACCCCAAAATTTGCCCTCCCATATTCTTCAAGAATTGCAAAGAGCATGCTTCAAAATCTCCCCAAGGGTTGCACAGTTCAAGGGCCTCCTAACAGTCAAAAACTAGGGTTTTGGTTATGGAAAAGAAAATGAAGTTTCCAAGGGTCCAATCAAGTCCCACATGCCTATAAACATGGTCAAGCATCCTCATACCAAGTTTCAAGACTTACTGCACAAAATTGCCCAGTCACAAACCCTAATTGCTCAACAGTCAACTGCAGGGGCAAAATGGTCATTTGACAGTCAAAAGTTAAAATTTTTGGTCAACATCTTATTTTGAATCTACAAACATAATTTGATCAATTCTTGATCATGATTTCCAAGGCATGGCTCAAAAGGTCTCAAGATGCAAAAGTTTCCATATTTGGACAGTTGAAAAAGTCAACTGTAACTTGACCAGGGCATAACTTCCACATGGTTTATCAGAAAAATTCCATCCAAAGCTCATTTTGAAGAGAATCACATTTCCTACAACTCCTCTTCACACTTCAAGTCCAAGAAATGCTCTCACAAATATTTATCAATTTCAACATTATAGGTCATTTTCAAAAGTCAACAAAAAGGGACTTTAAGTCAAAGGCCATAACTTGAGATTGGTAAATCAAAATGACATGGGACCAAAGGAATTGGTTAGAGGACTTCAAGACCTTTCCAAAATATCCAAGAACATGATCAAAGCTTAAAAATTGAGCAAGATATGCCTTGTGGAAGTTGGGAAATTTTTGGGAATTTTGAAAAGTCAACTTTACTTCAAATGCCTCAAAATTGCTAATGGGCCACATTTTCTTCCAAGATTCATCATCCAAAGCATATGCACGACCATTTGGCCCAAAGGGGATTTATTTCATCATTTTATTATTTATTTGAATTTTTAATCACAATTAATTCATTTAATTAAATAAAATATGAAAAAATACTAAACCAATGCATTTGAATCTTTTTATGCAGCATTTGCTCTCCTTAAAGACTCAAGATTCGTGCACAACAAAAAAGGAAAGATTGGCCATGATTGGGATCAAAATCACATGGAAAAGATTTGAAAAATATTCATGGAAAATCAAATATTCCATACATCAATGCAAGGATTTTTGGACTCAAAATTCAACCCTAATCCATTGGCATACATATACAGATGCAAACCCTAGTGCTAGGAATCTCCAGGCTGCGCCCAAAACCTCTTATGCACTTTGCAATTTTTGTGAAAAAAGTGAAAACTGAAAACACCATTCCAAAGCGTTTCAAGGCAAAACATTGATTCCATTAGCTTGCAAAGGCCTCAAGGGACGTTCCTGGATCAAAACCACTGCTTCTAACGCAAAGAAACGGTAGAACACAGTTACCCTGTACACGAATTTTTCCTTAATCGTATTCGAATCTACACGCCATATCAATGCATTTTCATTACTGTTTTGTGCTAATGTGTTGATTCTGAAGCTAATAGTATAGTTTAATTGAAGAATACTTGCATATATGGAGAGTTGCCATGAACGATGCCTAGGGTTTCAGGAACCTTGAATTGGGGCTTCCTTATTCTGGAAAAATTGAGACATGAGACCTACACCATTGAACTCAGCACACTTAGACGATCCAGAATCACTAGTCGCGCCCTTTTTATTTTTGCTTAATTCCTATTCGCTATTTTCTGTATTTCAGATTGTGGGGGTTTAAAACCCCCGCTATCCAGTTTGTTTTTTCAGGCAAAATAAAGAAGAGAGGAAGAAGATGCTTATGTGTCATGACGTGAAAGGGTAGTTCAAAGTTGGCGCGCGTTTTTATTAATTCTGACCACTAACCATTGTTTTGCATTATATTGTTTGTGTTATATTATATACAAAGCGCATGAATGGCATAGTTGGTGGACGAAGCATTTGGTAAACTCTGGGACCTGGGTTCGATTCTTAGGTCCCCTCCTTTCTCAATATATTTTCTTTTAACCTGATCCCATGCAGCTTCTTACAAAAGGACTACCATGCACCCTACGCTCCAGCACGCCACTTATCCCACAACATCCATCCAGTGGCCAGGATTCAAGGTCTATGGTATGCATCAGTCAAACGTGCCACACATGACCACCAAAAGTCAAAGGGGCCTCCAATAAATGGGCCAAAAATGCTGGATAACACCTCCAAACTGGGGTCAACACCCCCAAGGGTTTGCATTTCTTTTCTTTTTTTCTATTTTCTATTATTTGTTTTAATTTAATTATTTCCTTTTAATTCTTTAAATTAATATATTTTCATAAAACATAAAAATAATAAAAAAAATCAGAAAGACAAAATAAAAATATATTTTATTTAATGTTATTTTGTAAATAAATTTTATCAATTAATTAGTTAAATCTAGGTTTAATGTTAAATATTTTTCTTAATAAATTAAAAAATGTAGAATTAGGTTTTATACTTTTTTTCCTTTTTTCTCTTTTTACCATTATTAATAATTAATTATTTATTTTTGTAAATAAATTACCATGTAAATAATTAGGTTAATTTTAGGTTCAATTTTGACATGTTTTTTTAATAAATTAAAAATAGTTAGAATTAGGTTTAAATTCCATTAATTCTCATTAAAATCCATAAATACAAAAAACTCAAAAATAATTTCTTTTTCTCATTAAATTTAATTAATTTCATAATTGTAATTTAATTTCGTTAAAAGGGTCCAACGCCCTCGCATTCAATTTTAATTCTCTTCGCATTTTATTTCTTTTTGTGAATATTCATGTAATTCTCCCAAAGCCATGTAATAGATCAATTAGGGCATTTATATTTCTCGCAATTTATTTTCTTTCAAATCAGGTCCTGGATTAATTTGGCGGTGTGGACCCGCGCCTTTGTAATAGCGTAGATCTTTTAATTCCGCATCTTTTAAACTGTTAATTAATTCACATGAAAGAATGAATGTCAAAAATAAAAGCAACGCTTAGATCACCAATTACATGAACAAGACAAAAATATCTGAAAACGACACACAAATCACACACCACCCCTAGGGTACGCCTCACTGTTGCCTTGCCCCTCGAAAGGTGGTTGTCAAGTAGAGGATGTTTTAGTAAGTCCTCATGTCCATGAACATGGCATGAGGGTAGCTTCTAAGGTGTCTTCCCATTGCTCCGATGATCACCATGTCCCGAACCTCGAATTGACCCGAACACCTCCAACAGTGGTGCTACCTACCTCTCAATGGTGGGATGGCACTACTTTAAGGACATTTACACAGACGAATTCCTTAGGGTAGGTAGACAACTCTAGATACTTGCTCTAAATTTCAAAACAAATCAAAAATACTTTTCACACCGACACCTTTTCAAAAAGCTTTCGAAAGCAACTTTTCAAACACTCTTGAGGACTGATACAAGAGTTGAACTGAAATTTTCAAAGAAACTTTTTAAAACCCACAGTTGAAAAGCAAACAAACCATTTTGAAAACACAATGAGCAAGTATCTAAGAGCCCATGGATAACCATGGATAGAAAGGGTGCTAACACCTTCCGTTTCTATAAATCTACCTCCCGAACCGAGAGCAATCTCTATAAAGAATTTTTCTGTGCTTTTGTCCTTTCCATTTGGAGAAAATAAAAGACGGTGGCGACTCTTGCTTCCGCGACATTTCGCGAACCAGCGTTAAACAGTCAGTTCCAGATCCACCGATCACAGTATGGTAGGCGTGCGCTACTGCAATGCATGAGATCTTCCTGAAATAAGCAAGAAAATAATAAAATGCACACGCCTGGATCGAACCCAGGACGTGTGCATCAAAGGCCTTCGCCCCAGCCATCTGAGCCATGGTGTTAACTTGTAAGTAATATAAAACAGAAATATAATATGCAAAAACAAGCTAGTGGAGCCAACCAACGCGCGAAATTCAAATAAGTGAATCACACGTTGCCACGCCAGCTTCTTCTTCCTCTCTCTGTCGCCTTAGCATATCAAGCTTTTACCTACAGACGCTTGTTATAGGTATAACCTTGTCCATCTCCAAAATTGTGTAGGCTCAAGATAAATGACCATGGCTGGTACCAATCAACTCATATCATCCTCACGAGTATCATGGTACCAGAATTAACGCCTGATTTTGCCTGTATGAAAAAGCCTTAAACAAGAATACAAAACCCTAGCCATGGAAGCTTCACATACAGTCATCAAAAATGCAATTGAATAGAATGATTAGCTTGCAAACACGATGATAAACATGAGTATGGCAATCAAAAGCACTAAAGATGCATAGATTAGTGAAATCAAAATCAAATTTTTGGATAAACCGTGGGAGACGTAGAACACGATTCTTGAGGTTTCAGGTCGTGTAAATGCTTGATACAGGTTCAGTACATGCCTATGAATGTGAATTGATCCTTGGAAAAGTTTGAAACGGCCTTTAGAGCAAGATCCAATCTGCACTTTTATTTGAAAATTTGGAGCTTTGTTTGATACTTTAAGGCAAGCTGTGCGTATGAAAAAATTCTCCTCTAGGTCTTCAGGATCCTGGCATAAGTAGTGAATCAATCTAGGGTAATAGAATTGGAAAGAATCCAAAGAATAATGGTATGGTTTTAAGAGAAAATCAAATCTTTAACAATTGCCCAAATATGAATATTTTATGTTTATTCTTGGCTTGCATGATTTTCTTCTCATTTGACAGCACATAAGATCTTCCTTCAATGCAAAAAATCATCCCTAAAACACATTATATGATTTATTTGGATTTATTGAATTTTAAATGAATAACAAATCAAAATAAATTAAATAAACAAATATATAAAGCATGGAGGGTCCCATAGGTCGTGGACTACATTATCATTGAAGTGCAAGCATAAAAAGTTGGGCCCATTTAGCAAAAAAATGCCAATTTGAGCACATTTAACTTTTGGCAATTTTGCAAGAAAGGTCAACTTGGCCAATGCATAACTCTCTCAATTTTAACCCTAGAGAGGTGTTCTTGGACTTTTTAGAAAGCTTAGGATGTCCTCTAAGCAACCATTTTGGTCTCATCTCAATTTAGTCTTCCATGTTCATGTATGAAGCTTTGACCCAAAAGGTGTTTTTGTTGACTTTCCAAAATGACCTATAATGTCAAAATTCATATCTTCTTGTGAGTTCATATTTTGAACTTTGGGGCTGAAGATGAATTGTAAATAATTGCATCCCCTTTAAAATGAGCTTTGGATGGGTCATTTATGATGAAGCATGAGAAAGTTATGCTTGGTCAAAGTTGAGTTGACTTTTCCTTCAAAACCCTAATTTAGCAACTTTTGGGTTTTGATGAATTGTGAGCAATCCTTGAGGAATCATGGTCAACCCTTTATCAAATGATGAATAATACTTCAAAATGATTATGTTAACCAAAAATATTGAGCTTTGACTGTATGTGGGCCACAGTTGACTTTTGACCTAGTATAGTTGATTTTCAGGCCTTTGAGCAATTGACTGAGCAAACTTCTTCTGCAAGGCTTGAAACTTGACATGGATGATCTTGGGAACATATTAGGACAATGGAAGGCATTAGGGATCCTTTGGACTCAAGCATCTTGATGAAAAATGAAACCCTAATTTGAGGTAGACTGCCTTAGGAAAGAGTTTGTCTGGTCAACTTGAACTTCCTTGAGCAATTTGGGGACCTCACTTGCCATGTGTTGAGAAATATGGGAGGGGAAATTTTGGGGTACAAATCACACGCTATGAAATTTCATCTTTGTACTTTCACAAACTCTTCATTCTCCTCTACATAAAAAGAACCCATGTCATTCTTCATCTCTTTGCTCAAAAATCTTCAAAGATGTCTCAACATCATACATCGTCTTCCTCAAAATCTGGTAACCTCCCTGAAAATATTTCCCTTGACAGAGTACTTGATGTTACTCCCCTTACAACCATCCCACCTCTTGAGAAAAAGATCAAGAAACCCATATCATCACCTGCAAAGATATCCAAAGATGATAAAGGTAACTCTTCTACTGCTACTAACAATAGGACAGAAGAAGAGGTTGTTAATGTTGATAGAAGAATCATAAGGCTAGTAGACAGAGTATTAAATGAAGGTTTTGATGTGCCTAGGATTTCTACTCCTCTTGCTCGCATGCCTCCTTCGGCTGACAAAGGAAGTAACCCTAAAAGTGCTGCTGCTGAATCATCCACCTTCAAGAAAGATGTTGCTGAAAGCAAACTTGAGAAGCTTGCTACCTCTGCTCTAAAGGAAGTGGAAGAAGAAAATGTTGAACAAGATGCTGAGGGGAACTCTTCTTATAAGGAAGATGTTGCTGCCTCCAAGGATGCAGAAGGTCAAAATGCTGAGAATGTAGTTAATGTAGATGAACTATCTGACAATGAGCTCATTACTAATGTGGTGCCTGGTATTGCAAGAAGGCTTAAATCCATGAAAGTGAAGGATGCAAGTGTCACACCCCCTTTCAAGACAATCAAGAAGAAAATAATGTATGGACCCTCAAAGCCCGAAAGTAAAGTGGTTCCTCCCTCTAGAAAAAGAAAAGCTAGACCTGATAACTCCACTGATGATGATGATGCTGTAAAAAGATCTCAAAGTAAAAAAGAAAGCTTTGGTAGTTAAAGAAGTTGACTTAGACTATGATGTCGAGCAAGATGTCCATGACATATCTCCTATCAAAAAGTCTGCAAGCAAGAATATTTCTGTTAGGGTTCCTGATGCTCCCCTTGACAACATTTCCTTCCATTCTATTGGGAATGTTGAAAAGTGGAAGTATGTTTTTAAAAGAAGAATTTCTATGGAAAGAGAATTGGGAGTTGGTGCTCTGGAATGCAAAGAAATCATGGAGCTGATATCTTATGCTGGATTGATGAAAACTGTCACTAGACTTGCCAAATGTTATGAGACTCTTGTTAAGGAATTTATTGTTAATATTCCTTTTGACTGTGTTGATCATAAAAGTAAGGAGTATAGAAAGGTGTATGTTAGGGGTAGGTGTGTATAATTTTCACCTGCTATCATAAACAAATTTCTGGATAGGTTTGAAGATGACTTTTGTGAGCTAGAAGTAACAGATAATCAAGTGTGCAAAGCCATCGCTGCCAATCAAGTAAGTGAGTGTCCCTTGAAGAAAAAACTTCATGTTAGCAAGCTAAGTGTGAAATATGCTACTTTGCATAGATTTGGAGCTGTTAATTGGGTTCCTACTAATCACACTTCAACCATCACCATTGGCTTAGGAAAGTTTATTTATGTTGTTGGAAACAAGAAACTATTTAATTATGGTACTTACATCTTTGATCAGACTATTAAGCATGCAGGAACTTGTGCCATTAAAATGCCAATTTCTTTTCCTTCCCTCGTCTATGGAATTATTCTTAATCAACATCCTAGGATTCTAAGTGCTAATGATGTAGTGTGCAAGAGGGAGTCTGCTTTGACCCTTCATTTTAAGCTTTTTTCAGGAAAACATGTCCCAGACATTGTTTTGACACCTGCACCTGCTGAAAACAAGACCTCCACCAAGGATGACACGATCACTGAATTAAAATAAGCATGCAAAGAACTAGATGATGTGATCAGAGTTAGCTCAGCAAGGAAGCTAACTTTTGAGAAGATGATTAAGGAGCTGCAAAAGGACAATAACTTTGATGATGGAGTGTGCTCTGAAGGAGGATATTCTAGTGAGGAAGGAAGTTCTGACTCAGCCAAGTCTATTGGTCCTGACGATAGTTAGACTATTTGATGTTTATTTATCTGAACCCTTTGTTTCTTTTTGGAACTTGCATGTGCTTGACATTTGATTTCTATGGTCTGTACCTAAATTACTGATACACTCTTGAATGCATCCTTTTATTTGGCATATTATGACTAAAAAGGGGGAGAGGAACTGACTGACCACTGATTGCTAACTGACTGACCACTGATTGAGGGGGAGCTTATTACTTAAGGGGGAGCCTCATGTCTCAGAAGATGTTCTGACATCTTCCTTTACTAACAGCTAACTGCTAACTGAGTTTTTGTTTTGCTTGCTTTGCTTATGCTGCTGCTCTGATAATGTTTTAGCCAAAATTTGCCAAAGGGGGAGTTTGTAAGTGTTTGTTGGCAGCAATTTTGGTAAAACAATGACTTGATAATGTTTTGCTAAATGTCTTAACATTTGAAGTAAACTGTTTTAAATTATGTCAAAGCGGATGTCTTGACATCTGCCACCTGAACTGAACTCAGCCCAATATCAGTTCATGTTTTTTGTTTCCTGATTTCCTGCGCGCCATAATTCACAATTTGTGACTCATAGGCTGCGAAAAATATGGAGGAATATTTTTCTATTTAAATTATCTTTATGGATTATATCTTGGCCTGCTTTAATGGAAATAATCAAAATACTTGAATATTTGTTTTCAGCCCAAGCCCTCTGCTGCGCATATATAAGGACCTGCTTCCTTATTCATAAAATTACAACTTTTGAAGAAGAATACTTTCTTTCTGTTTTAGAAGTCTAATTCTTTTAATTGTCAAACACTCTAGTATTGATTTAATAATTGTTTTGTTATTTGGATTGTCAATTGTGTATCATTCATAAGCTTTTAAGCATTGAATGATTTAAGTTTTTAAACTTATTATTTTTGTTGTTTCTTCACTATAAGTGATTGAATGGATTTGAGGAGGGCCTCATACCTAGGTGAGTCTTAGGTAGAAGTATAGCACGGGTAGTGATTAAGTGATTAGATTGCCAACTGGTTGTTTACTGAGGGTCTATGAATTGATACTATTTAGTGGACTTGTCCTTGGCTTGGTAGCCCCCAGAGTAGGTGTTGTTGTACACTGAAGTGGGTTAATAATCCCTTGTATTTTTACTGCTTTTATTATTGTTGCACTTTACTTTGTTCCTCAGATATTTGTCTCGTGACATCTCATTCGACATCACATATCTGATACCAGAATTTCAAGGTAAGTAGCAATAGATAATGGGGATTGTGCAGGGTATACCGACATGGTTGAAGCAATGGCTACATTAGTGTGACACATTTGTTGGTACAGGTATCCCTTGAGTCCAGTCAAGGAGAATACGGGACCGTTGTGTGGTGTTATGAAGCACTAACTGACCGTAGAACCTTTAATTGAACAACTTGGCCATTAGGAAGTAGTGAGGTAGCCGGCTTTTGTGCAGTCATAAGTTGGTTGATACTTGATACTACGCTCATTGAGATCGGACTTTCGGGATATTTCGGTCGCCAATAAAGAGGCTTGCGCTGAAACAATGCCTGATGAAGAAAGATCAATGATATTGATATTCCCTAGAACCCGGTTACTTTTTAGGACAGGTTGAACCAACTAAACTTCAAGAGGGTACTTACCTATGAACCTCATGCAATCCTAAACCTAAGGACTTGTTTGATTTGCTTGTATTTATTTTCTTATACATATCATCATGACATCATACCATGGCATTTTTCACTAACCATTTTAAGTACCTAGAGATTTGTCTTTGTTTTGTTTTGTAGGACATGGCTTCCACTCGCAGGAATACTATCCAAATCAACCTCGTAAGAGTGCCTCCTCTACTGAAAGAGTTAGAGCCAAGGGTTCCTGAGAATTATTCGTTCACCAAGAGACATGGTCGACTTCTCAATCTGGTTACCTCAAGCCTTGATGAAAACATGATGAAGGTCCTCTTTCAGTTCTTTGACCCTTTACACCATTGCTTTACATTTCCTGATTACTAATTAGTTCCCACCATGAAGGAGTTTTATCAACTCTTGGGAATTCCTATTCATGATAAATTACCCTTCACTGATATTGAGAAAGACCCAAGACCTGAGGAGACTGCTTTAGCTTTACATTTGCAACGGTCCGATGTTTTGGCAAATTGGGAAACAAGAAGTGGTGTTAAGGGTTTTCTAGCCAAGTTTCTGTTTGAGAAGGCTCAACTCTTTTGGGATGCTCTGGATTTTCAAGATTTTGAAGAGGTTTTGGCCCTTATAATCTATGGGATGGTACTATTTCCTAACCCATACCAACTCATAGATGTGAATACGGTCAAAGTTTTTATATCCCGTAACCCGGTGCCTACCTTACTTGGAGACATTTTGCACTCTCTTCACACTCGAACCATGAAGAGAAGGGGAATTATTATGTGTTGCACTACTTTGTTGGATAGGTGGTTTATTTTGTACCTTCCTTGATCTATTTTGAAGAATGATCAAGGCATGAGATGGTCTAGTAGGTTGATGTCACTCTCGTGTTCGGATATTCATTGGTATTCTCGATCTTTGGAGGATGTTGTCATTATTGACCATTGTGGGGAATTCCATAATATCCTTCTCCTTGGCATTAGGGGAGGTATCTTATAATCCTTGATTGGCTCTATGATAGTTTGGGTATGCTCGGAAGGATGGCCCTCATGACACACTTGTCCAAGGAATTGTATTTAACTATGAGAACAATGTCCAAGGTTACCGTAAAAAACTTGTACGAGCTTGGGGCATGGTGAACAAATTTGATAGAAAGACGTTGGGTCATAATAACTCTATTCCATTGGAGCCTTATCTCAAGTGGATGCGAGCTCATGCTCAAAGCCTCATGATACCATCTCCTGCCATCTTACCTATCATTGTGGAGCCTATTATCGAAGGAGATATTCTCTACACCATTATTCATCCTGACATGCCGACTACTCTCGAGGAGTTGCAAAGATCATGTATTCAACTCAAAGGAGAGAGAGACACCTTTGACACTCAATTCTACACAAGTGAGAAGAAGGTTTTGGAGCTCACGAGACAACTCCATGAAGAGCAGAGTTTGAATGCCTACATTGCACCGAAGAGGATGCGCTCATGGGAAGCTTGAACCCTTTTTGTTTTAGGAGTTTATTTTGTATTATTTTTGCTTCTTCCATTGTAAGCCCGGAAGGCATGTTTTTTGTAACCATTTGGACTTATTAATACAATTAATGTTTGTTCCTTCTTTGTTTAAACAAATTTAAATCTTAAAGGTCCTTGAAAATATTTGCATTCGCATTACATGCATCATAACATAAGCAGGTTTCACGACACAAGTTTCCTCATCTTTCTACTTTTTATTTCAGTAAGATGGATGTCGAGCAGAATGTGAAGGACTTGCAGACACAAAATTCTCAATTTCAAGAAACATTGTTCAACTTGGCCAAAGGGCAGCAAGAGCTGATGACACTTCTGGTTACAAAGAGAAAGACCAAGAAGAAGGCTCTGATCAACATGGGGAAAAGATTCAAGGGCCCTGTTCGACAAGTTCAAGTGGTAGAATACTCCTCCGAGGAGGATGAGAATCAGGATGAAGACGCAAGGAGCACCCGCACTGGGGGTGGAAATAATCCAGTCTCTGAGGATGAGGATTATTTTGACGAGCAATATCCACCCGTTGACGACAAGTATAATCAACTGTAAGATAGGTTGAAGGCTGTGAAAATTCAAGTCATGCCTGGCTTGGATATTGGTGATCTGGTTTTGGTGCCTGGGGTAGTTACTCCCCATAAATTCAAGATCCCACTCTTCGCTAAGTATGACGGTGTTTCGTTCCCGAAGCTTCACTTAAGATCTTACGTCCATAAAATTCAACCGCATACCACCGATAAGAAGTTATGGGTGCACTTATTTTAAGAGAGTCTGTCTGGGACTCAATTGGAGTGGTTTTACCAGTTAGAAGGTTCCAACATCCATACCTTGGAGGACTTGGCCACCGCTTTCTATCGTCAATATCAGTATAATACCGATTTGGCGCCAACTAGAGTGCAGTTACAAGGAATGACCATGGGTTTCAACGAAGGTTTCAAAGAATATGCACAAAAATGGAGAGACCTGGAAGGTGGGATGCAGCCACCATTGACTGATAGGGAGTTGGTAGATATGTTCATGGAAACATTTACTGGACCATTTTTCAACTTGTTAATTGGGAGCTCATCATCTGGTTTCACTGAGTTAATCTTGACTGGTGAATGGGTCGAGAGCGGTATCAAAAGTGGGAAGATTCCCATGACCTCTGCCTCTACATCAAATACTATAAAGAAACCTTTTATTGATAAAAAGAAACTAATGTTGTGTATGGGTCAAGGGGCCATATCAAGAAGGACCATCGTCAATCCATAAATACAGTTCTAATCTCCAATATGGCCTCTACTCAAAGAGAACCACAACAAGCCAATCATCAAAGACCTGATATTCCAAGAAGACAATTTACAAGGATCAACATGTCACTATCTCAAGCCTTGCAACACCTGTTGAAGGCTAATTTGGTAACATTGCATGATCCCCCTTCAAATCCCAATGTTTCATCACCAAAGTACAACCCGAACGCCAAATGCGCTTATCGCTCCAATAGCCCCGAACATGACACTGACCAATGTTAGGCCTTAAAATTCAAAATTCAAGATCTCATCAATAACAAGACCATTGAATTCGATCCACCTACAACTCCGAATGTCATCACTGCACCAATGCCAAATCACGGCAAAGGTGTCAATGCAATTGAAGATACTGCTTTTGTTTCCTCCGTTGAAGATTTGACTACTCCACTGACCATTGTTAAAGCAAATCTATTGAAAGATGGGGTTTTCCCTGGTTGTCTAGAATACTGTCATTGTTGTGCTCTACAAAAGAATGATTGTGAATGGATGAAAAAGGGTGTCTAACACCTAATAGATAGCCATGAGATTTTATTCGAAAGAACCTTGTCCGTAAAAAGTTTGACTGAAGTTATACCACAAGAGGTTGGAGACATTTCCATCATCACTATATCCAACAAACCTATTAGAATCACCTCAAAAGGTCCTATTAGGATTTCCAATGAACCGACAATCGCACCATTGATAATCACCACCCCAAGGCCAATACCTTATTCTTCTGATAAGGCAGTACCTTAGAATTATGGAGCTGAAGTATACTACCATGGCATTAAACAAGACTTCTAGATTACAAAGACAAGACTGGTGACGTTACCAACATTACTGGCTCTAGCAAGGTGACAAGAACGGGGAGAATCTTCTCTCCTAACATTTCACCTCCAACCACTACAACTACACATGTTCAAATTATTGTTAACAAACCTATTACTGACACTAGGGGAAAAGAAAAGATGATCGAGCCTGCCAGGATGGAGGCACCTTCCAAATACATTACTGCTGAGGAACCCTCCACCCAAGAGATGGAGGAGATTTTGAAAATCATAAGGAAAAGTGATTATAAGATACTAGAGCAGTTAGGGAAAACCCCATCTAAGATTTTTATCTTATCTTTGTTACTTTTCTCTGATGCTCATGCTCAAGCATTGATCAAACTTTTAAAGAAAGCGCATGTTCCTCAAGAGACCATAACCGATCAATTTGAAAATTGTGTGGCGAGTTTGATTACCGAAAATGGATTAGGGTTCTCTGACGCTGACTTAACATCAGTTGGAAGAAATCATAACAAGGCTTTGAATGTCTCTATTGAATGCAAAGGAACTACTCTGACCCATGTCTTGGTGGATATAGGGTCCTCTCTAAATGTCTTACCCAAATGTGCCCTAGATCGTTTGGATTGTGAAGGTTTGGTGTTGAAGCCAAGTGACATGGTTGTAAGGGCTTTTGATGGATCCAAAAGGATGGTCCATGGAGAAGTAGACCTCCCCATCAAAGTTGGTTCTCAAACTTTCAACTCGACTTTCTATGTGATGGACATTCGTCCTGCCTACTCTTGCCTACTTGGATGCCCTTGGATACATGGGGCGGGAGCAGTGACTTCTACACTTCATCAAAAATTGAAATATCCAGTCAAAAGAAAGATTGTTACCGTATGTGGTAAAGAGGAGTTTATGGTTATCCATCTAAATTCGTTCAAATATGTTGAGATGGATAGAGAGTTCATAGAAACTCCTCATCAAGCCTTCGAAGTAGTCCCCCCCATGGTTGTTTTTTCCAAGGATACTCCTGATGTTCCAAAAGCTGTAAAAGATGTGCCAAGGATGGCTTCCCTCAAAGATGCTCATGCTGTGATTGAAGAAGGAGGTGGTACCATTTGGGGGAAACACCCCGACATTTCGTTCAAGTCAGATAAGTGTGGTTTGGGCTTTACTGACAAAGCTCAAAAAGAGGTCATACATGCTCGCAAGGAAAACCACCTCTTCGCATCAGTAATCATGAAGTGAATGCTCTTGAAGACTCCGACAATGACTGTGATTTTGATGACTGGATCTACCCAACTAGCGTGCCAAGGATTTCATTCCCATCTCCTTCAACAAGGAGTAATTACCATTTACTATTTTTATCAATTCAAGAACTTTGTCTGTAATTTTATTGAAACATTGACTTTAAGCCATGTTCCATACCCGGGGCACCATGGTCCATTTGTTAAGGGCTTGTTAATTTTCATATGCCATATGATCATTTAATGAAAAAACATTGGACTCTTTTGTATTCAAATTTTACGCTCATTGTCTTTCTTTCACTTTATTGCATTTTCAAAGTAGCCATGTGTGATACGGTGGGAAGAACTGACTGTTTTTTGGAATGTTGGTTTGCATTTTGCGTTTTGTATTTGCAAAATGTCGCGGTAAGCAAGAGTCGCCATCGACTTTTATTTTATCCAACGAGGAAAGGAAAAAAGCACAGAAAAAATTCCTTTTTTCGAGATGTTTCTCGGGTTCGGGGGGTAGATTATAGAAAGGGAAGGTGTTAGCACCCTTTCTATCCGTAGTTATCTACGGGTACTTAGGCACTTGCTCAATTGTTTTCAAAAGTTGTTTTCTTTGTGCTTGTGGGTTTGAAAAAAAGTTTTTGTTTGAAACTTCGATTTAACTCTTGCTTCTGTCCTCAAGAGTGTAATGAAGTGTTTTGAAAACTTTGTTCGAAAAGTGTAAGTGTGAAAAGTTTTTGTTTTTGAAAGAGCAAGTATCTAAGAGCTATCTACCTACTCGAAAAAGGAATCGTTCTATGCTAATTCCCTTTAGACAATGTTATCCCACTATTAATGAATGGGTAGCACCATCGTTGGAGTTTAAAGGTCAATTCGAATGAGGGACGTACGGTCACTAAAGCAATGTTAGGACGCCTTAGCGGTAACCCTAATGTCTTAGATTATTTGTTTGAGGCAACAATATCCGAGGCAACCGTTTCGAGGCAACTATGATCTTTTAGACAAGAGGACGACCTCTAAAACGACCTATACTCAATGACTGTATACGAAAGCATCCAAGTGGGGTGTACCCTAAGAGTGCACATGTGCGAGTGTATCGTTTTCAGTTATTTTTATCTTTGCACATGTTAAGGGTGATCTAATTTTGATTATAGATTAAACATTCAGTCTTGTCATGCAAACCCTATTATCAAACATCTAATAGTTATAATTTTGCAGAATTAAAATGCGGAAATTAAATTACAAGGCGTCGGGTATTTACATCGCCAAAAGCAACCCTTTGAAAATAAAATAAAGCGGTAAAATAAATAAATGTCCTATTTAACTATTACAATCCGTAAGCAGATACATAATTGGATAAAAATAAATAAAGCGCGCGGGAAATTAAATCGAGTGTGAAATCTAGGGTTTTGACCCTTTGAAAGAAAATTGCCTTTTTTGTTGTTTTTTATTTAAGAAAAGAAATTAATCCTAAATTAAATAACTAAATTAAATTAATAATTTAATTAATGAAAAATAATTTATGACATATTTTTGGTTTTTTTGTTATTTTAAGAAAGAAAAATAAAATAATTAAATGAAATAAAACCTAATTAATTCTAATTAATTTTAGATATTTACAAAATAGGTTAAAGTTATTCTAGAATTAAAAAAAAAACCTTAATTAATTAATTAATATTTATTAAAAAGAGAATTTTGAAATTTTATTGGATGAAAAATATTTTTGATGAGTTTTTTAATAAAAAGGAAAAATTATGATTGGTTAGTAATTAATTGAAATTATATAAAACCATAAAATAAAATAAATAAAAGTGTGAAGGAATAGGATTTGGGCCTGATTTGGGTGGTGTTACTAGCAATCTCCTTGGCCCATTAGCAGCTGGTCCATTTGACTTTTTGGATCTGGTACACACGCGTTGACTGGCACCTTGGTGGACCTCCAATCACTGACCATCAGATCTGGCCATTGGCCATCTGGCGCTTGGATTGGTGAGGGAGCATGGTATGGATCAAGCATGAGCGCGCATGTGATAACCTGAAAATAATAATATTGAGAAAGAGGGGGACCTGGGATTCGAACCCAGGTCCTGAAGGAGAATGCACCGTTCGCTTGCCACCACGCCAAGTTTCTTTTCTTGTTAATATAATACGTATCAATAATAATATAACAAAACAAAGTCAAATGATCAAAAAATAAATAAAAAAAGCGCCAAGATTTGAATGGCCCAATAAACGGATGACACGAGTTCATCCCTGACCTCCATCACTGTAAACATTACCTGCGGATTTTTATCCGCAACTAAATGCATAGCTTCTTCCTAAAATCGTCCTCAGTCCATGTAAACAACTTCCAAGAACATGGTTGAACTCGTCATGACCTCCTGGATACAACCATGTCCATCATGTGTCTCAATTTTACCTAAAACAAAAATCCCTAAAAATAGAAGCAAAACCCTAGCCATGGCGTTTCATGATACAGAGCATATAAATCAAATTGGTTATTGCCAATAGTTTGCAAATGATGTGAGGGTTAAGGATATGCAATTATTCCATGAAAACGATGCCTACTTTTAGAGTTACGAAATCAAGAACAGGAGCAATTCGCGTGAGACTTACAGTGCGTATAAAGGCCTGATGATGCTTGGTTTAGATCCAGTTAGCTTGTGTGTGTTGCCAGGAATCGTTTGGGACCAATATCCAGCTCTAAAAATGTCTCTAGGGTTGATTCCGATCTCCCACTTTTTGTGATTTTTCTCAGTTTTTGCTCTGCCTCTACAAGTGTTCTCTAACCCTTATTTTCGTGCCTCCTGCTTACTTATGTATTGTGCATTGGATTAGGGTGGAAAACTTGGTCCAAATCTCTCCACATTAAGGTTTTGATATTTGATTTGATTTCCTTTTACAAGCTTGCCAAATTTGATCCAAATCATATCTTTTTGTAACCAATGCCTTTGATACGAATTTGATTCAAATAGTATCTGTATTTGGAGCCTGAAATAGCCAAAAAAATCATGTGTTATCAATGCTTTAGATTTTATATGATTTAATTTGATTTAAAATGAATTAATTCAAATAAAAATCAAATTAAATAATAAAAATGTGATATGGACACATGCCTGAAGCTAGGGCACGTGGGCAACAATGCAAACTCAAATCAAGTGAAAACGAATGGGGCTATTTGGCAAAATTTGAAGTTTTGGGGATAGTTGACTTTTGGCAATTTTTCAAAAAGGTCCAACTTCAACAATTCATAACTTCTTCAATTTTGAACTTTTGGAAGTGTTCTTGGACTTTTTAGAAAGCTTGAGATGTCCTCTAACCAACCATTTTGGTCTCATATCATTTTGATATTCCATGCTAAAGTTAGAAGCTTTGACAAAAAAGGTGTTTTTGTTGACTTTTCAAAATGACTTATAATGTCCAAATTCATAACTTCTTGTGAGTGCATATTTTGAACTTGGGGTATGAAGATGGATTGTAGGGAATTGCATCCTTTTCAAAATAAGCTTTAGATGGGTCATTTCTCATAAAGTATGAGAAAGTTATGCTTGGTCAAAGTTGGGTTGACTTTTCCTACAAAACCCTAATTTAGCAACTTTTGAATCTTGATGAATTTTGAGCAATCCTTTATGAATCATGATCAACCCTTGATCAAATGATGAAATATACTTCAAACTGAGAATGTTGACAAAAAATCTTGAAGTTTGACTGTTTGTAGGTCATAGTTGACTTTTGCCCTAGCACAGTCGATTTTTGGACCTTTGAGTAATTGACTGAGCAAACTTCCTCTGCAAGGCTTCAAATTTGACATGGATGATCTTGAGAACATATTAGGACATTGGTGAGCATTTGAGGTCATTTGGACTCAGGGATCTTGATGCAACACAAAACCCTAATTTGGGGTAGACTACCTTAGGAGATAGCTTGTCTGACCAACTCTTGAGCTACCTTGAGCTATTTGGAGATTTTTCTTGCCATGTCTTTGAGAAATATGGGAGGGCAAATTTTGGGGTACAACACCATGTATCTTACATACACATGCACACACATTTGTAGATCCCTATCCACTCCGGATCTCATTGACAACGACTCTGCTATAGCCACATATGACTTTGAATATCCAATCTACCAAGTTGAAGATGAAGGCGAGGAAGATTGTGAAATACCTGGGGAATTAGCCAGACTTCTGATGCAAGAAGAAAAATCCATTCAACTACATGAAAAGCCAGTTGAAGTGGTCAACCTGGGTACTGAGGCAGATAAGAAGGAATTCAAGATTGGCGCTAACTTGGAAGACGGTGTCAAAGAAAGATTGACAAAGATGTTGCATGACTACGTTGAAGTGTTTGCTTGGTCATATAAAGATATGTTGGGGCTTGATACCGAAATTTTAGTTTATTGTCTACCAACAAAAGAGGATTGTCCTCCAGTCAAACAAAAGGTTCGTCGTATGCGGCCAGACATGTTTGAAAAGATAAAGGCTGAGGTAATGAAGTAATTCAATGCAGGTTTTCTGGATGTAACGTCATATCCTTAATGAGTGGAAAACATGGTCCAAGTACCAAAGAAAGATTGGAAAGTACATATGTGTGTAGACTATAGGGATTTAAACAAGGTAAGTCCCAAAGATGATTTCCCACTACCGCATATTGACGTCTTGGTCGACAACAAGGCTCAACATAAAGTCTTCTCCTTCATGGATGGTTTCTCTGGCTACAATCAAATCAATATGGCTCCCGAGGACATGGAGAAGACCACCTTTGTTACACAGTGGGGCACCTTCTGCTACAAGGTTATGCCATTCGGTTTGAAGAATGCAAGGGTAACCTATCAACGAGCTATGGTAGCTTTATTTCATGATATGATCCATCATGAGATAGAGGTCTATGTGGATGATATGATTGCAAGGTCGCAGACAGAGGAAGAACACATTGATCACTTACACAAGTTATTTGAAAGGTTGAAGAAGTACAAATTGAGGTTGAATCCTAACAAGTTCACCTTTGGAGTAAGGTCTGGAAAGCTCCTAGGTTTTGTAGTCAGTATCAAAGGTATTGAAGTGGATCCTACGAAGTTCAAAGCCATTCAAGAAATGCCAGCTCCCTGTTTTGAGAAGGAGGTCTGAGGTTTCTTGGGTCGACTTAACTACATTTCTCGATTCATATCTCACCTAACAGCTACTTATGAGCAAATCTTCAAACTCTTGAAGAAAGATCAAGTGGTTAAATGGAACAACGATTGTCAAGCAGCCTTTGACAAAATCAAAGAATATTTACAAGAACCTCCCATCCCGATGCCTCCAATTTATGGAAGACCTATGATTATGTATTTGACTGTATTATAGAATTCAATGGGGTGTGTGTTGGGCCAACATGACGAGTCTGGCCGAAAAGAGCATGCAATATACTACCTGAACAAAAAGTTTACCAACTGTGAAACCAGATATTCACTGCTTGAGAAAATTTGTTGCACTCTGGCACGGGCTGCTCGCCGGCTAAGATAGTATATGCTGACTCACACCACTTTATTGATTTCTAAGATGGACCCCATCAAATATATCTTCGAGAAGCCATCTCTCTCTGAACAAATAGCTAGATGGCAAATGATCTTGACCGAATACGACATCCAGTATACCATACAAAAAGAAATCAAAGAAAGTGTATTGGTGGATCATTTGTCCCATCAAGCTGTTGATGACTACCAATCCATGAACTTTAAATTCCCGGACGATAATATCATGCTGATAACTGATTGTGAAAAGCCTGGACCGTATGAAGGACCTGAACAAGGATCTTGATGGACTATGGTTTTTTATGGAGCTTCCAATTATTTAGGTAATGGAATTAGTGATGTGATTATTTCCCCTGAAGGTGGCCATACGCCTTTCACTGCCAGACTATGCTTCGACTGTACGAACAACATGGCTGAGTATGAGGTATCCATCTTGGGTCTTAAGGCTGCTATTGACCTAAGAATCAAATGCTTAAGCGTATACGAAGATTCAACTTTAGTAATCAATCAAGTTAAAGGAGAATGGGATACTAAGCATCCAAAGTTAATCCTCTACAAAGAGCTTCTGTTAACCTTGATCCCATGCTTTGAGGGGGTCACCTTTGAACACTTCCCAATGGAAGAAAACCAGTTAGTAGATGCCATAGAAACAATGTCATCCATGTTCAAGGTCAATTGGAACAACGAGGCTCCTAGAATTACAATCGAAAGATTTGACGAACCGGCGCACTGTTATGAGATGGACATTGATGAAGAGAAGCCTTGGTACCATGAAGTGAGGAGATATATTAAAGAACAAGAGTATCCTGAAGGAGCTTCCATCAACGATCAAAAATTCCTGCGAAGATTCTCATCCAAATTCTTCCTAAGCAATGAGATTTTGTACAAGCGCAACCATGATTCTACTCTGCTCCGTTGTATGGACAAGAAGGAGGTAGAGAAGATCATGGAAGATATGCATGATGGCCTCTTTGGAACTCATTCTAGTTGGAATACTTTGGCCAAGAATATTTTTAGGGTTGGGTTCTATTGGTCGACTATGGAAACTGATTGCCACCATCACTTGAGAACTTGTCATAAGTGTCAAATCTATGCCGACAAGGTTCATGTGCCTCCAATTCATTTCAATGTCATGACTGCTCTGTGGCCATTTGCAATGTGGGGAATTGACATGATTGGAGAGATCAAGCCCACTTCCTCTAATGGACATTGTTTCATCCTCGTTGCCATCGACTACTTCACCAAATGGGTCGAAGCTGCTTCATTTGCCTCAATTAAAAAGAACGTTGTAGCCCGGATTATCAAACATAACTTCATATGTCGTTACGGTATCCCTGAAAGGATAATCACTGACAATGGAACCAATCTCAATAATACTAGGATTACAGAGCTCTGAACTCAATTCAAAATCAGGCATCACAACTCTTCTCTATATAGACCTAAGATGAATGGCGCAATGGAAGCTGCCAATAAAAAAATAAAGAAGATTATGTAAAAGATGGTGGTAACCTATAAAGAGTGACACGAGATGCTACCATTTTCTCTTCATGGCTACGGTACTTCGGCTCGAACTACAATTGGGGAAACCCTTTTCTCTTTAGTCTACAGCATGGAAGTTGTCCTACCTGTTGAAGTTCAGATTACTTCCCTAAGGATTATGAAAGAAGCAGATCTAGGTGAAGACGAATGGGTTCAGACTAGGTTGGATCAGTTGAACTTAATTGATGATAAGAGACTGGCTGCTGTTTGTCATGGTTAAATGTATCAAAAGCGTATGATCATGGCTTTCAAAAAAAAGATCAAACGTCGAGTGTATTCGACTGGAAATTTGGTAATAAAGCGCATTATTCTTCCTCAAGGTGATCCTAGGGGAAAATGGACTCCCACTTGCAAAGGGTCATTTGTTGTTAAGAAAGTATTTTTTGGAGGTGCCATGATGCTAACTACTATGGACGGTGAAGAGTTCCCGCATCCTGTGAACGCGAACATAGTTAAAAAATATTACACATAAAGAATGACCTGCTAGGTTGACATACCTAGGAAAAAATAAGGGCATCCCAGCGAACCAAAAGGGTTGGGAAAAAGTTAGGGATATATACAAAAGATTATACACCCGACAAGTCGAAAACCCGAAAGGGAGGCTTAGGCAAAAAAGGGTATCCTGGTGGGCTGAAAACCCGAAAGGGCGGTCCAGGAAAAAGTTAAGGATTAAAGTGTATGATTATATCTTGTGAATCATCACAACCAAGCTTTATTACCAAGGTCCAAGTTCAATGGTATAAGATCAATTCAATCGACTTCTTTCAACAGCAAGGGATGATGTTCAAAGATATAGGGGCAATAGCGAAGTTGGAACACAATGAGATCACTTCCACATGGCTGTTATTTTTGTTTTCACTTTGTATTCTTTCGGCGATTTCCTCTTACTAGGATCTTTGTCTCCTTGTACCAAAAACGCCTATTTATAGGCAAAACATCAATACAAATATACTTTGAAGTGCAAACTTTTTGTTTTTTTGTTTTGAGTGCAAAAATGTCAAGTGACTAAAATTGAATGAACATATGCATATGAACATGATTAACTGTTAACAAATGTATGTTTAAAAACAATAATAAACATTTTCTTAAGGATTCAAGATATCCCCACAGAGTTACTTCAACAAGATTATCCCCACAAAGTATAATCTCCTGAAAACCCTCTCCCCAGCTGTGATACGGTGGGAGAACTGACTTGTGTTTTGCGTTCGTATTCGCAAATGTTGCGGTTAGCAAGAGTCGCCACCGACTTTTTACTTTATCCTAAAGGAAAGGTTAAAAAGCACAGCAAAAAACCTTTTGAGATGTTTTCTGGGTTCGGGGGGTAGATTATGAAAAGGGAAGGTATTATCACCCTTTTCATCCATGGTTATCCATGGGCTCTTAGTTACTTGGTTTTTTAGATCACTTGCCTTGTTTTTCGATTGCTTTGAAAATGGTGTGTGTGTGGGTGCTTTTTGAAAATGTTTTGGAAAAAAGATACCTTGTCTTAGGCAACTAATGTATTTGACTCGTGTTTGAGTGTTTTACAAAAGTGTGAATCTTTTCGAAAAGATGTTTTCAAATGTTTTTGAGAGTTTGTTTGAAAGTGTTGTGGATTGTGGTTTTTGAAAAGAAGGCAAGTGTTTTTGCAAGTTTGATCTCAAGTAACTAAGAGTTTTGTCTACCCTATTGTACTCAAAGGTTTTTGTCATGTTTTAACCTCGTTTAACAATTTTGTTCCACCATTGAAATTGATGGGCAATCTTGCGTTTAGGAAGTTTATTCGGGACGGGCACGGGTCATCGTATAGACCATGAATGCAATGATGCCAAGTGTCTTTGGCAATTTGTTTTGAAGGGACTATGATCATTTCGTTTAGGCAGCTTTCGAAAGCGTCATCGAGGGGCTTATGATCATTTGATTTTGTTTTGCCAAAGAAACTCGACGTGCAAGCATGGCCCATTTGGAAGGCAACATGTGGGATTACCCTAGGGGGGGGGTGCAAGTGTGATTGTGTATTGATTACATACATTTGTCTTGTATTAGGTTATCTAGCGTTTGATTTTATGTACATACAAACCCTAGGTCTAACCATGGTATAATTGAAAAGCTGTAAATTGCGGAATGTAAATCTACGCTACTACAAAATAATGTCCGGGAGTGGGGGTATAAATGTACAAGGGGATAAGACTTATGGTACCCAATAATTTACAACCAAATCGAATGTCGTAATCGAATGAATATCAAATATAAATGTAAGATAAACATGTGTATAAGGTAATGTGAATGTATTTGTGTAAGTGTACAAGTGTATATGTATTGTGTAAATGTAACTATGTATAAGTGCGAAATGTGAAATTGAGCGTATTAGGGTTTTGACCTAGATAATGTTTTTTAGATGAATCTTGATTTTTTGTATGTTTATGTACAAAAGAAAAATGAAGTGTTTTGATCAGAATGTTAAGTTTTAATTAAAAAGTATTTTAGTCAAAATGTTGATGAGTTTAATATTTAGAAAATAAACGTATTGAATTGTTATGTATGAAAAAGAATGTTAATTAATTAAAAATAGTCTTAATTTTAATTATGTATAAAAGTGTATAATATGTACAAAAATGCATTTTAATTGAAAAGGTATCTTCAATTTAATCATGTATATAAAAAAGAAAAGATAATTATATACAAATGTATTTCAAAAAATGTTTTTAAGTTTAATTTGTGTATAAAAAGTATTTTGATTAAGAAAAAGTATTTTCAATTTAATTTGTATGATATGTACAAGATGAATGTTCTAAAACGTATGTACAAAATATATTGTCTAAAAAAATGTCATAACCTTATGATAATAAAAAACATTTTAATTAAATTAGCATTTTTTCAAGGAATAAAAATATTGTTGTTTTTTTTTTTATAAAAATAAAAAGAATGTTAATGTTTTATATATAAAAATATTGCTTTTATAAAAATGAAAAGAATAGTTAGTGTTTTATATATATAAAAAAAGAGTATGTATTGTATAAAAAATGAGATTAGAGTTTAATTGAGATAAAAAGCAAACATTATTTTGTAAAATAAAAATAAAAAAGAAATTAGTATTTAGTGTCGTTAAGAAAAATAGGAAAGAATGGTTAGTGTTGTAAAAAAAGAGTAAATATAAAATACAGAAAAGAAAGGTTTAATGTTTGATGAAATGATTTTCTTATTGGGCTTAGAGGAATCAGTAACGGGTCAGGCCCTTTGATCCAAAGGCAGAAAATTAGGGTTAACGCGTTGTTTGTTCAATTGGGAGTGGAATTAGGGTTCGTCAGCAGCGGCGCCGTGTCCACTTGAATTTCGTCTTCTTCGTTCTAGCTTCCCTGAGCTTCTTTGCCCGAGCCACCGCGCTACCTTCGTTTCCCCTTCCCTCCAGCGACACTGTTGAGGCAGTAGAACTTGGTAATCGCTTTGATTTGTCTTGTTTTAGTACGTTTTGTGATCTTTTGCGTATTTACTGCTTGGGGTTTGACCTCTCATGTTGTGTTTATTGATTTTTATTTGGAGGTGCATTAGGAGGGAAAAGAAGTGTCATACCTCTACTGGAAAAGGGAAGGAAGGAGACGAGGACGCTTAGGAGGCTTTGATGGCGAAGATTCAGTGATGAAGACGCTGGCTTGCTTCTTGATGCCTTCCTGGTAACTTCGTTCTTTTACCTTTTTTGCTTAGGTTTTTGATGATGATATTCGTACTGAGAAACCCTAATGTGCACTTCTTTACCTCTTCTTCTTCCACTATGATGATTGCTTGAGGATTTAGAACATTGCTGCCTTTTGATGAAGCTTCTGAGTTCACTTTGAATTGCTTCTTTCTTCTTCTTCTTCCACTGTGATGCCTATGATCTGTTTTACTTTCGTTCTTCTGATTTGCCTATGTGCTTGCCCATGATGAAGCTTGCTTCTGAGGCTCTCTGAGTTGCCTTTTGAGTTTGCTACTGTTGAAACGATTTTTTTGACTAGCTCTCTTCTTGTTGCCTTTGTGTTGTTGCCTTGGGATGATTTGCTTGTGTGCTTTTGAACAAATATTGCCTTGATGTCGCCTTCTGAGATGCCTATGATGAAGTCCCCCTTCTGAGGCTTGGTGTTTGAATGTTCAGTGTTGGAACTTAGCTTTGTGGCTTGGGATGTTCAGCTTCACAGGGTTGTAGGCTAATGTTGGTTTGATGGTGTTCAGGTTATGGTGTTTTTGAGAATGTGCTATGTGGTGTTGAAGCTGGTACAGTAGGTTTGTTTTTGTGGACAAGGTTTAGTTTTTGGTATTGGTTAGATGACAGGGTATTGGTTGATGATATTTTATGAAGTTTGATGGCTTTTGTTATGGCAGTAGTGGTGTGAGTTTGGATATCAGTTTCTAACCTTATTGAACTGCCCTCTTTTTCACTATGCAGAATTGGTTATCAGGTTCTGTGAGTTTATGTGTTTTTTGTTGTGACAGTAGTGAGCTCTCCTTTTTTACTTAGGCAGGTTGTGGTTTAGTTTTTATCTTCTTCTTCTGAACTGTGCCTTTTCTATATGCAGAGTTGGCTTTGGTTATGACAGTCGTGTTTTTTAGCTTGGTTCTGAGATGTAAATTTGTTTCTTTTACTATCTTGCTACTGCATGGTCTTGTCTGAACTGAGCTTGTAGGCTTGTACATCTTTTTCTGTGACTTGCCTGCTGATACCTCTGAACTGAGTTTGTGGACTGTCTTTGCATATCTTTTTTTTTTTCTGCTACTGCATTGTCTTGTCTGAACTGAGCTTGAACTGCTATGCCTAACCTGAACTGCTTTATCTCTCTTTACTCTCTCTCTCCAAAGTACAGTTTAAGATTTTTATATGTTTTTTTATCTGTACTGTTCTGAAGGGGCTATGACTAGGAAGTGATGAGTTTAAGATTGTTTGCTTGCATAATACATCTTGCATCTCCTTTATCCAGTTTTGACAGTTTGGATAGATTTTCTGCTTTTTGATATCTTTTTCTCAAATTTTTCCATGACAGCTTGTATGCTTTCTTGATTTTCTTAGAGTGGACTTTGTTTTGGATGGAAAGTTTGGATTGAACTTTTTTAGTTTGGATTGGATTTTGAATCTATGCAGCTTGCAAATTTTTTAGAAACTATGCACTTTTTTGACATTTGCATTTCATGAGATAAAATAATCCTCCCTCTCTGTGAACCGGGAGAAATCCCGTGATTTGCAGAGAGGGCAACTGATCCCAGTCAGTGGCCCCTAATGATGAGCATTTTTATCTGTCTTTTCCGATTAACTGTTTTCTGACTTTTCTTATTTCTTTTTGCAGATGAAAAATGGAATACCGGAGCGAAATGAAGCACGAAGAATATTTAGAAAATAGGATAGTTTTTCATTCTATGTAATATTTAAATTAAATGTAAATTATTGTTTGTAACAACAATTTGTAAATAATTCAAATATCAATAAAAGTTTAAATTATCCCATTAATTCTAATTTCTTTATTGCTTATTTATTTATTTAAAATTCTTAGAATTAAAAACAATTGAAAAATAAATTCAATCATTTAATTTCAGAATAATAAATAACTAAAATAAAACAACATTGATCCAATAAACCTGTCTTATCCAACATCCAAAGCAAAGCAGCAATTAAACCAAGTAAACTGATCAACACATAAACACTGTGAATTCAAAACTGCATCTTGTATCTGATTGGCCCAGTCAAAACGTACTGAATTCAAAACCACTGTCCCTTTTACTGATTAAACCAAGATAACGCGAATTTTAATCCGAATCTTGAAATAAACTGCAAAGTGCTGTGGAATTCAAAATCTTCTGAGAATATGCCCATAAAACCCTAATTCCCGATTAAATGCCAAATCACGCTCGCTTGATCAAAATTGAACCAAAAATCAATCAAACCCTAAGCCCAATGTATGAAACAATTCAAAGCTCTGAAAATCAGTAAAACCCTAATTTTGCTTGACTGTCAAGAAAAAGTCCGTCTGTCCGATCCTTGAGCCAGTTTGAGAAGTCAGGAAATGTTTGAAGCTGAGATTTCTTGTGGAAAAATGCGAGGGCAAATTTTGGGGTACAACAGTTGCCCCTGTTCAATCTTCTTTGACCTGAAGAGTTAGATTGGCAGGTTTGCCTTTCGCGACTTGAAGGTAAAAGGAGATTGGACACTAATGTGCCCAGAAAATTTGCGCTCGTTGATGTGACGGTGGAGGTGAATGGGCTTAAAGATGCCATTTGGTGATGGGCTTAAAGATGCCACCTGGTGCGAGAGAATTTTGTCGGGGGATGGGCTTAGAGATGCCATCTGAGAATGGGCTTACAGATGCCATTCGACGACTGCTGGTAGGAGGATGGGCTTATAGATGCCATCTGGAAATGTTGAAATGTATGTCAAAAGTGAGTGGATAAGTGTCAGAAAGGCATCCCTGTTTTTGGAACATCTCTGAATCAGGGTCTGAACAAGCAACAGATTGATGTCCGTGTCTGGAGAATCTGTAAACTATTTGAGATTGAATAAGCAATAGAGCGGCATCCGTTGTTGGGACACGTCCGTAACTTATTTTCAAAAATTGAGAAGAGTCTGAATCAGTCGGTAGATTGACATCCGTTGTAGGGAAGAATCCGTAAACTTGTTTCAGAAGTTGAGAAGTTGAAGAGGAACCGGTGTAAGGTTTCTGCTGATGCGTCTGAATGAACCTGGAATAAGTATCAAAATGTTGCCGGGTCACATCTGAACTATTTTTGGATGAATCTCAAGAGATGATCTGTGTCTGTCGACTGATCTTACCTGAAAAGGTAAAGGGTTAGTTGTATGTAATGTTATGATGCATGATGCAATGCATGTGACATTTAATGTTTATGAATGTGACGGATGCGCCTGTAAGCTGATGAGCTAATCCTGCCAAGGATACATGATTCCGAGATGGCCGAAGATAAAAACGTCTTGACCGCTGCCGGGGGAAAATAAATCCTTGGATGTCGCTGGGGAAGAGAATTCCTGATGACCTCTACTGGGGAGCTCCAACTAGTAGACTCATGCCGGGGAGACCAGATTGAGAATCTTTGGTTTGATGGGAGGTAACCCTGGAGACTTCACTGGGGAACTCAAGATTGCTTCCTAAAACTCTGTGGGGAGAAAGTTTGAAAGTCTGACTCCGCTGGGGATTGAAGGAACCTCGCTGGGGATAGGGAGAATTTTGGGCGAGTGCGATCTTCCGTGGTTGTTAGCTTTAAGAAGAATCTGAACAAGCGATAGGTTAACATCCGTTTACTTGGAGAACCCGTAAACTGTTTTCAGAAATCTTGAAGTTGAATCAGCAATAGAACAACATCCGTTGTTGGGAAGCGTCCGTAAACTAAATTCAAAGGTTGCATCTGAACAAGTTGATAGATTAACATCCGTTGTTGGGATGAGTCCATGAACTGTTTTCAGAAGCTGAGATAAGAATCTGAACAAGTCGGTAGATTGGCGTCCGTTTTTGGGAAGAATCCGTAAACTGTTTCAGAAGTCTTGATAAGAATCTAAACAAGTCGGTAGATTGGCGTCCGTTGTTGGGAAGAATCCGTAAACTTGTTTTCAGAAGTCTTGAAGAGGAACCGGTGTAGGGCTCCCTGATGATGAGCTTGTGTAAAAACTGCATCGGGTTTTGAACACTTTTGACATTCGAATGCCCCAAGTGGTGATGTAGATAAAATCCTGGTTTATTACAGGTGTCGGTCTACAATCGGTCGTTCACAGATGTTTCCTGGGTTGTTGCAGGTGTTGATCTGGAATTCTTCAGACATGCCCTGGCTGGATACAGGAGTCGAATCTGGAAAGGTGATAGTTGATAGATATGCCCTGGCAGGATACAGGAGTCGAATTTTCAAACTCTTCAGACATGCCCTGGCTAGGTACAGGAATCGAGTCTGGAAATGCGGTCAACAGATATGCCCTGGCTGGATACAGGAATCGAATCTTCGAACTCTTCAGACATGCCCTGGCTAGATACAGGAGTCGAGTCTGGAAATGTAGTCAACAGATATGCCCTGGCTGGATACAGGAATCGAATCTGGAAATGTTGTAGTTGATTTGTTGAACACTTTTGACATTCGAATGCCCCAAGTGGTTGTGAGGGAGTCTTGAATCGGATTATTCTGCATATTGAGAGATTTCTTGAAATCTTGACTGGACTGCCCCAGGTTAACTGAACTTTGAAAGATCTGTTGGACCTTGACTGGACTGCCCCAGGTTAATTGTATTGTGCTATGTCATCCCCCTTGTTGATAGGAGATTGATGGAAGTGTTATCCTCTTGAAGTGATTTAGACTTACTGAGAGATTTTTCGTTCCTCCGAACATTCGCTGTATGAATTTCTTCGCTGTCAAATAAAAGGGTCAAATGCAGACAGTGATATTCGAATAATGCAAAGTTTATGTTTGTCTCGAAGTTTTGAAAAATGCGTTTTTTAGCAGAAAACTTTTCATAAGACAAGTTAACACAAGACTTAGAGCAAAGCCCTACAGGAGTCAGGATACCCTTTGTAACAGTATGCTTTCGAACTAACCCATGCTTCAATTAGGACTTTTGAAGGGTTGTAACGTGGCCTGGTTCACGGTTTAAGAAACAAAGGATAAAGGCTCAAAGTATATTTGTACCCACCCGCTCTTCGTGATGTTCTTCAACCTAAGCTCAGTTAATTGTACGTCGCACTCTGTTTTGAGTGACTTTTGGGCGATGGTTCACCGGTTTGAATTTTTGGGAGACAGTCATCATCTCCTTTTTCTTTTTCAACATTTTTCATGTTGTTGAGGGTTTTGTAATGACCTCACTATTTTGATTTTGATTTGTTATCCCTAACTTTTGCCTGACTGTTACCATTTTCGGGATTACGGTCAGCGGGATGCCCCAGCTTTCTTAAGCCTCCTTCATAGGTTTTGGCTTGGTGGGCTCTTTCTCTTTTGAGAGATTGACTGTCTATGTGATAGGGAACCACCCTTGTCTTTTGATTCCGAAGGAATGCTTTCTTTCTTGACGTCGTTCGTTGTGTTACGAACTGAGAGTTTGCGACTTCAATGCGTGTTTTCTTTTGAATTAACTGAGAGACTACCCTGCCCCAGGTTTATATCAAAGGTTTTGATCGTTTAGAACAGGAAACTCCTACTTCTTTGGCTCGAAGGGGTTGACTAGGGATTAACTTCCTTATAACTCCAGTGTTTGGGAATTGAAAGAAATGCCTGTACATCATCAGCAAGGTCTGTTCCAAAGCATACTGTATAAGATCACGGTATTGTTTCGTCATCCTTCCTCTAAAGGCTTGCAGCTTTTTATCAAGAGTCAAATATCATAAAGAAAAGCATAAGAGTAGTGAAACGAATGGATGAATTCAAGACAAACATATGCAATGCATTAATGAAAACAGAGTCCAACATCAACAGATAATTGTTTGACAGCAAAAGAAATTACAATTTTGAAAATTCAAAAGAAGCAAAAGTCTTTCAATTCTAGCTTCGTCACTTCAAGCGGAGAACCCTTTAACGGAAGATCTTCATCTCGCCGTCTGGCATGAACCTCAGCACCCCAATGTCAATCAGATCTTGAATCTTGTTCTTCAAGGCCCAACAGCTATCGGTGTCATGTCCTGGGCTATAGGAATGGTAAACACAAAATGCATCGGGATGATAGTCAGGAGCGGAGGTATTAGGGTTCCGGATAGGATCCCTCAAAGCAGTTAGATTAACCTCCAACAAGCGCTCCAGAATTAGAGATGACGGTATGTCAGTCTCTGTGAACTGCCTTCCCGACGTTTCTTGTCTACGCCGATTGCCCCGCTGACGCCGGCGAGGTTGTTGATGGGTTTGTGACCCTGAAGCTAGCAGAGGAGCTTTCCCCTTGTCTTCTTGAGTGGATGGAGGTTGAGCGGTGACTTGCTCTTCAACCTCAGATGTTTGCCCCAGTTGGTTGTTTGGAAGCAGTTGGCGGACCAGAACTCCGAGTTCCTCTTGTCTTTGAGATAGGTCTTGGATGAGAGCCATCTGGCCCACCAAATATCCCATCATTTGGGTCCTCAGTGTTGTCAGATCAAACCGCAGCTCCGCAATCTGATCATTCCTGGCATTGTTGGAATTCCCCAAGCCGTTGGTGAGGAGAGCTTTCATCTCTTCTTGCCCCAGAGACAAGTTCATGAACATCTCTTGCAGCTGAGCAGTCTGGTCTTGGATGTCTTTGACAGACCGCTCTAGAGCCATCTCTTGCTGAAATAAACAGCAGGAGAGTAAGGAAACCTGAAAAAGGAAAGATTGTCAAAATGCAATGCATGATATGTGAATGCAATGCTTTCAAGGATCTCTTGGGGTAAACACAAGAAAATGTTAGAGGTTAAACTCTGCTCTTGGATTGGAGATCTCTGCACCAGTGGACGTCGTTCCACGAGAATCAAGCTCACCATGTCGAGTGGGTCATAGCCATTGATTCAAGTTGTTGTACTTGATCTTTGACTGGAGAGCTTTGTGTCGGTGGATGTCTTTCCACAAGAATCAAGCTCACCATGTCGAGTGGGTCATAGCCATTGATTCAAGTTGTTGTACTTGATCTTTGACTGGAGAGCTTTGTGTCGGTGGATGTCTTTCCACAAGAATCAAGCTCACCATGTCGAGTGGGTCATAGCCACTGATTCAAGTTGTTGCACTTGATCTTTGACTGGATTGGTTAGAGGAGAGACCTCTTGCCCCTGGATAGACGTCTGGTTCAACGTAATCCTGCATTAACAGAACCCTCGAGATCCTTGAAACGGTTATTGAAAATGCTAAAATGCTATGGTATGATGTTATGATGTTATGTGCATGTATGCACAAGCAAGTAAGTGTATATACAGGCAAACAATATTCACACAAAGCACACAAGGCCTTAGGTTTAGGCTTGCATGAGGTTCAGGTACTACCCTCTTTCAGTTTGTTGGTTAAAACATGTCCTATCAAAAGTAACCGGGTTCTAGAGGATCTCATATCATTGGCTACCCTCAATCGGTCATAACTCCAACATCGCAACCTTTTCTCGCGGCCGGAACCATCTCGAGAGTTTAGCCTCAATGAGTGTAGCATACTGCTACTGTTCTAATGGCCAAGTTGGTCAATTTAGGGTTCTAAGGTTGGTTGGTGTTTAATGACCCCTTAGAAGACCTATATTCTCCCCGTTACAACACAAGGGATATAGGTACAGACTAAGATGCCACACCAACGTAGCCACTGCTTCACCCATGTCGGTCTACGCCGGACAGGTCCCTCACAGATTATGCTACCTAAAAAGGGTATTTCCCAGATCCGGGTTAGGATCTATGAAACTCCAATGCAAAGCCCACAAACATAAAAGCAAACAAAGCAAACAATTGAAAACACAGGTGATCTAAAACCCTAAGGTTACTCCACTTTTAAGTATTCCCCAGCAGAGTCGCCAGTTCTGTGATACGGTGGGAGAACTGACTTGTGTTTTGCGTTCGTATTCGCAAATGTTGCGGTTAGCAAGAGTCGCCACCGACTTTTTACTTTATCCTAAAGGAAAGGTTAAAAAGCACAGCAAAAAACCTTTTGAGATGTTTTCTGGGTTCGGGGGGTAGATTATGAAAAGGGAAGGTATTAGCACCCTTTTCATCCATGGTTATCCATGGGCTCTTAGTTACTTGGTTTTTTAGATCACTTGCCTTGTTTTTCGATTGCTTTGAAAATGGTGTGTGTGTGGGTGCTTTTTGAAAATGTTTTGGAAAAAAGATACCTTGTCTTAGGCAACTAATGTATTTGACTCGTGTTTGAGTGTTTTACAAAAGTGTGAATCTTTTCGAAAAGATGTTTTCAAATGTTTTTGAGAGTTTGTTTGAAAGTGTTGTGGATTGTGGTTTTTGAAAAGAAGGCAAGTGTTTTTGCAAGTTTGATCTCAAGTAACTAAGAGTTTTGTCTACCCTATTGTACTCAAAGGTTTTTGTCATGTTTTAACCTCGTTTAACAATTTTGTTCCACCATTGAAATTGATGGGCAATCTTGCGTTTAGGAAGTTTATTCGGGACGGGCACGGGTCATCGTATAGACCATGAATGCAATGATGCCAAGTGTCTTTGGCAATTTGTTTTGAAGGGACTATGATCATTTCGTTTAGGCAGCTTTCGAAAGCGTCATCGAGGGGCTTATGATCATTTGATTTTGTTTTGCCAAAGAAACTCGACGTGCAAGCATGGCCCATTTGGAAGGCAACATGTGGGATTACCCTAGGGGGGGGTGCAAGTGTGATTGTGTATTGATTACATACATTTGTCTTGTATTAGGTTATCTAGCGTTTGATTTTATGTACATACAAACCCTAGGTCTAACCATGGTATAATTGAAAAGCTGTAAATTGCGGAATGTAAATCTACGCTACTACAAAATAATGTCCGGGAGTGGGGGTATAAATGTACAAGGGGATAAGACTTATGGTACCCAATAATTTACAACCAAATCGAATGTCGTAATCGAATGAATATCAAATATAAATGTAAGATAAACATGTGTATAAGGTAATGTGAATGTATTTGTGTAAGTGTACAAGTGTATATGTATTGTGTAAATGTAACTATGTATAAGTGCGAAATGTGAAATTGAGCGTATTAGGGTTTTGACCTAGATAATGTTTTTTAGATGAATCTTGATTTTTTGTATGTTTATGTACAAAAGAAAAATGAAGTGTTTTGATCAGAATGTTAAGTTTTAATTAAAAAGTATTTTAGTCAAAATGTTGATGAGTTTAATATTTAGAAAATAAACGTATTGAATTGTTATGTATGAAAAAGAATGTTAATTAATTAAAAATAGTCTTAATTTTAATTATGTATAAAAGTGTATAATATGTACAAAAATGCATTTTAATTGAAAAGGTATCTTCAATTTAATCATGTATATAAAAAAGAAAAGATAATTATATACAAATGTATTTCAAAAAATGTTTTTAAGTTTAATTTGTGTATAAAAAGTATTTTGATTAAGAAAAAGTATTTTCAATTTAATTTGTATGATATGTACAAGATGAATGTTCTAAAACGTATGTACAAAATATATTGTCTAAAAAAATGTCATAACCTTATGATAATAAAAAACATTTTAATTAAATTAGCATTTTTTCAAGGAATAAAAATATTGTTGTTTTTTTTTTTATAAAAATAAAAAGAATGTTAATGTTTTATATATAAAAATATTGCTTTTATAAAAATGAAAAGAATAGTTAGTGTTTTATATATATAAAAAAAGAGTATGTATTGTATAAAAAATGAGATTAGAGTTTAATTGAGATAAAAAGCAAACATTATTTTGTAAAATAAAAATAAAAAAGAAATTAGTATTTAGTGTCGTTAAGAAAAATAGGAAAGAATGGTTAGTGTTGTAAAAAAAGAGTAAATATAAAATACAGAAAAGAAAGGTTTAATGTTTGATGAAATGATTTTCTTATTGGGCTTAGAGGAATCAGTAACGGGTCAGGCCCTTTGATCCAAAGGCAGAAAATTAGGGTTAACGCGTTGTTTGTTCAATTGGGAGTGGAATTAGGGTTCGTCAGCAGCGGCGCCGTGTCCACTTGAATTTCGTCTTCTTCGTTCTAGCTTCCCTGAGCTTCTTTGCCCGAGCCACCGCGCTACCTTCGTTTCCCCTTCCCTCCAGCGACACTGTTGAGGCAGTAGAACTTGGTAATCGCTTTGATTTGTCTTGTTTTAGTACGTTTTGTGATCTTTTGCGTATTTACTGCTTGGGGTTTGACCTCTCATGTTGTGTTTATTGATTTTTATTTGGAGGTGCATTAGGAGGGAAAAGAAGTGTCATACCTCTACTGGAAAAGGGAAGGAAGGAGACGAGGACGCTTAGGAGGCTTTGATGGCGAAGATTCAGTGATGAAGACGCTGGCTTGCTTCTTGATGCCTTCCTGGTAACTTCGTTCTTTTACCTTTTTTGCTTAGGTTTTTGATGATGATATTCGTACTGAGAAACCCTAATGTGCACTTCTTTACCTCTTCTTCTTCCACTATGATGATTGCTTGAGGATTTAGAACATTGCTGCCTTTTGATGAAGCTTCTGAGTTCACTTTGAATTGCTTCTTTCTTCTTCTTCTTCCACTGTGATGCCTATGATCTGTTTTACTTTCGTTCTTCTGATTTGCCTATGTGCTTGCCCATGATGAAGCTTGCTTCTGAGGCTCTCTGAGTTGCCTTTTGAGTTTGCTACTGTTGAAACGATTTTTTTGACTAGCTCTCTTCTTGTTGCCTTTGTGTTGTTGCCTTGGGATGATTTGCTTGTGTGCTTTTGAACAAATATTGCCTTGATGTCGCCTTCTGAGATGCCTATGATGAAGTCCCCCTTCTGAGGCTTGGTGTTTGAATGTTCAGTGTTGGAACTTAGCTTTGTGGCTTGGGATGTTCAGCTTCACAGGGTTGTAGGCTAATGTTGGTTTGATGGTGTTCAGGTTATGGTGTTTTTGAGAATGTGCTATGTGGTGTTGAAGCTGGTACAGTAGGTTTGTTTTTGTGGACAAGGTTTAGTTTTTGGTATTGGTTAGATGACAGGGTATTGGTTGATGATATTTTATGAAGTTTGATGGCTTTTGTTATGGCAGTAGTGGTGTGAGTTTGGATATCAGTTTCTAACCTTATTGAACTGCCCTCTTTTTCACTATGCAGAATTGGTTATCAGGTTCTGTGAGTTTATGTGTTTTTTGTTGTGACAGTAGTGAGCTCTCCTTTTTTACTTAGGCAGGTTGTGGTTTAGTTTTTATCTTCTTCTTCTGAACTGTGCCTTTTCTATATGCAGAGTTGGCTTTGGTTATGACAGTCGTGTTTTTTAGCTTGGTTCTGAGATGTAAATTTGTTTCTTTTACTATCTTGCTACTGCATGGTCTTGTCTGAACTGAGCTTGTAGGCTTGTACATCTTTTTCTGTGACTTGCCTGCTGATACCTCTGAACTGAGTTTGTGGACTGTCTTTGCATATCTTTTTTTTTTCTGCTACTGCATTGTCTTGTCTGAACTGAGCTTGAACTGCTATGCCTAACCTGAACTGCTTTATCTCTCTTTACTCTCTCTCTCCAAAGTACAGTTTAAGATTTTTATATGTTTTTTTATCTGTACTGTTCTGAAGGGGCTATGACTAGGAAGTGATGAGTTTAAGATTGTTTGCTTGCATAATACATCTTGCATCTCCTTTATCCAGTTTTGACAGTTTGGATAGATTTTCTGCTTTTTGATATCTTTTTCTCAAATTTTTCCATGACAGCTTGTATGCTTTCTTGATTTTCTTAGAGTGGACTTTGTTTTGGATGGAAAGTTTGGATTGAACTTTTTTAGTTTGGATTGGATTTTGAATCTATGCAGCTTGCAAATTTTTTAGAAACTATGCACTTTTTTGACATTTGCATTTCATGAGATAAAATAATCCTCCCTCTCTGTGAACCGGGAGAAATCCCGTGATTTGCAGAGAGGGCAACTGATCCCAGTCAGTGGCCCCTAATGATGAGCATTTTTATCTGTCTTTTCCGATTAACTGTTTTCTGACTTTTCTTATTTCTTTTTGCAGATGAAAAATGGAATACCGGAGCGAAATGAAGCACGAAGAATATTTAGAAAATAGGATAGTTTTTCATTCTATGTAATATTTAAATTAAATGTAAATTATTGTTTGTAACAACAATTTGTAAATAATTCAAATATCAATAAAAGTTTAAATTATCCCATTAATTCTAATTTCTTTATTGCTTATTTATTTATTTAAAATTCTTAGAATTAAAAACAATTGAAAAATAAATTCAATCATTTAATTTCAGAATAATAAATAACTAAAATAAAACAACATTGATCCAATAAACCTGTCTTATCCAACATCCAAAGCAAAGCAGCAATTAAACCAAGTAAACTGATCAACACATAAACACTGTGAATTCAAAACTGCATCTTGTATCTGATTGGCCCAGTCAAAACGTACTGAATTCAAAACCACTGTCCCTTTTACTGATTAAACCAAGATAACGCGAATTTTAATCCGAATCTTGAAATAAACTGCAAAGTGCTGTGGAATTCAAAATCTTCTGAGAATATGCCCATAAAACCCTAATTCCCGATTAAATGCCAAATCACGCTCGCTTGATCAAAATTGAACCAAAAATCAATCAAACCCTAAGCCCACTGTATGAAACAATTCAAAGCTCTGAAAATCAGTAAAACCCTAATTTTGCTTGACTGTCAAGAAAAAGTCCGTCTGTCCGATCCTTGAGCCAGTTTGAGAAGTCAGGAAATGTTTGAAGCTGAGATTTCTTGTGGAAAAATGCGAGGGCAAATTTTGGGGTACAACACCAGCTGAGTGTGGCCTTAACTGAAAAAATGAACCTTGCATGAAACAATTCATGTCCCCAGTAAGGTCTCAAAAATATCATTCTCAAAAGGGTTTATTTCCCCCGACGGACTACAAATTCCCCAGCTCGAGTTCTTTTCTTAGACCATTACAAATCAACGGACAAAACCCCCTATCACCAACGGAGTCGATACTATCCCCAGCAAGTTGCTGCGAAGCCTGGAAACTGACCAGATAACAGTTAACTTCAGGAATTTGCTACGAAGCCTGAAATCCGACCATATAATAGTTAACTTTAGTAAGTTGTTGCGAAGCCTAGAATCCAACCAGATAACAATTAACTTCATCCATCTCAGAAAGTTACTGCGAAGCCTGGAATCCGACCAGATAACAATTAACTTCAGGAATTTGCTTCGAAGCCTGGAATCTGACCAGATAACAGTTAAATTTAGTAAAGTTGTTGCGAAACCTGGAATCTTACCAGATAACAATTAACTTCATTCATTCAGTAAGTTGTTGTGAAGCCTGGAATCCGACCAGATAACCGTTAACTTCAGAAAATCACTACGAAGCCTGGAATCTGACCAGATAACAGTTAACTTCAGTAAGTTGTTGCGAAGCTTGGAATCCGACCAGATAACAATTAACTTCATCCATCTCATAAAGTTGCTGCAAAGCCTGGAATCCGACCAAATAACAGTTAACTTCAGAAAATCACTACGAAGCCTGGAATCCAACCACGTGACAGTTAACTTCAGAAAATTGTTGTGAAGCCTGGAATATGACCAGATAACAGTTAAATTCAATAAGTTGCTACAAAGCCTGGAATCCTACCAGATAACAGTTAACTTCAAAAAATCATTGTGAAGCCTGGAATCCAACCAGATAACAGTTAACTTCATCCTTCCAAGTAAGTTACTGCAAATCCTGGAATCCGACCAGATAATAGTTAACTTCATCCTTCCAAGTAAGTTGTTGCGAAGCCTGGAACTCGACCAGATAATAGTTAAACTTCATCTTCCCTAGTAAGTTATTGTGAAGCCTGAAATACGACCAGATAACAACCAACTTTATTTTCCCCAACAAGTTGCTATGAAGCCTGGAATCTGACCAGATAACATTTAACTTTTATTCTCCCTAGTAGCGCAATGGACAACTAAAACTTCTAAATTATATTCCCCAAGCAGAAATCAACACTCCCCGCAGAGTTTTATCAAGCAAATTCAATGTTCCCCAGTGGAATTCTCCTCAAAACAACAAAGCAGGAATCCTCAGCGGAAACACTCTAAACAAGGTTTGAAGATGCACATACTCTTCATCCGCAACAGCAATTCAGGATTTAACTTTCCAACACTCTCCAACATTTGCCAAGGATTTATTTTCCAGACAAAGATATGCCTCAACAATATTTCACATTCATACATTATACTACATACATAACAAATGCATACAACATAATCTCATTTATTTTGAGAACATCATCATGCCATGCATACATCTGCATGCAACTAACCCTCTTCCTTGTAGGAAAAATAAGTCAACAAAACAAAAGTCCTCTTCTGGATAGATTTGCTTCTTCCAGATAATGATAGGAAATCAACATGCCTCTTTCCGTTAGATTTGTTTCTCCAATGAAGTCACCATCATAAGACCTCTTCTGGTTAGATTTTTTTCTCCCAATTAAATAAAGGCAAAAGACATCTACAGTTTCAGTATAAATCGACCAAGGATTTATTTTGATACTTCTTCCAGTATATACCAACAGTCACTATGGATGGAATCTATAAGCCCATCTCTGACAAATTCTTTATCACTTCTCCAAATGGCATATTTAAGCCCATTCCCGACATAATCAACTAACACATCGTCAAGTGCAAATTTATGGGCACTCTAGTGTTCAATCATCTTCCACCTTCAAGTCACGAATGGCAGACCCGCCAATCTAACTCTTCAGGTTTAAGAAGATTGAACAGGGGCAGTTTTTGTACCCCATAATTTTACCTCTCATTTCTCAAAACATTTTTCACAAGATCTTAAATAGCTCAAGCTTGTACAAGTGTGGACTAAGTCAAGCCATCTCCTCAACATTGATGCTTTAAATTAGGGTCTGAATTTTTACAATGACAATTGGACTTATAATGGTTTAAATGACTTTCATGGATCATTTTAGACCTTTAAGAATACTCATGTCAAGTTTCAAGTCTTGTATCACAAAGTTGCTCAGTCAATTGATCAGATGACCTAAAATCAGCTGTATTGGGTAAAAAAAGCCAAATATGGTCAACTTACAGCCAATCTTCAAGATTTTTTTACCAATTTCCACATTTTTGAATTCATATGCATAAATTGATCAAGTTTGGATCACAATTCCTCAAGAAAAAAATGTTCAAATCATCAAAAGGGCAAAATGGTCAAAATTAGGGTTTTGACTAAGAATGGCTGATTCTTGACTTTTGACTTAATACATGACTTATTGGTTTGAAACATGATATAAAGGATTCAAGGATATCATTTTGACCTAATTTCATGGCTCGAAACATTTCTCAAGATCATTGGATTGATAGATGAAATTTGGTCAACTAATGAAAAAATCAACTGATACACCAAAAGTCAAACTTTGACTTTTTTGGTCATCATTAAGTTTCAAAGATCAAAATTTATCAAGACATTCAAGAATATCAAGCTTGATCATTAAGAATTCAAGAAAGTCAAAATTCAATTTGAAAAGTCAAACTTTCCAAGACTTAGAAATTTTTCTAAGTGTTTTATACATGTTTATTTCATAACTTCATACCAGTTTTTCCCCATGATGCAAAATTATTCAAAGGAAACTTTCAACATGGAAGTTGTAGATCTTGATGAATTCTAAAACTTTTTATTAGAGGTTTTATGTCCAAAAAAACTCTTAAATTTGAAGATATAAGCCCATAAAGTCGTGACATTTTCATCCAACACTTAGAAAAAATTTTAACATATTTTGGTCAGGATTTTTTCCCAACTTCTTGGCATTTTTTCACATAGTTCCAAGATGATTTTTTTCAAAATTTCCATCATGAAAGCTATAGAGGATGTTTCAAGCTTTCCAAAACATCCAAGAGCATGAATTTATCATACTTGAGCTAGAAGATTCAAGGGCATGAAGTTGGGCATCCATCCTTGAATTACAAGTCTTTTTGGTGGAGAACACATGATCCAATCTACATGCTATGTTGCATAATCTTATGTTGTAGGCCTTGTTGCTTGTAAATCTCTCCATAATTTAATGTTTACACAAAAGCTTAAACCATTACCCAAGAGATACAAGACATTATCCAAATAACTTGCCATTTAAGGTAAAAAGTTACCATTGCTATTATTGAAAAGAAAGCTTGTTGGTTAAAAATTTGTATTGAGCCCATACCTTGTTTAATTATGATTTTACTCCACCATACATCATGGAAAGTAGCCCCTCTATACTAGCAACTTTGGTACTTCATCTTGGGACTATGGAGAATTGACATAGTTTGATATTTGTATCCCAACCAAACCATAACATGTTGTCTTGCAAACCTAATCAACTCTTGTTCCCAAACCTTTTACCTATAAATAGAGGGAGAATTTGCAAGAGAAAGAGGCCAGATTCTTGTGTATTGAAAAATCCTCAACCCCCCCCCCCCCCTCATTATACTCTAAAAACCAGAATTGTCCACAAAAACCTCCATCTTTGAGCTTTGAAGTCCAAACCCTTTGAGTCTCCAAAACCTTGCAAGTTTTCCCTAAAAAACCATCCTCATATTTCATATACATCATATAGAAGTTGTTCAAACACAAGAGCAACTTTTGTAACATCACTGTCGGCATTCTCCAAACTCAAAAATAGCCACTTGACCTCTCCAAGACAATACAATAACTTTAAATCAAAACACAAATTTCAGTTTCAAAGTAAGTTTTCTTGAATTTGGACTCTTCATACAAGCATAATTAGTGGTTCATTTGTGAAGATAAAATATAGATATCATTTCCCTGAAGCTAACCATATGTTTACTTTTCATCTTCATTAACCATGTGTTGAGAGCTAAATCATATATTCAGCAGAAAAATGTTAGAAGTAAAAAACAGTAGTATAAGTCGATACATATCTCTATGAGTCGACACATATTAAGCACAAAACAGGTTATGAGTCGATACAAAACACGAGTGAGTCGATACAAAACAGAAATGAGTCGATTCAAACCATTATGTGTTGACTCATACTAAGTTGATTTTGATTTCTATGAGCAAATAAGTTTTATATGTATCGATGCATAAGTGCATATGTCGATGCAAAACAGGTTATGAGTCGACGCAAATATTTATGTATCAACTCATACTGAGTTGGTTTTGACATTCAAGAATAAGAAACTGATATGAGCCAATGCATAAGTGAATGCGTCAATGCATAAAAGTTTTCGTATCAATGTATAAGTGCATGTGTCAATACATAAAAGTTTTCTTAAAATAACTTTCCTTTTTTTTAAAATTATCTTTATATTTATTTATATTTTTATTGTTATTCATTATTCAATATGGTTTTAATAGTAATTAGGTTTTAATTGTTTTCATTCCCCATAATCTCAAGACAAGAATGCATGAAAACAAACACTTTAGACACTTGCACCTCTAGGGTTAACCTCACTTGTTGCCTTGAATAAAACAGTCATGTCCCTCGAACGTGGGATACTTTAGAAATAACCCTCGAATACAAGATCGTAGTCCATCGATGACCCTTCGATGTTGCCTTCGGTAAAATGATCTTAGACCCTTGTGACAAATTGCTAAGGTATCCTACAATGTTTCCTTTTATGACTACACGATGACCCACGCCCGTCCCTTCACGTCCAATGATAGGGCTTCTTATCAATCAATGGTAAGGTAGCGATATCTAAAGGAGGAGGAAAAGAACTAAGACTTTTTGAGTAGGTAGAACGTTCATAGTTGCTTGCTCACAACCATTTTCAAAACATCTTTCAAAACACATCAACACTTTAAAATGAAATATTTTAAAAAGTCAAACACTTTGTATGCATTCTTATAGAGATGAGAATCATTACAAAGTTCGCCTAAACAAAGGCACTTTCAAAAATACTTTCAAAAACATCACAAACACATTTCAAACAAAGCATTTCAAATTGATCTAGCAACTAAGAGCCCGTAGATAACTACGGATGAAAAGGGTTCTAACACCTTCCCTTTTCATAACCTACCCCCCAAACTCAAGAAAATTATCAAAAGGTATTTCCTGTTCTTTTCACCCTTTCCTTTATTGGATAAAATAAAAGTAGGTGGCGACTCTTGCTATCCGCAACAATTGGATAAAACACGAAACACCCAATTCAGTTCTCCCACCGTATCACACCAACGTTTAACAAGGGGCAGGGGGATTTATTTTCCTCTAACCCATGATGTCAAAGACCAAAGCATGTTGTCTTGAGTCAAAGGCTATGACCCACTTGATATTGTGAGCTTGATTCTCGTAGAAGGACATTCAACAATACGAAGTTCTTCAATCAAAGTTGTAGTCAAAGTTCAACTTCTGACATTTTCTTGTGTTTACCTCGCGAGATCCTTGAGAACATCGCATCCACATATCATGCATCATATCATAACAGGTTTTCCCCATACTGGTTTTCTCATCCGCTTACTGTTTATTTCAGTAAAAAATGGCTCTCAAATAGACTGTCCAAGGTCTTCATACCCAAAATGATCAACTTCAAGAATTGTTCCTGAATCTATCCAAGGGGAAACAAGAAGTGAAAGCACTCCTCATTGAGAGCATGACCAAGAAGAACCCTGAGGATAACAAGGATGTCCAGCTGAAACAATTGCAAGCTGAGATAGCAACGATGAGAATCCAGATGCTGGGACAGATGGCTCTTATCTAAAACCTAGCTCGGGGACAAGAAGAGTTGAGAACTCTCATCAACAAGCTTCACCAGGACTAATGCAACCATATGGAACAAATGGTTAAGATTGGGGATCAATTCATTAAGTAACTCCTAACGAGACAAGAAGTTAGCTTGGTTGAGAGTAGACCTTTCCAAACTGTTGTTATATCGTGAGCCCAACAATGACCGCTCCAACAACGATAAGGTCGTCAGTGTAGGCAGAATACGCCCGAAAGACAATTTACCAAGATCAACATGTCCTTGGCTCAAGCATTGCATCATATGTTGGAGGCCAAGTTGGTTACATTGAAGGAGCCTCCTCAAAAACCTAATACTTCTTGTCCCCGTTACAAACATAATGAAAGGTGCGCGTACCATTCCAACAGTCGTGGATACGACATTAACCACTGTTGGGTTTTGAAAAACAATATTCTAGACCTGATCGACAAGGGAGCGTTAGAATGTACACAAGATGGTCAACTTGAGTTTTTTTGTCATCCCTCAAAGGCACACCATCTGAAGTCACAAGTTTAGACAGAGAAACTTTTGTTCATCCAAATTTTTCAGTTGTAATTTCTTTGTTTGCTTAAACACTTGTCATTATGTCACACTTTGGTTGTTCTCATTAATGAATTACATATGTTTGTCTTGAGTTAATCCATTTGTTTTCACTATACTGAAATTATGCTTTTACTCCTTTTTTTGTATGACATTCAACTCTCGACTACAAGTTGTAAGCCTTTAGAGGGAGGATGACCAAAATAAAACCATAATCTCTACAGTATGATTTTGAACAAGACCTTGTTGATGATGTACAAGTGTTGTTTCAAATCCTAAACAGTGGAGTTATAAGGAAGATAATCCCTAGTTAACCCCTTTGAGCCAAAGAAGTAGAAGTTTTCTTTTCCACACATATTTAAACCTTTAAGGCATAACCTGGGGCAGGGTAGCTTCTCAGTTTAATTCAAATGTGCATTCGGTCGCAAGCTTTCACTTCATATATAAACATACTTCTGAATCAAAAGACGGTGATGGTTCCTCATAAAATAGGCAGTCATTACATCTCAAAAGAAAAGCCCACTAAGTCAAAACCTATGAAGGAGACTTAAGAAAAACTGGGGCATCCCGCTGACTGTAGTCTCAAGACAAAAGCAGTCAGGCAAAAATTAGGGATAATAAAGTAAAAAAAAAAGTGGTTTTTACAAATCCTCAACAACAGAAAAGGGTTGAAAAAATGACTGCCTTCTCGAATAAACTTCCAGTATCCGAACCATCACCAAAATATCATTCCAGATTCTATTGGGAGATAATTGAACAATTAACTGGGTATAGGGCTGAAGAACATCATGAAGAACGGGTGGGTACAAATAAACTTTGAGCCTTATCCTTTGTTTCTTAAACTGTGAACCAAGCCACATTGAAACCCTTTAAAATTCCTAATTGAAGCATGAGTTAGTTCGAAAGCATACTGTTACAAAAGGTATCCTGACACCTGTGAGGCTTACTGTAGATCCTGAGTTGAATTCATAATCTTACAAATTTTTGTTGCTTATTAAAAGTGAATTTTTCAATTTTTTTCTCAAGACTGACATAAACTTTGCATTGTTTGAATACCACTGTTTGCATATGGATAATTGTTTGACAACATAGAAATTCGCACGGCGAATATCCAATGAATTAAAACTCTCTCAATAAACATAATCACTTCAAATGGAAAGACGCTTCCAATGACAAATTTCTCATAATCAAGGGGCATGACATGATCATTGTCCAACACATATGGGATAATCAAGTTGAGATTCCAAGAATCTCTCAAAAAGTGCTGAATAACCAGGGGTATGTCTCCATCCGAATCACTTGGGGGCATTGTTACATTTAATCATGGGCTTTAAGAAAATCCGCTATGAAAACTCTCAGGTACCACCAAACTGCTTGTATGTTCCAGTAGTATCAGATGGTGTCAGTATCATGTCTTTGGATCCTTCCATGACAGTTCTTGGAAAATGCTGAGGAAGGCTATCGGAAACTTGATCAAAAGATCTCAGGTACCACCAAACTGCTTATCTGTGCCAGTAGTATCAGATAGTGCCAGTATCATGTCTTCGGATCCTTCCATGACAGTTCTTAGAAAAATACTGAGACTTGATCAAAAGATCTTCGGTACCACCAAATTGTTTCTCGGTACCAGTAGTATCAGATGGTGTCAGTATCATGTCTTCGAATCCTTCCATGACAGTTCTTAGAAAATGATGCGGATGGTTATCGAAAACTTGATCAAAAGATCTTCGGTACCACCAAAATTGCTTGTTTGTGCCAGTAGTATCAGATGGTGTTAGTATCACGTCTTCGGATCCTTCCATGGCAGTTCTTAGAAAAGATACCTAGGAAGTTCAAGACTATCAGACATTTGGTCAAACATCAGGTGCGCCAGACTAACCCTAGGGGAAACTGGGCGCCCACATATGAAAGGTCACGTGCGATCAAGCAAACATTTTCTGGCATTTCTACAACACTTGTTGCCATAGACAGTGACAACTCTCCACGTCCTATAAACACGGACATAGTCGAAAAATACTACGCATAAAAGAGACCCGCTAGGTTGACATGCCTAGGAAAAAGTAAGGGCATCCCGGCAAACCAAAAAGGTTCGGGAAAAATTAGGGATATATATACAAAAGATTATGCATCCGGCAAGTCGAAAACCTGAAAAGGCGTATTGGGCAAAAAAGGGTATCCCGGTGGACTGAAAATCTGAAAACATGGTCCAAGCAAAAGTTAGGGATTAAAGCGTACGACTATGTCCCGTTATCTTAAGAGATTTGTCACTCTGATCAAATGTTTACTAAAGACTCTAGGAGATAAGACAAGGTTCAAGCTGTCCACAAATTCTTACAGAGCCATTTCCATGGATTATCCCTACAAAGTAATCTTCACCAAAATACATTACACACATCATGCCAGTTCCCAAACAGGTGGAAATTGCTGGCAGTTTATTATCTTCTAGATACAGTACAGATACAATCTAAATACAGATTCATTCTGATACTCATTCCAGATTTTCAGTGCAGACAATGCATATACAATCTAAATACAAATACATTCTGACACTCATTCAAATGCATCTTCATAGATACAATTCAGATACAATATAAATACAGATTCATTTTGATACTCATTCTAGATTCTCTTGCAGATACAGTTCAGATACAATCTACACACAGATTCATTCTGACACTCATTCTCTTCCGGATACAGTTCAGATACAATCTAAATATAGATTCATTCTAACACTCAATCCAATATTTTCTTCCTGATATAATTCAAATACAGATGTCATTCTGATACTCATTCAATACATCCTCATATACAATCAAGGCTTGGATTTATTCTGACATTCCCCAGCCAAGTTTGGACTTCCAAAACTGAAAAGAAACCTTGCAAAAAGTTCTACACTAAAAGAATTCATTTCCCCAGTGAGGTCACCAGAATACTTTCCTCAACAGGGTTTATTTCCCCAACGAACTATAATTTCCCCAGCTCAAGTCTATCAAAACTCCTCTCCCCCGATATAATTGATACTATCCCCATAAAGTTGTTGCGAAGCCTGGAATTCGACAAGATAGCAGTTAAATGTATCCTCCCTAAGAAATCAGAAGTTTAATCATCTCTTTTATCCCCAGTCGGGGTATATAAGAATTAAATTCCCCAGTAAGAGTAAAGGATAACTAAGGTTCCTGAATTCTACTCCTCAAGCAGAAATCAAGATTCCCTGCAGATTCTCCTCAAACAGCAAACATGATTTCCCAGCGGAAGCACTCTAAACAAGGTTGAAGATACACATACTCTTCATCTCCAGCAGTAGTCCGGGATTCAGCTTCCCCAAAAAAACTCCCCAACGATAATCATGGATTTACTTTCCCAGATAAAGATACATTTTAACAACATTCATGCATCATGACATATGCATACTAAACATATAGCACAATCTAATTTATTTTGAGAACATCATTACGCAATGCATGCATATTCATGCAACTAATTCTTTACCTATTTTAGGAAAGATCAATCAAAAGACATACAGATTATCTGTTGGCTCAGATTAAGTTCTGATACCTCCTTCAGTAGACCTTTCTCCGACTCAGATTAAGTTTTGATACTTAGTTCGATTAAAGACATCCAGATTATCTGTTGGCTCAGATTAAGTTATGATACCTCCTTTAGTAGACCTTTCTCCGGCTTAGATTAAGTTCTGATACTTTGTTCAGTTAAAGACATCAAGATTATTTGTTGGCTCAGATTAAGTTATGATACATCCTTCAGTGGACCTTTCTCCGACTCAGATTAAGTTCTGATACTTAGTTCGGTTAAAGACATCAAGATTATTTGCTGGATTAGATTAAGTTCTGATACCTCCTTCAATAGAACTTTCTCCGGCTCATATTAAGTTGTGATACTTCGTTCAATTAAAGATATCTAGATTATCTGCTGGCTCAAATTAAATCGACCAAAAGATTTATTCTGATACTTCTCTCAGTAGACATTTTCTGGCTCAGATTAAATTGACCAAAGATTTGTTCTGATACTTCTTTCAGTAGATCTCTCTCCGGCTCAGATTAAGTTCTGATACTTTTCCCGGTTAAAGAACATTTCAAGACTTCTGCTGGTTCAGTATAAATCGACCAATGGTTTATCCTAATTCCATTTCGGTAGACACTTTTTCTGGTTCAGTTAAATCGCTCCTAAGATTTATGTTGATTCGTTATCCAGTTAAAGACAATTTCAAGACTTCTGTTGTTTCAGTTTAAATCGACCAATGATTTATCATGATCCCGTTCCAGTAGACACTTTCTCTGGTTCAGTCAAATCGATCCTAATATTGTCTTATTCTTATCAAGTCAAAGACAAATACAGACATTTGTTGTTTCAGTATAAATCGACCAAAGATTTATTCAGATACTTCCTCCAATCTCTATCAGCAATTCCTTTGGATGACATCTAAAAGTCCATCTCTGATTCCTTCATTACCAGTTGAAGTAGTAGTCGTCATATATTCCTTTAGTACATGTTAAAGTAGTAGTCGTCAGAGATTCTTTCATTACCTGTTGAAGTAGAAGTCGTCAGAGATTCCTTCATTACCTGTTGAAGTAGTAGTCATCAGAGATTCCTTCATCACCTGTTGAAGTAGTAGTCGTCAGAGATTCCTTCATTACCATTTGAAGTAGTAGTCATCACATATTACTTCATTACCTATTGAAGTAGCAGTCGTCATAGATTCCTTCATTACCTGTTGAAGTAGTAGTCGCCACAGATTCCTTCATTACATATAAAGTAGTAGTCATTACAGATTCCTTCATTACATGTTGAAGTAGTAGTCGTCAAAGATTCCTTCATTACCTGTTGAAGTAGTAGTCGTCAGATTCCTTCATTACCTATTGAAGTAGTAGTCGCCATAGAATCCTTCTAGTATCCATTAAAAAATAGTCATAATCAAGCATTATACTTACCAACAGTCACTCCTGGATGGCATATATAAGCCCATCTCCTACAATTCCCCTTCACTTTTGGATGGCATCTATAAGCCCATCTCCGATGAATCTCCGTCACCTCTCCAAATGGCATCTCTAAGCCCATTCATGGCACAATCAACAAACAATTTTACTTCACGCACAAGCGAGTGAAAATTTCTGGGCACTTAAGTGTTCAATCATCTTCCACCTCCAAGTCACGAATGGCGAATATGCCAATCTAACTTTCAGGTTTAAAAAGATTGAACAGGGGCAGCTGTTGTACCCCAAAATTTGCCCTCTTCATTTTACCTTTAGTGGCTTATGTTTCATTATGTGCACTTCATACATCGTGATGGGCTCAAGATTATCTACCAAGCAAAAGACTGATCTTATCAAGGCAAGTTGGGTGGGATCTCATTGGCTCTTTGGGTTTCTCAAGAATCTTTGAGATATTAGGGTTCAGTTTCCATCTCCTAAGATATTCAATCAGAAATTAGGGTTAGGGCCCCTTTCAAACTCTTGGTTCTCAATAACTCAAATATGTCTTAAGGCATGTTCATATGGATTATGGACACTTGGCTGCATTATTTGAAGCTCAATTACTTGATTTTGATGATTTGGGTCGTCTGAGCAAAAGTCAACAAAAGTCAACTATTGACCAAGTGGACTTTTGGTCAAAGTTGAGGACAATGATCACGTTTTGCCTATGGTTGAAGAAATGCAAGAGAAAGATTTTTGAAGCTAACTTGTTCATGAAGGTACCTTTTCTTTACTGTGGATTAAGGCATACCTACGTTTGATTTGATTAGACAATTCATATTTTTTATGAATTGGTCACTCAACTACGAAGATTTTGGTCTTATAAAGCCTTGAACTAATGTTTTGATGCTTGGGCTTAATCATGGTTCTTATGAGATTTCTTCATTGCGAGCGAATTCTTTTTGTAAAATACAAACTTGAACTTGGTTTTAATTTTAGTTTAGAGTCAAAGTTGATGAAGTTTACTTCTTTGTCACATTACATCTTCCTCTTTCTCACAAGAGTCTTTATCACTTGGTCCTTATTTTGGAAAGTATGATTCAAGGTTTCTTGGATTTCTCAAGGAGAGGTATTAAAAGAAATGTTGCAAAAGGATTTATGGTATTCATTTGGTATGACAAGTTTTATTCAAAATATTGTCAAAACCATTCAAATTTTGCATTCAAGATTTCAAGGGAAGATACAAGTTGTAATACTCTAAATTGTTTCTTTTCATTCATGCTCAAGAATTCAAAGCTACACGAAGATTCATTGCTATTAAAATTTACAAGCATCAAATTGAATACATTTGTTTCTTGTTTAACTACCAATTATAAGTCCACAATCCTCAAAGTTTAAATTACAAGTTGAAATCATAATGTTACAAGATTTACTAAAGGACACAAGTTTGTTCTAAAGACTAAAAATATGTCTTCTTTATCTTTAAAGTATCCCACTTCATATTCCCCTCCAAACTCCTCTAAAGCCATGCCACGGTTTCCATTCCATTTCCATCTTTCTCCCATCAAGCCATTGTTGCTCATATGAAACAAAAGAAAAAGAATTGGTTAGAAAACAAAACATGAACATAAAGAAGAACTTTCAAAAGAGTTTTCTCTTTAAGTTTATCATTAGGGTGTTGTTTAAGGAATCAGAAAAGGTTTGTTTCTCAATCATGCTCAAATGTATATTAAAGCCTCATACAAAATTGGTTTTAATCATATGCCTAGGTTTATTTCAAATCACAAAGAAACTTGGCTCACAATAAACAAATGCAAAGAGGTTCAAAACTGAATTTCATCACAAAACAGCCCAGTTACAACAGACACATGTTCAAAGGCCCAAAGAGACAAAAATTCAAAAGTCAGCATTCACTATCAAGCCCAACAAGCAGCATCACAAATATAAATTCAATCCCAAAATCCTCATACAATATTGTTTTATCATTGGCTTAGAAAAATCTTATTGCAAATCACAAAAAAAGTTGGTTCCCAAAAAAGACAAATATAAATCTAAATTAGAATTTCAAAACTCAGCATCATGTTTCACGTAAAAAGCCTCATATTTGGGTTGTTTTAATCAAAAATCAGAATTGTAATGTAAAATCATAGGCTTAGCCCTACTGAAAAATCTCAAAACAATGCTTTTGTTTGGTTCACAGTAAAAGAAAAAAGTTCAAAAGGTAATATACTGCACAAAGTGCAAATCCATTTGAAAAAAGCAACAGGGACAGTTCATTAAGGCTAGTACAGAAAAGCCATCAACAAGTTCAAAATCAAAAAGTCAGCAAGCAACCAGTACAGAAAAGCAGAGGCAACATAGCAAAGTACCACATAATTGATATCAGAAAATCATAAAAAGATGATAAGTCCAACAAGGCCAGCAAGCATAGTCAAAAAAAAGCAAAAGTACAACATAATTGATATATCAGAAATCAAAAGTGACAAGCCTGTTATGCCAACTCTAACAAGTTAAATCCTTCATGGTTCAAACGCAATATCACAGTATAAAACCAAACACAGTTCACATCAAAGAGAGAGGCGGAACCAGGGGGAACGCCAACAACAAAACTAATCCATTCATTTTTCTGAAACACAAATACAAACACAGAAAGCAGGGGCCACGAAACCACAAACAACAATAAAACCTCTGTTCAAAATTTTTCTGGAAACAGATATAGAAAAACAGCCGCAAGTCCCAAACCCTAGTTCCCGCCATTATTTTCTATCATACACAAACCCTTGCAAAATCATTTCAATAAACCGGAGCCATAGTTCACACATACATAAAAATATATACAGCACGACCACAGAATCAAAAGAAGCAGGTTCAAAATCCCTTCAAAGAAATCGTTCATAGAATGATACAAAAAATACAGAAGTAGTCGTGGCAACAACACCAAAACCCTATTTGTTGCTCATCATTTTCCTAAAGCCTAAACCTTTTACAAATTAAAAGAGAAGAGTAGATCGGAACAAACTCACCCTAAGCCACGCGGGAAAAAAACCTAATTTGAGCACCTAGGGTTTCGTCCACCCCTTTCAAGATCTACTCCAAATCGCGTCGAATCTGCAAAATCAAGTCGGAGATTAAGATAGAAGAGGAGAAGACGAATCAGAAAATGTAAGAAAAATTAAGATCGGAGCCAAGCCGCCTTGAGAGCCACCGTCCACCGCCGCTAGGGCGATTTTCGATGAACACGAGAACAGAGGAGAATGAGAGAATACATGGAAGAAGAAAAACATGTTTCTCTTTCTGATTTATAAAAAAAACAAGTAGTTTAATTTGTTTTTTCCTTATTTTAATTTGATTTGTTTTTTTTTTATTTCAGGGACAAATGGGCTTCAATCAGGCTTCCATCGCCAAGTCCATGTCTTTCACTCACGCATACCTCCCTCTTTTCCAATGCTGCACCATAACAATTCATCTCCAGGCCCTCTCCAAGCCCAGCAAAATTACTTCCTCTCACCCCATGTCTGCTTACAACCACACAGCCCAACATACTCTCTTTTTATTATTTTTAGTTTTCTGATAACAAAAAAAAGGGCCTTGGGCCTAACCTTTCAAGAAATTTATTTTGTAACCTCTCTTTTACTTTCTAACCCCCTGACTTTTATATTTTATTTTTATTTTCTTTTCTATTATTTTATTTTATTTTTAGTATTTTTATTAAAATATATAAAAATATATATTTTATTAAATACTTAGACATAGAAATTATTATTTTTCTCTCTTACTTTCTTTTATAGCAAAAACCCTAAAAATATATCTTTTCTTAAATAAATTTAAAATAATTTTAGACTTAGCTTTTATCTTAATATTTTCTTTTTAATTAAATTAACTTAGAATCTAGGAATTTAATTAATTATTTTCTTTCTTTTTTACTAGTTTAATTAGAATATTTTTCATACAAAAAACCATGAAAAACAATTTTCTTTTCTTGTACATTTTATTTATTCATTATTCAATATGGTTGTAATAGTAATTAGGTTTTAATTGCTTTCATCCCCATTTGTAATTTGTATCCTCGTCTCCTAAAGTATTGTAATAGCGTAGAACTTTTAATTTCCGCAATTTATCGCTTTCAATATTATTGCTAGTAATTAGGGTTTGTATGGCAAGACATAAAACCAACAACTAGACAACCCTAATTCAAGACAAAAATGCATGAAAATAACACACCTTGCACACTTGCACCTCTAGGGTTAACCCACACTTGTTGTCTCGAATAAAATAGTCATGTCCCTCGAACGTAGGATACTTTAGCAAAGACCCTCATTTACAAGATCATAGTCCCTGGATGATCCTTCGATGTTGCCTTCGGTAAATGATCTTAGACCCTCACAACAAATTGCTAAGGTATCCTACAATGTAGTCTTCAATGACTGTACGATGACCCACGCTTGTCTCTTCACATCCAATGATATAGTTGCTTACTAACTATAGTAAAACAACACTATTTAAAGGAGGAAGAAAAGAACAAAGACTTTTTGAGTAGGTAGAACGCTCGTAGTTGCTTACTCATAAACATTTCAAAACAAAACATCTTTCAAACAAACCAACAATTTCATGAAATATTTTCAAAAGTCAAACACTTTGTATACATTTTTATAGAGACGAGAGTCATTACAAAATTCTCCTAAACGAAGGCACTTTTCAAAAATACTTTCAAAACCCACACAAGCACATCTTTACAAAGCATTTCAAAGTGAGCTAGCAACTAAGAGCCAGTAGATAACTACGGATGAAAAGGGTGCTAACACATTCCCTTTTCATAACCTACCCCCAGAACTCAAGAAAAATCTCAAAAGGTCTTTCATGTTCTTTTCACCCTTTCCTTTATTAGATAAAAGAAAAGTCGGTGGCGACTCTTGCTATCTGCAACAATTGCGATAAAACACAAAACACCCAAGTTAATTCCCACCGTATTACATAGATCAATTCTCGAAACAGGACGGGGCGACTCTCTACATAACAAGAAGCTACTCAAACACCTTCCCCAGAGGTTCATTCTGGAAAGCATTCCTCAGATGCAGTCAAGCGTAGACTCCTTCTAATACTTCTATCGACATTCACTTTGGATGAAATCTATAAGCCCATCTCCGATGACTCTCCGTGACCTCTCCAAATGGCATCTTTAAACCCATTCCTGGTACAACAACCAACATAGTTACTTCTTGAATAGGAGAGTGCAAATTTTTGGGCTCTTAAGTGTTCAATCATCGTCTACCTTCAAGTCACGAATGACGGACATGCCAATCTAACTCTTCAAGTTTAAGAAGATTGAACAGGGGAAGTTGTTGTACCCCAAAATTTTCCCTCCCATATTCTTCAAAAGAATATTCTTATGAGGTCCTCATTTGCTCAAGATAGCTCAAGGGTTGATCAGACAAATGTTTCTCCTAAGCAATGGATCTATAACTAGGGTTTTGAGTTTCTCAAGGAAGATTGGGTCCCAAAGGTCTCAAGTGGTTTCCATGGTTCTCCATAGGTCTTCAACAATGTTTGTGTCAAGTTTCAATTCTTGCATCACAAGATTGCTCAGTCAATAGCTCAGATGATTGAAAATGTATTAGGTAAAAAGTCAACTATGGTCAACATACAGTCAAACTTCAAGATTTTTGGTTAATATCAACATTTTGAAGTTATATTCATCATTTGATCAAGTTTTGATCATGATTCCTCAAGGAAAGCCCTTGGATCATCAAAAGTAAAAAGTTACCAAATTAGGGTTTCCTTAGGAGAAGTCAACTAAACTTTGAGCAAGCATAACTTTCACATGCTTCATCAACTATTCCCCAACCAAAGCCCATTTGAAGGAAATTCAATTCTGTACAGCTTTTTATCTATGCTCAAGTCCAAAAAGTGCATCATTTGAGAGTTATGAGCCCATACATTTGATAACACGAAATTGTATCATTTATTTTCCATGAAATTTACCCGTTTTGTATTATTTTGACCCGATTAACTCCCGAATATTTCGAGTTTGTCATTACTTTTTGCAGGTATTCATAACTCAGCTCAAAATAGAAGAAAACATGAAACAATGCAAGAAAGCATCAAAAGAATAGAAGAAAAAGATAAATCTGTCAAGAATTACAGATTTTGTAGCTGTGACGGTCGTAACACATCTGCCACGACCGTAAGCCATCATGAAGCGTGTTACGACCGTAACACATCTGCCACGACCGTAACACGGAGAAACACCAAACCTGCTCGTAACGCCTCAGTGACGACCGTAATACGCATACCAGTTATTTGAAAGTGCAGATCGTGGCAAAGCAAAACAGAAGGAGTTTTCAAACTCCTGATTTCTCTCCAGCCAAACCCCACGTTCACCACTTCTTCCTCAACTACCTACGTTCCTACATTTATGGAGATTTTTAAGGAAAGCTTCGTGACAGTCTTCAAGCCAACTGCCAAATTCATTCCTCTATAAATACCTCAACATTCAACGTTAGAGGGGGAGAGCATTTTTACAGTTTACTTGTGCGGAAGCTCTGCCGAAATTAAACCCATTATTCCTTCAGTTGTTATTTTTCTGCATTCGTTTATTTCTGTTCTTTTAATTTCATTGCCCAAATAATAATTTCCAACATCAGGAAATTATTATTATAGTTTAGGATTTATTATTCAAGCCTCAGAATTTGTCATATTACCGATACCAAGTCCGAGTTTCCGATTTGTGGAAGAGGGATTGAAGTATTGGCTTTATTTTCAGGTTTCTATTTTGCAATTGTATTACATACCTTTTAATTAATTAATGCAAGTTTAATTTATTATTTATAATGTCCAATCTATATTTGTTTGTTTTTATTTCCCGTACGTTCATTATAATTTCCATGGCTAGCTAAACCTTTAGCGTCGGTATGGGATAGTAAGAGACATTAGGCATCTGATCAAACTTAGGCTAAAACTTTAATCAACTTAATTCTAGTTATAACTTTTTATGCTTAAAAATAAAACCTTTATTACGAAAGTAAGAAGAGTAAATAGGTTAGATCGAGACCACGAAAGTGTGAGGTTTTTAACCGGATAGCTAAAGTTAGGCATTTGATTTAAATACAGTGAAAGCGCTTTAAACCAAATTAGAATTAATTAAGTTTCCAAAAAATACTTCTAAACACTTATAGGCTAGCGAAAGCAGGTATAGGGCTTTAGACGTATAATCCGAGATAAGACCATGAAAGTGTGAGTTGAGGGTTTTTAAACTGATTAATTCTACAGATAAACCAAGTTGACCATCCTTATATGCCTAGGTCCGATTAGATCCTTTAGGTCGACTCTATTTCATACCGACCATTTCATTTTATAATTACTTTAAAATCAATTAGTTTACCTTCCTTAACCTTCCCAAAACCAAATGTGACAATTTCCGCCTTAGCTAAACTAGCATTACTTTCCCGCACTAGAGTGATTACAAAGTCCCTGTGGATTCGAAAATCTTTTATTACTACCGCGATAGGCTGTGCGCTTGCAGTTAAGATACCATTAGACATTAGGTCGATCGCAGACACATCAAGTTTTTGGCGTCGTTGCCGGGGACTTTAGTTTAGTCACTAGTGTAATCTGAAAACAACACTGTCTAGACTAAGGCAACTTTTTATATTTCCTTCTGTTGTATGCCAAACACTCGTTCTCAAAACGAGCCTTTGCATTTACAAATTAACGATATCGAGCGTTACTTAAGATTAAGACGCCGAATTCAAGAATACCAATCTCTCAATAATCTTCCTCCGACTAAAATTCATGATATCCCGTTATCGGAATCTATCGAAGAATCGACAATGGCTGACGTACCAAATCCGCCTCGCGCTCTTAAGGACTACGCAGTTCCTTCGCAAGCGGAGCCTCACAACAGCATTGTCGCCCCTGCTATCGCTCGAAACGATTTCGAGCTGAAACCTTCGCTTCTATCCGCCGTTCAGCAGAACTAATTTTCTGGATCTCCTACTGACGACCCTAACCTACATCTGTCAGTGTTTGTGCAGTACGCAGACACTGTAAAAGCGAATGGTGTAAACCCCGAGGGGATACGATTGCGCCTATTTCCTTTTTCTTTAAGAGACAGAGCCCGAGCCTGGCTCCAATCCCTTCCTTCAAATTCAATCACCACATGGGATGAATTGAAAAAAGTCTTCCTGGCTAGATATTTCCCACCAAGCAAAACTGCTATGCTTAGAGCTAACATCAACGGTTTTAGACAAAAAGATATCGAATCACTTTTCGAAGCATGGGAACGTTACAAGGATATGATTAGACTCTGTCCTCATCATGGTTTAGAAGAATGGCTAATCATTCATATGTTTTATAACGGTCTGTTGTATAACACAAGAATGACTATAGACGCCGCTGTTGGTGGCGCACTGATGGATAAACCATATGCCGAAGCAAATCAACTTATCGAAAGTATGGCCCAGAACCACTATCAATGGGGAAGTGAAAGAGCTAATGTGGAGAAATCCCAAACCAAAGGTGGAATGTCTGAAGTGAATATCCTGGACCAAGTCAATGCTAAAGTGGAAGCTCTTACCCAAAAGCTAGAAAACCTTACCACTACTCCTACAGCTACCGTGGCTGCAGTTGTCCAAACTTGCGATCTATGTGGTCTTCAATCACATCTTGCTCCAGAATGCCCACTTCTAACAGGAGTTCCAGCTGAACAAGCAAACTATGTACAAGGGAACCCTTATAGCAATGCCTATAACCCTGGCTGGAAAAATCATCCGAACTTTTCATACAAAAGTAACAACGCGTTATACGCGCCTGTACAAGCTCCTGCCACACCACCCGGTTATCCAAAAGCTATCCCGAATCATCCTGGTAATGGACCTAATGCTCCTAGGAAATCTAACCTAGAAATCATGATAGAACACTTCGTTTCTTCCCAAGATCAGACTAATAAAGACGTTATGAATCAAAATTTACATACTAATGAGCAGATAAAACAATTAGCTAGCAAGGTTAATGCTTTAGCCACCCATAACAAGATGCTTGAGACGCAAATTTCACAGGTAGCTCAACAACAAGCACCTACTGCGGCACCGGCTGGAATTTTTCCTGGTCAACCATAGCCCAACCCAAAAGGACATGCTAATGCTGTGATACTGAGAAGTGGAAAAGAACTTGACGGACCTGTTGACCCGAGACTAGAAAATCCAGCCATGTATCAAAAACAGAGCGAGCCGCCTGAACAAGCCAATGAACCTAGAGAAAAAGAAAAGGAAAACGAAACTCAAGAGGCTGTAGAAAAAGAGAAACCTTATGTGCCTCCACCGCCCTATAAACCACAAATTCCGTATCCTCAGAGATTAACCAATTCTAAATCGATGAGCCAATTTAAGAAATTCGTGGAACTTCTGAAACAACTAAATATCACAATACCATTCACAGAAGCCATTACCCAGATGCCATCGTATGCTAAATTTCTTAAGGAAATCCTATCTAACAAGAAAAAGTTAGAAGATAACGGAACAGTTACCCTCACTGCCGAGTGTAGCGCGATCATTCAAAACAATATGCCTCCTAAGCTAAAAGACCCAGGTAGTTTCTCTATACCTTGTAATATTGGAAAATTTGTCATAGACAAAGCTCTATGTGACTTAGGAGCAAGTATCAGTGTCATGCCCCTATCTATTTGCAAAAAGCTGGAAATGGGAGAACTTACACCTACAAAAATGTCTGTTCAATTAGCTGACCGATCAGTTAAGTATCCTGTAGGTAAATTGGAAAATGTTCCAGTTAGAATAGGTCAATTCTATATCCCGACCGATTTTATAATCATGGACATTACCGAAGATTCAGTTACCCCTATCATATTAGGAAGACCATTCCTGGCCACAGCTGGAGCTATAATTGATGTCAAGAAGGGAAGATTAACATTCGAAGTCGGAGAGGAAAAAGTGGAATTCATCCTCACTCAATTTCTACAAGCACCCGCCATGAATGACACATGTTATTTACTCGATATTATAGACGAGTGCGTGAGAGAGATGGAAGTTGAACAAACCACATATTCTGAAATAATGAAAATTGAAACCCCTCTGATATTCGAAGACGACAATTGGCGAGAACCATATAAAGATGACAGTCTAAGCGAAAGTCTAGCACTTACACCCGATCATATGCCATGTTCCAAGAAACCAAAACTAGAATTGAAAGTTCTACCTAAAAATCTACGAAACGAATTCCTTGATACTGAACAAACTCGACCTGTAATAGTGAATTCCAGTTTAGGAACGCTCGAAACTCAAAAACTTTTAGACGTTCTAAGGAAATACCCTACTGCGTTAGGTTACAACATATCAGACTTAAAAGGAATTTGTCCTTCAATTTGTATGCACCGTATTCTATTAGAAGAGGATTGCAAAACCTCTCGAGAACCTCAAAGAAGAATCAATCTGATTGTAAGCACTGTAGTCAGAGATGAAATCAAAAAGCTAATGGAAGATGGAATTATATACCCGATCTCCGACAGTAAATGGGTTAGCCCAGTGCATGTCGTACCTAAGAAAGGAGGTGTCACTGTCGTGAAAAACGCACAAGGCGAATCAATAACACAAAGAGTAGTTAGTGGACACAGAGTGTGCATTGATTATCGAAAACTGAACAAAGCTACTCGGAAAGACCATTTTCCTTTACCCTTTATTGATCAAATGTTAGAACGATTAGCCAAACACTCCTATTTCTGCTATCTAGACGGTTACTCCGGATTCTTTCAAATCCCCATTCACCCTGACGACCAAGAAAAGACTACTTTCACGTGTCCATATGGAACGTTCGCATACAGACGAATGCCATTTGGATTATGTAATGCTCCCGCAACTTTCCAACGATGTATGATGGCAATCTTTGCAGATTTTTAGACAACATCATGGAGGTATTCATGGATGATTTCTCAGTGTGTGGGGGAAGTTTCGAAGGATGTCTATCTAATTTAGAAAGTGTTTTAGAACGATGTGTGAAAGTAAACCTTGTGCTCAACTGGGAAAAATGCCATTTCATGGTCAGAGAAGGAATCATACTTGGACATGTTATTCCTAATAAAGGAATTGAAGTTGATAAAGCTAAGATAGAAGTGATTAAAGAACTCCAACCACCAAAGACCGTTCGAGAGATACGAAGTTTTCTAGGACACGCCGGTTTTTACCGACGCTTTATTAAAGATTTCTCGAAAATTACAAAACCACTTACCGGTCTATTAATGAAGGATGCTGAGTTCATATTCGATGACGATTGTCTTAAATCTTTTGAAACCCTTAAATCCGCACTTATTTCTGCACCAATCATGCAACCGCCCGATTGGAGGTTACCTTTCGAAATCATGTGCGATGCAAGTGATTACGCTGTAGGCGCAGTTCTTGGACAAAGGAAAGATAAGAAACTTCACGCAATTTACTACGCCAACAGAATGCTAGACTCAGCTCAGATGAACTACGCCACCACTGAAAAATAACTCTTAGCCGTAGTCTTCGCGCTTGACAAATTCCGTTCTTACCTTGTAGGAGAAAAAATCATCATTTACACGGACCACGCTGCTATCAGATATTTACTTGCCAAGAAAGATGCAAAACCCAAACTCCTCCGATGGATCTTACTTTTACAAGAATTCGACTTGGAAATTAAAGATAAGAAAGGAACCGAAAACGTCGTAGCGGATCATTTATCCCATTTAGAAGGTATAAAACCCGAACAAGTGCCAATTAACGACGATTTTCCGTATGAACATCTGATAACACATATGATAAGCGACCTAGCTCAATTGGATTTAAATAAACCAGAAGCTAAAGAAGTCGTGGAAGCCATCGACATGACCATAGGATTGCCTTGGTATGCTGACATCGTTAATTATTTAGCTGCCGGAGCGCTTCCACCTGACTTAACTTACCAACAGAAAAAGAAATTCTTCCATGATCTCAAGAGTTACTATTGGGACGAACCACTTTTATTTAAACGAGGACCTGATGGAATTTTCCGCCGGTGTATACCCGACGAAGAAATAGAAGACGTCATTTCCCATTGTCATTCATCTCCTTATGGCGGACATACTAGCACCTCTAAAACGTGTGCCAAAATTCTCCAAGCCGGCCTTTTCTGGCCTAACCTGTGGAAGGATGTCCACGTCGCCGTTAAAAACTGTGATCGATGCCAACGCACCGGTAATATCTCAAGACGCGATGAAATGCCTCAGAAAGGAATACTAGAAGTTGAAGTCTTTGATGTTTGGGGAATTGATTTTATGGGACCTTTCCCATCTTCTTTTGGAAACAAGTTTATACTCGTCGCTGTCGATTACGTTTCAAAATGGATCGAGGCAATAACTTCTCCTACAAATGACACACGAGTAGTGATAAAGCTTTTCAAGAATATAATTTTCCCGTGTTTTGGTGTTCCCCGACTTGTTATCAGTGACGGTGGATCTCATTTTATTTCGAAGATATTTGATAAATTACTATCTAAATATGGAGTGAAACACCGCGTAGCAACACCTTATCATCCGCAAACTAGCGGACAAGTCGAAGTTTCGAACAGAGAGATTAAACAAATATTAGAAAAAACTGTCGCGATATCTCGAAAAGATTGGTCATCCAAGCTTAACGAAGCTTTATGCGCTTATAGGACGTCTTACAAGACTCCTATCGGAACTACACCTTTCAAACTTGTTTACGGAAAATCATGTCATCTCCCGGTAGAATTAGAGCATAAAGCTTATTGGGCGATAAAGACACTCAATATTAATTACACTGCTGCTGGCGAGAAACGAATCCTAGATTTACATGAACTGGAAGAATTAAGACTAGACACTTACGAAAACGCTAAAATATACAAAGAACGAACTAAAAAATGGCATGATAAGCGTTTAGTTAGGAAAGAATTTAGTGTGGGAGATGTCGTGCTATTATTTAATTCTAGACTTAGACTCTTCCCTGGAAAACTTAAATCTAGATGGTCCGGTCCTTTCGAAATTACAAGAGTTTTTCCTAGCGGAGCGATAGAAATTAAGGATAGAAATAGCGCCCCGTTTATTGTATACGGGCAGCGGTTAAAACAATATCATCGTATAGATAATAGAGATTATATGAATAAGCTTAAACTTGTAGAACTGCCACCTATTTCTCCTGACTAATCTTTCACTAGGTATTTCGTCAGGCTTATGACGTTAAAAACAACGCTTCATGGGAGGCAACCCATTTTATTTGTTTTTGCCTGCTATTTTGTTTGTATTATTTGTTTTTGCTTGCTATATAAGTATTTTTCATTTTTTTTAAAACTTTTATAAAACTGCTGCTGATTTCAAAACAATTTTACTTGCCACAGGATTTCTGAATAGTCTTTTTCTCTTTACTTTCTCCTCTACTCTGTTTCCCCGCTTTGTTTTTGCAATGGATCCTCCACAGAACTTTATGGAAACCACCTTTAGAGGTAGAAACCAACGAAGAAGATTTGAGGCTTTGTCTCAGCGAGACATCAGTTTAACCATGTATCATGATGAACCCACTATGGACTCTTTAGGAATTACTGACAGTGTTTACTACATGTTTAACCAGTTGGGATGGGAGAAAGCCCACCTGAAAAATAGGTTTATCACTTACCGAGAGCTTACCCTTGAGTTCTTGAGTTCTCTAGTTTACATCCCTGAACACGGTGTCGGAGTCCGAAAAGGAATCATTGCCTTCAGACTTTTTGGTATTGAGTTCACCTATAACCATAGGGACTTAGCTGCTTTATTAGGATTCCCCAGCGGACCCTTAGCTTTTACTACCCCTGAGGTCGATTTATTGGATTTTGAGCTGGATTACTTCTGGGGTACTTTAACCGGAAACTATCACCCTGACCCAGAAAGTATGGATAACAATGAGATACATAACCCAGCCATCCGTTATTTCCATAGGATTCTTGCCCACACTCTGTTTGGAAAAGAACAAAATCAAAATGATGTATCCAAGGATGAATTATCTCTGCTTTATTGTATGAATCTAGGACGCCCTGTCAATGCTGTCCCACTCCTGATGAAGACCTTTACCCGCATTAGTGAGGACCCTAATGTTCCTGTCAGTGTGGGAGGATTAGTTACAATGATTGTAAATGCTCTTGGACCTCGTTACCAACTTAATAACTGTGCACCATTTGGATCAATTAGGCCTATGAATATTGATTTCTGTTTCAACAACCTGATAATAGGAAATTTAGGCCCTGCACCTTATGATTACCTGATCAGAAACGAAGTTGTTACTCTTTTTACCCTTCCGAACCATGCCCGAGTAAGTGTCCATAACCGTGAAAATTGGTTGTACGAATTGAATCCACCCGACCATCCTTCGACACCAGAAACACCACAATCATATTTTGTTGCTAATAATTTCATGTCTGAAAACGAAACAGATCCTGAAACTCCTCCTGGTTACCATGACTTTACAAATATGGCTGAAGCATAAGTAACCCCTGATATAAACCAAGGAGAATATACTACACAATTAAACACCATTCTGACCACTTTGGATGCTTATAAAACTGACATTGATGGAATAAAGAATGAGTTGAAGACTATGCATTTGGATCTTATTGGTTTAACTGACACCACGGTGGAGCAATTCTATAACATCACCCAAGCTTTAGAGATATTAAAAGAAAAGATTGGATGAAGCAGTTTTTAGTTTCTTAGTTTTTCAGTTTTCAGTTTTTCAATTCTTAGTTTTTAGATTTTTTCCATTCTGCTTTGTTTCTAGGTAGTTTCAATTTTTTGTTAAATTACTGCATTTCAATTTACAAGTAATTTATTTTCTGTCAAAAATAACAAGTTACTCAATTTGAATTAATGCAATTGTTTGTTTTCAATTTTAAACTTACAATCATTATGCTGCTTACAATGTTTTATGGTTTTCTACTCTATTGCGAATTATATATATTGGATTATATGTTGAATAAATTAATGTTGTGTTTATGTGAATGCATGAGATGTTCTGCCTGCTATAAAAATATATACTCTGTGTAATTGTGTTCTGTTCTGTAAAAATTTGCAAAATTTGTAGCTGCCACGATCGTAATCCATCCCCCCACGACCGTCACGTGCCTTTCAGCGCGTTACGCTCGTCAGCTTGGTGTTACGACCGTAACACGGGCTACATCAGTAACCCTGTTAGCAGAACGTTCCCTTTTCTTCTTCCCTCAACCTTTCTCTCTTCTTCTTCCATAACTCCCCAACCATCCCACTTCCTCCATTAAATATTTATTAACCCCATTCAATCCACCACTAATCCCTATCAATTTTCAAACTTCCCACTATCTCCTTCCACTATATATACATCCATTACCCGTATCATCTTCTCATTCTCTCATTCACCAACCACAACCATTCTCACTCAAACACTCTTGCATGCAAATGGAGAACAATCTCCAACCCATTTCTGGCATTACCCTACGCGATGGCGAAGCAGGTGAAACTCAGCGCACGCGGTTCCTGAAGTTCCAACGCCGAGGCATCCATCCCACGAGGTTCGTCGACATTGACTGCCTCCGAGACCTCGGGTTACTTGAAAGTCTCCAACACCTCCTACAGAATGTCAACCTTTTGACCCTATGTAGCCAGCCCCAACCAACGTACGAGAATCTCACCCTTGAGTTCCTCAGTTCATTTTGCTACATCACTCCGAATGGCCCAAGAAATCAACTTACCGGTGTGGTAAGGTTCCGCATTTTCGGCACCGAATACGATTTCTCCCAGAATGCATTTGGTCGCCTACTAGACTTTTGTACTGATGAAGGCGCTCACCTACGTGTGCCCGACACCTTTCATGAGGAATCCTTCAACCTTTGGCATAGCTTGACCAATAATCGGGCTAACTCATACGATCACCTCAATGCTACCCAAATCCACAACCCCGCCATTCGCTACTTCCACCGCATCTTATCCAACACCATCTTTGCAAGGGATAGTAACCACAAGCTTAACTCCAAAGAGTTGTTCTTCATGCAATGTGCGTTAACTAATCAGAAAATCAATACAGCACCATTCCTCTTAGCCCATATTCACTCTATTTGCACTCGCGGAGGCAAACCCTTCTATTTCGGAGGGCTTGTCACTTCTATTGCATTGGCCCTGAATCATGGCGACACCCTTACCCATCTTCCCTCCAGAGCACCTGTCTTGGTTACCTTAGACCATTGCAAATCGGCTCATCTCATTTACGAACGGGACGACGGTCGGTTCCATCCAGTAATCCGTAACGTCGTTTATTCTAACATTGTTTTGCCTTGCAGGGACCGTATCGATCCGAATAACCGAGCCAATTGGCTATTTGATGCCCCTGGCGGCCATGCTCCCGTGCACGATGCCCAGCCAGCTGCTCCTATTGACGAGATCCAGGAGGAATTAGACCGCGAAACACCTGCTCCCGACATTCCTGAGTCCTCTTCTGCACCACCTCCTTTTACTATGGAGGACGTCCTCAGAGCCCTCCATCAGCAAAATCAGATGGCTGTAGCTCTTGAAAGAAAGCATCAGGAGCGTTTCGACGCCTTACTCGCGCAAAATGCCCAAATCTTGAGTGGTCAACGCTCGACGAATGAAAGGCTTGATGAAGTGCTAAGCGAACTTAATGCTTTAAGGATGGATGTTACATCTCTTGGACCCCAGAGCACTGACTCTGAAGCTACTCCTTCCATAAGGTCACGAACCCTAAGCCGCCGTGGTCGCCAGTAGTTTTTCCTTTTCTTGTTGTTTTCCTTGTTTTTCCGATGTATTTTTCATTTAACCTCGCCATTATATCATAACATTGAGAAAATGTTTGATATAGTGTGGGAGGAGCACTGCATTCTTAATTTCAGAACAAGTAATTTCATTTTTATTTCAGTTATATTTCGTTATTTCATTTTCTCCCTGTTTTATTTAGCCATACCAAAATTTTTCGCCTTTTATATTCGCATAACCGTTAGTTACCTACTTTAACTGAAATCTTAGTTAGAAGGCCGAGAGCGATCCAACGAGAACTATACGATTATGACACCTTCGACTCCCTACTTACGCGAATCGTCTCCATTTTCGTTATACTGATACTTTGAGTTTTAAGTCTTAAATTAGCCCCTAGTAGTTTATATTAGCAGTCGGCACCAGTCTTAACACAAACCACGTGGAAAGTCGATGAACATAAGTGGATGATCTTGCAAATTGATTTAAAAATAATGTTACATGCTTTAAGGAAATAGGTATTACACCAATTAAATTGGGCGATCCTCACCCGATCGTTTAATCCAACGGATGCAAAAGCTTCTACTAAGTAACATGAGAATCCATTTGTCTAGGTGGTTCAGAAGCATCTGGTACTGAACTCGGTAGGGCAGACTATGTTTTGATCCCCCGCATCTTGCAATTGGATAAAAGAGGTTGCCACATAATTGTGCCAGAAACCGTCGTGTTTTGATCAGAACCACTAACCGGCTATTCCACTACGTGCGTGCAAGGATAATGGGCTTAATGTGATTGCGCAAGAACGAAACCGGGTGAAATATGAACGAGAAACCTTGAGTTGAATTATAATGGTATAATTGGACGTTTCGTTTAAAACGGATAGTCGTCGACTAGCTTGTTGCTTGTGTCATTTACTTATCGTTGTTGTTTCATTCGATTTTCTCGGCCGAACTAACTTAGGATTTCTTGTAATTATTTGAAAACGAAAGGTATACTAGTTATGTGCGTTTATAAAAAACTTGTCCGATATTTTTAATTGATTATTTTGCTTGAGGACAAGCAAAGGTTTAAGTATGGGGGAATTTGATAACACGAAATTGTATCGTTTTTTTCCATGAAATTTACCCGTTCTGTATTATTTTGACCCGATTAACTCCCGAATATTTCGAGTTTGTCATTACTTTTTGCAGGTATTCATAACTCAGCTCAAAACAGAAGAAAACATGAAACAATGCAAGAAAGCATCAAAAGAATAGAAGAAAAAGATAAATCTGTCAAGAATTACAGATTTTGTAGCTGTGACGGTCGTAACACATCTGCCACGACCGTAAGCCATCATGAAGCGTGTTACGACCGTAACACATCTGCCACGACCGTAACACGGAGAAACACCAAACCTGCTCGTAACGCCTCAGTGACGACCGTAATGCGCATACCAGTTATTTGAAAGTGCAGATCATGGCAAAGCAAAACAGAAGGAGTTTTCAAACTCCTGATTTCTCTCCAGCCAAACCCCACGTTCACCACTTCTTCCTCAACTACCTACGTTCCTACATTTATGGAGATTTTTAAGGAAAGCTTTGTGACAAGTCTTCAAGCCAACTGCCAAATTCATTCCTCTATAAATACCTCAACATTCAACGTTAGAGGGGGAGAGCATTTTTACAGTTTACTTTTGCGGAAGCTCTGCCGAAATCAAACCCATTATTCCTTCAGTTGTTATTTTTCTGCATTCGTTTATTTCCGTTCTTTTAATTTCATTGCCCAAATAATAATTTCCAACATCAGGAAATTATTATTATAGTTTAGGATTTATTATTCAAGCCTCAGAATTTGTCATATTACCGATACCAAGTCCGAGTTTCCGATTTGTGGAAGAGGGATTGAAGTATTGGCTTTATTTTCAGGTTTCTATTTTGCAATTGTATTACATACCTTTTAATTAATTAATGCAAGTTTAATTTATTATTTATAATGTCCAATCTATATTTGTTTGTTTTTATTTCCCGTACGTTCATTATAATTTCCATGGCTAGCTAAACCTTTAGTGTCGGTATGGGATAGTAAGAGACATTAGGCATCTGATCAAACTTAGGCTAAAACTTTAATCAACTTAATTCTGGTTATAACTTTTTATGCTTAAAAATAAAACCTTTGTTACGAAAGTAAGAAGAGTAAATAGGTTAGATCGAGACCACGAAAGTGTGAGGTTTTTAACCGGGTAGCTAAAGTTAGGCATTTGATTTAAATACAGTGAAAGCGCTTTAAACCAAATTAGAATTAATTAAGTTTCCAAAAAATACTTCTAAACACTTATAGGCTAGCGAAAGCAGGTATAGGGCTTTAGACGTATAATCCGAGATAAGACCATGAAAGTGTGAGTTGAGGGTTTTTAAACTGATTAATTCTACAGATAAACCAAGTTGACCATCCTTATATGCCTAGGTCCGATTAGATCCTTTAGGTCGACTCTATTGTATACCGACCATTTCATTTTATAATTACTTTAAAATCAATTAGTTTACCTTCCTTAACCTTCCCAAAACCAAACGTGACAATTTCCGCCTTAGCTAAACTAGCATTACTTTCCCGCACTAGAGTGATTACAAAGTCCCTGTGGATTCGACAATCTTTTATTACTACCGCGATAGGCTGTGTGCTTGCAGTTAAGATACCGTTAGACATTAGGTCGATCGCAGACACATCAACATTATAGGTCATTTCAAAAGTCAACAAAAAGACACTTTTTGTCAAGGCAGCATACATCAAGATTAACTATCCAAGTGCAAAAATGATCAAAAGAGAAACTGAAGAGGACATGTTGAGCTTTCCAAAAAGTCCAATATCACCTTCAAAAGATGAAAATTTATAGAGTTATGACCAGTGCAAGTTGGGAATTTTGAGGAAATGCATGAAATGCAAAGTGAGCAAACTTGAAATTTTGAACTAGTAGGCCTAGATTTTGATTTTCAAACATGTCCACAATGTGTTAGAGGAACTCTAAATCAATGCATATATTTTCATTATTTTTATTTCTTTTATTTGAATTTTTATTCATTTAAATTCAATTAAATAAAATGATATATAAAATCAATTGGCCAAGGCATATGGGCTTGCTTTTTTGGATCAATTTAGGCCCAAGAACATTTGACCACCTTGCCAAAACCGTATGAAGCTCAAAAGGGCAAGAAGTTCTCAAAAATGGAAGCTTTTAAAGTTGTTTGATTCTTGTCTCAAAGCCATGAATGCATTGTTTCTTGCCATACTTATTCACCATATTCCTCCCTTTATATAAACACACAAAGTCAGAAGCAAAAGGACACGAAATACTGTCTGGAAAAAAACTCTAGAATTCACAAAATTCTCAAAGAAAAGTGTGAACTTATAGCATACAATCCAGCCGCTCCCAATACAAACTAAGCCTCCAACCATGTTCCTGAGACTCTCAGAGGTCTCACCAGGTCCAGGAATGAAGCTATCCACGTCCAGAATCACTTCTCCAAGCACACCGGTCGTAGGTATAATTTTGAAACTTGAAATGTTGACCTACGCGTATCTAACCGATCCTGTGTGTTCATATGTGTTTGTGACAAGGCTTTAGATAGGTTAGGACCATTATATGCAAGCTCTAACGTAAGGATCAGTGAATTCCATTGTTAGGGCATCAAGAACACCTTGCTTCAGATCTCACAATATAGGATAATTCAGACAAAAATAACACCATTATTGAAATTGCAACCCTTGATTTAGGGGGATAAGGCATATTTATATCAATAGTGCTTTATATTTCACAGGTTTTGTGAAAGCAGTCCATCGGAGAAGGCGACCGGAGATAGGGCTCCGGCATTTTTTCAGCTAGTATAATCATGTTTCATATTTATTTTTATGGATTGATTTATATGATTGGATGTAAATCCGCCCCAGCGGTAGAAACATGCTTGTTAGGATGTTAGTGTACTATGGCATGGGTTCGATCCCTTCTCCTGGTATTTTATTTTCACATACTTTCCTGTTTCAGATCCAATGTAAGCCAGGTCCACTCGCTCACTATGTGCTCTCACATCAACACCATCAGATCTCAACGGATTCAGATCCAGCGTTCCAGATATGAGCACTCACGATAGGCCTCATTAGAGAGATGCACGGGATTTTGAAGACTTTCCTCTAGCGGTTAGGCCTATATTATTGGGCTTAGAGAGTTTCAGATTTTTACACCCCATAGTTTACTATTTCAGACCCATCTTTCATTTCTTTTAATTTATTTTGTTTTAATTTTCTTTTTACATAATTAACTTTTTTTACTAATTAATTAATTAAAAACTAATTTAGATTTAGGTTAAATCAATTTGACCTTTTTTTATTTAATTAAATCAAATTAACTTTTTGTAAATAAATTAATTAAATTAATTAACTTAATTTCCTTTCATTATTAAAATTTTCTTCAATTAAAAATAAATTAGGTTTTTTAGTAGGTATTTTCTCAAAATAAAAAATAATCAATTAATAATCAATTATTTTCCATCAAATAAACTACCCGTCTCACCTTGCAATCTTCACATTTTTCTCATTTTCGCATTAATTTTTCATAATATTTTAACTGCTAAAGGTTGTAATAGATAAACTAGGGTAATGCTTCTTCCCCCCATTTTTATGGTTTGTATCCCCTTTCCACGAAGCTTTATAATAGCGTAAGAAATTTAATTTTTGTATTTACCTCTTTCCTTATAACTGTGCTAGATGTATGCTAATAGGCTTGTACGGAAGAACTAAAAGAAATCATAGCTAACCCTAATCAAAGATAAACATCAACTGAAATCAAAAACACTTTTCACACACGTACCCCTAGGGTGACTCCACTTGTTGCCTTCGGAAAACAGTCATGTCCCTCGAACGTAGGGATACCATTAACAAAGACCTTCGGTTAAAAATCATCATAAAGATCATAGTCCCTCGACGGCCCATTGATACTGCCTTCGGTAAATGATCTTGTCCCTCGATGTTGCCTATGAATACATCATGATAGTCCCTTCGAATTGCTAAAGGTATCCCTATATGTTGCCTTTATGAATGTACGATGACCCGCGCTTGTCCCTCAAATATCCAACGATGGGGCTTCCTACTAACTAATGGTAGGATATCACTATCTAAAGGAAAAGGTAAATAACATAAGACTTTTTAGTAGGTAGATAGTTCTTAAATCGCTTGCTCGCAAATATTTCAAAATATTTTTCACACAAACACTTTTTCAGAAATATTTTCAAAACAAACACTTTGTATGCATTCTCAACGATACGAGAATCATTACAAAGTTGCCAAACTTAGGCATTCTCAAAATATTTTCAAACTTAAACATTCAGAAAGCATTTTCAAAAGTGAGCTAGCAATTAAGAGCCCGTAGATAACTACGAATGAAAAGGGTGCTAACACCTTCCCTTTTCATAACCTACCCCCCTTACTCAGAAAAATTCTCAAAGGTCTTTCATGTTCTTTTCACCCTTTCCTTTATTGGATAAAAGAAAATTCGATGGCGACTCATGCTATCCATAATATTTGCAATAAAACGGAAAACCAAAATTCAGTTCTCCCACCATATTACAGACACAATGATGGCCTGGGGGCAAGGTGTAACGCCCGTTAATTTAATTAATTTTTTAATTTTATTAATTACGGATTAATGGTTGAAATGTCGTTGAAGTTATGAAATATCGAGAAATATTGATTAAAGTTGCTAAGTTGTTATTTGATTGATATTTAATTGATTGGTTGATTAATATTAGTAATAATATTAATATAGATATTAGAATAATATGAGGTTATTAGTTGGGCTCATTATTTGGTTGTATGTAGTAAAGGTGGGGGTGTGAAAGTTAGGCCCAATAATAATATTAATAATTATAAAGTTAAGCTAATTATAAGGAATTAGGTTATTGAACAAGTCTTGGAGTATTTTGTGGTGAACGTGAGAAGTTGCAGAATTGCAGAAAAGAGGAAAAGAGGCCAAAATTGGAAACTTTGGCAAAGCGAGGTTTAACCGGTAGAATAGAGTGGTCTCCAATCCAAGATAAGGGTGGGGTTCTTGCTCTATAATTGGGTATATGATAAATGATATGTGGGGTTGGTTATATGAAATTATCGTGTGTGATTTTGTGTGAAAAATTGTTGTTTTGTTGCTACTGCAATGTTGTGTTTCCTGATAAATTGCACAAATTCAATTGATGACTCTGTTTTGGGAGAAATTTGTATATGTTGATGTTGGTGTAATTATGGTATTATTATAATTATATATCGCGTTGGTTGGATTGAAGTACCGTTAATTAAAGGAATTATGGAGGAACACAGAAAATTGCAGAAAACTGCGTTGAAAAAGGTGTGCTGGGGTACACACTTGGCGGGCGCCACAGTAAGCCTGTGCCGAGTGGCACGGGTAATGGGAAGGGCCCTGCCGATCGGAACCATGATGACCGCCAGGCATATTACTTAAGTGAACATTATAGTAGTGTATTAATAATGAGTAGTACCATTGGTGGATTAATATTAGTAGCAGAGTGGTTTAAACAAGTGCAGGAGAATTGGGTAGGTGCAGTATCTTATTTTATTAATAAGTTAATATAATTAGTAAAATAATTTAGTATCAGATTGGATTAAAGAAGTTGCAGGAATAAATTGTAATGCTTTAGTCAAATGAATAGCAGGATGTATATGTATGAGTAGCAGAAATAATAGTGTATGGACTAATTTAGCTGAGTATTATTGGGAAGTATCAGTAGATGTAGAAATTGCAAAATATCACACAAAAGTTATAACAGAGAATTTCAGTAACATGAAGAATAAGTTGAAATTGGTTTTGGCTTATAACTAATAACTATCACTGGTAGGAAGTTGTAGTAATAGAAGTTGTAGATAGCAAATAAATAGTTTTGGCAGAGACCAATAATAGCAGTAAGCTAAATAACAGAGGTAGCGTAAATTAGTATAATAAATTGATTAGTAGCAGTATAAATAAATAGTAGTAATAATAGTATATAAAACAGTACCGATTAGCCGAATTTGTAGATCTAGGCAGTAAAAGTAGTTAACTAGAATTAGTTGAAGTTGTCGGAGTAAGTCGTATATACATATAGGTATTTTTAGTTGGTTTGTTTTGTTAGAATTATATGGAATAAAGTTGATTTACAGGTGAAGTTGAATTAAGTTGAATGGTTCCGGTTTATGGAATTGTGTTGTTGGCTATGGTTGTGAATAAGTCGTTGTTGAATACATTGTTAGTGTTGAATATGTTGTTGTTTATATGTTGTAATTGATAAGTTGATTAAGTTGTAGGCCTATGGCCAGTGTTGAAGCAACGATGAGTACCTCTAATTATTGGTAAAGTGACGATATATGCTTATGCCTTTGTGACGGTGATTGTTGTTGTTGTATGTGATTGTTGCATTCATTGAGTCACATACATTTGCATTATTAAGTTGACATGGATTGGCACCACGTTGGTCTGGATTGGAAAAATTAGCGACCAAGGCTTATTTATGCCTTGGACTTGATGGCAACCTGCGATGAAGGCTTATGCCTTGTTGATGCCTCTAATTATTAGAAGATTTTTACGATGGGAGTTCTGCTCAGTTTCTAAGTTGGGAGTTATGCTCCATTTTTAAGATGAGAGTTCTGCTCCAATGGTACCAAATGCATGTGCATTATAAATGAGTCGCATTTGATGTTGCATCTTGAGTTGTGGTGAAGATAGATTTTTTGTTGCTTTATGTTGTTGACTTGTTGTGACATGTATCATCTAAAAGTTGTGAATTAGTTATTATGTCGTGTTGATGTTTTGTTGAGATTAAAATTGTTTGAAAGTTGTGAAGTGGTGATTTTATATAAACCGATTATGATATATTAATTATCATACATTCAATTATATAGTTCGATATCTCACCCCTTCTGTTTGAATTTTTTCCTCTGTTGGTAACGTGTAGGTAATCAAGAACGATAGTTGTTATCTCGTTAGTTCGAGTCAGTGTCGTCGCTCTGATACGTAGCACTTGGAGGGATGAACGCTTGATGTTTAGTTGTTGATTATTATTTCAGTTGCTGGATTTTAAAGTTGATTACATGAAATAATTATTGTCTTGAAGTTGTTTTAGTTGAATAAAAGATGTTAAGTGAATTGAAGTTGAGTATGTAGATTACGCTGCTTATCAATAAAAAGTTGTTTGATTTTAAAGAATAAATTAGGTCGTTATCGGTTCATCCAAATTAAGTGTTATGTATCTGTTTTATATGCGATTAAATGAAGTTCGATTTTAAGTTGTAAATGTAGCATCCTATTTATGTTGAACTCTGATTTTATTATTATCCTCCGGGTAGAAATTGGGTGTTACGTTAGTGGTATCAGAGCAGGTCGGTTCGTCCGACCAAATTGTCTAATGTTGTTTGTTCCTTAGTACGCGAAGAGTGTATGAAACACTCTCGGTGCTTGCTTACTTTTCTAATCGATTTTATGCAGGAGTGAGTTTTAAGATAAGTGAGGGAGAAGCTTTGCTTCTCAGATGTGTTTTGGTCGTAAGATGTTGGTTTAGTGTGCTGCTGATGGCGGCAGTGCAAGTGTGATCGGTGGAAATAGAACTGACTGTTTAAAGTTGGTTCGCGAAATGTCGCGGTAAGCAAGAGTCGCCACCTTCTTTTATGTTCTCCAACATGGAAAGGACAAAAGCACAGCAAAATTCCTTCTTTGAGATTTCTCTCGGTTCAGGAGGTAGATTTATAGAAAGGGAAGGTGTTAGCACGCTTTCTATCTGTGGTTATCCACAGGCTCTTAGGTACTTGCTCTTATGTTTTCAAAAGATGTTTGCTTTTCAAATGTGTGTGGGTTTTGAAAAAGTTTCGTTTGAAAAATTTCTAAGTAACTCTTGTATCTGTCCTCAAGAGTGTATGAAAAATTTGTTTGAAAACTTTTGAAAGTGTCAGTGTGAAAAGATGTTTTATTTGTTTTGAAAAGAGCAAGTATCCAAGAGAAATCTACCTACCCTAAGGAATTAAGCTATGTAAGAGTCCTTAAGATAGTGCTATCCCACCATTGAGAGGTAGGCAGCATCATCGTTGGAGGTGTTCGAGTCAATTCGATTAAGGGACAGTGTGGTCACCGAAGCAATAGTAGGACACCTTAGAAGTAACCCTAATGTCCTAGATCCTTTTTATCCGAGGCAACCGTTTCTAGGCGACTGGATCTTTAGACAGGAGGGAGACCTCTAAAACACCCTATACCTGACGACCACGTTCGAAGGCAACCGAGTGAGGCGTACCCTAGGAGTGGCATGTGCTTGTGTGTTGTTTCAGTTAACGTTTATCTTTGATCATGCATTTGTGAGCTACGGATTAATTTTATTTGTCATACAGTCTTGCAGGCATAATTAACAGTTAAGAGTGCGGAAAATAAAGTGCGGAAAGATAAATCTACGCTATTACAAGGCGCGGGTCTATACATCGCCAAAGACAAAAACCCGTTTTGAAATAAAGTGCGGAAAGTAAAGAAAGCGGTAAATCCTAATTAATATTACATCCTTTGAGCAGATACATAAATAATCAAAATAAGAATAATGCGCGAAAGAAATTAAATTTGAACGTCCTTAGGGTTTTGACCCTTTTGAGAAAATATAAGTTTTTGTCCTTTGCATTTAATTAAAATATTAAACCTAGTTTACTAATTAATTATTTAATTAAAAGAAAAAAATGTTTTTGTGTTTTTATGTTTTTTAATGAAAATAAAACAAAAGGAATTAAAATTAAAAGTTAGAACCTAATTCTAAGTTTATTTTATTTATTGTAAAAAAGTTAAAATTAGACCTAATTCAAACTAAGTTAATTAATTAGAGTTTATTTACAAAATAATAATTAATAAATAAGAAGAATGATAATAAGAAAATATGATTGAAAATTGTCAAACCCTAATTCTACATAATTTTTATTTATTGAAAAAAGGGTTAAAATTAAACCTAAATTAAACTAATTTATTTGTTAGTATTTATTTACAAAATAAGTTAATAAAGAAGAATAATAATAATTAATGAAAGTATTTACATTTTTTATTCTCTGAATTTTATTATAAAAAAAAAATTAGTTTGTTAGTTAATAATATTAATAATTAGTAATTAAAAGAAAACAAAATAAAAATAAGAAGAAAAGAAGTAACTAACCAGAGGGGTTTGATGACCCAAAGGGAGGTTTACTGAAGCAATCTTGGCCCAATAATGATCAAGCCCTTGCTGACTTTTGGAATTGCCTGGAGGCACGTTGACTAGGGAGCATGGTGTTCATCTATCCCTGGCCTTTGGATTGATGATCATGGCCACTTGGCAAGCTTGGAGGTGAGATCCATGGTGAAACACACTGGGCATCCTGCATAGAATCATGTTATGAAAATAGAAATAAATATTGGGGTGGACCTGGGAATCGAACCCAGGTCCCAACAATTGCCAGACACGTCCCTCTCCACTGAGCCAAGCGCTGGATCTGTTAACATAATAAGCAATTAAAATAATACATGATACAATAACATATGTTGAAAACAAACACGCGCGCGCCATTTATTTGAATAGACCAACCACATATTGCCAGCGCGTCACCTTCTTCGTTGGCCTGTAAATAAAACAAACAAATAGCAGGGGTTTTAAACCCCCACAAAACAAAACTGCCAATAATAGCGATTAGATCTACATGTAATATAAAAAGGGCGCGATGGTTGGGTTGAATTCATCTGGCCTTGACGAATTCAACCATATGCGTTATGAGGTCCAATTTTGATGTATGTGAAAAGCCCTAATCTGAGAGCTCTGAAACCCTAGCATCCAACAATGGTGTCTTTTGATTCATGGCTCTATAACTCAATTCACCTATACCATAAGCTTTAGAAAGGTCATAGCAATGCAAAGCAACAATTACATCATGTTAATGATGCATAAAACTTGAGATTCGATTATGGAAAAGAATGGTAAACCGTATGACTGTGTAGAACGATTCTTTGAGTGTTAGAGCTCGTTCTTGATTGCAATAGGTTCCTGGGAATGTCAGCAACATGATTGAACCAAGAAATCTCCTTGAAAGGGCCTGGAAAGGGGAATTCAGTTTCAAGCTTTTTTGGAATTTTTTGGAATTTGATAAGGTTCTTGCAGCAGCTTTTGCACGTGAATGATTTTAGGATTAGCTTGAGCATATGTAGTAGAATGAAAACTAGGGTAAATCTTGGTCAAGAATCCATTGTATTCATGTTTTGCATCTTTGATTTCAATCAAATCTTTTTCAACCTTTTTGATTGATAAACCTTGCCAATTTTGGAGTTTTTGACATCTTTGATTGGCACACGAATTGCCAGCTTGCCCTGATCTTATTTGCTCCACAAAAGATTTGAAAAACATATCTTTTGAATTTTCCTACAATTAAATTAATTAAATGAATTATTAATCAATTAAAAATCAAAATAATTAATAAAAATAAGAAAATAATTCAAATTAATCTCAATGGGTCGTGCATGGGCCTTGGGCAATGTTTCAAGAAAGAATTTGAGGCCCATTAGCAAAAATGAAGTGTTTTGGGCAAAGTTGACTTTTGCAAATTCCCAAAAATTTCCCAACTTCTCTAATGCATATCTTGCTCAATTTTGAAGCTATGAACATGTTCTTGGACATTTTGGAAAGGTCTTGAAGTCCTCTAACCAATGCATTTGGTCCCATGTCATTTTGATTTACCAATATCAAGTTATGGTCTTTGATTTAAAATGCCTTTTTGTTGACTTTTGAAATTTACCTATAATGTAGAAATTGATAACTTTTTGTGAGAGCATTTCTTGTACTTGGAATGTGAAGATGGATTGTAGGAAATGACATCCCCTTAAAAATGAGCATTGGATGGGATTTTTATGATGAACCATGAAAAAGTTATGCATTGGTCAAGTTACAGTTGACTTTTCAACTGTCCAAAAATAGAAACTTTTGCATCCTTGATGATTTTTGAGCCATTCTTGTGGAGTCATGATCAAGACTTGATCAAATGATGTTTGTGGCTTCAAAATAAGATGTTGACCAAAATTTTTGACTTTTGACTGTAAAATGACCATTTTGCCCCTACAGTTGATTGTGAAGCAAATGGGACTTTTGACTGTGCAATTTGATGCTGTGAGCCTTGAGACTTGATATGTAGATGATTGGAAATGTATATGGCCTTATGGGACTTGATTGAGCCCTTGAAAACCTCAACTTCCTTGCAAGAACCAAAACCCTAATTTTGACTGGCTTAGGAGGCAGTTGGACTGTGCAACCCTTGAGTAGACTTGAGCAAATTGAGATGATGCTTGTTAAAACTATGAAGAATATGGGAGGGCAAATTTTGGGGTACAACAGTTGCCCCTGTTCAATCTTCTTAGACCTGAGGATGTAGATTGGCTTGCGTGCCTTTCGTGATCTGAAGGTGGAAGATGATTGAACACTAGAGTGCCCATAAATTTGCACTCACATAGTGGAGTATCAGCGATGTGATGTCGGGAATGGGCTTACAGATGCCATTTGGAGAGATGGTGGATAGGAGGATGGGCTTATAGATGCCATCTGGAGATGTGACAGAATCTTGTCGGGAATGGGCTTATAGATGCCATTTGGAAGTGTCGATCGCGTAAGAGATTCCTTAGCGAGAACTTGCGTACCTGAGAAAGAAAAATAATTACCTGGCCTGTTACAGGGGTTGATCTTCAAACTCTTCATGTAGATATGCCCTGGCTAGATACAGGTATCGAATCTATAATCAATCGCTCACAGATATGCCCTGGCTAGATACAGGAATCGAATCCGGAACTTCAAAAGGTTGCTTACAGACGTGCCCTGGCTGGATACAGGAATCGAATCTCTAAACTCTTCATGCAGACGTGCCCTGGCTGGATACAGGTATCGAATCTACAATCAGTTACTCACAGATATGCCCTGGCTAGATACAGGAATCTAATTCGGAATTCTTCGTCTACAGATATGCCCTAGCTGGATACAGGTATCGAATCTCTAAACTCTTCATGCAGACGTGCCCTGGCTGGATACAGGTATCGAATCTACAATCAGTTACTCACAGATATGCCCTGGCTAGATACAGGAGTCGAATCTGGAATTCTTCGTCTACAGATATGCCCTGTCTGGATACAGGAATCGAATCTCTAAACTCTTCATGCAGACATGCCCTGGCTGGATACAGGAATCGAATCTACAATCAGTTACTCACAGATATGCCCTGGCTAGATACAGGAATCGAATCTGGAATTCTTCGTCTACAGATATGCCCTGGCTGGATACAGGTATCGAATCTCTAAACTCTTTATGCAGACGTGCCCTGGCTGGATACAGGTATCGAATCCATAATCAGTTACTCACAGATATGCCCTGGCTAGATACAGGAATCGAATCTGGAATTCTTCGTCTACAGATATGCCCTGGCTGGATACAGGAATCGAATCTCTAAACTCTTCATGCAGACGTGCCCTGGCTGGATACAGGTATCGAATCTATAATCAGTTACTCACAGATATGCCCTGGCTAGATACAAGAATCAAATCTGGAATTCTTCGTCTACAGATATACCCTAGCTGGATACAGGTATCGAATCTCTAAACTCTTCATGCAGACGTGCCCTGGCTGGATACAGGTATCGAATCTACAATCAGTTACTCACAGATATGCCCTGGCTAGATACAGGAATCGAATATGGAATTCTTCGTCTACAGATATGCCCTGGCTGGATACAGGTATCGAATCTCTAAACTCTTCATGCAGACGTGCCCTGGCTGGATACAGGTATCGAATCCACAATCAGTTACTCACAGATATGCCCTGGCTAGATACAGGTATCGAATCTGGAATTCTTCGTCTACAGATATGCCATGGCTAGATACAGGAATCAAATCTCTAAACTCTTCATGCAGACATGCCCTGGCTGGATACAGGAATCGAATCTATAATCAGTTACTCACAGATATGCCCTGGCTAGATACAGGAATCGAATCTGGGATACTTCGTCTACAGATATGCCCTGGCCGGATACAGGAATCGAATCTCTAAACTCTTCATGCAGACATGCCCTGGCTGGATACAGGTATCGAATCTACAATCAGTTACCCAACAGATATGCCCTGGCTAGATACAGGTGTCGAATCTGGAATTGCGACAGTTGATAGTAATCATCTTTGGATTGACCTTTTTTCTGAAAAGGCAAAACATTAGTTGTATGCAATGTCATGATGTATGAAATGCATGATGTCATGATGTTCTCAAGAATAAATGAGATTGTGTGTTATGATGCGTATATGCATGCGTCATGGTGTATGATAATGTAATGTTTTCGTTTTGGAAAATAAATCCTTGACGAATGCCGGGAAGTTGAATCCTGGGCTGACGTTGAAGAGTAGAGTTCTTCGTTTCCGCTGGGGATGATGGTTGCAAGAATAAACCGGTAGGAGAAGATGACTCCGTTGAGGAATAAACTTGTTGGAGAGATTACTCTGCGGGGAATTACTCGGTGGGGAGAGATACTCTACTGAGGTTTGATGATAACTCCACTGGGGATACCATTGATAAGTTATGTTGGGGAATTAGATGAACTTTGTGATACGGTGGGAGAACTGACTATGGTTTTGCGTTTGTTTTCGCAAATGTTTCGGTTGAGCAAGAGTCGCCACCGACTTTTTATTTTATCCTAAGGAAAGGTTTAAAAAGCACAGCAAAAACCTTTGAGATTTTTCTTGGGTTCGGGGAGTAGATTATAGAAGGGGAAGGTATTAGCACCCCTCATATCCATGGTTATCCATGGGCTCTTAGGTACTTGCTTAGATCAACTTGCCTTGGTTTTCAATTGTTTGAAATGGTGCTTTGTGTATGGTTTTGAAAATGTTTTGAAAAAATATGCCTTGTATAGGCTACCCTTGTAACAATTCTTTACTCGAATGTTTTACAAAAGGTGTTTTATCTTTTAAAAAGATGTTTCAAGGTTTTTGAAAGTTGATTTTGAAAGTGTTTGTGAAGTGGGTTTTGAAATTATGCAAGTGTTTTCTTTGCAAATTGGCAAGTACTTAAGAGTTATCTACCCTAAAGTTTTCTCAAAGATTTTTGTCATGTTTTAAACCTTTTGACAATTTTGTTCCACCATTGCATTTGGTGGACAATCTTGTTTTAGGAGATGAAAGGGACGGGCGCGGGTCATCGTTTAGACCATAATTGCAATAGTGTTAAATGTCTTTGGGCAATTTTCTTTTAAAAGGGACTTGATCAGTTGATTGTTTATTTTACCCAAAGAGGTTCAACATGCAATATGGCCCAATTATTTGAAGGCAACAAAGTGGAATACCCTAGGGGTGCAAGTGTGAAATGTGTTGTCCATTTTTCATGCTCATTTATCTTGTATTATGTCCAACTATTTTGTTCATTTTTATTTGCATACAAAACCCTAATTCTAGCATAGTATGTTTAGAAAGCGATAAAGTGCGAAATTAAAATTCCTACGCTATTACATCACAATAATATAGGGAGGGGGGTACAATGTTCAAATGGGGAGGTATATTTGGACAAAAAATTAAACCTAAACTATTACATCATTTTCTATGAATATTTACAAGATAAATAAATGTATAATTTAAATGGTAAATAAAACAAATATGCAAGAATGCAAAAAGGAATTTTTTATATGTATGAAAAAAAGTATTATTTATGTATAACAAGAAAGAAAATAAAAATATTATAAAATGTTATTTTTGGAGTATTTTTGAGTTTTAGGGCAAAAACCCTAATTCTATTAAATAAAAGATATCATTTATTAATATATGCAATATTTATCATTTATACACAAAAATAAAATAAGAAAAGAAATATATTTGTAAAAAATGATTTTTTGTAGTTTTTAATATTAATAAAATAAAATATGTATATTTTAGTATTTTATTCTAAGTATATTAATAAATATATGTATATATAAATTATTTTAAACATGTATTATATATATAAATAATAATAATTTTTAATATTAACAAAAAAAAGTATTTCTTTATGTAAAATATTTACAGGGGGTATAATAAAATAAAAAATGAAAATAAAAGTATTTCTACCTATTTCTCAACATTTTAATAAAATGCATATATTTATTTATCTAAGTATTAATCAAAAGAAAATAAATATAAATACCTAATAAATAAATAAAATGATGAGAAAAATATTTTTATATTTTTTATGTCATGAGAAAAAATAAACAAAGTCAATCAAAAAAGAAAAAAGTCAAAAAGTTAAATAAATAAGCAAAAGGGCCTTGGGGGTGCAAAAGTAATTATGTGGTGTGAACAGAAAATATAGCACAAGCCCAGCCCAAACCACTTCTTCTTCAACCTCTGAACCAAAAAACGCGCGCCTGCAAGCTTGTTTGAAATCCTGATTCTTTGATTTTTTGAACAAACTTCCAACACAAAAGATGTTAAGCATGAAACCACGATTCTAACCATATGCATAACTTGATCTAACTCTCTAAGATGAGGGAGAATTTCTCCTCCCCCAAATCCTAACCTAGTTTTTCTGCCATTTTTAAACTCCAAATTCTCTCAACTCAAGCAACAGAAATGAAAAGTAAAAACATGTACATGATCAGTGGCATGAGTAGAACCTTGTTTCTTCACAAACTTAAAGCTAATGATGCCTAATAAGAGAGATACGAATTCAAAAGTTTACCTATTCAGTTGAACTTCTATCTGGAGATATAGGAACTTTCAGTGCAAGGTGATGATTGGAGAAGCTTCCTTGAGGTCCAGGGATGCTATTTCAATGTTTACTTTGTCTTGAAAGCTTCTGAATCAAGCTAGAGAACCTCACCTGCAGAACAAGAAATGGAAAATGGTGGAAATGGTTAGAGGGATTACAGGTCGTGCTTCAGGTCATGGTTAGCTTGTATAGATGCTAGGGGATGTATAGGAACTGGTTTGGGCAAGAAAGCTTGAGAGAAATGGGAGATAGCACTCAAACTGCAGGCTTTGCCCTGTTTGTGCAGTTTTAGGGTGATTATGGCAATGGGAGTGTTTGAGAGGTGCAAGGGTCGTGCAAAAGCTTGGTTGTGTTGTGTCAAAGGTGTTTGATAACTTTGTTCTTGTGTGTCTAAGCTGAGATGGATGTTGTGTTATGTTATGGCACTTTTCTTCATTCTTAAGCAACAAAATGCAACTTGGTGTTTTAGGTCAGTAGGGGACCTCTAATCCTGTTGCAAAGCTTCTCTTGATCAGAGTAATTTGTCCATAATCTTGTGCCAAAGAGGTTTAGTTTGTACTTGCTTGATTTTCAATTTGACATAAAGTGAACTTTTGCAAAAATGGATAGTTTACTTTTTCCAAATTGGGATTAATCCTCTAGACAAAGCTTGAACTCAAAGAACTTGGTCTTGGCACAAAGAATATGCATTAAATTTATGAGTGTAACTTGGTTTAAGGACCTGTAATCAAGGGCATGCTGGTTTTGAGAAGTTGCATAATCTTATGAACATGAAAAATGGCCAATTCAAAAGTGAGTTTTTGCTATATTGTGAAATTCGATTCTCTCTAACCATGAGGTTGTTTGAGAAGTTCTTGGATATTTTGGAAAGCTTGGAATGTGTACTACAATCCATCTTTGAAATGCAATTTGAAATTCCAAGTGGAAGTGTATGGAAAATGGCCTTGAAGTGGGGTAGAAAAACTTGTCAAAATAGGTTAAAATTTCACTAAGTTAAAAATGGTTTAATGCCCTTATTCAAAAATTTGTAACTTGAGATGAAAGCTTCAAATGAGAAAACTTTGTGAATAAAAGTTGTAGATTATGCAACAAACTACAACTTTCATGTTTGGACTTTTGTATGAATCCAAATGGATCATGGTGAAACAGTGGGGCAAAGTTGGGAAAAAATTAGGGTTTTTCATAACTTAGAAAAATTCTAAGTTATGAAAAATTCCATTTTAAACCCTAATTTGCATTTTGTGACTTCTTGGTGAACAAGTTTCATGATTTGGCATGTTTTGATGAAAAATGAATCTTGACTCTTGATTTTGACCAAAAAGTCAAAGTTTGACTTTTCAGTATATAGTCAAAATTGATCAATTGACTGGGAAATTCAACTGTCAATCCTGTGTACTTGGGATCTTTTGAGTTTGTTGATTATGTCAAGATAATTCCATGGGGTCCTTGAGTCCATGTGTGAGCTTGGTTTGCCATTGGCTAGGTCAAACAGTCAAAAATTGCCTTTGTGCAGTCAAAACCCTAAAAATGACCATTTTGCCCTTTTGGTGATCTGATCAAATTTCTTGGGGAATTGTGATTCAAACTTGATCAAATGGTCCATATGATTTCATAATGTTGATGTGGGTCAAATTTCATGAGGTTTGACTGTCAATTGGCCACAGTTGACTTTTTCCCCAATACAACTGATTTTTAGGTCAACTGTCCAATTGACTGGGCAAAGCTTGGAATCAAGACTTGAAACTTGATGTGGGTAAACTTGGGAGTCCAATATGAAGCATGAAAGTCATCTTGGGCATTTTAGGTCAAAGCATCTTTGTGCAAACACAAACCCTAATTTGAGTCAACAGTGCAAGAGGAGGTCTTGAGCAGATGAAACCCTAACTGGATCTTGGGCTTCAAAGGTTTTGTGATGAGAAATCATTGAGAAATGGGAGGGCAAATTTTGGGGTACAACAAACTCCGTTGGGGAATAGGAAGAACTTTACCGAGGACGGTCTTTCCGTGGTAATTAGCTGAGGATAACCCAGTTATAAGCTCTGGTGAGGAATAACCTTCTGAATAGAGTCGGGGAGATACGTATGTACTCTGCGGGCGGTAAGCTTCCAGAATCTACTAGGGATAAGCTTCCTACTGGGGAGATTGATTCAACTTTACTGGGGAAACTTTGGACTGCACTGGGAAGTGGCTCCACTGGGGTGTCTGGATTCCGCCGGGGAACAATCTTAGATCAAGACTGTCGGGGATGCTTGCCTAGGAACATCTGTATACTCTGTTGGGGAATATTGAGATCTTCTGGGGATACCCAACTTCCTTAAGGTTGACAGTAGACTAACTCTGCTTGGGGAGAGTATTACTGACTTGCTGGAGATGTTGTGCCTCTTTCAGGGCTGATGGGAGACCAACTCTACTTGGGGAGAGAGCAAGGCTGACTCTTTGTCTTACTCTACGGGGAGTGAAGGTGTCTTGATCATACTCTTCAGCTGAACCTACCTTGTACCTGGTGGACAGAGCAGCTTGTACAGTTTGGACCATTTCTATTGCCCCGGCTTCTGTGGGAGAAGGTACCTGTGGAGGTGCTTGATGACTGCCGATTGACAAACCTTCTTCTGGTAGGCAAGTGACGAGATGACGGGACATAGTCGTACGCTTCGATCCCTAATTTTTGCCTGGACCGCCCTTTCGGGTTTTCAGTCCATCGGGATACCCAATTTTGCCCAAGCCGCCCTTTCAGATTTTCGACTTGCCGGGTGTACAGATTTTTTCATTTTCATCCCTTATTTTTGCCTGAACCCTTTTGGTTCGCCGGGAAGCCCTTATTTTTGCCTAGGCCAGTCGACCTAGCGGGTCTTTGATTATGCGTAGTATTTTTTTTTACTATGTCCACATTCTCAGAGTGCAGGGAGTTGTCACTGTTAGTAGCATTGTGTTGCTACACCACCAGAAGATGTCTGATCATGCCAGATTCGTCGCTGGAATTCATGCCCAGTGCCCCAAGTGACTCAGATGGAGATTTGCCCCTGGCTGTTTTGGCATTTGAGAGATTCTCTGAATCTTGACTTGACTGCCCCAGATGATGGACAATGATCATGTCGTGCCCCTTGATTGGAAGTGTTTTTCCTCTTGAGGTGATCCTTGAGAAGATTTTTGTTGACTAGATATTCGTCGTGCGAATTTCTCTGCTGCTGAAAAAATAGTCATATGCAAACAATGTTATTTTAAGAATGCAAAGCTTATGTCTGTCCTGAAATTTTTGAAAATGCAGTTTTCAATAAAACAAGTGAATTTTTGTAAAATGTGATGTCAACTCAAGATTTTACAGCGAGACTTAAGGAGTCAGGATACCTTTTGTAACAGTATGCTTTCGAACTAACCCATGCTTCAGCTAGGACTTTTTGAGGGTTGTAACGTGGCCTGGTTCACGGTTTAAGAAACAAAGGATAAAGGCTCAAATTTTATTTGTACCCACCCGCTCTTCGTGATGTTCTCCGATCCTAAACTCAGCTAATCGTGCACTAGATCTTGTTTGAGTCTTTGCTCTGCCGTTCCAGTGATGGTTCGGATGCTGACAGTTTATTTTGAATATGCAGTCATTTCTTTTTTGTCGAGGGTTTGTAGGACCTCTTTCTTTTTTATTTTATTATCCCTGTTTTTTGCCTGAACTGTTTCTTTTTGTGATTACAGTCAGCGGGATGCCCCAGTTTTTGTAAGTCTCCTTCATAGGTTTTGACTTATTGGGCTTTTATTTCTGAGAGATAATGACTGCCTGTCTTTATGATTATTCGGAACCATCACTGTCTTTTGTTTTGGAAGGACTCCTTTGATATCATTCATTGTGCACCTGGATCAATTGAGAACTACCCTGCCCCAGGTTATGATTAAGGGTTTTAATTTTTGAAAAGAAAAACTCCGACTTCTTTGGCTCAAAGGGGTTTACGAGGGATTATCTTCCTTATAACTCCACTATTTAGGATTTGAAATAATGCTTGTACTTCATCAGCGGGGTCTGTTCAAAAGCATACTGTAAAGATCGTGGTATCGTTTTCGTCATCCTCCCTCAAAAGGCTTAGAGTTATTAATCGAGAGTTTGAGCATCACAAAAAATGAAGCAATTTGAATATAGCGGGTGCGAATATATTGATTCAAAACAGACATATGCGATGCATTAATGAAATAACAACGTTTGACATGAATAAATATTTAAACAAACAAAGAAAATACAACTTGAACATTCGAATGAACAAAAAGTCTTCTCGTCCCAGGACTTTTCACTTCAAATGGTGAACCTTGGAGGGATGGTAGAAGAACTCCGCCTGACCATCTTGTGTGAATTCCAATGCTCCTTCATCAATCAGGTCCTGGATCTTGTTCTTCAGAGTCCAACAATCGTTTGTGTCATGTCCTGGACTGGCAGAGTGGTAGGCACACCTTTTATTGGGATGATAGGTAGGAGCTGAGGTGTTGGGATTTCGGGGAGGAGCCCTTAATGTGATCAGATTCAATATCAACAGGCGTTGTAAAGCTTGAAACAGCGACATGTTGAGCTGGGTGAATTGCCTCCTAGGCTTGTCTGGCTTGCTCTGATCAACCCATTGTTCTTGGTGAGGCCGTTGTTGGACATGTGAAGTAGTAGCAGCTTGGAGAGGTCTATTCATCGAACCACACCTTTGACTTCTTGGAGGCTGATTACCGGTTTGGTCCCCAACCCTGACTACTTGCTTCATACTGTCTTGCTGAAGCTGGTTGATCACAGTTCTCAACTCTTCTTGCTCCCGAGCTAAGCCTTGGATAAGGGCCATTTTCCCCAGCATCTGAGTCCTCATTGCGTCTATCTCAGCTTGCATATGTTTCAGCCGTTCATCCTTACCATCTTCTGGACTGTTCTTGACCAAATTCCCCATGAGGAGCGTTCTCAATTCTTCCTGCCCCTTGGATAGGCTTAAGAAGATTTCCCTGAACTGAGTCTCTTGAGTACGGAGATCCTGGTTGTCTTGTTGGAAAGCCATTGCTGAAATAAACAGCGAAGGAGGTAAGTGACCTGTAACCAGGGTACATGTTATGCAATGATGTGTATGTATGCATGCAATGTTTTCAAGGATCTCGCGGGGTAAACAAGAAAATTGTTTGAATTTTGAATTTTGTAGCTTGATGGAAGGAACTTCATGTTGTTGAGAGTCCTTCTTCAAGAGTCAAGGCTCACCATATCGAGTGGGTCATAGCCCCTGACTCAAGTCATCATATTTTGATTTCCAAACAACCTTGGCTAGAGGAAAATAAATCCCCTTGGCCCCTTGCTAGACATTTTGATTCATCATGACCTGCATCACAGACCCTTGAGATCCTTGAAATGGGTTAGTCTTTATGCAGGATGTATGCAATGGTATGATGGTATGATGTTATGCTATGCGTGGAGTGATGTAAGTAAACCCTGTTATGAGCCCAGATTAAGGACTGTAAACAAAACCTGCAAGAAACTCATGTTGTCAGATAACAAGAATGTGCAAGTAGTTCAAGTTTGAAAGCACGCAAGTCACACATATAGCCTTAAGTTTAGGCCGGCATGAAGTTTAGGTACTACCCTCTTGAAGTTGGTTGGCTCAAAACCTGTCCTATCAAAAGTAACCGGGTTCTAAGGAGCTCAATATCATTGGGTTGTTTTCTATGTTCATTGTTTTGATTTAGCCACTGAACTGGCGATCAAAATATCCCAAGAAAACAACCCTCAATGAGTGTAGTATCGAGTATCTACCAACTTCGGACTGCACCAAAGTCGGTCATCTCACTACCCCTAAAGAGGCCAGGATGGTCAAGTAAGGTTCCTAAGGTCAGTTGATGCTTCATGACACCACGCGGCGGCCCCGTACTCTCCTTGACTTGACTCAAGGGTTACCGGTACTCACCAAAGTGCCACATCAACGTAGCAACTGCTTCAACCATGTCGGTATACCCCGCACAGTTCCCTCACAGTTTGTTGATACTTCTAAAAGGTATCCCCCAGATCCGGGTTAGGATCTATGAAACTCCAAGGCAAACCCACAATATTAAAGCAAATAAAGCAAGCAATTGAAAACATGAGTGGTCTAATCCTAAGGTACACCTCACTTTTTAAATTCCCCAGCAGAGTCGCCAGTTCTGTGATCGGTGGAAATAGAACTGACTGTTTAAAGCTGGTTCGCGAAATGTCGCGATAAGCAAGAGTAGCCACCGTCTTTTATGTTCTCCAACATGGAAAGGACAAAAGCACGGCAAAATTCCTTCTTTGAGATTTCTCTCGGTTCGGGAGGTAGATTTATAGAAAGGGAAGGTGTTAGCACCCTTTCTATCCGTGGTTATCCACGGGCTCTTAGGTACTTGCTCTTATGTTTTCAAAAGATGTTTGCTTTTCAAATGTGTGTGGGTTTTGAAAAAGTTTCGTTTGAAAAATTTATAAGTAACTCTTGTATCTGTCCTCAAGAGTGTATGAAAAAATTGTTTGAAAACTTTTGAAAGTGTCAGTGTGAAAAGATGTTTTGTTTGTTTTGAAAAGAGCAAGTATCCAAGAGAAATCTACCTACCCTAAGGAATTAAGATGTGTAAGAGTCCTTAAGATAGTGCTATCCCACCATTGAGAGGTAGGCAGCACCATCGTTGGAGGTGTTCGGGTCAATTCTATTAAGGGACAGTGTGGTCACCGAAGCAATAGTAGGACACCTTAGAAGTAACCCTAATGTCCTAGATCCTTTTTATCCGAGGCAACCGTTTCGAGGCGACTGGATCTTTAGACAGGAGGGCGACCTCTAAAACACCCTATACCTGACGACCACATTCGAAGGCAACCGAGTGAGGCGTACCCTAGGAGTGGCATGTGCTTGTGTGTTGTTTCAGTTAACGTTTATCTTTGATCATGCATTTGTGAGCTACGGATTAATTTTATTTGTCATACAGTCTTGCAGGCATAATTAACAGTTAAGAGTGCGGAAAATAAAGTGCGGAAAGATAAATCTACGCTATTACAAGGTGCGGGTCTATACATCGCCAAAGACAAAAACCCGTTTTGAAATAAAGTGCGGAAAGTAAAGAAAGCGGTAAATCCTAATTACTATTACATCCTTTGAGCAGATACATAAATAATCAAAATAAGAATAATGCGCGAAAGAAATTAAATTGGAACGTCCTTAGGGTTTTGACCCTTTTGAGAAAATATAAGTTTTTGTCCTTTGCATTTAATTAAAATATTAAACCTAGTTTACTAATTAATTATTTAATTAAAAGAAAAAAATGTTTTTGTGTTTTTATGTTTTTTAATGAAAATAAAACAAAAGGAATTAAAATTAAAAGTTAGAACCTAATTCTAAGTTTATTTTATTTATTGTAAAAAAGTTAAAATTAGACCTAATTCAAACTAAGTTAATTAATTAGAGTTTATTTACAAAAATAATAATTAATAAATAAGAAGAATGATAATAAGAAAATATGATTGAAAATTGTCAAACCCTAATTCTACATAATTTTTATTTATTGAAAAAAGGGTTAAAATTAAACCTAAATTAAACTAATTATTTGTTAGTATTTATTTACAAAATAAGTTAATAAATAAGAATAATAATAATTAATGAAAGTATTTACATTTTTTATTCTCTGAATTTTATTTTAAAAAAAATTAGTTTGTTAGTTAATAATATTAATAACTAGTAATTAAAAGAAAACAAAATAAAAATAAGAAGAAAAGAAGTAATTAACCAGGGGGGTTTGATGACCCAAAGGGAGGTTTACTGAAGCAATCTTGGCCCAATAATGATCAAGCCCTTGCTGACTTTTGGAATTGCCTGGAGGCACGTTGACTAGGGAGCATGGTGTTCATCTATCCCTGGCCTTTGGATTGATGATCATGGCCACTTGGCAAGCTTGGAGGTGAGATCCATGGTGAAACACACTGGGCATCCTGCATATAATCATGTTATAAAAATAGAAATAAATATTGGGTTGGACCTGGGAATCGAACCCAGGTCCCAACAATTGCCAGACACGTCCCTCTCCACTGAGCCAAGCGCTAGATCTGTTAACATAATAAGCAATTAAAATAATACATGATACAATAACATATGCTGAAAACAAACACGCGCGCCATTTATTTGAATAGACCAACCACATATTGCCAGCGCGTCACCTTCTTCGTTGGCCTGTAAATAAAACAAACAAATAGCGGGGGTTTTAAACCCCCACAAAACAAAACTGCCAATAATAGCGATTAGGTATACATGTAATATAAAAAAGGCGTGATGGTTGGGTTGAATTCGTTTGGCCTTGATGAATTCAACCATATGCGTTATGAGGTCCAATTTTGATGTATGTGAAAAGCCCTAATCTAAGAGCTCTGAAACCCTAGCATCCAACAATGGTGTCTTTTGATTCATGGCTCTATAACTCAATTCACCTATACCATAAGCTTCAGAAAGGTCATAGAAATGCAAAGCAACAATTACATCATGTTAATGATGCATAAAACTTGAGATTCGATTATGGAAAAGAATGGTAAACCATATGACTGTGTAGAACGATTCTTTGAGTGTTAGAGCTCGTTCTTGATTGCAATAGGTTCTTGGGAATGTCAGTAACGTGATTGAACCAAGAAATCTCCTTGAAAGGGCCTGGAAAGGGGAATTCAGTTTCAAGCTTTTTTGGAATTTTTTGGAATTTGATAAGGTTCTTGCAGCAGCTTTTGCACGTGAATGATTTTAGGTTTAGCTTCAGCATTTGTAGTACAATGAAAATTAGGGTAAATCTTGGTCAAGAATCCATTGTATTCATGTTTTGCATCTTTGATTTCAATCAAATCTTTTTCAACCTTTTTGATTGATAAACCTTGCCAATTTTAGAGTTTTTGACATCTTTGATTGGCACACGAATTGCCAGCTTGCCCTGATCTTATTTGCTCCACAAAAGATTTGAAAAACATATCTTTTGAATTTTCCTACAATTAAATTAATTAAATGAATTATTAATCAATTAAAAATCCAAATAATTAATAAAAATAAGAAAATAATTCAAATTAATCTCAATGGGTCGTGCATAGGCCTTGGGCAATGTTTCAAGAAAGAATTTGAGGCCCATTAGCAAAAATGAAGTGTTTTGGGCAAAGTTTACTTTTGCAAATTCCTAAAAATTTCCCAACTTCTCCAATGCATATCTTGCTCAATTTTGAAGCTATGAACATGTTCTTGGACATTTTGGAAAGGTCTCGAAGTCCTCTAACCAATGCATTTGGTCCCATGTCATTTTGATTTACCAATCTCAAGTTATGGTCTTTGACTTAAAATGCCTTTTTGTTGACTTTTGAAATTGACCTATAATGTAGAAATTGATAACTTTTTGTGAGAGCATTTCTTGGACTTGGAATGTGAATATGGATTGTAGGAAATGTCATCCCCTTCAAAATTAGCATTGGATGGGATTTTTCTGATGAACCATGAAAAAGTTATGCATTGGTCAAGTTACAGTTGACTTTTCAGCTGTCCAAAAATAGAAACTTTTGCATCCTTGATGATTTTTGAGCCATTCTTGTGGAGTCATGATCAAGACTTGGTCAAATGATGTTTTTGGCTTCAAAATAAGATGTTGAGCAAAAATTTTGACTTTTGACTGTAAAATGACCATTTTGCCCCTACAGTTGATTGTGAAGCAAATGGGACTTTTGACTGTGCAATTTGATGTTGTGAGCCTTGAGACTTGATATGTAGATGCTTGGCAATGTATATGGGCCTATGGGACTTGATTGAGCCCTTGAAAACCTCAACTTCCTTGCAAGAACCAAAACCCTAATTTTGACTGGCTTAGGAGGCAGTTGGACTGTGCAACCCTTGAGTAGACTTGAGCAAATTGAGATGATGCTTGTCAAAACTATGAAGAATATGGGAGGGAAAATTTTGGGGTACAACAGCAAGCATTGTTGAAGTTTTGTTGTTTCCCGAATCCGAAGATGACATGGATTCAAGATTTTGTTTGTTAATCAAGTTGGAGCGTATTGAGGGAGGATGATCAGACTTTGTTGATGTTAACTTCTCGAAGAATGGGGAGAAATGTAACGGTTGTTGATATGCGAGTAGAGTGTAAATCCCTGACGTTTCTGAAGGTGGTTGTTAAGTAACAAGGATAATTTCTAGAAGATGGAATTTAGAAGTTGCGATGTTTCAGCGCTACTGGTGGACTATGAAGTTTTTGGTTTGAGTATCCCTTGCATAAGATTTCGATGTTTGAACAGTGATAGAGTGACAAATTGTTGTAGACTTTGTCGTGGAATCCTTGTGAGTGATTGTAAAATTTGTTGAAGTTGTTGGAATGTTTTGAATCACGAGTCAGAGTCGGAAATGCGAGGAGATGAGTATGATTTCAATAATGGTAAGTGTTGGTACTGGTACAAATAAATTCTATTATGATGTTATCGTGAGGTATGTATTAGTATGTCGCCGCATGACGTCGGTGTTCATATTTTCGGATAGCTTTGGAAATTCATATCTTGTGTTTCGAGTATCGGATTGGTGTTCCATTTGAACCTATGAAGAGATAGAAATATATTCTATCGTATGAAAGTGTTTGCAAATATGGTTGATGCATTCCCATATGGAGGAACTCTGGAGTCGTTTATGGAACTAAAGGCTTTTTGGGCATAAATGGTTATTATCACAGTTGTTCGAGACGAGGTCAGCATAATTTCTTATTGGTGAATAAGTTAAGAAATAAGATGTCGGCATTAAAAAGGATGTGAAAGTATTGGAGGAGCACATAGAGATGCAGCTTATGAAGAGAAGATGTCCTTTTAGAGGAAGATGCTTTTAAGAGGAATTAGAGTCATGTTTATGATTCCAAGGTAGTGGCATGTGTAAAAGAAGAATTGGAGAGGTTCTATCGCCAAAACAGTGTGGGATGGCGTTGTTGAAATTTCAATTGAATATGAAACAACGAAGAGGGTTAGAGTTGTTCAAAGATTATAATATCGGTTTGATTTATCATCCAGGTAAATCTAATGTTGAGGCAGATGCTTTAAGCCAAAGGACTTTGCACCTGTCGGTAATGATGGTTAAAGGGTTGGGATTAATTGAACAGTTCAGAGATATGAGTTTAGTTTACAAGGTGACACTGAAGGGTGTTATGTTAGGACTGTTGAAAATTATCAATGATTTTCTAGGCAGTATCAAAGAAGCTCAAAAGTTAGATGTGCATGGTGTGCTGAGATTTCATAATCGAATTTGTATTCATGATGATGCGGAGATGAAGAAAGTAATTCTTGAGTTAGAGAATGCTTAACCTTTGTTTGAGACTAGATTAGTGTAATATGGACCGTGTAAATATAGAGCATTGGTGTCTCATCGACAAAATCGAATGAGAGGGAAATTTTGGGATTATTTGTAAACCTCATTGGAAATTATTGGATTATGGTGCATTAGGTGACTTGAGTACAAATTCGAAAAGAACACTATTATAGTTTGGTAACGATGGTTTATACTCTATTATGGTTGTCGGCTATCTATTGAAAAATTGAGGAACTGATCACCCTTAATCTCTTGTTGATAGTAGATGAGATCTTGTTGGATGGCATAGGTTTGTCTTGCTATCTTAATGGTGTCTGAAGTGGTTGATGTTATATCGTGAGGTAGTCGCTCACTAATTTGTGTGAAGAGTGGTTAAGAAAGAGTTGAGACGTATTGAACCAGTCAGAGTGGCGAGTTATATGTGAGCTAACATTGCAAATGTGGAAGGTTAAGAATATCAAGTGAACAACTATTTTATGGTGGATGTTAAAGAAAGTCTGAAACTAGATTAAAACTTGCGAACTAGATAGTTGACGGAAATTTTACCGAGGACGGTGACCTAAGATGGATTATCAGAGTTGCGTAGCAGAAGCGTGATGTGGCACAATTTCTATGCGTGTACGACTCGTTAGAAGTGAAGGATTAAAACATCAGAAACCTATAGGAATGGTGTGTCTTAATCTGCATGCTTGATTTGGTGGATTGCTGATATAGAGAGGTTGTGCCAGGGCACTATGTTTGCTAGTGAGTATTTGCAGATTTTATAAGGGTATTATTATGGTCGTTGGTTGATGGTAAGTTGTGTGTATAATTGTTGGGTTATACTGTTAAGTTGATGTTATAATGATTTTGTTCCCATTGTCGTGATGTTGTTGTTGGTTACTGTATAGGATAAATAATACTCCATAATATGACGAAGTTGATTATGTTGACTATGTTGATGTCACTATAAGGGTGATACGACGATATGAATAGAGTTGTTGATAATTGGCATATATATATATATATATATATATATATATATATATATATATATATATATATATATATATATATATATATATATATATATATATATATATATATATATACGACGATATATGTGTTTTGATGTTGAAAAGGTGTTAAGATAATATTGTGATGTTGTATATCCAAGTATAAGTGTGTTATAGTTGTTGCTACTTTAAATGTTGATATGTTAGATTATGGTGAAGTAGTTTAGATGTTAGTAACGATTGTGTCGCGAAGTGTTGAATGATTGGCATGAGTGTAATCGATTTGGATCGTGTTGAGTTATTGAGTTATAAGGAAAGTAGTGGTCAAAGTGTTGTCAAATGCGACTTGGAAATCAATGAGTTGGATGTGAAACTCGTACTAAGAGTGGTTGTATCAAATAGATTTTCGAGGACGAAAATATTCTAAGTGGGGGAGAGTTGTAACGCCCGTTAATTTAATTAATATTTAATTAAATTAATTATGGATTAATGGTTGAAATGTCGTTGAAGTTGCGAAATATCGAGAAATATTGATTTAAGTTGATAAGTTGTTATTTGGTTGATATTTAATTGATTGGTTGATTAATATTAGTAATAATATTAATATAGATATTAGAATAATATGAGGTTATTAGTTGGGCTCATTATTTGGTTGTATGTAGTAAAGGTGGGGGTGTGAAAGTTAGGCCCAATAATAATATTAATAGTTATAAAGTTAAGCTAATTATAAGGAATTAGGTTATTGAACAAGTCTTGGAGTATTTTATGGTGAACGTGAGAAGTTGCAGAATTGCAGAAAAGAGGAAAAGAGGAAAAGAGGCAAAAGTCGGAAACTTTGGAAAAATGAGGTTTAACTGGTAGAATAGAGTGGTATCCAATCCAAGGTAAGGGTGGGGTTCTTGCTCTATAATTGGGTATATGATAAATGATATGTGAGGTTGGTTATATGAAATTATCGTGTGTGATTCTGTGTGAAAAGTTGTTGTTTTGTTGCTACTGCAATATTGTGTTTCCTGATAAATTTCATAAATTCAATTGATGACTCTGTTTTTGGAGAAATTTTTATATGTTGATGTTGGTGTAATTATGGTATTATTATAATTATATATTGCGTTGGTTGGATTAAAATATCGCTAATTGAAGGAATTATGGAGGAACACAGAAAATTCCAGAAAATTGCGTTGAAGAAGGTGTGTTGGGGCACACACTTGACGGGTGCCACGGCAAGCCTGTACCGAGCAGCACTGGTAATGGGAAGGGCCCTGCCGATCGGCAGGGATAATGGCAAGATGGGTGCCGATCGGAACCATGGTATGAAGGGGGTGATGACTGCCAGGCATATATATATATATATATATATATATATATATATATATATATATATATATATATATATATATATATATATATATATATATATATATATATATATATATATATATATATATATATATATATATATATATATATATATATATATATATATATTACTTAAGTGAATATTACAGTAGTGTATTAATAGTGAGTAGTACCATTGGTGGATTAATATTAGTAGCAGAGTGGTTTAAACAAGTGCAGGAGAATTGGGTAGGTGTGGTATCTTATTTTATTAATAAGTTAATATGATTAGTAAAATAATTTAGTATCATATTGGATTAAAGAAGTTGCAGGAATAAATTGTAATGCTTTAGTCAAATGAATAGCAGGATGTATATGTATGAGTAGCAGAAACAATAGCGTATGGACTAATTTAGCTGAGTATTATTAGGAAGTATTAGTAGATGTAGAAATTTCAAAATATTATAAAGAAAGTATAACGAAGAATTTCAGTAACAGGAAGAATAAGTAGAAATTGGTTTTGGCTTATAACTAATAATTGTCACTGGCAGGAAGTTGTAGTAATAGAAGTTGTAGATAGCAAACAAGTAGTTTTGGCAGAGACCAATAATAGCCGTAAGCTAAATAACAAAGGTAGCGTAAATTGGTAGAATAAATTTATTAGTAACATTATAAATAAATAGTAGTAATAACAGTATATAAAACAGTACCAATTATCCAAATTTGTAGATTTATGCGGTAAAAGTAGTTAACCAAAATTAGTTGAAATTGTCGGAGTAAGTCGTATATACATATAGGTATTTTAAGTTGGTTTGTTTTGTTAGAATTATATGGAATAAAGTTGATTTGCAGGTGAAGTTGAATTAAGTTGAATGATTCCGGTTTATGGAATTGTGTTGTTGGCTATTGATGTGAATAAGTTGTTGTCGAATACATTGTTGTTGTTGAATATGTTGTTGTTTATATGTTGTGATTGATAAGTTGATTAAGTTGTAGGCATATGGCCAGTGTTTAAGCGACGGTGAGTACCTCTAATTATTGGTAAAGTGATGATATATGCTTATGCCTTTGTGATGGTGATTGTTGTTGTATGTGATTGTTGCATTCATTGTCACATACATTTGCATTATTAAGTTGGCCTAGATTGGCACCATGTTGGCCTGGATTGGAAAAATTAGAGACGAAAGTTTATGCCTTGGCCTTGATGGCAACCTGCAATGAAGGCTTATGCCTTGTTGATTCCTCTAATTATTGGCAAATTTTTAAGATTGGAGTTCTGCTCCGTTTCTAAGTTGGGAGTTCTGCTCCGTTTTTAAGATGGGAGTTCTGCTCCAATGGTACCATATGCATGTGCATTGTAAATGAGTCGCATTTGATGTTGCATCTTGAGTTGTGGTGAAGATAGATTTGTTGTTGCTTTATGTTGTTGACTTGTTGTGACATGTATCATCTAAAATTTGTGAATTAGTTATTATGTCGTGTTGATGTTTTGTTGAGATTAAAATTGTTTGAAAGTTGTGAAGTGGTGATTTTATATAAACTGATTCTGATATATTAATTATCATACATTCAATTATATAGTTCAATGTCTCACCTATTCTATTTGAATGTTGCCCTTTGTTGGTAACGTGCAGGTAATCAAGAAGGATAGTTGTTATCTTGTTAGTTTGAGTCAGCGTCGTCGCTCTGATACGTAGCACTCGGGAGGATGAACGCTTGATGTTTAGTTGTTGATTATTATTTCAGTTGCTGGATTTTTAAGTTGATTATATGAAATAATTATTGTTTTGAAGTTGTTTTAGTTGAATAAAAGATGTTAAGTGAATTGAAGTTGAGTATGTAGATTCCGCTGCTTATCAATAAAACGTGGTTTGATTTTAAAGAATAAATCAGGTCGTTACTGGTTCATCCAATTAAGTGTTATGTATCTGTTTTATATGCGATTAAATGAAGTTTGATTTTAAGTTGTAAATGTAGCATCCTATTTATGTTGAACTCTGGTTTTATTATTATCCTCCGGGTAGAAATTGGGTGTTACACAAGGGTGCAATGATGATGATCCTACGGTTCCCTAGGCGTGTGTCTCTCACGCGCGAACGAGTTTAGCTATAAATATGAGAGGAGTAGTGCATTCTGCATTTCTCGTTCTTCTCTTGCATTGCTCAATATTGCTTGCCTGTCGACCGGCATTGTTTCCTGAAGATTAACTGTTGACCACCATTCCTTTCAACTTCCTTCCTTATTTAATTGGTGTAATACGGTGGGAGAACTGACTTGGGTGTTTTGTGTTTTATTGCAATTGTTGCGGATAGCAAGAGTCGCCACAGACGTTTCTTTTATCCAATAAAGGAAAGGATAAAAAGAACAGGAAAGACCTTTTGAGAATTTTTCTTGAGTTCGGGGGGTAGGTTATGAAAAGGGAAGGTGTTAGCACCCTTTTCATCTGTAGTTATCTTCGGGCTCTTAGTTGCTAGCTCACTTTGAAAAGCTTTGTAAATGTGTTGGTGTTTGGTGTAAGTTTGAAAATATTTTGAAAACGGCTTTGTTTCGGCAAACTTTGTAATGATTCTCGTCTCTATAAGAATGTATATAAAGTGTTGGTTTTGAAAATAGTTCAAAGAGATGTTTGTTTTTAAGAAAGATGTTTAGAAAGTGTAAGTACCTGAAAGAATTCAGTTGGATGACCATATATTCCTCTTCCCCATGGACAGTGATGATTTTTCCCTTGACTGGGTACTTCAACATCTGATGTAATGTAGAGGTGATGGCACCAGCTCCATGAATCCAGGGTCGGCCTAAAAGACAGGAATAAGAAGGGCGGATATCCATCACATAGAAAGTTGAATCAAAAGTCTGAGTTCCAATTTTTATAGGGATGTAAACTTCTGCGTGTATTGTCCTCTTAGAACCATCAAAGGCTCTCACTACAATGTTGTTAGGCTTTAAAGTAAGTCCCTCGTAGTCTATCCAGTCAAGAGCATTTTTGGGAAAAACATTCAGTGATGAGCCTGTATCCACCAGAACATGGGATAGCGTAGTGCCCCTTCACTCAATGGAGACATGCAATGCATCATTGTGTTTCCTGCCTTTGGGAGTTAAATCAGCATCGGAAAAGCCCAATCTGTTATCAGCAGTTAGACTGGCCACACAATTCTTAAATTGATCAATAGAGGTCTCTTGGGGCACCTGGGAAGTCTTGAGAAACTTTACCAAGGATTTGGCATGGGCCTCAGAACACAAAAGTAAGGCCAACATTGATATTTTCGAGGGGGTATGCCCCAGCTGTTCCACGATGTTGTAGTCGCTTTTCTTGATTATATTTAGTATCTCTTCTATCTCCTTTCTAGAAACTTCAGGAATAACCTCTGGATGCGCCTTCGTTTGGACAGTCTCACACAATACCTCTTTTCCCCTTGTCTCGGTAGCAAGGATAACAATAGGACTATCAACGGGAGTATCACTGGGAATGTTGGTAGGAGCGGCAGCGGGAATAATCACAGGAGTAGTAATGGTCCTTGGAGAGATCTCGGGTGAGAATACTCTTCCACTTCTTGTTATCTTACTGGTCCCAATGATATTGTCAGTGTCAGGATCAGTTTCTTTTGCAACTTCATATTTGATAACCAATTGATCTTGCTTGACACCGTAGTAATAGACGTCATCCCCATAGTTCCAGGGAACAACTTTATCTGAAGAATGTGGTATTGGCCCTGGCATGGTGATGATTAGAGGAGCATACTTTGGAACAGATGTAATCCTGACGGGTCTTTTGGTGGAGACCCTGGGAGGATTGTTGGAAATGGTGATTATTGAGACATCTTTATAGGAACTTCTGGTGAGAGGAACTTTTTCAAATAGGATTCCTTTATTAGCCATCAGGTGTTGAACGCCTATCTTCAGTAACAAATAGTCATTTGGTAGAGACATGCATAAGTAACAACTCTCATCACAACCCGGGAATAGACCGGCTTGCAATAGATTTTGTTTAATGGTCAAAAGAGGAGTAGTTAAGTCATTCACGGAGGAAACAAAACAATCATCATCAACATCGTTGACACCTTGACCCTGTTTGGGCATTGGTGTCGTTATTACATTAGGTGTTTCTGGGGGATCAAACTCAATCTCTTTCGCCTCGATAAGGTCTTGTACCTTATTCTTCAAGGCCCAACAATCGCTTGTATCATGCCCCGGGCTTTCAGAATTATAGGCACATCGAGCATTCGGGTTGTAGCAAGGAGAAGCAGTATTGGGGTTCTTGGGAGCTTCCTTTAGGGTTACCAAATTAGACTTCAAAAGATGTGGCAAAACTTGAGACATGGTCATTTTGATTCGGGTGAGTCGTCTCATGGGCGCTTCTGGCCTGTGCTGATAATTTCGCTGTTGATTTGGTACAGGATTAGAAATCATAACAGCCCCTACCGTCGAGCGACATTAAGTTTTGTTTTGATTCCTATGGTCATATGAAACACTGACCTCTTTCTTTCCGGTAAAGGGTTTCTTCATCGTGCTCGAGGATACATTTCTTTGAATTTTGCCACTTTTTATACCGGCTTCTACCCGTTCACCAGTCATGATTAATTCAGTAAATCTAGCTGAGGAGCTTCCGATCAGGTGGTTGAAGAACGGACCTGATAACGTGCCTAAGAACATATCCACCAATTCTCTGTCAGATAGAGGGGGTGTACTCTTCCCGCGAGATCCCTCCATTTTTGAGCATAGGTTTTGAAACCTTAACCTGCACCCATAGACATGCCTTGCAACTGTGTTCGAGTTGGAGCTAAGTCAGCATTATACTGGTATTGCTTGTAAAAAGCGGTAACCAAATCTTCCCAATTGAAAATATTGGTCCCTTCTAACTGATAGAACTGATCCAACTGCGTCCCTGACAGGCTTTCTTGGAAAAAGTGCACCCATAGGTTCCTATCAGCAATATGGGGTTGAATTTTTCTGACGTATGACCTTAAGTGCAGCTCCGGACAAGAGACACTGTCATATTTAGCAAAAGTGGGGACCTTGAATTTCTGCGGTATGACAACCCCTGAGACAAGTCCTAACTCTTCAAAATCCAATTCAGGTACCCTATGGATCTCCATAGCATACAGGCGATCCTCTAGCTGTTTGTATTTATTATCAGCAGGAGGATACTGCTCCTCAGAGTAGTCAGCTTCTTTCTCTTCTTCAAATGCTGGATGGTCATTTCCTTCCTTGTTCTACCCTTCTTGATTATCCCCTTCACTCAATGATGTTGCAAAGTCTAGAGTTTGTATGGCCGGTCCTTTAAACCTTCTTCCCATATTCAAAACACCGGCTGTTCTCTTTGCTTTCTTCTTCTTTTCTTTGATCAGCAGAGTTTTCAACTCCTCTTGTCCTTTTTCCAGAGTCAAGAACATTTGTTGAAACTGAGCGTTATGTGCCTGAAGATCTTTTACTGTCTATTTAATATCCATCTCACTGAAATAAACAGTAGAAAGATAAGGAGACATGTTGTAAGAAACCTGTTTGTGTTATGATGAATGAAAATGCATATGCGAATGATTTCAAGGAAATTAGAGATTTAAATTTGTTTAGACAAAAAGGAAACACATGTTATATTAATAAAATCAGGTTCGAGTACATTATGCCTCTTTGGGATTACAATGGAAGAAATAAAATATAAAAACTCCTAAGATAAAAAGGTTGAACCCGTCCTCTTTGGTGCGATGTAGGCATTCAGACTCCGCTCTTCATGAAACTGCTTGGTGAGTTCGAGAACTTTCTTCTCAATGGCGTAGAATTGGGCTTCGAAAGTGTCTCATTCTTCCTTAAGCTGAATCTAATCCCTTCGTAAGTCTTCGAGAGAGGTAGGCATGTTGGGATGAAGGACAGTGTAAGGGACATCTCCTTCAACAACAGGCTCTATGATAACTGGGAGAATTGAGGGGTAAGGCATTGCGATACTTTGAGCGTGATCCCGTACCCACCTAAGGTAAGGCTCAAAGGGAATGGAATTCTTGTGCCCCAATGTCCTACTGTCCACTTTGCTTACCATCCTCCAAGCTCGTATAAACCTCTGACGGTAGTCTTGATTGTCGTTTTCGTAGTCGAATACCACACCTTGGATGAGCGCATCATGTGGACCATCTCTTCGTGCGTACCCAAATTGTAACAAAGCTAAGCAATGGTTATAAGTGATGCCTCCCCTAATGCCAAGCAGAGGAACATTAGGGAATTCCCCACAACGATCGATGATAGTAATGTCCTCCAAGGATCGAGAACACCAGTGGATATCTGAATGCCTGAGTGACATCAGCCTATTGGACCACCTCAAACCTTGCTCATTCTTCACAACGGATCGGGGAAGATGCGAAACAAACCATTTAGACAACAGATGAGTACAACACATGAGGTTTCCTCTTCTCTTCATGGTGCGGGCGTGGAGAGAATGCAAGATATCTCCCAACAAAGTAGGCACTGGATTGTGAGATAAAAAGATTTTGACAGCATTCACATCTATAAGTTGGTCAGGATTTGGAAATAGTACCAAACCATAGATAAGAAGAGCCAAAATTTCTTCGAAAGCTTGTAAATCCAAGTTGTTCCAATAATATAGAGCTTTTTCTAGTAAGAACTTGGCTAAGAACCCTTTGACACCACTTCTTTTCCCCATTTAGCCGTGACGTCAGATTGTTGCAAGTGTAAAGCTCGGGCAACCTCTTCATGGCTTGGGTCTCTTTCGGTACCGTTGAAAGGTGGTTGATCGAGGATAAAAATTCCCAAGAGCTGAGAGAACTCTTCCATAGTTGGTACAAGCTGGTAATCGGGGAAGGTAAAGCAATGGTGCAAAGGGTCAAAGAACTGGAAAAGCACCTTCATCATATCTTCATCAAAGCTTGAGGTAACCAAGTTGAGAAGTCTTCCATGTATTTTGGTGAACGGAGAATTCTCAGGAACCCTTGATGCTAACTCTTTGAGCTGAAAAGGTACTCGTACAAGGTTGACTTGGATTGTGTTCCTGCGAGTAGGAGTCATATCCTACAAAACAGAACAAAGATTAATCTCAAAATCCTTGAAATGGTTAGTCTAAAATGCTATGGTATGATGTCATGATGTTATGTACAAGCATATGCCCAAGTTAAATCAAAAAAATCCTTAGGTTTAGGCTTGCATGAGGTTTTATAGGTAAGTACCCTCTTGAAGTTTGGTTGGCTCAACCTGTCCTAGTAATAGTAACCGAGTTCTAGGGGATCTCAATATCACTGATCTTTCTTCATCGAGCATTGTTTCAGCGCAAGCCTCTTTAATGGCGACCAAAATATCCCAAAAGTTTGTTCTCAATGAGCATAGTATCGAGTATCAACCAACTTCGGACTGCACCAAAAATTTGGCTACCTCACTACTTCCTAATGGCCAAGTTGGTCAAGTAAAGGTTCTAAAGTCAGTTAGTGCTTCATGACACCACACAACAGCCTTGTATTCTCCTTAACTACTCAAGGGCTACTGATACCAACAACTGTGTCACACTAACGTAGCTATTGCTTAGACCATGTCGGTATACCCCGCACAGTTTCCACAACGTATTGCTACTTACCTATAAGGTATCCCAGATTCGGGTAGAGGATCCAAACAAGCCCAAATAAGGAATCAAAATGTAAAGCAATCAAGTTAAAAAATGAAAGCAAATAAAGGTGATCTAGCCCTAAGGTAACCCCACTTTTAAGTTTTCCCCAGCAGAGTCACCAGTTCTGTAACACGGTGGGAGAACTGACTTGGGTGTTTTGCGTTTGATCTCAATTGTTGCGGTTAGCAAGAGTCGCCACCAAATTTTCTTTTATCCAATAAGGAAAGGTTGAAAAGAACAGGAAAAACCTTTCGATATATTTTCTTGAGTTTGGTGGGTAGGTTATGGAAATGGAAGGTATTAGCACCCTTTCCATCCATAGTTATCTACAGGCTCTTAGTTGCTTGCTAGATCACTTGCTTTTTGTTTGAAAATATGTTTGCGACGTGGGTTTTGAAAGTATTTTGAAAAGAATGTATTTGTAATGGTTCTCGTCTCTATAAGAACGCGTACAAAGTGTTTTGTCTTTTGAAAAATATTTCAAAGTAAAGTGTTTGGTGTATAAAATATTTTGTTGTGAGCAAGTGAGCAACTAGGAGTAACCTACCTATTCAAAATGTCTTAAACGTTCTTTTCCTCCTCCTTTAGATGTTTTTATCTTATCATTGTTTTGGTAAGGAACCTCATCTATGGATGTGAAGGGACGGGCACAGAACGTTTTGTATAGTCATTGAAGGCAACTTATGGGACATTTTAGCAATGTCGTTTAGGGACTAGATCGTTTACCGAAGGCAACATTGAGGGTCATCGAGGGACAACGATCTTTTATCGAGGGTCTTTGCTAAAACGCCCATGTTCGAGGGACATGACTATTTTCCGAAAGGCAACAAAGCGGGATTACCCTAAGGGTGCAAGTGTGAATGGTGTGTTTGATTTACATGCGTTTAGTCTTGATTAGGATTGTCTATTTGTTGATTTTATGTCTTTCTATATACACCTTAATTACTAGCATTTATATTTGAAAGCGATAAATTGTGGAAATGTAAAGTCCTACGCTATTACATCATTTAGGGATGAGGGTACAAATTTACAAATGGGGGTTTGCAAGAATTTTAAATCCAAATTATTTATTACAACCATATTGAATTGTACAATATAAGAAACGGGAAGGATTTGTTTTTGAAAATGGTTTTTTTGTCTTGACAAATTAAAGGGAAAATAAGTAGTTGATAAAAGAAAATATTTTGATGTCTTGCATGTTAATAAAAATAGTACTAATGCTAAAAATAATAAGAATAAAAGAGAAAAAGGGAAAATAATGAGAAATAGGATCAGCATGTTGCTGAAAGAAAAACAAAGGGGATCAGAAGTTCTGATGTTGTGTGTTGTAATTTAGAAAGAAACGTCAAAGGTGATCAGAAGTTCTGGGTTGATGTCGTTGGAATCCTGAAAGAAACGTTAGAGGGAAAAAACAGAAATTTTGGGTTGTGTTTAGACAGCGGGAAAGAATCAGAAGTTCTGTGTTGTGCTAAACAGTGAGCAAAAAGTCAGAAGTTTTGTGTTTGTGTTAAACAATGAGCAAAAATTCAGAAGTTATGTGTTTGTGTTAAACAGTGAGCAAAAAGTCAGAAGTTATGTGTTTGTGTTAAACAGTGAGAAAAAAGTCAGAAGTTATGTGTTTGCGTTAAACAGTGAGCAAAAAGTCAAGAGTTCTGTGCGTGTTAAAAAGTGAGCAAAAAGTCAGAAGTTCTGTGCATGTTAAAAACAGTAAGGAGAACTCAGAAGTTTTGTGTTGTGCTAAAACAGTGAGAAAGAAAACCCAGAAATTTTGTGTTACACTTCGCCTTATTCCTTACATTAGTCAGAACATCTGCAGCCTAATCAACTCTTAACAACAAATCAGAAAGATAAAAGCTCAACAGTTCATAGAAGTTCTAATCCTAATTCTAAGCCTAGCTTTATTCAAGAAGTTCTGATCCACAGTTTTTTACTTATGCAATGCTATGGACAACATCAATACTATGATATTTACATATTTAATAATGTTCTGAATGAAAATATTCAAAGTTAGAAAGACTTACCTTGAATCTGGAACGTGTGTTTGGGGCTTGAGTTGCTGTCTTCAGATGTTCTGGAGTCAACAAGAACAACGAAGCAGAAAATGTTACGCTCTTTGATTCAAAGGGAAGAACAAAGTTTTGGTTTTGTTTAGGAATTCAGAGTTCACGAATTTTTTACTATTTTCTTTTCTCTCTTTGATAATTCTCTCTTTCCAAAAGCCAGCCCCTTGAAAGTGTGACGGAGCAACTTATTTATAGGTGAGTTTGTTATGGTTTTTGGGGGGGGGGGGGGGACAAATGGGATTTAAACCCTTTTGGCATACTGTTCCATTGCTTTTTAATCACATATTTTGTATGCTAATTTGGTGCAATTATGGAGTTTGAGAAAGTGCAGGCGTGGACTGGATCAGCAGCTGGTTGCAGGACTGTGCTATAGCAGGGTAGTGGGCTGCTTAAACGAGGTTTTGGGATCTGGTGATGTTCTGATCGCAGAAGACTAGAAGCGTAGCCTCCATATGCTGAAGAGCCATGTTCTGACCGAAGAACATTGCTTCCATATGTTCTGATTGAAGCATCATGTTTTGAACCGTGTTTTCAAATTCTGATTGCACTTGTGTGGAGGCTGGCCAAGAAGTTCTGAAGTATCATATTCTCTTAACACTTAGAAAATTTTCTAAATGTTTAGAAATTTGATTTTTCAAGGCAATTTCTGATTTTAGATTTCTTAATGAACCAACTTCTTGTCTTGATGGAATATGATTGTTGGAATATGATTTTGATCAAGAAGTCAGAGTTCAACTTTTCAATGTGCTTTTGACCATTTTGCCCTTGTGAATGACTTTCTTTAGAAAATCATGATTTGAGACTTGAAACTTGCCAGAAGTAAACCCGAGGGTCTAGAATGATCCTTTGAGAAATGAGAGGGAAAATTTTGGGGTACAAAAAATATCTTGTTTCACAGTCAGTAAACTTTTTGCTAAGGTTGTATATTGCATGCTCTTTTCGACCAGACTCGTCATGCTGGCCCAACACACACCCCATCGAATTCTCTAACATAGCCAAGTACATTATCAGAGGTCTTCCTTTAACTGGAGGCATTAGGATTGGAGGTTCTTGTAAATAATCCTTGATCTTGTCAAAAGCTGTTTGGCAGTCGTTATTCCATCTAACTACTTGATCGTTCATCAACAGTTGGAAGATTGGCACACAAGTAGCAGTTAAGTGAGAGATGAATCAGGAAATGTAGTTGAGTTGACCTAAGAAACATCTGACCTCCTTCTCAATACAGGGAGCTAGCATTTCTTGTATGGCTTTGACTTTTGCAGGATCGACCTCAATACCTTTTTCACTGACGATGAAGCCTAGGAGTTTTCCAGACCTCACCCCAAAGATGCATTTGTTGGGATTCAACCTTAGCCTATATTTCTTCAGCCTTTCAAATAACTTGTGCAAATGATCAAGGTGTTCTTCCTTAGTTTACGATCCTGCAATCATGTCATCAACATAAACTTCTATATCATGATGGATCATGTCATGAAATAGAGCTACCATAGCCCGTTGATAAGTCGCGCATACGTTCTTTAAACCAAAAGGCATGACCTTATAGCAGAAGGTGTCCCACTGTGTAACAAAAGTGGTTTTCTCCATATCTTCAGGAACCATTTTGATTTGGTTACAACCGGAGAAGCCATCCATGAAGGAGAAAACTTTGTGCTGAGAAGTTTTATCAACCAAAACATCAATATGTGATAGTGGGAAATCATATTTATGGCTTTCCCTATTTAAATCCATGTAGTCAACACACATACGGACTTTTACGTATTTCTTCGACACTGGAACAACATTTGCAACCCATTGGGGATACGACGTCACTACCAAGAAACCTGCATTGAACTGTTTCATTACCTCAACCTTGATCTTCTCAGACATATATGGCTGCATGCAACGAACCTTTTGCTTGATCGGAGAATAACCTTCCTTCATCAACAGACGATGAACCATGATACCAGTATCAAGTCCCGACATATCTTCGTATGACCAATCTGTTAGAACAAAGTTTGGTTCTAATCATATCTTAGAGTTTTGATGATAACAATGAAATAAATTTTGTATAATATATTTTATACTCTGATGTGCATGTTCTCTAATTCATATGATGTTTTGACTCGAGCATTCTCAAAAGAGAAACATCATTCTACGCAAATCTGAAGCAAACTCTAAAGGAAGCACTCCAAGGCAAATGCTGATAAAAAGTAATCTTAAGCAACCTCTGATAAAGCTAGCTGAAGCAAAGATTTGAAAGAAGCACGCTGAAAGCAATATCTGATAATGCAAGCTGAAGCAAACTCTGATGAACATAAAATGAAGAAAACTCTGATAGAAGAAAATTTAAAGCAAACTCTTATGTTGCAACGCTGCAAGCAAACTCTTAAACTTCCAGAGATAAGCTCTGACAGTACCGTTGATCATTTAATGCTAAGATGGCTAACGCGCTCAAGTGGTACTACGCACGAGAGCGTTGAAACATAAAGATCAAGCTAACATGCATCATTAATGCATACACTCTCTTCAAGGCAGTAACAGTCAAAAGTTGAAGTTATATATAGAAGACCATTTATTTCAAAGCAAGGTTACTGATCCACGTAAAATATACTGAAGCTCACTATTTTCATTCTTGTAAACTCATTGTATATAGTGGGTAATTTTTAAGTACTGGGCTAAAATCTTAGTGATAAATCATAGTTTGTGATATAGCTTATTAGAAGCATTCTGATTCACTACTGTTAAGAGATAATCTTTGTAATTGTTCCTTGAGAGACCAGTTGGGTCAGATTTCTCAAGAGGGCTAGGACTAGTTGAGTCTTAGAGGTGTTAGTCACTTGCAGTTGGCTTGTGAATTATATTGTTAGTCACAACAGTTTGGTTGTGCATTTGTAATCAGTTTTGATTATAGTGGATTAAGTCCTCGTTGAGATAGGCGAAATCACCTTGGCGGGTGGACTGGAGTAGTTTGAGTTTCAAACGAACCAGGATAAAAATACTTGTTTCCTTCCATTATTATTGAGCTAGAAAAAAGAAAAACTTATTCAACCCTCCCCCCCCCCCCCCTTCTAAGTGTTTTCTCACCCTTCAATTGGTATCAGAGCTCTAGTTTTGGGTGCAAACACCTAACATTGTCAAAAAAAGATCTAGAAGGAAAACACTATGGCAACTGAACACAACAACAACAACAACAAATGCACCAAACCTCCTGTGTTTGATGGATAAGACTTTGAATACTGGAAGGATAGACTAGAAAGTTTCTTTCTAGGTCATGATGTTGATCTATGGGATATGGTCCTAGATGGTTACACACATCCAGAAGACAAAGACGAAAACAAGATTGACAGAAAGAACATGGATAAACAACAGAAATTAGATTTCAAAAATCACCACAGAGCCAGAAATGTATTTCTGAACGCTATCTCTAAAACAGAATATGAGAAAGTCACCAACAGAGATACAACACATGACATGTTTGAGTCTCTCAAAGTGACTCATGAAAGCAATGCTCAAGTAAAAGAGACAAAAGCTATGGCTCTCATCCAGAAGTATGAAGCCTTCAAAATGGAAGAAAATGAGTCCATTGAAGCTATGTTCTCAAGATTCCAAACTCTGACCGCTGGCCTGAGAGTTCTGAACAAAGGATACACCAAGGCAGACCATGTTAAGAAAATTATCAGAACTTTACCCAAAAGATGGGCACCTATGGTTACTGCATTCAAAGTGTCAAAAGATTAGAATGATGTATCCCTTGAAGAACTTATTAGTGCATTAAGAAGTCACGAGATTGAACTTGATGAACATGAGCCTCAGAAGAAAGGTAAGTATCTCGCCCTTAAATCTATTAAAAAATGTGAAACTAACGTTTTTCAGGCAAAAGAAGGAAACTCTGAAGACTTTGAATCAGAAGAAGATGAGTTATCTCTGCTCTCCAGAAGGATCAACCAGATGTGGAAGCACAGACAAAAGAAGTTCATAAACTATAAGAGGTCAGAAGATAAACCAGAATCTTCTAGACATAAGAAGTCAAGCTGAAGAGATATAGTCTGCTATAAATGTGAAGAACCATGACACTACAGAAGTGATTGTCCTAAGCTACAAAGAGAAAGACCAAAGGAAAGGTTTGGAAGAAAGAAAGGCATGATGGCCACCTGGGATGATTCAGAATCTTCTGAAGCTGAATCTGACTCAGAAGATGAGCATGCTAACCTAGCGTTTATGGCCACCACAGTAGATGACGATGACTCAGACTCTGATTCAGAACCGAAAGAGGTATTCTTTGAATTCTCTATAGCCGAACTTACAGAAAGCTTATCATAACTTCTTGAAAACTACAGTCAACTCAAAATCAAATACAAGAAACTCAAAAAGAATCTTGCATCTGATTTTGAGAAACTTGAAACAGAAAACTCTGAACTTAAAGAAAACATTTTTAAACTCAAAGAGGAAGCTCAAAAAGTTCAAAACATGTCTATTTCAGATTCTACTTCAAGTTCAAAAGATATTCTTAAAGAATATGACTCTAGTTTTCAAACATTTCCTGCTAAAAGCATAGATAGAAGCAAAATGGCTTCAATGATCTATGGTGTTAGTGGAAATAACAGAAGAGGAATTGGATATGAAACTCCCAAAGGGAAAGAAACATATAAACCTAAACTTGTTGAGGAAATGGTTATCACATATAAACCACTACACAAACAATTTAGTTTTGGGCACACACATGATATCAAATACACATCTCACTCTGAAAATTTTTATGCTAAATCAAAGTTCAAACAGGACTTTAGAAACTCTAACCAAAAAGGACCCAAAAAGATATGGGTACCTTAGGAGAAAATAATATATGTTACAGATGTTTTTAACAGCACAGTTGAAACACCAGTCATGGTACCTGGACTCTGGATGCTCACGACATATGACGGGAAGAAAGAATATGTTCCAAAGTCTGGAACTTAAATCTGGAGGAGATGTCAAATTTGGAGAAAATCAGAAAGGACGGATTATTGGTTCTGGAACCATTGGAAACAGTAACCTTCCTTCTATAACTAATGTTCTGTTGGTAGAAGGATTAGCGCATAACTTGTTGTCCATAAGTCAATTAAGTGACAGCGGTTATGACATAATCTTTAATCAAAAATCATGTAGAGGTGTTAGTCAAAAAGATGGAACAATCCTTTTTACTGGCAAGAGAAAGAACAACATCTATAAAATTGATCTTTCTGACCTTATATCTCAGAATGTAAAATGCCTTATGTCTGTTAGCGATGAGCAATGGGTCTGGCACAAAATATTGGGACATGTTAGCATGAGAAGAATATCTTAAATTAACAAACTCAATCTGGTTAGGGGACTTCCCAATCTGAAGTTCAACTCAGAAGCTCTGTGTGAAGCATGTCAGAAGGGAAAATTTTCAAAACCTTCATTTAAGTCAAAAAAATGTTGTTTCTTCCTCTAAGTCGTTGGAACTTCTTCACATTGATCTGTTTGGACCAGTTAAAACTGCATCCATCAGAGGCGAGAAGTATGGATTGGTCATTATTTATGACTACATCAGATGGACATGGGTTAAGTTTTTAAAACACAAGGATGAGTCACATTTTGTGTTCTTCGACTTCTGCAACCATGTGCAAAATGAAAAAGATTTTAGAATCATAAAAGTTAGAAGTGATCATGGAGGAGAATTTGAAAACCATTATTTTGATTATTTTTTTTAAAGAAAATGGCATTTCTCGTGATTTCTCTTGTCCTATAACTCCTTAACAAAATGGAGTTGTAGAACGAAAGAATAGAACTTTGCAAGAAATGGCCAGAACCATGATTAATGAAACCAATATGGCTAAACACTTATGGGCAGAAGCAATGAACACAACATGTTATATTCAAAATAGAGTCTCTATAAGACCTATTCTTGAAAAGACTCCTTATGAATTGTGGAAAAACAAAAAACCAAACATTTCATATTTTCATCCTTTTGGATGTACTTGCTATATTCTTAATACTAAAGATAATCTAAACAAGTTTGATTCTAAGGCACAAAAGTGTTTTCTGCTTGGATATTCTGAACGCTCAAAAGGCTATAGGGTATACAACACAGAAACTCTGATTGTTGAAGAATCAATCAAAGTCAGATTTGATGATAAGCTTGGCCAGCAAAAGCCAAAGCAGAATGAAAATCATGCAAGTACAGAAGATCATCTTACAAACTCTGAAGAGTCAGAAGAAAAGGACAACTCAGAAGATCCTTCTATTGCAAATGCTCTGTACAATCTAAGAATTTCTGAACAAACCTCACAGAATAGATTCCCCATAATCACATCAGCATATCCAGAAAATGTGATTATTAGAAAGAAAGAAGATCCCATCAGAACAAGATCCTCCTTCAGAAATAATGAAGAATCATTGTTTGGATTGGTCTCTCTGATTGATCCAACCTCAATAGAGGAAGCTCTGCAAGATAATGATTGGATCCTAGCTATGCAAGAAGAACTAAATCAATTTTTCAGAAATGATGTGTGGGATCTAGTTCCAAAACCTAAAGGATTCAATATCATAGGAACAAAATGGGTATTCAGAAATAAGTTAAATGAGCAAGGAGAGGTTATCAGAAACAAGGCACGACTGGTTGCACAAGGTTATAGTCAACAAGAAGGAATTGATTATAACGAAACTTTTTCCCCAGTCGCCAGGTTAGAATCAATTAGATTATTAATTTCTTTTGTTGTTCAACATAACATCTCATTATATCAAATGGACGTTAAAAGTGCATTTTTAAATGGTTACATTGAAGAAGAAGTCTATCTCCATCAACCTCTGGGTTTTGATGACTCAAAATATCCAGAACATGTTTTTAAACTAAAAAAGTCTCTGTATGGTCTGAAACAAGCTCCCAGAGCTTGGTATGAGCGTCTAAGTAATTTTATTTTAGAAAAGAATTTTACCAGAGGGAAAGTGGACACTACCTTATTCAGAAAAACATTTAAAATGACATTTTAATTTGTAAAATATATGTAGATGATATTATTTTTGGAACCTCTAATGTCTCTCTTGGAAGAGAATTTGCTGAGTCTATGCAGGTTGAATTTGAGATGAGCATGATAGGAGAACTAAAATTCTTTCTGGGAATTCAAATAAATCAGACTCCATAAGGTACTTATATACATCAAACAAAGTATGTTAAAGAACTCCTGAAGAAATTCCAGCTATCAGAAAGTAAAGAAGCAAATACACCGATGCATCCTACATGCATTTTGGGAAAAGATGAGGTAAGTAAGAAAATAGATCAGAAACTCTACAGAGGTATGATTGGATATCTTCTCTATCTGACTGCATCCAGACCAGATATATTATTCAGTGTTTGTTTATGTGCAAGATTCCAATCAGATCCTAGAGAATCTCACTTAACTACTGTTAAGCGAATTCTGAGGTATCTGAAAGGTACTACTAACCTTGGATTGTGTTACAGAAGATCCAAAGAGTTTAAACTAGTAAGTTATTGTGATGCTGACTTTGCTGGAGATAGAATAGAACGAAAAAGCACCCCTAGAAGCTGTTAGTTTCTGGGTGATAACATTATCTCATGGTACAACAAGAAGCAAACCATTATTGCACTATCAACAATTGAAGCAGAATATATATCTCTTGTTGGATGTAGCACTCAGATGATCTGGATGAAGAGCCAGCTGGAAGACTATCATCTCTATGAAAGTAAGATTCCTATCTTCTGTGATAATACCTCTGTTATTTGTCTTTCAAAATATCCTATCTTAAATTCTAAGGCAAAACATATAGAAATTAAACATCATTTCATAAGGGACTATATTCAGAAAGGAATTTTAAGTTTAAACTTCGTAGACACAGACCATCAATGGGCTGGTATTTTTACTAAACCCCTTTCTGAAGATAAATTTAAATTCATTCTGAAAAACATCAGTATGGAACTTTGTCCTGAATGAAATTTTTTTTCTCTATATATATGTTTTCATAATGTTCTGAAATGATTGTTCTGATTAACTACTCTTCAGAAGTTAGAAGAGGAATTACATCAGAAACCATCTATAATGTTCTGAAATGTGTCTAACGTTTCATTACAAAAATGGTTCAGAAGTTCATTACATTAAAATAGTTGTCACACACTATCATCAGAAGTTGAACGCATGTTTCAACTCTGAAAGGTCACGCATGCGTGCAGTGCTATTGAGACGTCGTTCCTAGGTAACTCTTTAGATTTAATCAAATCTCACACTTCCCATCAATGTCAAATTTCATTAATTGCTTGTAATGATTATTTTTTCAATTCAATCGTTCTAAATTCTATATCGATTTTATTACTTTAAAATTCTTTTTCATAAGATATAAATACTTTACAAAATTCCTTTTTACTTTTTACTCTCTCTCTCTCTCTCTCTCTCTCTCTCTCTCTCTCTCTCTCTCTCTCTCTCAAATTTTCAATCGCTTCTGCGTATTTGCAAACTCTCTCTCTTTTTCAAAATCCTAAACCTAAGCGTTCTAAATGGATTCACCTTCATCCCCTTCCGAAAGCATTCATGTTTCTTCAAGAAGCTCTCAACATGCAGAAAAATATGTCACTCCTGAGAGAACAACACTCATCCCTGTTGATAGCTTGGAAGTGGTTAGTGAACTAATGGTTGATTTTGAAAATCTGAAAGCAAATGGGTTTGACTTGTTTCTGGCTGTAGAGTTCCAAGGGTGGAAAAATTTCTTTGATCGTCTAATTGAACAAGTGTTCCCTCATCTTGTCAAGGAATTATGGATTCGTGCCATCGCTTCACCAAAGGTCATTCTATCATTTGTAATGGGAAAAGAGATTTCCATCACTGAGAATCTCATGAGGAGGCTACTAGGTCTTGAAGGTAATGGTGTTACTGGCATGTAAAGTAGAAGAATGGATATGTCTAAAGTTTATGCTGAGATTTTCACTATTGGGAAAGCATCCAACAAGGTCAGAGATTTGAAGAACAAATACAAAATCTGGGCAAGAATAATTCATGGTTGCATTCATCACAGGAAGGAAACCAGTTCCCCTGACTACATCAATGATGACCAACAATATCTTCTGTTCTGTCTTGGCACAAATGTGAAGATTGATCTGCCCTATCTTATGTTCAACCATCTATGGACGCATGTAAAGGAAACCAGGAAAGCTGAAAGAGTCAAAAACCCTAAGTCTAAAAGAAATTGGATCCCTTTGGGAAGATTAATCTTAGATATTCTGACAGAGAATGGTCTGATAGCTCATCTAGAAGAAGAAAATTTACTTGGAGAATTGGAGCCCACCTGTGGAAAAGCTCTGACTGGGAATAACCTGCTCAAAAGTAAGCTGATTGACAAACTTTTGGTGGAACCTACTCCATAGGCGTCAGCAACTGTCACCAGAAGGAGAATCCCTGTTGCAGATTTTCCTCTCTTCAACTCTGGTGATCATCCTGAGATCATTCTGCACTTTATTGAAGCTTGCAAGGAAAGTGGAATTCCCATTAACCCAGCATGGCTTCAAGGAAGGAATGTACCTGCTCCAGAAGTTTTCCTCCAGAAGTAGAAGAAAAGGCAAGCAGGAGAAGGTCCCCCTGCACGTCCTCAGAAGAAGAAGAAGAAATCTCCAGGTATATCCTATGAAACCATCTTTGTTTGTGATTTTACGCGTATAACAACATCTGCTGAACCCCAAACTCTAGGAGATATTGAAGTTGACATAGACCTCAATATTCCCTCTGAACCCCTACATAATAACCCTCAAATTGATCAAGTATTATCTGACATAGATAATTTTGATATTGTAGTTCCTCCACAAAATCAAACACAACCACCACTCTCTCCATATATCTCTCAACCCGAAATCTCTACTTCTGCTCCCCACCAACAAAATCCAAATATTCCTGCTGAAAACCCTCTTCAAACGTCCCCCATCAGACCTTTATCCCCAAAATCCTCTGAGTGGTATGATGGTTCTTGGAGATTACCAGGAATCAATGTTCCTCTGGCTACACAACCTCAGTCCTTTATCATTCCCTTTGAAAACATTTTCGCTCTGAATGAATCCCCAACACATATTCCTTCTTCCTCATCTCAAACCACCACCATCATCTCTCTTGACATCACACCACCTACGTCACCATAAATTCCCACACCTGCCTCACCAGAACCCTCATCACCTCACCCTCTAGAACCTACCTTCAGTCCATCTTCATCAGAACCTCTTGAACCATCTGACTTTCTTAGGACTGTAGTTGATCTTGAATCTCTACTTTATCTGCAAATTAAATCCACCAATAAGGTTGTTCCCAAACCGACCCCAAATCCTGTTCAGTCATATGTTAATATACGTTTCCAGAATTTTGCAACAGAAATGCAGACGTGGATAGACCTGCTGAAGGCAAACAGTGCCAGCAACCTGAACCCAACTGCATGTGATTTTTGTAGGAAGCATTCAGAAGGAAATTCAATGATGAATCCTTTAAAATGCAAGATCTGTATTATTCTCAGGTTCTTGAGAATTTCACCCAGTATCTGAATGCCTTCAAGACAAAAGTGGTAAATATCTGGGATAAGAAGTCTCTTTTGCAGATTACCAATGCTCCTTTACCACTTGCTGATCACATGGAAATTTCAGAAGATGAATCTAAAGATGGCTCTGAGTCAGATCCAAATCCCTTGGCAATGACTCTGTATCACCAACCTTCTGCTCAAGCTGCCTCTGAGAAAGTGCCAACTCTTTTGATTGATCTTGGAACTCTCCTCTCCAATGTTGTAGGCTTAGACTCTGTTGGTTTTTCTCCAAAGGTTATATCTTCTGAAGCTGCTTCAACATCTGCTCTAATTTCGCTGGTGATTGACACTCTAAATGAGCTGAAGAAGGAAAATGAAGCCATACATGAACGTCTGGACAAACAGAATGAAACTAACAAAGAAATCAGAACTTGGATGATGAAGCAAGAGGAATCCTCAATAAAAATCAAGAATCTTCTTCTTTCTCTTGTCTCTCGTCAATCTTAGTTTTATTTTTTTCATTTTTTGTACTTCTGTCTTTTGACATCTTCTATAAAATAAATCTTTGAATCTCTTTTTCTTTTTTTTTTGCTTTTTGATTATGACAAAAAGGGGGAGAAAATGTGATTTTGATCTGATCCATGATAGCAGTTATGGGACTAAGTCTCAAACATTCCTAACAAAATACAAAGTTTTTTTTCCTGTTTAAGAGATATGCAGGTACCTCAAGACTCTGAAAGACTAAGCTCTAAACATCATCTGGTAAAGATCTGCTAAAGAAACTCTGAAGAAAAAATCAGGAGCTCTTAAAGAAACTCTGAAAGAAAAATGTCCCAAAGCTCTGAAGAACAATCTCAGGAAGTTTCTCTTATGCATTTAAGTTCTTTTACTATTAATTTTAGAAAAAGAAATATTTATCTCAGCGGAAGATTCTCACTCTTGTACAAAAAATTTTAAATCAAAATCTGAATTGTTTTGTCATCATCAAAAAGGGGGAGATTGTTAGAACAAAGTTTGGTTCTAATCATATCTTAGAAGTTTTCATGATAACAATGAAATAAATTTTGTATAATATATTTTATACTCTAATGTGCATGTTCTCTAATTCAGATGATGTTCTGACTCAAGCATTCTCAAAAGAGAAACATCATTCTACCCAAATCTGAAGCAAACTCTGAAGGAAGCACTCCAAGGAAAACGCTGATGAAAAGTAATCTTAAGCGACCTCTGATAAATCTAGCTGAAGCAAAGATTTGAAAGAAGCACGCTGAAAGCAATATCTGATAATGTAAGCTGAAGCAAACTTTGATGAACATAAAATGAAGAAAACTCTGATAGAAGAAAAGTTAAAGCAAACTCTGATGTTGCAACGCTGCAAGCAAACTCTTAAACTTCCAGAGATAAGCTCTGACAGTACCGTTGATCATTTAATGCTAAGACGGCTAACATACTCAAGTGGTACTACGCACGAGAGCATTGGAAACATAAAGATCAAGCTAACACGCATCATTAATGCATACACTCTCTTCAAGGCAGTAACGGTCAAAATTTGAAGCTATATATAGAAGACCATTTGTTTCAGAGCAAGGTTACTGATCCATGCAAAATATAATGAAGCTCACTATTTTCATTCTTGTAAACTCATTGTATATAGTGGGTAATTTTTAAGTATTGGGCTAAAATCTTAGTAATAAATCATAGTTTGTGATATAGCTTATTAGAAGCATTCTGATTCACTACTGTTAAGAGATAATCTTTGTAATTGTTCCTTGAGAGACCAGTTGGGTCAGATTTCTCAAGAGGGCAAGGACTAGTTGAGTCTTAGAGGTGTTAGTCACTTTCAGTTGGCTTGTGCATTGTATTATTAGTCACAATAGTTTGGTTGTGCATTTGTAATCAGTTTTGATTATAGTGGATTAAGTCCTCGTTGAGAGAGGCGAAATCACCTTGGCGGGTGGACTGGAGTAGTTTGAGTTTCAAACGAATCAGGATAAAAATACTTGTGTCCTTCCATTATTATTGAGCTAGAAAAAGTAAAAACTTATTCAACCTCTCCTTCTAAGTGTTTTCTCACCCTTCACAAGTGAACGCCTCAACATAGTCATGCAACATCTGGACCAATCTTCTATTGACATTATCTTCTAGGTTGGCGCCAATCTTGACTTTTTTCTTATCTTCCTCAGTACCCAAGTTTATCACTTCAACTGGTTCTTCATGCGGTTGAATGGCCTTTTCCTCTTGTATCAGGAGTCTAGCGAGTTCCCCAGGTATTTCACAATCTTCTTCACCTTCGTCTTCGGCTTTATAGATTGGATTTTCAAAGTCATGGATGGCAATAGCATAATTGTTATCAATGAGACTCAGAGTGGATATGGATCTACAAATGTGTGTGTATGTGCATGTAAGGTTACATGACTATTTTGAAAATGCAGTAGAGTAAAAGAAAGACAAGGGGTGCAAAATTTGAATGCAAAATAGTATAATGTTTTCATTAAAATGAGCATATGATATATGAAAATGACAAACCCTTAACAACTGGACCATTGTGCCTCGGGCAAGGCACCTGGTTTAAAGTCATTGTTTTAAGGGAAATTACAGACAAAATTCTCAAAGCGATAAAAAAACAGGAAATGGCAATTACTCCTGGCTGAAGGAGATTGAGATGAAGTCTTTGGTCTGCCAATTTTTGAGTCCTCCGTCAGCAGTTGGGTAGACCCAGTTGTCCCAGTCATCTCCACTATCAGAGTCTCCCAGAGCATTAACTTCATTGTTGCTAATACAGAGAGGTGGTTTCCCAGCACAAGCATGACAAACCTCTTTTTGAGCCTTGGAAGTGAAGCCCAATCCAAATTTGTCTGACTTCTAAGGGATATCAAGAAGTTGTCCCCATATGGTGCAACCTCCGTCTTCAACAACAGCACGTGCATCCTTGAGAGAGGCCATTATTGGTGTATCTTTAGCATCTTTATGAGTGATAGGAGTGGCTTTAGCAACAACGATCATTGGGGGAACCACTTCAAATGCTTGGCAGGGGGTTTCAATGAATTCTCCATCCATTTCAACATATTTGAAAGAATTCAAATGACTAATCATGAACTCTTCCTCCCTGCAGACTGTGACAATTTTTCCTTTGATTGGGTACTTCAGCTTTTAATGTAATGTGGAGGTAACCGCACCTGCCCCATGAATCCATGGGCGCCTGAGAAAGCAGGAGTAGGCGGGGCGGATATCCTTCACATAAAATGTTGAATTGAAGATTTGAGACCCAACCTTGATAGGAAGATCAACCTCTCCATGGACCATCCTTTTCGACCCATCAAAGGCTCTCACCATAATATCATTTGGTTTCTGCACCAACCCTTCACAGTCTAATCTGTCTAAAGCACCCTTTGGTAAAACATTGAGGGAGGACCCAGTATCCACTAACACATGTGCTAAAGTGGTACCTTTACACTCAATGGAAATATGTAGAGCTTTATTGTGATTCTTCCCCACCGGAGTCAAATATGCATCTGAAAAACCCAAACCATTGTCAACAGTCAAGCTTGCTACATAGTTTTCAAATTGGTCAGTAGTAGTTTCTTGTGGGACATGTGCATTTTTCAGGAATTTTAGAAGAGCTTGAGCATGCGCTTTAGAACACAACAACAAAGACAGCATGGATATCTTCGAGGGTGTCTGCCCTAATTGTTCCACTATCTTGTAATCACTTTTTTGGATAATTTTTAGAATCTCCTCCATCTCTTGGCTAGATGGGTCCTCAATTTCAATATCTTTTGTGGGTGCCTTCGTTCAGGCAGGCTCAATCATTTTATCCCTTCCTCGAGTATCAGCAACAGGTTTAGCAGCAGAAATATGAATGGGTTTTGTAGTAGTGGTTGTCAGAGGAGAGATCTCCGAAGAGGAGATCCTTCCCGTCCTAGTGACTTTACTTGATCCAGCAATGTTTGTAATGTCGGCATCTTTGTTTTCAACAATCCATGGCTCTTGTTTGATACCATGATAATATACTTCCACCCCATAGTTCCAAGGCACAGCCTTGTCAGAAGAGTAAGGGACTGGCCCCGGTGTAGTGATAATTAGGGGAGCTATTCTTGGTTCAGCAGGAATCCTAATAGGACCTTTGGAGGTAATCCTAATAGGAGTGTTTGAAATGGTAATTATCGACACGTCTTCAAGCTCTTGAGACACACTTTTGGTCAATCTTTTCATAGATGGAGTTTTCTCAAATAGAATTTCATGACTATTAATCAAGCGTTGGACACCTTCCTTCAGCCATATACAACCATTAATTTGTGCATCACAATGGTAACAGTCTTCTAGGCATCCTGGAAATACTCCGACTTTCAACAAATTCTTTTTAACAGTCTTCAAAGGAGTGGTTAAATCATTGATGGAGAAAACAAAAGAGGCATCTTCAATGGAATTGACACCCTTACCATGACTGGGCATGGGTGTGGTGATCACATTGGGAGTCGGTGGAGGGTCGAATTCAATTATTTTGTTATCAATCAGGTCTTAGATTTTGTTCTTTAATTCCCAACAATCATTGGTATCATGTCCGAGACTATTAGAATGGTATGCATATTTTGCATTAGGGTTATATTTGGGAGAAGTTGTGTTAGTATTAGAAGGGGGGTCTCGTAAGGTCACCATATCAGCTTTCAATAGGTGTTGTAGAGCTTGAGATAGTTGCATATTGATTCTAGTAAATTGTCTTCTCTGGGCATCTGGCCTTTGTTGGTTTTTTGTTGACGCGGTCGTTGAGTTGGAGTTAGATTGGAAATCAATATTACCCCTACAGAATGATGACGGTCATTCTTAGTACGGCTTCTTAACCCATACACAGCATTAGTCTCTTTTTTACTGATAAATGGTTTTTCACAGCATTAGAAGTGGAGGCCATGGGTATCTTCCCGCTTTTAATTCCGCTTTCAACCCTTTCACCCGTCAAGACCAATTCAGTAAATCCGGATGATAAACTCCTAATCAGCAAGTTGAAAAATGGACCATTCAATGTTCCCATAAACAAGTCTACCAATTCTCTATCAGTTAGAGGTGGTTGCACTCTGCCCGCCAAATCTCTCCAGTTTTTGGCGTATTCCTTGAAGCCCTCATTTGAACCCATGGTCATGCCTTGTAGTTGCACCCGAGTTGGTGCAATATCAGTGTTATATTGATATTGGCGGTAAAAGGCAGCATCCAAATCCTCCAAAGTATGGATATTGGTCCCTTCCAATTGGTAAAACCACTCCAACTGCGTTCCAGATAGACTTTGTTGGAAAAAGTGCACCCATAGTTTCCTATTGCGGTGTGCGGATGAATCTTACGGATATATGATCTTAGATTAAGCTTTGGACATGATACACCATCATACTTGGCGAAGATAGGGATCTTAAATTTGTGGGGAATAACCACCCTAGGAACCAAACCCAAATCTCCAAAGTCCAAGCCAGACACTACTTGGATCTATACATCTTTTAGTCTATCTTCTAGCTACTTATATTTGTCGTCGGCGGGCGGGTATTGCTCATCGGAATAATCCTCATCCTCAGAAATTTGTTTATTCCCACCCCTAGCATGGGTGCTTCTAGCATCTTCATTTTGATTATCATCCTTCTCGGAGGATTCCTCTTCAATTTGAACTTGTTGGGCGGGGCCTTTGAACCTCTTCCCCATGTTGATCACAACTTTATTCTTGGTCTTCTTCTTTGTGACAAGAAGTGTCATCATTTCTTGTTGGCCTTTTGCCAAGTTAAGAAGAGTTTCTTGGAACTGAGTGTGTTGAGTCTGCAAGTCCTTGACGGTTTTCTCGAGATCCATCTTATACTAAAATAAATAGTAGAAAGATGACGAAAACTGTGTCGGAAAACCTGCTTATGATATGATGCATGTTATACGGATGCAATGTTTTCAAGGACTTTAAGGAATTTAAATTTGCTAGACAAAAAGAAGACAAAAAACATCAATTACATTAATAAGTTCCAGAATTACAAATGCCCCTTGGGCTTATAATTGAAAAAGTAAAAAGGTCTTAAAGAGACGACTGAATAAACTCCTAAAATAAAAAAACTCAAGTTTCCCACGAATGCATCCTCTTTGGTGCAATGTAGGCATCCAGGCTTTGCTCCTCGTGAAGTTGCCTTGTGAGCTCTAACACTTTCTTCTCGCTTTTATAAAATTAAGTTTCAAAGGTGTATCTTTCCCCCTTGAGTTGAATACACGATCTATACAATTCCTCGAAGTAGGTATGCACGTCAGGATGGAGAATGGTATAAGGAACATCCCCTTCAGCAATTAGTTCCATAATCATAGGTAGGATGGCTAGATACAACATCATGAGACTTTGAGCACGAGCTCGCACCCATTTGAGATAAGGCTCTAAAGGAATAGAATTATTATGCCCCAAAGTCTTGATATCAACCTTGTTTACCATGCCCCAAGCTCGTACAAATCTTTGACGGTAACTTTGGACATCATTCTCATAGTCGAACACAATACCTTGGACAAGCGTGTCATGAGGACCATCCCTTCGAGCATAACCAAAATGCGGTAGATCCAAGGAAGGATTATAAGTAATACCTCCCCTAAGGCCAAGGAGTGGGACATTAGGGAATTCCACATAGCGGTCAATGATGGTAATATTATCCAAAGATCAGGAGCACCAATGAATATCTGAATGTGAAAGAGACATCATCCTTTGAGACCACCCTAAGCCTTGTTTGTTTTTTAAAATAGATCGAGGAAGGTGAGAAATAAACCACCTAGACAGGAATGGTATGCAACATATAAGAATCCCTCTTCTCTTTGTGGTACGAGTGTGAAGAGAGTGCAAAATGTCTCCGAGCAATGTGGGCACGGGATTATGAGAGAGGAAAATTTTGATCACATTCACATCTACAAGTTGGTCTAGATTAGGGAACAATACCAACCCATAGATTAGAAGAGACAAGACTTATTCAAAAGATTGCAAATGTAGAGCATCCCAAAACAGTTGAGCCTTTTCTATTAGAAACTTATCTAGGAAACCCTTGACTCTGCTCCTTGTTTCCCAATTGGCTACAATGTCATATCGTTGCAAATGTAAGGCTGGTGCAATCTCCTCAGGTCATGGCTCTTTCTCTAGAGCGGTGAAAGGCATTCGATCAAGAATAGGCACTCCCAATATTTGAGATAACTCTTCCATTGTGGGCACCAATTGATAATCAGGAAATGTGAAACAATGATGTTTAGAGTCAAATAATTGAAAGAGCACGCCCATCATTTTATCTTCAAAGCTTGAGGTATCCAAGTTGATAAGTCGACCATATCTCTTGGTGAACGGAGAATTCTCAGGAACCCTTGATGCTAACTCTTTGAGTTGAAGAGGCACCTTTACAAAGCCGACTCAGATGGTATTTCTTTTACTGGAAGCCATATCCTATAAAACAGAACAAAGATAAAATCCCTAGGTCCTTGAAATGGTTAGTGAAATTTCTATGGCATGATGTTATTTACAAATAATCATATACAAGCAAAGCAAACAAGTCCTTAGGTTTAGGCTTGCATGGGGTTTATAGATAAGTATCCTCTTGAAGTTTTAATTGGTTCAACCTGTCCTAAAAAGTAATTGGGTTCTAGAGAATCTCAATATCATTGATCTTTCTTCATCGGGCATTATCTCAGCATAATCAATCTTTTCTTGCATCCGAAATATCCCGAAAGTCCAATCTCAATGAGTGTAGTATCGAGTATCAACCAATCTTCAGTTTTTCGCTGAAGCCGACTACCTCACTACTTCCTAATGGCCAAGTTGTTCAACTAAAGGTTCTATGGTCAGTTAGTGCTTCATGAAACCACACAATGGCCACGTATTCTCATTGATTCAACATAAAGGATACTGGTACCAACAAATGTGTCACACTAACGTAGCCATCCCTTTAACCATATTGGTATACACCGTACAATCTCCACGATCTATTGCTACTTACCTAATAATGCCCCCAGATCCAGGTAGAGGATCTATTCAAAACCCAAACAACCCTTTTAAGAGTAAAGCAAGCAAGTCAAACAATGAAAGCATTTAAATATGAAATAATCTCTAAGGTAACCCTACTTTTAAGCATTCCCCAGAAAAGTCGTCAGTTCTGTAATACGGTGGGAGAACTGACTTCGGTGTTTTGCGGAATTTAAAAGTCATACGCTAATACAATACTTTGGGGGATAGGGATACAAATTACGAATGGGGATGACAAATAAAGTAAACTCTAATTAATATTACAAGGCTTTGACAATTACATAAATTATAGTGCAAAATAATAAAATATACAAAAAAAATGTAAAGAGAAGAGAAATTGTTTTTATGACTTTTTATGAAAAGAGTTTCTATTAAATTAAATTGAACAAATTAATTTACAAGAAAGTTAATTAATTACCAAAACTTAAAGTCTAAGTTAAAAGAAAAAATTAAACCAAACCTAAGTCTAGTTAATTTTAATTAATTAAGAAAGAAAATGTTTTTTTAGGGTTTTTTGTCATTTAAAAAAATAAAATAAGGTAAAGATAAAAGAAAAAAACTTTTAGTCTATTTATCTAAGAAAATATATTTTGATTATTTTTTTATTAAAATAAAAAATAATAAAATAAAATAAAATAAAAAAAGAAAGTAAAATAAGAAATATAAATTAAAGACTCAGGGGGTTGAAAAGAAATTAGGGAGGTGTTGGTGAAAATCCAAGCCCAAGAAGGCGTTTTTTGCATCAGAAAATAAAATAAATATAAAGATGTTGGGCCAGTGTTATTAAGAAAACAGGGGGTGATGTTCAGCAAAAAAACAAATAAAGGCCCAAACCATGGGAGACCCAGGCGCGCTGGAACAAGGAAAATGTTAGAAAAAAGTAACAAAATATGGCGCTGGGACTCGAACTCAAGTCACAAAGGTCATAGGCGCGTGCTTTAACCACTGGAATGGTGATACATCCGTTAATTTATGTAAAACCAATGCATTATATTACAAACTCCTTCCTGAATGCACTTCATCCCTAACCTTACGCCAGTAACCAGAACAACAATTTTATATTTTGTAACTTGCTCATTTCTCAACCATTTCAGAAATTGTAAACATCAAACTTGTTAGAAATTTCATCACGATTTCAAATATGTAAATAACTTAAACTATGGATTAAAGATGAACACAAATTTCTGTTGGTACGAAATTTAACCTAACTTTTTCAGAAAGTTTAAACTCAAAATTCTCCATGCTCAGGCAATATAAATGAAATCTAAAAGCATGGTTAGCTTCAGGGGAATGATGTCTACATTTTACCTTTTAAAATCAAAGCCAAATGATGCTTGTATGAAGAGATGGAAGTTCAGAAAACTCACCTTGCAAATGGAGATTGTGTTTTGAGTTTGAGCACTTCTCAAGGTGTTGTGATGACCTGGTTAGCTTTAATTGACCTCTGGGAAGCTAATGCAAAGGTTACTCTGAGCTGAGAGTGCCTGAATCGTGTTGGAGAAGTCAATATGCAAGGTGCTGTTTTTGAAAATGGAGGATGGTGATGGAGGTGTTACAGTCGTGTAACGGGTGTTTGGTTAGGTTCTAAATGATATATAGATGCTTTGTGATTGATTTTGAGGAAAAACGCACGAGTGAAATGAGAGTTTGAGGTGTGAGGTCAGAAATGGCACAAAAATAAGATTTTGATGCAATTCTGAGTTTGAGGGAGTTTGGGGGAGTTTCAAGGATTGTAATTTTGTGTCCTTGGCTTGTAAACAATGTCTCAATTTATAGGAAAAGGTTTGAGGACTTAAGATGGTTTGAAACACAAGATCACATGTTCTGGCCATTTGACTTGTTTTTGAAGCAACCTTGACAAATATGGTTTCAAGGCAAGGTACAAAGCTTGTAGGGTGGATAGAAGCTTTAAACATGTTTTCTATAAACTTATAGATGAATTTTATATAGAATTAACAAGTGCAAAGCTCAAGACAAGTTGACTTTGTGATTAAAGAAACTTTTCAAGAATGGCAATGGTGCCTTTGTGCCATAAATAGAAATGTAGCTTGGATAAAGGTTCAAACACTTGGAAAAGGGCTTAATGAGTTGTGTAAACATATTATTATGGATAGATTTTCAATTTAAAAGGCCTGCAAAGTAATATTATGCAGCATAGGTTTGGGTTTTGGTTATGTGTTCATCATCAAAATGACTTGTAATTCAAGAATGGATGCCCAACTTCTTGCCTTCGATTTTCTTAGCTCAAGCATGATATCTTCAAGTTCTTGGACATTTTGGAAAGATTTAAACATTACCTACAACCTTAATTTTGACCATTTTTTCTAAATCATCTTGGATCTAGGTGAAAATTGGCCAAGAAGTTAGGTCAAAAATCTGCCTAAACTTGTCAAAATTTTCACTAAGTGTTTTATGAAAAATGTCATGACTTCATGGGCTTATATCTTCAAATCTAAGCATTTTTTGGACATAAACCCTATAATACAAGGTTGTAGAATTCACCAAGATCTACAAATTTCATGTTGAAAGTTTTCCTTGAATCATCTTGCATCTTGGTGAAAAAAGGTCATGAAGTAATGAATTTATCAAGTATAAAATATACTTAGAAAATTTTCTAAGTCTTGAAACTTTGACTTTTTGTGGAATTTCTTGACTTTATTGATTCTTGTTGACCAAGTTTTATATTTTTGAATGTATTTATGAATCTTGATCTTTGAAACTCAATGTTGACCAAAAAAATCAAAGTTTGACTTTTGGTGTAACAATTGACTTTTTCATCAGTTGATCAAATTTCAATTATCAATTGTTTGATCTTGAGAAATGACTTGAGCCATGAAATTAGGTAAAGATATTGTGTTTTAATTCTCAAGATCATACTTTAAACCATTAAGTCATGTTTTAGGTCGAAAATCAATGATTGGTCAATTCCAATCAAAACCCTAATTTTGACCATTTTGACCCTTTGATGATTTGAATGCTTTTCTTAAGGAATTGTGATCAAACATTGATCAATTGATGAATATGACTTCAAAATATTGATATGGGTCAAAAATCATGAAGTTTAACTGTAGGTTGACCATAGTTGACTTTTTATTCAATACAATTGATTTTCAGTCATCTGATCAATTGACTGAGCAAAATTATGATCTAAGACTTGAAACTTGGCATGAGTATTCTTGGATACCTATAATTAACCATGAAAGGGATTTGAGGCATATAAATTCCAATTGTCCTTGAGAAAACCAAAACCCTAATTTGGAGGCTCAATGCTTAGGAGGTGAGCTTATTTGATCAAACTCTTGTAACTTCTTGAGCATTGGAGATCCTTTGTGAGAAATGTCTTGAGAAAAGAGAGGGAAATTTTTGGGGTACAACAATTGGTAAGATTCCAGATTTTTATTTGTTATTTAGTTGTTGTAGCCTATATTTTCACGATTTTCTTCTTAGAAGTGCATGCGGTTAGGCTTGGGATCTTGTCTGTTAGGGCGTTCTTGGGGAGTGTTGGTGGTGGACGGTGGTTCTGTAGTTTAGAATCGTCGGAGCCGTCGTGTATCCTCCACGTATTTTTTCATGATGTGTCATAGATGGTCCTTTAGGATTTAGGTTGTTTTGTTGACTGGAGTTCTCCTAGTTGGGGAAATTGGTTATTTGTTCAGATGCCTTAGTAAGAGTTATGGTCGAGGACATGGTCCTTGTTTATCAGCGCCCTTTAACTTGATTAGTGGTGGAAGGATGGTTTTGACATTGATGTCTACCTCACCTCTATCCTCTGCTTTTTAGGTACTATGGTTGATAATATTGGAGGCGACATCTTCGAGGAACCTGTTGGGTCTTCTCAAAGTTATACGGACGAGACTCATAGCGCGTCGAGCATCTTGGAGATATCCAGGGACGAGCCGAATCAGTCTGATCAATAAGTAGGGGGAGAGGATGTGGAGATGGCCCCCACTGATCAGGGTGGCCTGTTTGCGCCTAACAATGATGAAGACCCGAGGACGTGGGTCATGGAGGATCCTTGGGATCATTGTGTTATTTTATAAAGCACTGGGACAATGTTTTTATCTACGTATGTTCGTACTCGGCTGGTGACGATGATGCAAAAGACTGGTCGGTGTGGGTCCCTGGAGAGAGCGGCTGGATCAGCTCGCAATATGACAAACGGTGGATCCCGGTGTATGATATAGTGTTTTGGGAGGTGGGCCTCTGTTTTCCTTTTTCAGATTTCCAGGTGTTCATTTTCAGGCATCTCCGACTGGCTCCCTCTTAGCTTCACCCAAACGGGACCGCTTTTATGTGGGTGTTCAAGATTATGTGTGATTACTTGAGGGTAGGGGACAATATCCCTTTGTTCTTCTACTACTTTCCCCTTCAGAGGAGCAAGGTCGACGGAAATTAGGGATGGGTCACTTTGAAGCAAGCCAACGGGAAGCTGTTCAAATCTTATTTGGAGTCTGTTCGATCTTTCAAGGACAAATACGTGCTCGTTCAGCCTATTTCAGAAACGGAAATGTTGAATGTCTTCTGGCTTGCCCTGGCGTATGACGAGGAGGGGGGTCCTATTTTAAATAAGCGAGGGGAGCATCATAACAAGTTGGTTCGCAAATTCCCCTTCCAAAGGACTGGGAAGCACTTTGACAGTAAGTTGGACACCTATGTGTGGAAGGAGGGGCAACTCGGTGACAAGGACCAGAGGAGCTTCGATCTTTTGACCTCTTTCATCACGGGAATCCGTCGTGTTCAGCGCACGGGCCGAGGAGGAAAGTCAATTAGAGACAAAGACGGGTATTTCATGTATAAGCCTAGCTTGATAGGTGTTAAGGAGCTCCTCGAGAACTAGAACCCCATTAAATACTTGGGTATTTGCTTTATGTTTTGAATAATTATATATGATCGACATTTTTAAGTCCTTGTTTGCTAACTCTAATTTGTTGTTTGTTCTAGAGATAGCATGAATCCTTCCCAGGAACGCATATCCAGGAACCTTGTGGTGAAAGCAAAGAGGGCGTTGAAAGATGTTCAGGGCGGTACTAGGTCTGCTTCAACGTCGGGGTCGGAAAACTCGTCCTCAGTTCTGGCTGTTGGCGCCCTCTCTCCCACTCTTGTGTCCTCTAAGGAGAAGATATCAGGCGTTGAGGGGAGCATTGATCTGACCAGTGAAAAGGGGAAAAGGAAGTATGATCTGCCCCCTTACTGGATGGAGAAGGCTTTCTTTGAGGGTGCCGCTCTATAACTCCAATGGGTTGAGTCTTTTCACCTTGAGAGGCTGGAACACCTGAAGAAAAGGGTGAGTCTGACACAAGATGCTGGTGGCCTGATGAGGATACTGGAGATGGTGGTCGCCTACATTGAGGGGAGCCCTTCTCATGAAGTTGATCTGCTGAAGCTACGGGCCAAACTGGCCGCGGTTGAGAAAAGGCGAAGCGAATAGAAGAAAGATCGGAAGCTAGCCGAGGAAGATCTGGGGAAGCTATCTGAGGAGTGCAAGGTCTGGATGTTTGAGAAGAAGGCTCTAGAGGAGAGGGTGGTGGCTTTAGTTGCCGAGGCTGCGCCCCCAAAGACGAGCCAGAGGATACGAAGGACTTGAAGACCCGAGCTGAGTTGGTTGCTCATTTTCAACTGGCGATGGTTGATGCTCAGGCCGCCTCCAAGGGAAGCTTCGAGAATATGTTGAAGCAGCTCTACATTTTGAACCCTGGGGTCGAGTTTAACACCGCTGGGTTGGGGGTCAATTACTATGTAGCCGCCGGAAAGACCCTATTTTCCAACTATCTTAAGGAGTTTGTTGTCCATCCCGCGCGGGGGGGGGGGGGGGGGCCCTCTCAGATGTTGCCCGTTGTCGAGGAAGAAACTGAAGAATGATGATTGATAGTTATTTATTCCACTCTGGCCTACATGCCGCAACGTTGTAATCCTGTTTTTCTGAGCTTTTTCCCGTTTATGTAAGTTCTGAACAAGTGTGACCATTGTGGTCACAAAATTATTCTTTTTGGACGGGGGGCTAAATGCCTCCCTTGTTGTAATATTTGTACAATAGCGGCCTTGGTGGTCGTATCTTTTAATTTTCCGACCACGATGGTCGTTTGTTCCAAATATTTGACTTGTTTTTGCATGTTTATTGTTATGTTTGTCTGTTTGAGACATATTTTATTTTGCTAAGAGTTTATAGCGGGGATTTTTCTCGTTTGATTTGTATGTTCTCCAGTGTGGGGAAACTGGATAAACGACCAGGGTGAATACCGGACATGGGCTGGAACTCAGGTCTCGTTTTGAGGATTTGGGCTCGGCGGCGTGAACTTCTCGTCCTGAGTCAGATGTTCTACCGTTGTGGTACGAGGATGATGGAGCTCGGTCGAGTTATCCATGTCGGGATAAGGACACACTCGTTAAAAGAGTGGACTCTCGCCCCTTCAAAATAATTTGGGTGATATGCTTGTACCTACGCATGCACGCGTGGTCGGGACTGGATGAGTCTGTCTTGTTGACAAAGCTCGTCGACTGCTTAGTGTTTTAACTGTAATATTGTTTTAGCTTTTCAGCGTTCCATGATCGAGCAAGTTGTTCCCCTTGTAGATTTTCTAAGTAGTACGCCCGGTCCCTGTTTTTGTGTAGACGTGATAGGGGCCTTCACAGTTCGCTGCGATCTTGCCTTCGCGAGATTCTTTGCAATTTATCTTTAAGACAAGGTTGTCGATCTCGAACTCCCATCGCACGACTTTGGTTTCGTAGCGCATGGATTTTTTTTAGAGAGGCCTCTCGTAGGGTCTCTCCTTTTCGGATCTCTTCGACCAGGTCTAGTTCTTCCCGTATGGCGACATTATTCATTTCCTCGTCTATGGGAGCTTCGGTTCAGCTGGAGGGTTCTTCAATCTCTAAGGGAACGACAACCTCCATTCCGTAAGTTAGTCAGAAAGGAGTCTCCTTAGTTGACGAGTGTGTTATTGTTCGGTACCACCAGAGTACGTTGTGTAGCTCCTCGACCCATCTTTTCTTTGTTTTGTCTAACCTTCGTTTGAGACCCTTAAGTATCGCCCTGTTTGCGGACTCGGCCTGGTTGTTCGTCTGGGGATGTTAGACAGAGGCGAAGTGTTAGGTGGTGCCTAACTTAGCGACGAATTCTTGAAAGGTCTGATCTATGAAATGGGTCCCGTTGTCGGGGACTATTGATTGAGGGATGTCGAACCAAACAAGGATGTTTCTTTTGTAGAAGCAAAGGATGTTTTGGGCGGTAGTTTTAGCCAATGCTTCTGCCTCTATCCATTTGGTGAAGTAGTCGACGACTACTATCAAATTTTTTTTTTAATCGGTACCTACCATGAACGGCCTGAGGAGGTCTAATCCCCACCAGGCGAAGGGCCAGGGAGAAGATAGGGACCTGAGCTCGTTTAGGGGAGCCAAGTGCATGTCCCTGTGTCGCTGACATTTGTCGCACTTCTTCACGTGCTCTATTACGTCGGGCTGCATGGTGGACCAGTAATACCCTGCTCGTAGAGCTTTCCTAGCGAGGGATCTTTTGCCGAGATTTTGGATGTTTATTCCTTTGTGGATCTCGAGCAGGATGCGATCTGCTTTGATTCGGTCAATGCATTTGAGGAGGGTAATGGAAAACCCTCTCCTGTACAATTTTCCTTCGACCAGGACATTAGAGCAGACTCTTCGTCTGACCAGAACCGCTTCTTTTGAGTCGGCAGGTAACTCCTTTTGCGAGGTAGTCGTACCCGGGGGTCATCCAGCAGTCATTGTCTCCTATGGAGAATACTCCCAAAGTCAAGAGGGGTCTCTGGGTGCTCGATCGAGGAAGAATTTTCTGTATCACTGACTTGTTCCCCCATTTCCTCTTTGTGCTTGCTAGTTTGGACAGGATGTCTACCCGGGCGTTATGTTCACGGGGAACATGTTGTACGTCCACGGATTTAAATTTCTTTTTCCTCTCTTGGACTAGGGCCAAATACTCAGCGAGGTGATTGTTTTTCACCTGATATTCTCCCAGGACCTGGGATGCAACGAGCTGAGAGTTGGTGAAGATTTTCACCTCCTCGGCTCCCAGGTCTTCAGCTAGGCGTAAACCTGCTAGGAACGCCTCATATTCGGCCTGGTTATTTGAAGTCGGGAAGGATAATTCAAGGGAGACCTTGATTAGGGTTCCTTCTTTGTTTTCTAATATAATGTCTGTGACACTTCCTATCAAACTGGAGGCGTCGTGATGAAAATTGTCCATCGGTGCGCCCCGTCCTGGGGTACGGGCGAGGTCATTTTGGCCACAAAGTCGACCAGTGCTTGAGCTTTAAGGGCTTTCATGCCTTTGTACTAGATGTCGAACTCGGAGAGTTCTAACGACCATTTCAACATTATGCCCTCCATGTTAGGCCTACTGAGCACCTGCTTTATTGGTTTATCTGTTCAGACGACTATGGTATGCGCCAAGAAATAATGCATGAGTCTCCTCGCCGCATTGATGAGAGCTAGGGGCACCTTTTCAATTTGCTGATATCTTACTTCGGGGCCATACAGGGCCTTTCTCGTAAAGTAGATAAGCCTCTGCCATTCTAGGGTTTCTCTGATTAGTGTTATGCTTATTGCCTCAGGGGTGACAGCCAGATAGAGATAGAGGATTTCATCCTTCTCTGGTCGAGAAAGTACGGGTGGTTGCAATAGTGCTTGCTTCAAGTGGGTGAGAGCTTGCTCGCATTCGACCTTCCATTCGAAGGCATCTTCCTTGTAGAGGAGTTTGAAGAGGGGGAGCACGTGCTGGGCAGATTTTGCCACAAATCGAGAGAGAGAAGTGAGCATTGTCGTTTAGGATTTGAATGGACTTTTTTGAAGTGGGCGTTGGAAACTCAGAAAATGCTCGACATTTGTTGGGTTTTGCCTTAATCCCTCGTTCTGTGAGGTAGAATCGAGGAATTTTCTTGCTCGTACGCCAAAGGTGCATTTTTCTGGGTTAAATCGCATCTGGCACTTTCTGTCCTGTTCGAAAACTTTCTTCAAGTGTATGGCGTGGTCGATTTCTTCCGTCGATTTGACGATCATATGGTCCATGTAGACTTCGAGCATGTTACCTATTTCATTACAGAAGACTTTGTTCATCATGCACCGATATGTAGCGCCCACATTTTTCAGGCCGAAGGGCATTACATTATAGTAATAGTTGCCCGACTCGGCCATAAAAGATAATAATTTGAAATCGGCTGATCTGTCGTCCAGTTTATCAATATCAGGGAGGGGGTTAGCATCTTTTGGGCAAGCCCGATTGAGGTTGATATAATCAATGCACATGCGCCATTTTCCATTAGATTTATTTAGAAGAACTACATTTGAGAGCCAGGTTGTGTATCGGGCTTCAGAAATAAAGTGTGCCTCTAGGAGGTCTTTTACAGCTAGTTCGGCAGCCTCTATTTTTTCGAGGGACTGCTTTCTTCTGTGTTGGGAGACCGCCTTAAGAGCAGGATCTAAGGTCAGGTGATGGCATGCAATCTCTAGGTCCAATCTGGGTATCTCAGTTGCGCTCCAGGCGAACAAATCATCATTCTCCCTCAAGCAAGCTTTAAGTTGCCTCTTTGTCAAGTCGTGGAGGTCAGCTCCGATTTTTACTCCTCTGGCGAGATCATTCCCGAGGGAGGTGATCTCGAAGTCTCTGTTTAGAATGGGTCGTACGGGATCTGAGAATTCTTCTCTACTTGCAGCTAGGGACGAACCTTTACCTTTGATCATGGGCTTTTTCCCTTTCTTCCTCTGCTATGCGTAATCCTCCTTGGAGAAGCGGATATCGAGGTTGATAGCGTCGACCCTTGGCATTGGCTTGGCCTCCTCAGAGCTGGAGGGCAGAGCGGCCCTAGTGGTCGTTCGAGGTTAAGCATTGATGGAACTCAAGCCCCTGGCTAAGGCTTTAAAACAACTTCTTGCCGCCTGGACTTCCTCGTGGAGGGTGGTGACCAAACCCTCTATAATGTAGTATTTCATTTTGAGGTGTACGGTAGAGGGCACCACAATCAGTTCGGCCAGAGTGATCCTCCTGAAGATATATTGATAGAGAGATGGGCAATCCACTACCATAAACTGAGTCTTGATGGTTTTGGCGGTCACCCCTCTTCTGAAGGTGACGATCATCTCGACATACCCCCAAGGTTTGGTATTGGCCCCGTTGAAGCCATGGAGATCTGAGCCCACGTATGGGGTCAGATGGCTTTCGTTCAACTGTAGGGTAGCAAACAGTTCGGTGTACATGATGTCTATCAAGCTCCCTTGATCGACCAGTATGCACCGAACATTAAAGTTTTCCATGCGATCCCACACGAGCAGTGGGATAGTCGAGTTGGGGGCTCCGCGTGACTATTCCTCCCTATAGAAAGCGGGGGGATGAGAGCCTTCTCGAAACTTATCCAGTGTAGCATCCACGTCAGAGTTTGCTTTGATAAGTTGCTCGAACCTTCTTTTTATGGATCCCACTGTATGCTTGTTGAATCCCCCGCCAGAGATGACCATCGCAGTGGGGAATGACTCCTAGGGATTGTGAGAGGAGAAGTACAATGGGATGTTCTCCATGTCTAGGAAGTAGAAATCTTTTGGTCGCGAGATACTCATGGCGACCAGTATTGTGCTGATGTCGAGAGACTCCTTCCCCTCTTCGACGCTCTTGGTTTCTGAAGCCTCCTTGTGGGCACCCTCTTTCTTCTTGTACTACTTGAGGTGCATGTCCCGGATTAGTATCTCGATCACATCCTTGAGATGGATGCAACCATTAGTGTTGCGATCATGGCATTTGTAGAACCTATAATACTTGCTCTTGTTGGTTCTGGGCTTGAAGGCTGTCTGGCGAGGAAAGCATATCCCAACCTGTTTAAATTCAGAGTTGGCACATTTGGACAGAATACGTTCTCTTAAAGTGGTCAGAGGGGTGTAGTCGTGGAACCGACCAACAGGCCTCTTTTAATATTTAGAGTCTTGGGATCTGTCTTCCCGATTTTTCTCTCCCCCTAACGAGATGTCGAGGGTTCGTCACTTCTTGGGGGTTTGGCACTCTCTCGATGCCTTAAATCTCTAGCATTGTTGGCTGCTTCTTTCTCCTCATACTGAATGTACACTTGAGCTTTGAGGAGGGGAGAGTCGAGCGTGGCTGGAGTTTTGATACCCACAGCCTTCACGAAGTCATTGTGGGGACGGAGCCCTCATTCAAGAAGGTACATCTTAATGGCATCGTTCGTCGAGATATGTACGGCTTCTTTGTTGAAGCGCTCGTTATATGCGTGTAGAGATTCGTGTATGCTCTGGATAATCGCTTCGAGTGAAGCCTCTGATTTTGGATGCCGACGGGAGGCGGTGAAGTGCCTCGAAAATATCTTTCCTAGTTGTTTGCAAGAAGTGATAGATTCAGGGGGCAGACTTTTGTACCAAGCCATGGCACATTTTCTCAGAGTGGTTGGGAACAATTTGTATTTGATTATGCCCTTCACACCTCGGTAATCAAGTAGGGCGTCGATGTCTTCTATGTGGTCATTCGAGTGGTCGTACCGTCGTAGGATCCCAATGGGGGTAGCTTCTCGAGCCCGACCGGGAGTCGTGGCTCCATAATTTCTCTCGATAATAGGCCGCGGGGCTCGTCATCATCGATCTCTTCTGGAAATGATGACGGGGAGTGATGGTTTCTTCCTCGCCGGGCATCATCATCTCGTCGAGGGGAGGCGCTCCGCCCTTATCGCCTCGGTCTAGGTGATACTGACATGTTGTGGTTATCTTTGTAGGTGCTCTTCTTCTTCTTAGGAAGCAGAGAGTCTTTATCCTTCTTGGGATATGCTCGATCACGCTTCTTGCGGAAAGAAACGTCGAGCCTTTCTTTTCTTGGAGGACGCCCCTCTCGGGGAGGTGATATACTAGATGAGTTATGTCGTTGGTGTCTCCGAGGAGGAGACCTTGACTGTTTCTGCTTCAGAGCCCCCATCCTTTTGCTCTGCTGAAGGATGAGGGAGTTAGTTCGGTTAAGGGCAACGATCAGTGCTGCTATGGATGGGTCGACGTTCTACAAAATAGGGTTCGGTTGTAGAATCTCCGGCTGGTCTTCGATAGGGTTCTTAGGAAATTGTTCGTCCAAGAATAGATTGTTGTCGCAATCAGCATCGATGGAATTCAGGGATGCAATATGTCCGTCACGGGCACCAATGTTATCCTCGAGGTGAGAATATTCTGGCTTTCGTCGGTCTTGTGTGTCGGGGAGAGCACAATCTTTCTAGATAGGTGGTGATCACTGTGATTGGCTATGATTGATGAATGGAGAGGATCTTTGGTCTTCAGATTATGAGAATAAAAAACAGGGGAGATAGTTTCCCACAGACGGTGTCACTGATCTTACTAGTTCATCATAACCTGTAAGGTGGCCGAATGATAATCTTCAGACGGGCTGGAAAGTCGAGCAGGAAAAAGGGGAGTTGTACCTGCAAGGCACTCCGATGATCAAGTAATTATGGGAGCAAAAAGAGATACAAGCAAAGTATTAGGGTTTTAGTGATAAATAGTGGATATTCGATATTTGGCCCTCACATGAGCGAGGGTTTATATAGTGCCCCTGGAGCTTGGCCATTGGTCCCTATTTTTGGGTCTAGATATGCGAGTATGTAAAAATAAGTAACTGTCAGGACTTGGTCAAACAGGGCAGATGTGCCCGCAACTAGCCGTTAGTTTCGAGGAGGAGGTAGGTTACGGGCAGCAGTCTGGTCGGTTCCTGGTTGTCTGGCCGACTTAAGGTTGGACAAGCTAAAAGGCTCTCATCGATTGTCGTAGGTCAGTGCTGGTCCAGGAGGGAAACGATCGATGGTGTTCGACAGAGGGCTGGGGAGCCCGGACCGTGTCGAAGGAGGAGGTCAGACTGGGCTCACTCTAGCCGTTGGGCCTATCCAAAATATTTATCAACTCACTTTCGGATGTTAATTCATTACCTTTCGATACATGAATGACATCTTTATTGATCTTGCATTCGCAACAATGATAAGAGTGCAATAATAACTCGAGTTCTAAAATAAAATTTTGCCTTTAAAATTTTCTCATAATTACAATATAAACTAGTTGAATTTCATCATAAGATAGACTCACATAACTCCCTAGTCCCTATGAGTTTACTTGCCTATGGTGAGATAAATTACAACGACATATAAAGCATTATAAGTAAAATAGATGAATAATAACAAGGTAGTAACAAAATAAAAGTAGAACACTGCAATATATATATAGAACAAAAGTTTTTTTTAAGCAATAGAACAAAAACTTTGAGTTATAAAGTAACTAACAAAAGCTCAAGAAATTATAAAGCACAAAGTATTCTTGTAATAAGTGATAGATGGTACCCAAGTGTCGCCCTTAGGTTGATCTCATTTGGCTTCATGCCTAAGCCTCTTTTTATAGTAATCCAAGGGCTACTAATTACATGCATTAATTTTGTGTTTAATGAGTACTTAACACTAATTAAATAGAAAATGAGAGTTACATGTTTTAAATAATCATAAAAAGGCATCAAGTGCTCAAAGTTCGTAACTGCCATGAGTGCTGACACGGGCAGTGTCAGCTAACACGGATAGGCCGTATCAGGTAACACGACAGTGTCAGGCAACACAGGTTGGCGTTATCAACCTCTAATTTCTTGTATGGAGGTGCCTCAAAGGGGAAAACATGTCTCGTGTCATGAGACACGGGCTGGTCGTGTTTGTCTCTGGCTTTTTGTATTGAAAATGATCCTTTGTGCAGTCTTTGACCTTTTATCATTTTGATTCGTTGTATGAACTTCTTATTGACTGAAAATATGAAAACAAAACAAAAACGCATAAAACGAACTTAAACAGTAAAAATGCACGAGAAATAAAATAGAAAACAAACTAGAAAACACATATGTTTACCACTTAGGGAGCAAGGGTCGAGGAGAAACAAAATTTCATCCCCGCTGTAAAATTTAGACTTTGCAGAGACTAATGCAAATGATAAAAATTAGATGAGTGGTTAATGTTTAATACTCTCTCTGTCTCAAAATAAATATCATTTAAAATTCTTACACACAGATTAAGAAAACTAATGATTAAGTCAATAATGTTAACATTTTTATAAAATTACTTTTAATTACTATTCGTTGATATATATTGTCATAACTTGAAAAAAGTGTTGATAATGAATAAAGTTGGTAAAAGTTAATCAATATTACATTGAAAAAATATAAAAACTATTATTTTGAGACAACTTTTTAGAGCTAAAAAAATATTTATTTTAAAACGAAAGGAGTACATTGCAGTGAAATTTTCTATATTTAAGTAGAATATCACATCAATTTATTAGAAATACTTCTTCTATATCATATTATAAATAAATTTTATATTAATTATTTAATAAATCTAAAAAATAACATTTGTTTATAATATAACTCACAACCTTGTCTGGTGCCAATAAAGATACTTACCCAAAAATCTTATCACAATTATATATAATTTACTCATTTTTTAAGAGTTGAACTCTACCTTCCTACTAAAATACGGGTTCATGACTCTGCTTATTAATTTGCATATTAATGAGAATGATACTACTTAATAATGTTTAAAACTAAATTGGTTTAATAGAAAACCGGACAATCAAATCGAATCAAATTGAAATTATAAAAATTTATATTTAATTTAAATATATTTGAGTTATTTTTTTTACAGAACTGTACGGTTCGGTTCGGTTTACAGTTTATATTTTGTAAACCAAACTAAACCGTATCATGTTATAAAATCTTACTAATTAATATATATTTTTTTTAGAAATCAACATATATTATATGTATATTTTATATTTTTTTTTATGATATTTATTTTAATTTATAAATTATAAAAAATAAAATATTATTTATTTATAAATATTATTTTTCACAAAATATATTTTATCATATTTTTCGTATAATATTTATTCAAAAATGCAATGATATATATGATTCTTTAGATTTAGAAAAAATTATAATACGTAAGTTTATGTATTAAATTATAAATTTATTTTGATAATTATAATTTTTTTTATAATAATATATGATTGATTAAACACAAAATTATATTTTTTTATACATTTATATGTATGACTCAATAATTTTTTTTATAAAACATCAAATCAATCTAACTAATCCAAATCACATTAATTTAATTTAGTTTTATTTTATAAAATCAATTAAACTAAATTAAATCGCATATTTTTTTCTTTTTTTCTCTATAGTTTAAATATTTTATTTCTTCAAAAATGTCCAAAGTACATCACAAACACACTTAATAGTAGTAGTACTATTATCTAGCCGAAACAGTTAAAGCAAGTCAAGGTTTAATTTAATTTAAAGTGTTGGTACATGTGATGAAGAATTAACTCTCTTCCTAGGAGGATTCTGATAAATGCACTCACAGCCTCAAGGCACCGTTTTTAACTCATTTATAGATTTATAGATCTATTCATAAGAAAGAAAAAGAGAGGCTGAGTTTTAAATTTTATTTTTTAAATTATCCTCAATAATTTTAATCTATTGGTAAAAAAATTGTCTTAAAAAATTGTCACTATGGTATTTTTTCAGATGATATTAATTATCTTGACATAAAAAGATAAAATCAAGTGTAATTTTTTAAGGAGATAATTTAAATATAACATTTTAAATGTAGTTTTTACTATTTTTTAATAAAAATATAATTATTATATTTTTATTAAAAAATAATAAGAATTACATTTAAAAAATTATAATTAAATTTTCTCCTTTTTCTTTATCTCTTTTAATTTGTACATTTTGCATTCTCTATCTCATAAATTCAGGAAAAGTTATAAATAAATCCAGGAGAAATTATGTTGGTAGTAAATATAAAATTATCTTAAAATTATTATTATTTTTATATAATTTTTATTTAATTTTCAAAATAAATAAATTATTAATTTATCAATATTTTTACTATCTCTTTTAAAATATAAACTTGTAAATGCAATATCATCATCAACTCTTAAGTCTTAATTTTTGTTAGAGTCTTGTTAACTCACATCCTTAGAATACTTGTTAGAGAATTAAAAAATAAATAAAAAAAAGAATTTTATATCTAAAATAAATAAATTTTAAACTTTTAAAATATTGAATTTAAAAAATATATATTTTAAAATTATACATTTCTTAACTAAACAAAATAAAGGAATAAATAAATAAATAAAATAAAAAGAAAATTGTAAAACACTCCATTCATTCTCAAATTAAACGCAATTTATAAAAGAAAAACCATGTGTCACTTTATAAATATTTTACCACATGAGTTATCATTTATCATGCTCAAATAAGAAGAAAATTGTAAAATACTCCTTCATTCTCAAATTATAATGCACTTTATAAAAGAAAAACCATCCTTTAAATTATATGTCACTTTATAATATTAATGAAACATTAATATTTTGTATCACATGATTTATCATTCATCATACTATCTTCTTCTATCTCACGTTATTAATAAATAATAAATCAATAAAAAAATTCACATGACATTCCCATAAATAATATTTTATGACTCGAAAAAATAGTGGATCAGTATCCATTCTTTTAATATTTTATTTATAAAAAAATATTATTATTTTAATTATATTAAATAACTAATATATTTAAATAATATATAAATTAAATATATTATGTATTTAATAAATTTAAAAATTAATTTTTTTTATAAATAAGATCAGAAAGAATAGTAATTTTTTGATATCTTATAATTGAATCTTCGTCTCTAACATTTTGAAATCGGTCAAAAACAATAATAAAAGAGAATTTGATATTTAGAAAATAACATTCAAACTTTAAAAATATCAAAACACAATTTAAAATATATATTTTTTAAATTATACATTTTTAAGTAAATAAAATAAGAAGAAAATTGTAAAACACTCCTTCATTCTCGTATTATAAGTCACTTAATAATAAAGAAAAACCATCCCTTAAATCATGTCACTTTACAATATTAATGAAACATTAGTATTTTTTTTATCACATGAATTATCATTTATCATGCTCAAATAAGAAGAAAATTGTAAAATACTCTTCATTCTCAAATTACAATGCACCTTGCAAAAGAAAAACATCCCTTACATTATGTCACTTTATAATATGAATGAAACATTAATATTTGTTTCACATGATATATCATTCATCATGCTCTCTTCTTAAACTTCATAAATCATGTTCAATTTATTTATCACATGATTTATCATTTATAATAATATAATTTGAGACAATAGTAGTAGTAGTAGTAGCTTTTTATATACACTTTCTGTTTCTATTTCTTTTTTCTAGATAAAACAAACCATTATAAAGAGAGTGATGATATATAATGATGTTTCTTGCTCTGTCTTCTCACCTCTCTCACATCACAACCATCCAATAAACCCTCATGTCTCAATCTTTCACATACCAAAACTATACTATATATTAATAAAATCATTTATATTTATACATATAAATTAGAAACTAAGATAAAAAATTAAAAAAAAATTCAACTTTTTATGTCTGTCAAGTCCATGGAAGGTCAAGAAAGAGAAGGAAGTTGAATTGATTGAGGTCAGTGTCCATTTTCCATTTGTTTATTTTATCTTTAAACAAAAAATGAAGTCACTTTCTTGAATCAAGGTACTTTATCTTAATTAAAAATTTGTTTTTTTCTTCTCTCTTTCTTCATTTGTTATAGCTGTTTGTTACCACTATTTTTCTGTATAGCTTCAAATGCTCCTGAATTTCATGTAAATTTCCTTACTTTATTGGTTGTTACCAATGTAACCCACTTCACCATTTTCAGTTTCTTCTTTAAAAATGCTACTTTGCCTTGTTTTTCACTTCAGGTTATTACTCATTCAAAACTCTATGTCTTTCTCTTACTATGCTACAACTAGTTCTACATGCAGATCTGGGTTGTTTCAATTTTGGTAAAAATATGTACTTTTCAACATTAAGGACTAGAATTTGCTTCTAAGCATTTTTGGTTTTTTTTTTTTAATGATAAATTGTGTGCTTGAGAAATTTTATGTTGTGTTTATTTGTTTAGGATCTGAAAGTACTTGTAGAGAAACATTTTTAATTTGTTTTTTTTTTTTTCATTAGTAGTTGTTGAACTGCTTTGAATTGTTTTTCATCTTGTAAATTTGAAGAAAAATTGGTTTTTTATTTGTTCAATAAAATCATTGTAGAAATTCAGCTTGTTCCTCCTTAATGTTAGTTCATGTTGGCTAGAAAATTATTTGACTTTTTTCTTACTTTCCTCTTCTGTCAAAATCTATGAATTCCTTTTGTTGTTCATGAAACAACGTATCTTTCTTTTAGCAGCAGAAAAACTTGTTTCTCTTTCTAGATTAACCTTTTTTACCTGTTTTCTAGTACTTTTTAAACTAAGCACTGTTCCTTTCTTTTGCTTAAGCTTTGAACAATCATCATTTCACCTTAGGTTACTCTTTGTAATTGCTTTGCACCTATGATTTAGGTTTCGACATGCTTAAAGTAGTTGTTTTAACTTTATTGAGTAATCTTATTTGTAAAGTTGAAATAGTTATAAATCAGGCAAGAAAATTGTTCAACTTCATTAAACTTTGATGAGTTTTCTTTACTCTGATGGATCCTAATTTTGATTTATGTTCATTTTGCCAAAACAGGAAAACATGAAGGTTGGGAAAATTTACTCTAAATTCATGTCCATGAAGTTCTATTATGCTTCAATGGCTTCTTTTCTTTTTGTCATAGCTATTCTTTTCCCTTGTGTTATTGCCGATCTTAATTCCGACAAGCAAGCCCTTCTTGATTTTATCAATGCTGTGCCTCACCGTCGAAACCTGATGTGGAATCCATCCGCCTCAATCTGTACATCTTGGGTTGGCATCACTTGCAATGAAGATAGAACTCGGGTAGCTAATGTCCGGCTCCCTGGAGTCGGACTAGTCGGCTCGATCCCATTAAATACACTCGGAAAGCTTGATGCTGTGAAAATTATCAGCCTTCGATCCAACCTACTCGGTGGAGACCTGCCTGCTGACATTGCTTCGCTCCCGTCTCTTCAGTATCTCTACCTCCAGCATAATAACTTTTCCGGTGAAATTCCTACCTCATTGTCACACCAACTAGTTGTTCTTGATTTGTCTTATAATTCTTTTGCCGGAAGAATTCCAAAGACGTTACAAAATTTTACAGAACTGAAAAGTTTGAATCTCCAAAACAACTCGCTATCTGGAAGCATACCGAATCTCAATGTTACTATGCTTGGTAATTTGAATTTAAGCTACAACAATTTAAGTGGACCTATCCCTTCAAAACTGCATATCTATCCTAATTCGTCGTTTGAAGGAAACTCTGGTTTATGCGGACTGCCTCTAAAGCCATGCTCTACGATTCCACCTCCTCCTGCCTTGACTCCCACTCCATCATCCGCTCCGGGAAAAGGCAGCTCCAAAAATAAATTCAGTAAGGTAGCTATCATCGCCATTGCGGTTGGTGGAGCCGTGCTACTATTTTTTGTAGCTCTTGTTATTGTTCTTTGTTGTTTGAAGAAAGACGGTGATGCTGATGGAGGCTCTAGAGAAGTTAAAGCGAAGGGTAGTGGTGGCGGCGGTGGTGGTAGGGGCGAGAAGCCGAAAGAAGAGTTTGGTAGTGGAGTGCAAGAACCTGAGAAGAACAAATTGGTTTTCTTTGAGGGAAGTTCTTATAATTTCGATCTCGAAGATTTGCTGAGAGCTTCAGCAGAAGTTCTTGGAAAAGGTAGCTATGGTACCTCATATAAGGCTATATTGGAGGAGTCAATGACAGTTGTGGTGAAAAGGTTGAAAGAAGTTGTGGTTGGCAAAAAGGATTTTGAACAACAGATGGAAATTATGGGAAGGGTTGGACAACACCCGAATGCTGTACCGCTTCGAGCTTATTATTATTCGAAAGATGAAAAGCTTTTGGTTTATGACCATGTCCCCGCTGGCAACCTATCAACACTCTTGCATGGTATGTAATCTTTTCTTTTCCTCTAACTTTTAGTAGTTTGTAGCAATGTTTTAAAAACCGTACCAGATGGTTCAACCGGTTATACCGCGATCCAACCATGTGTATGCTTGGCTATTTGAGTAGTTCAACCGCAGTTTAGTCTTGAACCGAGCGGTTTAAAGAATATGAACCATGACTTGGAGATTTCTCCGGTTCGATGTTCAGTTCGGTTTTTAAAACATTTGTTTGAAGTGTTTTAGGATAATTTCATATTCTAATCATAGTTTAATCTCACTTACTAGAGTATATACATAAGCAAGTTGAAACACTTCATTTTCCCTTGAATTGATTACAGGCAGTCGGGGAGGTGGAAGAAGTCCATTAGATTGGGACTCGAGAGTAAAAATATCGCTTGGAACTGCGAGAGGAATCGCCCACATCCATTCCGTTGGTGGTCCGAAATTCACACATGGAAATATCAAATCCTCAAATGTCCTCCTCAACCAAGATAACGACGGCTGCATTTCTGATTTCGGCCTAACCTCACTTATGAATGTTCCTGCAAACCCTTCTAGAGCTGCAGGTTACCGTGCTCCTGAGGTGATTGAAACCCGAAAGCACTCTCATAAATCAGATGTCTACAGCTTCGGTGTCCTCCTTCTAGAGATGCTAACAGGGAAAGCGCCTCTTCAATCACCAGGACGCGACGATATGGTTGATCTCCCTAGATGGGTCCAATCCGTCGTTCGGGAGGAGTGGACAGCCGAGGTTTTCGACGTCGAGCTAATGAGGTACCAAAACATCGAAGAAGAAATGGTGCAAATGTTGCAAATTGCCATGGCATGTGTGGCGAAAATGCCTGATATGAGACCAAACATGGACGAGGTGGTGAGAATGATAGAAGAAATCCGGCTATCTGACTCAGAGAACCGACCATCTTCCGAAGAGAATAAATCTAAGGACTCAAATGTTCAAACTCCTTAGATCGATTAACTATGGTCTTTTTTTTCTTAACATGGTATATAAGAGTGCATGCTTAGACATGAAGGTTTCTTAAAACTTTATTCATTTCAAACCTTTTCTATGTCCAATTGTTCAATATTTCTCATAGATGGAGTTCCTTTAGTTATTTATTTTCTTTGAATGGATTCTTATGTATTAATTAACATCATGATTCAATTGATGATCTTGATTCTAGTACAACTGCTGATGTTTTTGAGGTGTTTGTTAGTCCATTGGATATGTTTACTGCATCATGTTATCATGCCATGGCATGTTAATAGTGAAGATATATCATGTCACTTTTTTTAATCAAGATTTAATATTTCAGTTGTTTTCTTGGTGCTATCAGCAAAGATAAATGTGAAATTACTTATTCTAGATGAGAGGTGAACATTGAACAACCTATTATCAAAGCTCTTTTGCTTCATTATAGTAATCTTCTGCCCAATGAGGTTGGCTCTTTAAAAGCATGATAGGTGATCCTTTTTGTAAATATATACTTTATATTTCCTTCTTATGAGAGATACATAGGTTGTAAATTGAAAATGAAATCTAAGTTGTATATATAGAATACTTAAGGCATAGGTTGTATATATAGAATATATAAGCAGAAATTGAAACTAAAATTTAAGTTGTATACTTAGAATAGATAAGGCAGAAATTGAAACTGAAATTTACTTACAGTAAAAATTAATTACATTAAATCATAATTCTAATGAGTTGTAGAATCTATTTGGTTATGTGTTAACTATTTCATACTCCCTCTAAATATATGGGTGGTAAATGACTAACATATATAAATTGATATGATATTCTAATATATGTTTTTTTTGGAAAAGCTTTTGTTAGAATGTATCTAGTTTATTGGTAATGATGGAATATGGTAAACACTTATAATTTCATGATCAATTTTTTTATTGATGAACGTTTTTGTTAGAATGTCATCAGTTTATTTGCAATGATGAACACTTATAATTTTATGATCAATTTTCTCATTGACGAACTGTTTATCTATCTCTACATGTTTTATTCTATGTTTGTCTATCTCTACATGTTTTGTTCTATCAAGTTGAATTGGTGTAAGTTAAATAAATTAGTATTTCAACTATACTTTGACATTTATCTTTATTAGCTTGTACATTCTCATTTTTACTCCTTTTTATTGGTTGTATATGAGTATTGACAGCTTTGCATCTAAGCATACATGTTTTTTGAAGTAAATCTAAAGTGTACTTCCTTCAAATAACTAAAATATCATTCTTTGTTTGCACAATTTTCATCCCTAGAAAATATTTGAGCTGACCTAAGTCATTAATTTCAAATTTTTTAGTTAGAAGTTTCTTTAGCTGGTTGACTTGTTCATCATCATCTCTTATAATTATGATATCATCAATATAGACAATAAATAAATCTATCTCCATATCCAGACTTCTTGATAAATATAGTATGAATTGTTTGACAATGAACAAAACCATTTTGCTTGACAACTTTTGTTTGGTCAATCAAACTATATTCTTGGTGATCGTTTAAGACCATATACAGATTTGGGAAGTTAGCACACCATGTTGAAGGTCCTAGATGATTGAAGTCCCATAGGAATTTGCATATATACCTTTTTTTCTAACTCTTTTATGTCTAGTTGGTGCATGAGTCAAACTAGATTTACCGCCATATATAGTAAAAACCAAAATTAAGTTTTGTAACTGGTGCAAAAATCTCTCAAAGATCCACCACATAGGATTGTGTGAACCCCTTAGAAACCAAATGGACTTTATACATGTATATACTTTCATTAGTATTGTACTTAATTGAATATATCCACATGCATCATATTTGTTATTTCTCTTAAATTATGATTGGCATGCATTTTGGTTAAATCAACCTGGCAGCAACATATTGAACAAGATGTTCTAACTTGCAGTTTTCAACATATCGAATAAGATGTCCCAATCAGGAGGATAGAACATCGTGTCTACAGCAGCTGACAGTTGTGTTTCAACTGATATGTTAGTTACTGAATATTTAGAGAATATTCAGTTAGCTTATGTGGCATCCAAGATTGACAAATCAGAGATTCTATGTTGGTTTTTAAAGATATGCAAATTTTCTAAATATGGAGATATTTTAGGAAACTAATGATTGAAGACCTATTTTCTTGGAGAAGATTTTGTAGACGTTGTGCAGCCTCACTGCTGCGTTTTTGAAGCCCAACCCAGTCCAGAATAATGTTATATATTGACTGGTATATATCTAGTTTTAGGTAGAACTTACGTGTGTTGTTGTTAGGGTTTTAGAATCCTTATTTGTGAGCATCTCTAATATCATCTTGATAGAAGAGTAGGATTGTTTTGGATTGTAAGTTTTGTCGGGCATCCATGAGCTTTTAAGCATTGGATGTTTGTGTGTCAGATGCTCATAAGCTTTTAAACATTAAGTATTTATGTGTTAGTTCTCATAAGCTTTTAAGCATTGAGGATTATGTGTCTTGGAAGAGTGACTTTCTGTTTTTGTTCTCTAGTGTGTTTGAAGTTGCTCCAATCACTGAGTGTGATTGAAGAGGGATTTGAGAAGGGCCTCATACCTAGGTGTGTCTTATGTAGAAGTTAAGCAAAGGGTAGTGATTAAGTGTGTAGATTGTAAACTAGTATGTTTATTGTGTGGTCTATAAATTGATATTATCTAGTTAATTTCGTCCCTGGCTTGGTAGCCTCAGAGTAGAAGAGTTGCTTCGAACTGGGTAAATATATTTGTGTGTTATTTACCTTCAGTACTATTTGTTTTGTATGTATATCCTGTTGTTGCGTGTTGAAATCGGATTCAGTGTCTCGACATCTCTTAGGACATCCGAGATCTGACAGCCAGAATTTCAATATTGCTTTCGTCTCTTCTAGTATACTATTGGTGATCTCCCATGTGACATTTATTAGAAGTGTTTGAACTTCTTCTCTTACATCGGCTTCCCTTCAAGTATTAGATTTTTATGACAAGTTCATGTATTAAGTTAGTTATGTTGGAAGGGGTCGTAATGTTTGTACCCGACCTTCATTTTATTTTCAATAATGTACGCCTTATTCCTCATTTGGAGAAGATGTGACATTGATTTTGCATGGGGAATTGTTATTTGTTTCTTTTGTGTTCATGTCATACATATAGTACTATATTTATTTTGTAGTTTCTAACATTTAAAATAATGAAAATTATTTTCTATTACTGTCTACATAAATTTCGAAAATACATTTTTTTTATTTCTTCTCGTAAATGCATTTCTGAGATTAACTGAAGTTTAACAACAAAAAAATACGTTCCGAAAATACACTTCCAGAAACACGGGGGCGAAATTGGGTTTTCATATGATTATTTTCAATAACGTATGGTGAAATAAGAAATTCTCTTCATTTATTCATATTCTGCTATGACTTGTTGAACCATCAAAGTTTATGTTGAGTCAAGCCCATAAATCAACGAGGTTAACATTTAGGCGTTTGATTTTGGTTTCTTCTTTATTTGAGTTATTCTAATCATCTATAATGACATCATATTTTCCCTTAAAGCTCTTCTGACTATTGGCAATAATAAAGTTAGATGTGGTTGCATCATATCTAACAATCTATAACTAACTAATTGATGTGTCAGTGAGTTTTTTTGAGATATTAGATCTAATCTAAATTGGTAACTTAATCACAAGCCTAATTAGAGTTTATTTTTCTACTTAGTGTATAAGTTAGGTGTGTATAAATAGTAATAGTTTGTATCATTATTTGTGACAATTCAACTCAATAATATAATCCTTATTTCTTTATTCTTTCTCCCCTCACTAAAAGTGTCTCACGCACTAACAAATTGGTATCAGAGGTGGCATTCTCATCGTGTGAGGCTGAATATATAGCAGGATCTTATGTTGCATGTCAAACAATTTGGATCAAGTCTGTGTTGGAAGAGATCGAGGTCGAAGTGAATAAACATCTAGTGTTGTAGATCGACAACAAGTCAGTCATTAATCTTGGAAAGAATCCAATTCTGCATGGAAGGAGTAAGCATATTGAAAATAGATTTCACTTCTTGTGGGAAAGGATAAATTAGGATGAACTTGAAGTTAGGTATTGCTCAAGTGAAGAACAGTTGGCTGACATTTTCACCAAAGGATTAAAGATCAACAAATTCTTGAATTTGAGAAAGAAATTAAAAATACTTCAAATTGAATATTTTTATAATATGTTTGACAACTTAGATTATAAAGATATATTGAGATATTATACCTAATCCAAATTGTGTAATCTAAACCCGATCTCAATTAAGATTTGTTAGCCTACTTATAACTTAGGTGTGTATAAATAATCATAGTTTGTATCATTATTTATAACAATTTAGTTTAATAATACAATTTTTATTTTTTTATTCTCTCTTCCCTCACTAAAAATTGAATGATATATAAATAGATCTAACTTAGTGTAAAATCAATCATTTAATCTATAATATTCAGATCCATTCCATAGATTCCAAGAGAATCATGGCAATTATTCAAAATTCTAAAAATGATTAATCATTTTAAATATAATAGTTCTCCCATCCCAAAATAACTAACATTATTTATAAGGAAAAAATATGTCTAAAGATGGCTGATCTCTTTTACTTTCCAACACACTTTTTTTAATTGTAAAATCACTTAATTAATATTATCCGCATCATTTCTGATTCAATAGTATCTTCTACAATATGGATAAATCAAGACATGATAAAGGTATTTAAGTAAAATAAAAGAAATTCATTTACTTAAATATTTGTCTTAATATGTATGAATTGATCAAAAAATATATATTTTTTATTGCAAAAATTGAAAATTACTATTAAAAGAGTTGAGTGTAGTATGCTACATTGACACACTTCGGGTCAAGTAGAAACATTATATGACATTTTTTACATTACTACCAACTTCATCATGAGTGAATTCAATTTATCTATGGGTAACTATAATTTACCCACGACAATCATCGAAAGTGGGGTATTTTAAAATTGTAGAATCCAAAAATCGTCGACCTAAAAATGAGGACAAGAGAAACGGAAACATAGATTGTACGGGGTGTTTGGATTCTAAATCTAAAAGGAAAGGATAAATGAAGAGGGAAAGAAAAGATTCGTGAGTTATGTGGCATTTGAAAAAGGTTTGAAATCTATTATTCAAAAAAACATTTTTGAATTTTAGAGAATTGTTAAGAATTCCAAGATTGTAGAAGAAATTTTTAGAGAATTTCTTATGACATGGTGGTATATAGGAGAAAAAGATTTTATATAATTTCGAAAATATCTTTTAAAAAATCAAAAATATATTTTTAGTCTACACTCTACACACATAATTCTTTTGTAATAAATAATTAAAAATAATTTTGATAAAATTATTATTAAAACAATTTTGAAATTTGAAAATGACAATTAAAAATAAATATAAAATTTTCACAAAAGTCATAATTAAAAAGGAACGAAGAGTATAATATTGTACGATTTATCAAAAAGAACGGTGAGAACATTTTAATTATCATTTTTTGACTTTTTACATATATCAATAAAACTAATAATTTTTTTTTAAGTAATATTTTTTATTTTATCTATAATATCTTTAATTTTTTAATATTTTAACTTACTTTTTTTTCTTTTTGTAATAAATGATTAAAGATAATTTTAGCAAAATTATCACTAAGACTATTTTAAAATTTGAAAATGACAATTAAAAAAAAACATAAAACTTTTACAAACATGACGATTAAAAAACAACATAAGAAATATAATATTGTAGGTGAAAAGTAACGGAGGGAATATAATGTTGTAAGATTGGTGGTGAACAAAAAATTATGACAAAATAATAGTTTGTAAATGTAAATAATAATAATAATAATAATAATAATAATAATAATAATAATAATAATAATAAATGTAAACAATAATAATAAATGAAAATAATAGTAATTATTATTATTATTATTATTATTATTATAATTCACAAATGTCATATAAAACAAATTAGATTGACGGCTCTACAATTTCAAAAACTCAAAATCAATACCTAAACCAAAACTATAAATTGTTACAAAACTGAGTCGAATAAACCAATTAATAAGCCTACTTAATTGGCAAGTTGATTCAATTTAAGTTGGTGGATTCGTGAGTCCACCTTCACAACGAACGCCCCTACTTTTACTTAAGGCTCGTCACACAATGCATATTGGATAGCCCTCATAAAATCTCTTTCTAGATTATTTAGTCAATAATTTACTCTTAAAAAATGGAGATGATCACAGTGAAATTTTATAATAAATACATTTTTACTACCTTTTTCTTACATTTGAGATAAGATGAGTCAGTATCATTCGTTAGACACTGTAGAATAATATATTGCAGATATTCAATCAGTTCATGACCTTGTACAAATCTAGGTGTTGATTGCTTATAAAACAGCAACTCAACCTTCGTTGGCAAGCATAGAGACCGAGAAGATAAAGCGAACCTAGCTTTTTTTCATCCAAATTATATACAATAAACTGAAATTGACTGCCTTAAACGAGAAACAAATCAGAGGTGGAAAGTTTTTTAAAAATACAAAAGGATGCAAAGGACCTCTTTAAAATTAAACAATTAGCATAAATATTATATCCTTTTAATTGAGACAACTGAAAATGCCCACTTCACCCCAAGCTCTACATGTCTAATCAAGGACGTATTGCACTACCAACCTATGGAGTTCTTTGACTGCTGCAACTTCAAATTATAGGATCTTTCTATCTCCTCCTGCAATATTCAATATCCATGGCAGTTATGATAGATGTATACTCCTGAACCTTATTCATATACTATTATCAAATTATGAAGAATACAAACATACATTATGTTTGGAAGAACTTTATTTATGCTAAAAAAATAGTGGGAAGAACATATGCATGTATAAACATGATGAAACAAAAGAGTAAAATAACTAGCATTCGAGCATAAAGTTGTTTTTCATCTATCAGAGTTTAATATAGAAACTTCTTAAAAATGATCCATACCTTGCAGGCTTTCTGCAAAGGTTCCAAGAATGAAGATCTGAAAAGCCTAACAGCATTTCCAAGTGAAGTTCCACTCCATTCTGCTACCAAACAAGTTGCAATTAGCATTAGAAGATGTGTGGAGATGGCAATGAAAAGGTTTTGCAAAATGAAAATCTATTGGGCCAGTTTACTTTGTTTTTAAATTCCACTAAAAACCATTAGAAAATACATTCAAATATTTTTAAATTTGTATTTTTTTGAAAAGTGAAAACAGATGCAATACTAGTAGAAATTGGGAAAATATCAAATAACTATTTTCAGTGCTTCCAAAAGAAGCAATCTCCCTAGTAGGCTGTTCAACTTCTGTCCTAGTTGTTAGTGACAACAGCCTTCAATCAATGGTGTGTTCAAATTAAAATAAGTAATGATTTTAATAACCAAACAGGATTGTTCAAGTATAAAATTAACATACCGCCATTAACATCAGCTCTCAAGCCTTCATTGTTAAGCTCCTCTAGAATCTGAGATGTTACAAATCAATATATTAGGATTCACATGAACATAAAATGTCTAGTAAACAGTAACCTAATAAAAAATACCGTTAGATAAAGTCAGGCCAAATGGGAACTTAAACCCATTATAGGTATATGCCCAAAGTGATATTTAGGAGAAAGGATAGTTTGAGCCAGAGGGAAGCTTCCCTCTGTCATTGCAGATCATAAAAATTATTGTTGCATGATAAGTTTACCTGGAAAAGGGTGGGTACTGTAGTAGGATCAAACTCATCACACCGATTTGGGTCAATAGGGACACAGACACGACCTAGAACAAAATAGAATTACCAAATAATTATTGTAGACAATCAAATTAGCTAATGAACCTATCTGGCAATTTGACAATTTGTAACAAGAAAATTGATTTATTATTTCTATTTTCTATTCTAAAAATCATAATCGGAAAATAGTGGTATATGATGTCATCAATAAAGTTTTGATATAAAAACTGTGCATCGTTTTGATACTAACCTGTTTTTGGATGAACACAAAACGGTGCTTTAAGCAAATGATTCATATGCTTTGAAACCTGAAAGATAAGTAGTCTTGTTTAAAGGCACAAATTCAAACTACAAATAAATGTTGGCCTTCCATATATGCAGACATGTTCTAGGGAAAATATGAATGTATATAAATGAAAATAGCCTAATAGCATGAAAAATTATTTAGATGATATGAACAAAATGGGATCAGTAGATAGAAAGACCTCCATATCTAGCCTGGGGTAAGTATAGGAGAACACAATTTCTTCAACACATCTTCGCAGCCCCTGTGCCTACAAAAAGGATTATGAAGACATTAACAATAAAAAAAACTCAAGACAATGCTTGTTTCAGCAAATTCTGTATGATTTCCTGCAATGAATAACAGGATATGCAATCATTCTATATAGCATAAGCAGGTGAGTAGTCTGTAGGTAAGAACAAGAATTTCCATAATGTTGAGATTATGAGGATTTAGATAAAATGAAAGAATAAGGAATGTGATTATGGAGTAAAATAATTGATGACAAACTTGATCAAAAGACAAAACTCTAACCCTATTTATAGAGAAACAAGACTACTCAGCTTAAATAAATAAGGAAATCAATATGCAGATTATAATAATAAACAAGTAATGTAGAAATTAATCTTGAGACATAATCTAAGATTAATGTAAGATTAGAAACTGACCCTAGGGCTGTGATAAACTAAGAACCAATATTGCTCAATTTATAGGCTTATTCAATTCTTTTCAACTAAGTTGTACGACTATTGCAGAGAAGATGCCCTTGTTACCTTGAGTTATTCTAAACTTTCCCAAAAGGAAATATTTATACCTTATGTTTTCCAGATTGCAGCAACTGCTTGCACTGTTCCCATCGCACAACATTAATATCTTCTTTTGCACTAGTGGACCGTCTATTATCTTGCCATCTTCCCCTAAGTTCAGAAGCAATAGCTGCAAAGGTCAAACATGCACGGCATAAGATAATAGCAGTAAAATGAATTAACAAGGACCATACCAGGAGAACAAAAATAATATAATGTACATTCATCAGGAATCATGCTTAGGATCTTCTCATATCTCTCCTCGGTAGCAAGTAAGTTTTGATTTGTAAGCAGTTTTTTCTCAAAATAGTCCTTGAGGACATTGGTGTATGATGTCCTGGAAATAGAAAGCACCAATTAGGATGTGAAATAAGTATCAGAACGGAAAAAGAAAGCTAGTTAGCCATTCATCTTAAGACTTACGCCAAGAAAGGATGAAGAGCACCACCAGTCAAAGAAACCTTCTTATGACTATTTTCATTGCCCTGGACAAAACATGAAATCATCAAAAAGTAATACAAGTATTGACAGACAGATTCTGATTGTATGTAGTCAAGTGTATCTATCAATCTCTAACTTGTATTTTATCTAATTTTATGGAAAAAGCAATCAAGGATTGAAAGTGTGTGAAAGATATATACAGTGGTTGACATTGTTGTGATTGCATCAACTATTGACTGCATCTAATCCTAGTCCTAGACAAACCCACTACTTGTTACTAAGTATACCTTGTAAACACGATAATATTCGGCAATAGCAGATCTTTGCTCATTTGTCAACCTGCAATAGTAAAGTTAATAAATTGAAACGATGCCTATGTGTACTACATATAGGTTAAGGAAACATTTAGAACTTCTGACAGTCTAGGGTCTCACCTTCTTGCCTTCCCATCACACACCCAACAATGAACACCTCTACGTCCACTATAGACCCAGAGTATATGCTTAAAACCAAACTCATCTGAAACAGTAGTTCCAAAGCAGAAATCAACACAACAGTCGGTAACACTTGATAGAGAAGATTAAATTACTTAATGGTCAAATAACACTAATTTCATATGTGGTATTATATATGGCATATAATGAAATCAATGAACATATAGGCTCAATATCATAAGTTAGTATTGATGATTTTACGACAAGTTGAATATACTCTACATCCTTCCTTCCCCATGTATTTTAACCATCTTAGTTTCAGTAAAAAAACTGATACTGAAGATTAAAAAAAGAATGAAGGATATATAATTCTAAATCCTTGGCATAAAAGTATAAAGAATGATGAAAGATCAGAAATGGGGCAAAAACAAATGTACTGAGAGTTAAAATGCAATGCCAACAGATGAGAACTCAATTCCGCCACTTCATACAAACAATTTCAAAATTATTAGGTGGACTAGGTTTTAGAAACCTAGATGTAATGAACAAAGCCTGTGTTTTAAAATTTGGGTGGAAACTGCAGACTGGGAACAATGATTTGTGGAGTGCGGTTTTGTAGGGAAAATATTGTTGAAATAACAACAGAATGAAGATAAGCATGAGGCCTACAGACTCAAGCTTTTGGAAAAATATTGTCAATATTTGGTCCAAAATTGATGAGAGTTGTTTCTGGTCAGTAGGTAATGGCGCTAATGTAGATGCTTGGACTGCTAGATAGATTGATCCTAGTACTAAAATTGCATATTTATACCTGGAAATTCCAATACAATACAACTAAAGGAGGCCAAGGTTGCAGATCTCTTGAATGAGGGAGAAGAGTGGAACTGGAATCTCTTAAACCAATGGCTCCCGAAGGACATTTTAAATAAAATTGCGAGGATTTTCCCTCCATGCATGGATGCAGGTTCTGATGTGCGTATAGCCATTGGATATGATAGCAGTAATTTTTGCATTAGGGAACACTTGCGAGTTTCTTTCTGATAATGAGATGCTGCAAGGTGATGAAAGTGGGAATAATATTTGGAGAATCCAAGCCACCGAACGAATACAATGTTTTTTTTGGTTATTAAACTACGATAGTTTGTTAAAGAATCGGAAAAAGAACTGTATGGGACTTGGGATCTAATGTGCAAGTTTTGTGGTGATGTGGAAGAAGATACAATCCATGGTCTTTGAAATTGTCCCCTAGTAATGCCTCTTTGGTTATCTGTAGTGCATACTAGCATGAGATCAATTTTCTTCACAGGCGACATAAAGCATTAGATTAATATTAACACGAACAACAATCTAGGCTGGAACAGTAGTGATGATTGGGAAGTTTTTTGGGCAACTTCCTGTCATAGCCTTTGGTATTGACATAATAAGGAGATGCACGATGAAGACTTCACTATGCCCCTTTGCCTGACGTCGCATGTCAATAAGTTGGTACATGACTATAACAATGCGCGAAGTGCAACTTGTACCATTATAAATGGCAGGCATTGCACCATCTATCCTCATCATATAAAATAGAAATCACTACCTCTTAAGGAAGTATCAATCACTTTGATGGCTACGGTCATCAATGGCCAGCAATCCAAGCAAACATCAGCACCCTTGCAGCAGTATCTAATATCATCATAATCTGTCATATCCTAGAGCCCACCATGAAGAAGAAAAAAAAGAGGATAACAAATGTCAAAAAATAAACAAAGTATCTAAAGGTTTCAGTAGGAGACTCAAGTCAGAAAAACTTACTATATCAAAAATCAACTCCCTCTCAACTGGAGTGAAGACACTATTATCACTCTGTGCATAGGCATGTCTTTTTGCAGGCTGAACCACATAAAAAATGATTAGGCTGAAGCACCGCCCCCACTACTACTACTACTACTTAGTAAATGCAACATGAATTACAGGGAGAGAGGAGAATTGTTACATCGACTGTGTAGACAGGTCCAATGTCAATCTTTAAAGGGCATTTATCTTTGATGGAGTTTTCGAGTTCGAGGACGTTGTTGTATGATTGGAAGCGCAGATAAAAATCCCCTTTCAGAGTGAAGGAAAATTCCCTTCTTCCAAAGTATGACTGATCACAGCCAGGATGTTTACCGTCTAAAAAATTTTACACCCACCAAAAAAATCAGAATGCATACTCAATTAACATTCTAATCAAAAGTAAGAGTTTCATAGATGCTACCATGGCCATAAGACATCCATTTAAACATATCAGCAAAAGGAAACAGTTTTCCTGGTAAAAAAAAGTAGACAAAATGAGTAAGTAATTAAAAGTTAAAACCCAATAGAAAGTAAACTAACTATTCACACAGGCAATAAAAAAAATGGGAAATGGATGTAACTAACCGTAATAAGGTTTGAGAGCACCAGAATCAAAATCCGATTCTTGTTGAGGATTCATTGGTATGAAAACTGAATACGATTTGGGAAATGATCCAAGAGAGAGTGAAGTGATGACCTACACGTGAACAACAAGCATAAATCACAACATCGGAACACAAATCGAAGCAAATCGAGCAAAACTAATACAAGGTGAATCATGAAGCAAATCGAAATTACAAGGAATAAGAGGCAAAATCAAAACGAAAAAACAGCAAGATTGTCCGATATACCTGAGTTGCAGAAGAAAGGGGATAGAAGATTGCAATGATAACTGTGGAAGAACCCACTGAATCTGAGTGTAAACCCTAAAAATGTGGATGTGATGTTTTGCGCGCCAAAAACAACCCGCCACAAATTTCACATTTCCTATATATATATATATATATATATATATATATATATATATATATATATATATATATATATATATATATATATATATATATATATAAGCAATGAAACGAAAACCGGACCGTCCGGTTCAACCGGTTGAACCTGGAACCAGACTTGTGTCCGGTTTAGTATGTCTAAAAAACCGTCATGAAAAGGAACCGGGAAAGAAGCTGAAAACCGGAAAAAATCTAAATAGTACTTGACTTTGTTTTTATTTTTGTCGTGTTTTAATAAGTTGTGTGCATTTTTATTGGGTTGTTGTTTTAATTAATTTGTTTGTTTATTACAAAGCTTAAAGTTTTTTGAAATAGCTATATGTAAAATTATAAAAATCTAAATGGATTATAATAAATTAAATTAAATATAAATATAATTAATACATATTACCTTTAAAAAAAATATTTATGAATAAATATTATATTATTTTTTGTGTATAATTATTTTTATAATAATAATATACTTATATTTAATTAATTTGGTTGAACCTCCATCGACTCTGATCCAACTTTTGAACAAATAAACCCATGATATCTCGATATTAATCCTAAAAATATATTTTGTTTATAATAATTATTTATCTTGTATTAGTTTACAAAAAAAATATTAATTTTTATTAATATAGTTTATTTGTTGTATTTTCATATATTCAACTACTTCATTGTAAATCCATAATGTTTGTGTAGAAAAAACTACTTTATTATGAACCCGTCAAAAAAACTACTTCATTGTAAAACTCAACTATTTCGTTATTTGTAATAATTAAGGTGTATTAAACATTAGTATGATGTGAAATAAGAAATTATATGATATGTTGAGGAAGTTTTTTGGTATGGTGGCGAGAGTCTTCGGCAAGCAAAGAAGGAAGTGTATTTGTAATGTAAGGTTAACACTTCAACAGTTAAGTCAGTGAAGTTATAATAGTGTGATATGACTTACAAGAATGAGTGATATCATACTTGGTAATGGTGTGTAATTACGCTTATATATGAACGACAGTTAAAACAGCTCTCGGTGAGTGCGTAATGGAATGCGGGTGATCGTTGGATTGGATTTGACAATTAATGAGTGAGTTATTCGGCTCTAGTGTGTGGCCCCATAATGAGGGTATTTTGGATTGGTCCTTTTGAATTAGATCAGTCTTATTGGGTCGTTTGGTTGGCCTGAAATTGTTTCCCCAAGTCCTTCTTACTGGGCAGGGAATAAGGCAGAAGTTTTGAGTATGACCTCTTGAATTATCTTCTTCATTGTTTCAAGTCCTTAAGTCGGTCCTTCGAGATGAGGAAGAGACGTATGGTGTATTGAGGGAATATAGATGATCTTGTGAACACACACATTAAGTGTTTGTCTTGTAACTATAGTGTTTAGTATCGTGAGTATTTCACGTTGCCTTATGCTTATATGATAAAAGATAATGCACTTAGAGTGCTTCAGTGTTGTTACGGAATCAAAGTGGGATCTAGACCGTTGATGGCATATTTGGTGTTTATTTAATTCTTGATCGCGAATCATGGGGCCACAAGTTGCATATTAAAAAACATTTTTATTATATTGATAATACTTGCCTAACAAGATATGGTCGACCTTCATATGCACAACATCACACAAAATTTCATTCATAATATTTTTCTATACTTAAATTAATCAAGACTTGTTTATCAATAAAAATATCAATATTTACATTGATCTATTGAAGCTTATATGGTTGTGGGTGTCTAGTGGATTTCAATCCAATTTTGGTGATTAATCTCGTGTTAGTTGTAACACCTGATACCAAAGAGGTGAAGGGTGGTTACACTGCATGTAACACTCGAGGCCGAAGAGGGCGAAGAGTGGTCGCCATATTGGAATGAGAGGGACTTTGAGGTTGTGCAGGAAAGAGACTGCATGATTAAAGGAAGGCTTATAGAGACTGGTTGATACTACCTATACTAACAAGACACATCTTCTTTTCGGTAGCTTAACCAAAATAAATTCATAGTTAAGCGTGCTTGACTTGGAGTAGTATTGTGATGGGTGGCCTTCTGGGAAGTTTCACATAAAGCGTGCGATTAAGGACAAAGCACGCTGAAAAGATATGTGTTGGTTTGTGTGATCACTCGATAATCCTGAAGGTAGTCTGAGGCGTTACAATTGGTATCAGAGCCAGACATCTCTCAGTACGATGTGGTTCGGAGACGAACCAAGCGGAAGCTTGAGGATATGTAACACATGAGGCCGAAGAGGGAGGAGGATGGTTACACCGCATGTAACACTCGAGGTTGGAGAGGGCAATGAGTGGTCTCCATATTGGAATGAGAGAAACCTTGAGGTTGAGTAGGGAAGAGACTGCATGGTTAAAGAAAGGCTTATAAGAATTGATTGGTACTACCTATATCAACAAGATGTATCTTCTTTTCGGTAGCCTAACCAAAATAACACTATAGTTAAGCGTGCTTGACTTGGAGTAGTATTGGGATGGGTGACCTTCTAGGAAGTTTCCCAAAAAGCGTGTAAGTGGGGACAAAGCATGCTGAAAAGACCCGTGTTGGTTTGTGGGGTCAGTCGATAATCCTGAAGGCAGTTTGGGGCGTTACATTAGCCACATTTGTAAAACTACCGGTATCAATTATCAAAGAGCAAACTTTTTGTTGTAGCTCAAAAGCAAGTTTTAATTATCATCTCCACATGGGTTGGTTGTGTTTCAAAGAGTGTTCAGTGGTTTATATTACTTTAAGTTTGGTTTATCAAAATGTTGGTTGTTTGGTGAATACTTAAAATGTAAAATATCAGTAAATAAATTTAACCTTTTGATATTTCAACTGAGAAAACTTTGTTGGGGGTTAGATTTTGTTGACTTATTCTCATGTAACATCCTTGATCAGTAATATGCAGTTCTAAACAATTATTAATATTATCACCTGAAGCTTTCATTGTAGCTCGTGTATCAATCAACGTTGTGTCGTCATTCATACTATACCTAATAGATGACTTCTCATTCTATTAACCAATATGTCAGGATTAAGTTTCGGCAATAAATGTTAATATTAAACTTAAATCTATGTCTAGACTTTAGCATCCAGTAGATGACAAACTTGAATCTAGTAATGACTAATACTTCTTGAATATCAAGTCATACCATGAAAACATGTTTTAGGTAGCTAGTCAAAACAAGCATTAAGAACGAAGAATTAATCAATATTAAAATTTAAGAAGAATTACAAAGAATATTGTGGTCGAGATCAAAATATAAATACTAGGACAACTAGATCTAACCTCGAAAAAAATTAGTTATGCTTACTCATTGTAGCTTTATAAATAACCCTTTGAAGATTCCTCTGACAATGCTTCTCCTTCCTTTGACAGTGCTTCTGCCTTCAGTCTTCCTCTCATATTCTCTCCTGTTATGATTTATGGTGAGAACCTAATTTCTATCAGGAACTACATCGGATCCACCGATCTCTTTAAATGAACTACTAGACACTCATATCAATAGGTTTTGAAATGGTAGGCTCACCAAGCACACCGCCCAGGATCTCTTAGTATGCCTACTTTCCTATAGGTTATGTAATGCCAACTAACTTACAACTAGCCTTGCTTCCTATTCTCACTAAGTGCACCGACCATGCTTGTTTATCCCCGACCTTATCATTTACCATGAACCACCTTTGCTTGCTAACCATGCAAGTGTTTCTTGGCTTAGCGAGGTTTCACCTCTGCTCTGTAAGCGCACCTATGTTGGCTTAACGAACCTTCATTTGTTAGGAAAGTAACTTGGCTTGGTCTCTTGTATTTCTTTGGTGATTTCTTAATCCTTTTTACCTGTTTTTAATCAATACATAGTTAAAATATCCAAACATGTATTTTATCACTTTTCTTTGATCAAATAAGGGTTTTTCATTTGATTATTTGTAAACTAAGTTTATAAGTGCTTTCATATTTAACGTATTTTTGGCACTTATCAACTATTTCTAAATTGTATTTTTGTTTGTCCTCAAAATAAAATCCATTCAAATTGTTTAGAAGAAGTTCAAAATGCATGTTTCAAAAGAAGTAAGACAACTTGATCGGTAACTTTAAAAAAACGTTATTTTATTACATTAATTTTTTTACAATGCAATTTCATAATAAACATTATAATATCATCAAACCATAGCGTGAGAATGAAAAATTTGTTTTCCCAAAGTAAAATTTCAAAATAAGTCTATATTAACAATCAATTTTCATTAGAATCATGTTCTCAATGATTATCTCTCAAAAATGGTTAATGTTTCCCTCACTGTTTGATAATGCACAGATAATAGAAAAAAATTTGCAGTTTATCTAAGAAGTATCACAAGATGCACAATGAGTCTCCAGGTTAAAATGAATGAAATGCATGATAATGCATAGATGATAAGAGAAATAAACTCTCATGAAGATTGATGCAAATGTAACGCAACCCATAGGTTCAAAAGTTTTGTATATCAACAGATAACATTTGTATAATCATTTGAGTAACTGATGTATAATCTTTGAATAAATATTGTACAATCTTCTGAATAAATATTGTGCAACAGGCTGAACATAACAAGATCAAAAGTCTAGAACCAGTCTGAATAGCAAGGAACCAAGTACCATGAAGATCAACATCTGCACATATAAGAATAATTTCCACCCCATCTCACATGTTGATTATAGATATGAACGAAACAAGGATTCCTAATGGCCAATAAAAGTCTACAACCCTCTTGTGCCAACACCATGTCTAATGCATAAATGCAAGACAATGGTATTCCCAAGAGAACCTCATCTGAACGCGATATGTCATGCCAATTCTTGTGTGTCAGAAGCCATGGGAGTTAACATGACTATCCACTCTAATCCTAGGTGAACACTGGGTTGGGTAATGGGTCTTTTACCTCATAAGTGACATCCCACCCAACCTAAAAAAGAAAATCCAGCAACCAACACAACATTATATATCCAGAATAAGGAAAGCAGTCTTGACTTCTCCAAAGAATTATCACAAGCCCTACACTGCAAGATTGTGTTTTGACTGCACCAACAACATCACCAAGTACGAAGCCTGTATACTAGGATTGGAAGTTGCCATTGATCTGAGAATAAATAACCTTGAAGTATTTGGGGACTCCGCATTATTCATATACCAAGTCAACAGTGAATGGGATACTAAGCATCCAAAATTGATTCCATATCAGGATCATGTTTTAAAGTTGGCTGTGGAATTCCCAAAGATCACTTTCAGTCATATTCCATGAGAAGAAAATTAAATGGCAGATGCCCTGGAAACTCTCTCAGTTATGTTCAAGGTAACTTGGCCAAACCACAAACCACGCATCACAATTAGACACTTTGAAGAGCCCGCACATTGCCTTACTATTAAAGAAGGGCCGGATGACAAGCCTTGGTTTTACGACATCAAGAAATACATCGAAAAGCAAGAATATCCAGAAAATGTCTCTATTATTGACAAGCGAACTCTACGGAAGTCAGCCTCGAAATTTTTTTGAGTAACGGTGTGCTGTACAAAAGAAACTACGACATGGTATTACTCAGATGTATGGAGAAACAGGAAGCAGATACACTCATGAGAGAAATCCACAAGGATACTTTTGGAACTCATATAAATGGGCATGCCATGGCTAGGAAGATTCTGCGAGCAGAGTATTATTGGTTAATAATGGGAGTTGATTGTTACCATTATACGAAAACGTGTCACAAATGTCAGATCTACACCAATAAGATAAATGTGCCACCAACTCCTCTGAATGTCATGAGCTCCCCTTGGCCATTTTCAATGTGGGGAATTGATATGATTGGCATGATTGAGCCGAAAGCATCCAACGAACACTGTTTCATACTAGTAGTCATCGATTACTTCACCAAGTGGGTAGAAGCAGCATCCTATGCCAATGTGACAAGTCAAGTGGTTACGCGATTTATCAAGAAGAATCTCATATGCATATACTGTAACGCCCGTAGTTTAATTAATTATTTAATTAAATTATTTTTGGAATATTTGAGAAGATGTGTTGTGATTAATTGGATTTAATTATTTTATTAAGTGGTGAAATAATATTAGATGTATAATATTATTTGACGTGGGCTTGTTTTTAAGGAATAGAAGTAATAAGGGGGTGTATTAGTTTTAAGCCCAACAAGGAATAAAGAATAATAGGTTATTTTATTGTTGTTATAAGGAATAGAAAAAAGAGGCAGTAGAATAATAAGGATTAAGAAGAATAATGTGAAGTTGCTGGAAAAAGAGGAAAACGACAGAACGAGGTTTCAACCGGAAGTTATAGAGCGACCTTCAACCCAAGGTAAGGGTGGGGTTCTGACTCTATAATTGGGTTCATGATAATTGGTATGTGGGGTTAGAGGTGATTATTGTCTTGTTCATGAATTAAATGTATATGATGTTGTATGATGAAAAATTGATGAATTTTAGATGAATAATGATGTCCCAATGTTGTTTAATCGATCTAGAATTATAGGATAATTGTATGATGATTATCCATGATTAGATTAAGTTTTTAGGGCTTAAAGTATGAATCCTTTAGTGAAAACGCAGAGAAATCGCATAAATTATGCAGGATATAACAGGATGTGTCGACCCCAAACATGATGTGTCGATACAAGAAGGTTGAAAGACTCAGGATGAGTCGACACGAAAAGGTTTTACGTTGATACACGAGTGCTTTTAGACTCAGGATGAGTCGATTCATAGGAGCATGTGTCGATACATGTTGTGTGTAAGACTCAGGATGAGTCGATCCAAGAGAGGATGCGTCGACTCATGTTGCGAATTCAGTGTAGTACGCGTCGACACCAATAACCCCTCTTCTTTTTTTGGTAAGTCAAGTTCAAATTCAACATTACCGACTCGTTTATTTATTTACTATTTGCTTCCTAAATTCTAAAACATTCTATCTATATCAATTAAAAAGCATAACTAATTTTATATAGAAATAATTAATTTTAGTCTATATCGATCTAGAACTAATCCGATTAAATCTTACAAAATATTTCTAAAATTTTGTATTAATATTCGTTTTGTGTCGCGAAAGTGTTTTTCTTTATGTTCTTTTGAAATAGTTGCGTGAATAATTATAGTATTTTTGTTTACCTTAATTAGTAGTAATTCCATGGATAAAAAATGGATGAATGTCGATCGATTGTAAAAAAAGTACGAGAATGGGGTATTAGAATTCATTAAGTTTGCTGTTGAAAACGTCAAAGACTCCAATCGAATGAAATGTCCTTAATTAGGTTGTTGTTATGTTGGTCGGGTTGACGCATATGGATTGAAATCGCACTTACTGACGCGTGGGATTGATCGAAGTTATAAGTGTTGGATATATCATGGTGAGAAAATTAACGAGAATGTTGAACCGGGGGAGAAAAGTAATACGACGACCTATGCTCCAAACGATAATGACACGGATACATACGATTGCGATCGAGTCGAAGTGATTGCAGAATCACTTGAAGAATATCTTAAAGATTTTCCCAAAATGTATGAGAGGTTGGTAAGTGATGCAGAGAAATCGTTGTATAAAGGTTGCACTAAATTTACAAGATTGTTTGTGGTATTAAAGTTGTACAACTTAAAGGCGGGCAATGGGTGGTCGAATAAAAGTTTCAGAGTTATTAGCCCTTATGTGAGATATGCTTTCGGAGGATAATGTTCTTCCTAATCGAACCTATGAGGCTAAAAAATGTTGTTCTCTATTGGCATGAACTATGATAAGATACATGCTTGTCCAAATGATTGTGTTTTGTTTAGAAGAGAATATGCATCTTTAAATGAGTGCCCTAAATGCGGTTTATCTCGATATAAGAAAAAATTGTCTCCAACAAAAGTCTTATGGTATTTTCCTATAATTCCGAGATTTAGGCACATGTTTCATAGTGAAACTGATGCAAGATACTTGACTTGGCATACAGATGAAAGAATTATTGATGGAAAGTATCGATATCCAATAGATTCACCATAGTGGTAAAAAATTGATGATGATTATCCTGATTTTGGAGAAGAAGCAAGAAACCTTCACTTGGCATTATCTACTGATGGAATGAACCCACATGGTCTTCAAAGTATCTCACATACCATATGGCATGTGATTCTTATGATTTATAACCTACTTCCATGGCTATGTATGAAGCGTAAGTACATGATGTTATCTATGTTAATTTCTAGGCCTAAACAACCAGGGAATGACATAGGAAAGAAAGTTTAAAGAATTAAAGATTTTGTGGGAGAACGGTGTAGAGGTTTATGATGGATATAGGAAAGAAAGTTTCAATTTGAGGGCGATGTTGTTTGGGACAATTAATTATTTTCCAGCATACAGGAATCTATTTGGGTATAACATTAAAGGTCAAGGTGTGTGTCCTGTTTGTGAAGATGGAACTGATACGGTGCAATTGGAACATTGTCAGAAGAATGTGTTTCTCGGTCATCGTAGATTCTTACATTCTAAACACCATTATCGTGGGTGGAGAAAAGCATTCAATAGAGACATCGAACAATGTAAAGCTCTACCTGCATTGTCAGGTGACCAAATTTTTGAAAAGGTAAAAGATGTGTGTACTCAGTTTGGCAAACCTTTTGCATATAAGGTTGTCAAAGGTGGGTGGAAGAAGAAGTCGATTTTTTTTGAATTGCCATATTAGAAGTCTTTGTATGTGAGACATTTTCTCGATGTTATGCATATTGAAAAAAATGTATTCGAAAGTGTTATTGGTACGTTACTCAATATAAAAGGAAATTCTAAGGATAGCCTCAAGGCAAGGGAGGACATGTTAAAGATGGGAATAAGAACTGAATTAGGATCCGTGAAAAAAGGAAGATGAACATATCTACCACCTGTTGCTTTTACTCTATCTAGAAAGGAGAAAAAAATATTGTGCAAATTTCTAAGTGAAGTTAAAGTTCCAGAAGGATACTCTTCAAGTATTAGAAGACTTGTGTCTATGAAAGACCTCAAGTTGAAGAGTTTAAAGACACGTGATTGTCATGTTATAATGGAGCATTTTCTACCAATATGTATACGTTCTATTTTACCAGAAAAAGTAAGAAGCGCCATAACTAAATTGTGTTTTTTCTTTAGGTTAATTTATAGTAAGGTGATCGATCCTGAGGTCTTACCAACACTGCAAAAAGAAATAGTTATTATCTTGTGTGAGCGTGAGATGTATTTTCCTCCCTCTTTTTTTGACAAAATGGTACATCTAGTTGTTCATCTTGTGAAAGAGACACAGTTGTGTGGACCAGCTTGTATGAGATAGATGTACCCTACTGAATGTTATATGAAAATATTAAAAGGATACGTGAAAAACCGAAGTCACCCAGAGGCTTGTATTGTTGAACGATACATTGTTGAAGAAGCAGTTGAGTTTTGTACTAAATATTTGTCCAATGTTCAATCCGTTGGGCTCCCCAGAACTCATATTTTTGAAAAAAAGGAAGGTAAAAAATTAATTGGAAATAAAATTGAGACTATATCAAGGGATGAACGAGAGCAAGTGCATTTGTATGTTATGCACAATGACAGTGAGGTTGAGTCATATGTTGAAATGCACGTGGTTATACTTTGAGGGTTAAATCAGAATAGAAATGAAAATTGGATAGTACGAGAGCACAATTAAAGTTTTATACAATGGTTTAAGGATCATATTTATTCAAAGCGCTCTTCAGATCCCGCTTCAATAACATAAAGGTTGAGATGTTTGGCATATGGTCTAAGTTTGCATGTGTTTTCTCATATCTCATATGCAATAAATGGATACACATTTTATACCAAAGAACAAGATGATAAAAGTACTATGCAAAATAGTGGTGTCACTGTACTAGCTGAAGCAATGCACATATCAAGTATGAAGGACTTAAACCCCAAATATGAAAATTTGTCATATTTTGGGGTTATTGAGCACATTTGGGTGTTTGATTACGAGAAGTTTCAGATTCTTATCTTTGGTTGCAAGTGGGTAAATAGTAGTGGCATACGAATGGATAAGTCGGGATTTCTGCAAGTTGATCTTAATAGGGTGGGGTACAAAGACAAGCCTTTTATTCTAGCATCTCAAGCTAAACAAGTGTTCTATGTCACTCACGCGACGAGTACGAAATGGTCTATAGTGCTTTTATCTAACAAAGTGATTGATGATACCGGTGTAGATCAAGGTGATATTGATGTTGAGAATCAGTCATGTATTAGACATAATGATTAAGATGAGAATATTATAGCGGATGAATCATATATTGGAAACGACCATAACGAGGGAATTTCGATCAATTCTGACGTCCGCATTGCTAAGAAACAAGTAATTCATATTCCAACCAAGAAAAGAAAGAGATGTTAGTGAAAGAGGTAATATAGTAAAATGTTATATATTATGTCATTTTCAATAAATTTATATGCTCTTCTTTATTTGTCATTTGTTATATATTCAATTGATTATGGATTTTTATATTGCGTTTATGTTTTTCTTTATTACAGGTTAGATGGCTAGTAACGAGGATCACCCACATGATGATGATATTGATGATGGAGATCATGAGACTGTTATTGCCCAGGAAGCGGAAATTAGACGAGGAATAACAGTTATGAAGAAATTCATTCGTGATAGAGACCGAGGAATAAAATTAGATGCACATTGGAGCCAGAGTGGCAAACTAATTGAGCCTAACAGTTCAATGGTGACAAGTTTTATTGGTGCACTTGTAAGGAATGAAGTTCCAATTACTTGTGATGATTGGAGAAAACGAGAGTTGAAAGAAGCTAAAGAAAAAATTTGGAGTGAGATACAGGTACGATATTTAATGAAGTTCCATTTTTTTTAATGATGATTATGTCTTTAAATTACTTATACTAACACACTTTGTGTATGTTTTTTGTAGAGGTATTTCAACAACATTGATGATACTAGCAGAACTTTTTGTCTCCGGTTGACCAGAAAACTACTAAGAGGGTTTATGACTTTTTTAAATATCAAGTTTCTTAGGGATGCAGATAAATTTTTTGTTGATGCAAAGCTTCCATCTAAATATGCAAGTTTGGTTTCACCTAAAGAATGGGAAACGTTTAAAGCCAAATGAAAAACTCAAGAATTTCAGAGTGTAAGTGAAACAAATCGGCAAAGAGCATCAAGTCCCGTGTATCCATACAGAAAATGGCGTATTAGATATGGACGCTTAGAACAGTCTATTGTAAGTATCTATAAATTGCAATGATATACTTGTTCATCATGAATTATATTTGATCATATTATTTGGCTTAATGTGTAGTTAACAAAGGAGAATAGTTCTGAAACATCTCTTTCGACACATATTTTGTGGAAGGAAGCCCTGTGGATAAGGATGGAGTTGTCAAAGAAGATGTTCAAAAAGTTTTTGAGAAATGTGTAAGTATACCATTATTTATTTAATTAAATCAAAAGTTTAATAACATATAATTAAGACAAATTTTAAATAGTCATATGAATTTCAGGAGAGTCTATCTCATTCTATATGTCCAGATCAAGACAATGATTGCATGAGCATACTTAGTCGAGCATTAGATATTCGTGAGTATTCTGGTCGAGTGAGGGGTAATGGATTTGGAATCACTCCAAAATCCTTGAAGATGAAAACACAAAAGACTCTTAGTAATAAAGAACTGCAGGAAACCTTGGAAGCACTACAAACAGAAGTCTGTGAATTGAGAAGGGAAAAATAATTGAGAGAGCAAACTTCAGGTTTTAAAGCTATTAGTGACAAAGGTGGTATCGGTTGTAATTTTCAATCGAATATTCCAGAGGTAATTATATATATCATTATGAAATTAAAGTAACTTAATTTATTTAATTGAAATATATACACAATAACAATTTGAAATTTATTATTGGTTTTAGGGCATTTCACCTCGTCAACTCTACTTATCGTCACCAACTTATCGGATGGTTGGCAAGGGAAAAGTGCATAACACTTTGGGAGAATTACTTCATACTAAACCGCTCCCTACTGGCTGTTTGAAAGTATCGGTTGACATTACTTTGGAGAAGGATGTGTTATCACCACATCCTGACGATGTTTCAGATGCCACACTGATGAGAGATGTAATAGGTTTGTTTGTTGTATGACCGTCAAGTCTCATTAGTGTAGACGATGATGTATGCTTAAAACCATATATATGAACATTTGAGTATTCAAAGTTTTTACGCGTATTTTACGTACATTTTGTTTTTACATGGTTATGTTAATTAGACTCCAACAAAATCCAAAGCAAAATACAAGAGAATTCTGCATCAAACCGAGTCAGTTGCATCAATAAAAGAGGTACATCACAATTATATGATATTTATGCATGAAAAACGTTAATTTGTGATCTTATACTTCACATAACTAATTATACGATCTTCAGATTCATGCTAGAGAGAATGAAGATGTTGGTAGGGGTAAGAAGGTAGTTTCTAAGAAGACCGCAGCTAAAAAAAAACCTACTTCCAAGTTTAGGTCGTGCCTTGGAACATTTTTAGAAATGTCTGATATTTCGGAAGGAAATACTCGTCTTCTACCTATGGAGTTTGGTATTTTTGGTTTTGAATATTCCGAAACAATTGGTATGGAAGATTTTGATCAAGTTTTACAACATACGCAGTTAGGCCTCGGTGTTGTTAATACATACATAAGGTATATCTGATCTACATTGTCTAATTAATTGATCAATTCATTTACTCATTTCAAATGTTAATGAGGTCTTTTATTTAAGGTTTTTGTATGAAAAATTGATGTGCCCGAGTGGATTGGAGAAAAGATTCGCTTTCTTATCTCCTTACAATACCAACTTAGGGTTAATCATGCATAAACCAGATGAAGCCATGGCATATGTACTCGAGCGCTTTATGACCGACAAAGATACCGAAAAGTTGTTCTTTTTACCGCTTAATACCGGCAACGAGTTAGATTTTCATGCTAAATTCATCTATTATAATTTTTTTCATATTTTGACGATGTGTAAAAAGTTTTCATCTAACATTTGTTTAATCTTACAGCGGACATTGGTTGTTGGTCGCGATTAATCCTATCAGAGAAGTTGTATATTATCTGGATTCTTTACGCAATGATCCAAGTACATATCAAGATATGAAGAATATGGTTGACACGTAAGTAAAATTATTCTAAATATTTGTGTGTATATTTATTTATTTATTTATGTGAATTGTTCTAAATATGCTTTTATGTTTTATTAGCATTATACAAGTTTTTCGAGCACAAAGAGGTGTTCAAGTACCAAAGAGTAAAGCCAACAACATCACATGGATTATAGTGGAGGTATATTAATTAATTATCACAATTTTGATTATATTAATAGTGATGATACTTGATAAAACTTAGGCCTTATCCATATTTTCTTTTCATGTGTAGTGTCATCGGCAGCGTAATGAAGTAGATTACAGTTTTTACTTGTTGAAGTTTATGAGAGGAATCCTTCTTTTGGATTGAATAGAGATTCCATCTAAGGTATGAATTTCTAACTTAGGAGTTATTTTAATATTTAACACATATTTCTCATATAATTAAATAGTTTTAACTTAAACATACTATGTTATATTATTATGTAGTATTTTGATTGAATATATTAGGTGTCAATATATTATTGAGACGAAAGTTATATAAGGTATATTGTAATCTTGCTTTAATTTATGAGAATTTTGAGTATATTCAAGTGTTGAAATTGTGTTGTTGTTTGTCATGTGGTAAATTATATATATTTTGTTTGTATCATGGTATGAATTACGATATTTTGGTGTTGTTTCAAGTTATATGTGCATATGTAGAAGATAAAGATGAGTAGATTTTGTAATGATATATAATGGTGTTGTTTTTTGTAAAAGTATATATGTACAAGAGTAATAGTATACATAAGTACATTGGTGCAAATGTATAGTATCTTTTGATATTATTTTTTATTGGATTGAAGCTTCAATATTAGTGAAAATCTGGTGAAATTTATAATGGTATATACATGTGCAAAATATGGTGAAAACCTGGTGCAAATATGGTTAAAATTTGTGCATATAAAATTGTATATAAAAACAGCGTTTTTTTTTCTTCAAAAAGGTTATATAAAAAATTTCGTGGATATTAGACAGCGCTTTAAAAAATGCTGTCTAAAGTCCCCTTTAGACAGCGCTTTCATAGTAAAAGCGCTGCCTAAAGGGGCTATTTTTTTATTTTTTATTTTTCAGAAAAAGCGCTGGCTAAAAGGAGTCTTTAGCAGCACTTTAAAAAAAAGCGCTATCTAAAGGAGACTTTAGACAGCGCTTTAACATTAAAAGCACTGCCTAAAGGGGCTTTTAATTTTAATTTTTTTTTTTGTTTCAGAAAAAGCGCTGGCTAAAGGGGAGCCTTTAGCAGTGTTTTAAAAGTAAAAGCGCTGACTAAATGGGGTCTTTAGCAACGCTTTAAAAGTAAAAGCGTTGGCTAAGGGGGGCCTTTAGCAGCACTTTAAAAATAAAAGCGCTGGCTAAAGGAGGGATTTAACAGCGCTTTTATTTTTAACGAAACGTTGTCTTTATCTACAACAATGTTGGAATACACAGCGCTTTAAAGCGTTGTCTAAAACAAAACAAAAAATATTTAAAGTCTTGTTTGGCATAATAGATTTTGATATAACCTATATTGATAATATTGAAAATAAAAAAAATATTTTTTATGAAAAATTAAGATGTATTTGAAAATTAAACTTAATAAATAATTTAAAAATAAAAATAGGTGAAGAATATGAAAATCATGTGAATAAGTTATACTTTTTAAAAAGGAAATAGATCATGCAATAGAAAATAATATAGATCATATTTTATTAGTTGAAAGGATGTATTATAATGGATTTACATAATTATTTCTCTGTTAATATTTGTTTAAACAAATACATTAATTTTTAATTTTTAAAATTATTAGTTTATCATATTTTTTTTTCACATTTTATTATACTTTTATTTTTATTTTTATAGGTTTCTTCCACTTTGTATTAAGGTAACTGTTCATCTCTCATAATCAAATGATTAACATTATTATTCTTACCGTTTTTATTTATTTTGTTTTCATTTTTAATACATTTTATTATACTTTTATTTTTCTTTCATTCCCTTCTCATATTCAAAAATTATTATTGAAATTAATTCTATGCAATATAAAGTTTGAACTTTATTAATTTTATCGTTTTGATTTGTTTTTTTCTCTCTTTTAATTGCACTATGTTTTCTTTTAATTTAATTATTTATTTTAAATATTAAAGTTATTACTTTATCGTTATTTTTGTTGATATTTTATTATGCTCCACTTCTAAATCTTCATAAATAAATAAATAATTATCCCACTTACTTGATATTTTTTTAATTAATTTATTATATTTATTTATTTAATAATAATTACTACTCCATTAACTTGATATTATTTTCTTTTAATTAATAAAATATCATCTAATTTTCAAAAACTTTCCATTAGCCATGTTTCCATGTTATATTTATTTATGTAATAGTAATTATACTAAATTATAATTTTATAACTTCTTTTACGGTGGCATCTCATCCAAAAAAGATTATAGAAGAGAGTTGTTTAAAATGTAAACCAAGAAACAATTTAAGAAAAGTTGCACTTGCGTATACAAACCCTTCTTTACGTTTATATGCCAGCTTTGATTTACTATATACAGATAAGTTATGCACTTGTGGTGGAAAAGTATTTACCTAAAGAAGAAAATAGCATTGATCACCCAAATAACCAATATTTGACAAAAATTATCATGCAAAAATAACATTGGACATACGTGTGCACCCTTCTCTCGACGGTGGGATGGGAGAAATGGCAGAACTAGAAAGCAAGTCGGCGTTTGTGAAGAATTCATCCATCAATAGCGTTGGAAAATCAGGTCGTCGTGTTGCCTTCGAAATCCCCTTTGAAAATAATCATCAAAGCCATTCTCCCTACCACAACCATAATATTGAAACCCCCGTCGACGAATTTGATACAGGACATTATCATCCATGTTGTTTGGCATGTTGTGCATGGTCATGTCTTGCCGTGTTCATCTTTGTTGTAATTTTTCTCTTTTTCGGGATATCATATTTGGCTTTCCTCAAATCAGGAATGCCAAAAGTCAATGTTAGAACATTCAGCATCAACAAGTTTCAAGTTAATTATAACTCGCACAAAATGGATGCAAACATTAATTTAGGTTTAAAATTCTCAAATAAGAATGAAGAGTTCAAACTTTTGTACGGTCCTCTTTTTGTGGATGTCATTAGTGAAGGTGTGAAATTGGGTAACACTAAACTTAAAGGTTTCTCTCAAATGCCTCGAAATGAGACGGATTTGGACATAACAATGACGACGAATCATGAAATTGTTAACAATTATGCTGCAGATGAATTAAAATCAGACATTAGTGCATATGAGATGGTGTTTGATGTATATATTAGTGGAAACATTGGTGTGCAAATGGGTGGTTTGCATATGATCAATGTGCCTTTTTTGTCAACCTGTGAACAAATAAAAAAGATGGATGTGGATTATGGAAGAAAGCCTGAATGTGATATCAAGATGTTTTCTTTTAGGTGAAATTATGAATAATTTATATCATAAATTTTTTTTTTTGAAATCGTGGTATCTAGCTTTATGATCGAAGGACCCAAACCTTCGTCACTAAACTAATAACTCTGAGAGTTTAGTCATGCATATTGTTTAGTTATACATTTTAATAGACATGTGAATGTTAAATTTTTAAATGTTACTGTGTATCATTTAAAACAATACTAATGCCTTTTCTAAATATTGTTGTGTATCATTTGTTTCAGGCCTTCAACCAATTGACGACATCAATGATGAGAAGCAAATTTTAAGGCTGCGATGTTCTAAAACTTCTCGTGTTGATTGACAAGTTAATTATTCATAGGATGTAACACTTATACAAAATGTAGTAAAGTGTTTAATGGTCATTAGAGACATGTACATCATTGAAGTATTTCAATTTTAGATAAAGTTGTTTTGTATTCTCCTATGTGCACATGTATACATGTTTTAATTATATAGTTATTGTTGTCAAATGCTTAGGCATAGTCCAATCTATTTTTATATTTAAGATAGTCTAATAGTTTTGGTCCAGTCAATTGAAACAGATAAATGACACATTTCCCCTTTTCTCCTCACTCAAGAAACCGTGGTCGATTGTCCCTCCTGGACAAACGTGACCACCATTACCCTCAGCAACACCTTTGTCCGCATAAGCACTTTTATCCTTCAGTCGGAGACATGTGGTCGGTTGTCTCCTCAGGACCGACGAGACCACCGCTACCCTCAGCGGCACCTTTTCCTGCAGTAGCACTTCTGCCCCTCAATCGGGGACACATGGTCGATTTCCCCCCCAAGACCAACGAGACCACCGCTGCCCTCAGCAACACTTATGCCCCTCAATCGGGGACACGTGGTCGGTTGTTCTCTAGGACCAACGAGACCACCGCTGCCCTCAAAAGCACCTATACCTGCATTTGCTTCTGCCCCTCAATCGAGGATACGTGGTCGGTTGTCCCTCCAGGACCAACACAACCATATTTGCCCGCTCAAACAGGCTAGTTCTAATCCTGCCAACCACATGAGGACATCCAACCAAGAATGGGCAAAATCATCTTTACCCGTGAGCACCTCTTTTCTCGTCATAACGGCCAACTTCACTCCTCGATTTACTCTACACACGTAGAGCAGACACCTAGAAAATACTCATAAACGCTTATGTCCGTCACCTCATCCTTGCTCGATGCAACGATTAGTTACTGGCACGACTGCCCATTTTGACCAAGTCCTGGCAGTTATCTATTTTTGCAAACCCGCATATCTAGGTCTAAAAATAGGGACCAATGACCAAGCGCCAATGGCATTATAAAAACCCTCACACATGTGAGGGTCGGGTATCCATTATTCATCACCAAAACCCTAATCTCTTTCTTGTATCTCTTTGTGCTCATACTGACTTTAGCATCGGAGTGCCTTGCAGGTACACCCCCTCCTCCTCCATTCCAGCATTGAAGTCGAAGTATCTAGCCCACTTCAGGTTCTGATCAACCAGTAAGATCAGTGGCACCATCTGTGGGAAACTTGCTCTCCCCATCTTTCTTTCCCCAAAAACCAAAGATCAAAGCAGATAATCAAGATTCCAGTCATGGCCAACTTTGAAGATAACAACAATGCTCATAAACCCATTATCTCCCTTGTCTGCTAGGCAGATGACTATTCCAGGATGCCCTTTCTTGAAGAGGTCATCCCATTGAGAGATGGTCGCACCGTTTCCCCATCTTTTGACGAGGCGGAAGACGTCGACATCGAATCTCACAAGACCAAGAAAGCTCAAGAAGGAGCACAAGAGAAGACGCATGTAATCCCTGCTCCACCCAATGCTGACCATGATATGGTTGCTCTGCTCGCAACTCTCAACTAGAACAACTCACTAATCTTCCAACAAAGCGAGATGATTGGGGCGTTGGAAATTGCTCTCTGGTCAAATTCTCCCCCTCGGAGGCACCAACGACAAAGATCACACAGTCTGTCTCCCCGACGACATGATCATCACCGGAGGCAAGAAAGAGCTCATATCCTGGTTGTTGTATCCCAAAATTTTCCCTCTCCATTCTTGTTGTACATGGCTTATGTTTCCTCATGTACGTCCACTTGATGACATTCAGTCCGAGATAAATCTCGTATCCTACTGATTTGGGCTACTAAGAACTCTAAGGCTTTGTGACATCTCAAGTTGAATCCTTGCATCGTCAAGAGAATTTAAGTCTGCATTGGTTTAGAAGGGTCAAGTGTTTGGAGTTCAAGATTACTGGAGATTTTCTGTTTCATGAAGCTACAAGGTTTTCGTACTCAAACTCCTTCCAAAATGAATCAGGGTTTTATTTGCAAAGCTAAGGCATTACTGTTTGAAAATGGAGTAAATGCAAAGCGCGATACAAGCGATGAAAATTGTTGGATTAATATTGTGGTCAAGGCACATATGGTCACGATTCCTACAAAAATACAATTGGACTTCTCTCACTAATCAAAGTTTCTGGACGTTATCGTGTGAAATACTTTGCGCGGTCATTTCTAGCATTTGTCGCGCAAGTTTCTTTGGATTTCATTTCAAAAAAACCTAAAGTTCAAAATCTAAGTGTTCTTATGGAAGATTAGGGTTTCTTTATCTGAAGATCAAAAGAATTAAAGGCATTTTGAGATTTTGAGAAAGATGGAAATTGAATTTTGTTTCAAGCACCATTCTTAAGGCAATTCTAATGCACCATTCAAGATTTGTTACAATTATTGCAATTTCATTTTTGGGTTATTAAAGATTCAAGAAGTTTTAAGTTTGTGATTAAGATTGGAAATTAGAGTTTCATTTGATTTTGTGCCATATAGTTCTAAAGATCCAATTCTAAATTCAAGGGTTCAAAGCTCATATCATTTCTTTCATCATCCTTTTCATTCTTTCATTCAAATCAAACAACTTTTACAATAATTGTCTTACCATTTTAAAATCATTCAATACATTTCTTCCAATTATTGTTCATTCCAAATAATTACAAAAAAAATCAAGTTCACATTCAAGTGTATCTTACAAAAAGAATGACTAAATTCCTAAACCTTTCTAAAGTTCTAAATTCTACTTTTCTTCGATTCCTCTAAGATTTTGTGGCAAGCCACGACTTCACCATCTTTCCAATGCTTTACCATCTTCGTCCACTCCTCATCGGTCATACATGAAACAAAGAGAAAAAAAAACAAAATTACAAACAATGTTAAACTCGTCATTAGGGTGGTTTTAAGAATCAGAAAATAGGGTGTTTTGTGTGCTAAGGCCTCAAACATTTAGTTCTATCATGGGCCAATACTATTGCAAAATACAAACTATGTTGGTTCACGAGAGGAAAAGAAGCCCAACCGAATTTTCATCCCAAAAGAATGTCAATTCTGCCAAAAAAGAAAGCCACATACATGTTTTAAAAAAAATCAGAATTTGTACCATTGGCCTAAAAGAAAATGTTACTTTTTGCAAATCCTAAAAGTAGATTTTGGTTCACAAAAAGGAGAAGAATGGATCAAATGAAAATCAGATTAACATCATGTATTCACGCAAACAAAGAGCCTCATATGATTTCATATCAAAAGAAAATTCAGAATTTGTAAACTCAAATCATGGGCCAAAGTAATTGTGTTGCAAATCTCAAACAAATATCAAAGCAAATGTTTCGTTCACAGCATCACAAAAAAGTACCAAAACTAGTACAACAAGTACCAAAGTCCAACAAGCAACCATACAACAAGTGCAGCCCCAAAAGCAAGCAAAAGCAAAGTCACAAAACCAACAAAAGCAACCATTACAAAAAATCCAGCAAAAGTAAAGCAAGTACAGAATCCAACAACCAGCAACAAGTAACCGAGTATCAAAAGCAAGGTCAAAAGCATTATAATAAATTTGACTTGTCAAAAGTCAAAAAATAAAGTGACAAGGCCAAACCGAAGCCATATACTTTTAAATCCATATCAAACTTCCAAGCAAACAGATAATATAAAAAAGGGGATTTTCACAAGAAAAAAGAGACAGAGACAGATACAAAAAACCATACAAAGGTCGAAACAGCAATATACAACCCTTATCTCATAACCCTTTATCAAAAATATACAAGGCCGAAACAACAACATTATCATTTTTCCAGCAAAGATATACATAGTCAAAGCAAAACCGAGCCATCATAAAATTCCCAAAAAATCATTCACCAACAAACAAACACAACCGAAACAACACACAAAACCCTAAAAATTTTGTTCATCATCATTTTCCAAAACCTAATCCTTCAGAGTTCATAAAAGAGTAAGAGAAGAAAATATCACCCCAAAATCATGTAGAAAAAGCAAATCGGAACCCTTAGGGTTCCGATCATCCCCTTTTAGATCTACGCGAAACCAGGAAAAATCTGCAAAATCAAACACGAGATTAGTAATCAGGAGGACGAGAGGAAGAGATTGATGTAAGAAAAATCAAGATCCTAACATCGCCATTGATATCTAGTGGATGTTAATTGCGATAATGTGTTCTTGGGATCACTATTATCGTCGAACATCGCTGTGAATGGTGGTTTGAAGTTGTATTGGACCCATGCATCCTAGATCTCTGCCAATAAGGGATGGGGATCCAGTGGATCCTCTTGAACGTCAATGTATGTTGCTTTTGTTGCTACTGCTGCAAATCCCACATGTTATCCTACAATGTCTCATTATGGTGATATAATTCCTCCATATCAATCATAATTTCTACTATGGAAGCTTAGTCATTGTCGTGGTTGTTGCTACTAGTGACAACCATTGTCATCATGAAACAAGGTCAAACTATTGTTAGAATGAGGTGTGACCCAAATCAGTTTTATCAAACCCCACGATGGGCGCCAAATGTACACGTTGTGTCACTAATTGATATCTCTACTAATGCAAGGTCAATAAGATTCACAAACAATTATCTGAATAAAGTTGTGAGTTAATCATCCTCTTGTGCTCCTTCCACTATATAATGATTCTAGGCCCATCTTATAGGAAGGCCAAATTGATGACCTTTATTGTGATTGATTCTACTAATCATCACCTCTTAATGATGATCAAGAATCAAACTTTAATGGAGGGGATCCTCGTATCTGACATTCATGATTTGTCATAAATGAATATTTAAATCATATTTGAACCAGGGATTGACCCATACCAAGGTTGCATTGATATGTCTTGCCCTGACCCATTGACAAGTCCAAACCATTTTATACCTTTTAAGCGAGTTGCTCCATGTCCAACCCAATACTTAAAAGGGCGTCATATCTAACCTAAAATAGATATTCAGAAAGTACATCATCCTCCATACATGATACATGTAGAGATAAAATGCTTTAAAAAATATTGGAACCCTATAAGGATTCGAGACACAAAGATACCATATTAATATTATAGCAAAGACGAGTGAAAATTCAAAAGTCAAATTATACAAAAGTGATAAAATGAAGGTTAAAAAATTAACTATAAATCTATCTAATCACTACGCCAAAAATAAGTTTTAGCAGCACATAAAAGAAAGCGCTTTTGGAAAAAAGCACTGCTGTAGGTTTTAAAAAAAATTCGCTTAAAAAAGTGCTTTCAAAGGGTGCCTTAAGAAAGTGCTTTTCAAAAGCGCTTCTAAAGGTCACCCTTAGAAAGCGCTTTTTGGGAAGCGCTGCTAAAGCTGGCCTTTCAGAGGGTACCTTAAGAAAGCACTTTTCAAAAGCGCTGCTAAAGGTCAGCCTTAGAAAGCGCTTTTCCAAAGCGCTGCTAAAGCTGGCCTTTAGAAAGCGCTTTTAAAAGCGCTACTATAGGATATGCTACGAAAGCGCTTTTTGATGTAAAAGCGCTGTTATAGATGACCTTTAGAAAGCGCTTTTAAAAGCGCTTTCGTAGATAGTTTTATACATTTTATATTTTCATTTTTGTTCATTCGTTCATTAACCATTATCGTTCTCTCTCTCTCTCTCTCTCTCTCTCTCTCTCTCTCTCTCTCTCTCTCTCTCTCTCTCTACTCCACCTTCTTCCTTTATCATCTAACATCAAACCCTAAAACCAACCCCGCAGCGACGCTCAAACCCGATCCTTCCCCCGACTATAAACTCAAAACTTAACCTCTGATCGCGATTGTTTGTTTGATTTCCCCGCCGTCATAAGTTCTCTCCTTCAATTCATCTCTTTCTCGCTACCTCTTTCTGTCTTTATTCTTATCTTACAAACCCTCATGTTTCATCGAATTCGTCGTCTCAAACCCTAGAATAAAGTCTTTATGCACCGTGATTCTTCATATTACATCAATTTTTGCCTTCAATTCATGCTGAATATGGTTGCTGATTTTTAATTGATATTTGTTCATCCTTTTGTTTCAGATGGTAGCTAAACCACTTATCACCGAGCTTTTTGCTCTTACAGAGAAGAAGATGGACATGACACTAGGTATGTTTTTTTTTGTTATATCACATTCATGATAACCTTTTTGTATAACATCCTTTTTATTGTTTTTGATATATTTAATGTTGGTGTTGTTCACAGATGACATAATCAAAATGTCTAAAAACCCTAAATTTACAACAAAGCAAACTAGGGTTTCGGTAAGTGTTTTTGCTTTTGAATATTTCTTTGCTTATTTGTTTGTTCATGGTACTTCATAGTTATTTTTTTGCTTGATTGATTCATATTCATGTCTATGCAGAACAAGAGCAAAAAATTTACAAACAGTTTTGCACAAGATAGATCTTTTAAGGCGCGCTGGTACATGGAGTCGAGATCTCCTCTTAGAAAAGTATGTGTATGAAGCACCACAGTCATATTATGTTTTCATTTTTGTACATATTTCCGATATTAACTCGTTCACTTGCGGTTCTTAGGGAGTTCTTGCAAAAAGAAGGTCAAATTTCTAGAGAAACCAATTTCCCCTTGCAACTGAGGTTGCACGTAGGGTTGTTGCTGCTCCTCTGCACTATGGAGGTGCTAACCGAAATAAGATGGCTAACTGGAATAAACCAAGGTATTATGTTTTTCTTTGATTGATATGTGCACACATGTTATGCATCAGAACATGAGAGAAATTTGAGGCTGAATATGTTAACTTTGAGTGACATGGTTGAGAGTTGTGGCTAACTTTATTTGTAAATCGATGCATCATTGCAGGTAACCCATGGTCCATTTGTGATATTGATGACATCATAAATGTGTCTCCCATTTATAAGATACTTTTCCTTCACAAATGGAGTTAGTTTGATATTTTGAATGAGTTGAGAGGCAGAAATCAAAACGCAGAAATCAAAAAGCTAAGTTTCGTTTACCTCTTATCACGATTGTTCTGATATGTTATGTTTCTGGTTCTTATCTTCTTCTTTCTTTTCGATTTGCAGGTCAAGGGAGGTGATGGCCTTCGAAGGTGATGTAACGGCGGCTCGGAGATGCGTTTAAGGGAGGTTAACGGCGGCGCGATTTAGGGTTTCAGATATTGAAACCCTAAATCATATTTTCTCCTTTTCAACAGCAAGGCTCTGTACTCCTCTAAGTTTTTTTTTCTTTTCTGCTCCGTCTTCAGATCTTCCCCCCTTTTCTGTATTCTTCTTTAGCTATTTATAGGGCTTAGGGTTTCAGATTTTGCAAAACATCGTTACAAGTTTGATTAGAGCTTAGATTTAGAGTGATTAGGAAAATTAGGGGTTAAAATCGTTTGTAATTGATTCGATTTTATAATGTATTAATTTTATTTTATTTGTTCTGTAAGATTTGATTTATTTTCTATACATTCTGAGATTCATTTGTAAAAAACATTGATTATATTTATTTTAGATCCCAACAATGTTTGTTGATTGTTTTATAAAAAAGCGTTGTTAAAGCCTACCTAAGACAACGCTTTTCCAGAAAAAAGCGCTGCTAAAAGAAAACTTATGAGAGCGCTTTTCCAGAAAAAAGCGCTGCCTTAGGTAGACCTATGAAAGCGCTTCTTCATAAAAAAGCGCTGCCAAAAGCCTACTTAAGAGAGCGCTTTTTAGAAAAAGTGTTGTATTAGGTAGACCTACGAAAGCGCTTTTTATTAAACAAAAAGCGCTGCTAAAACCTATAGCAACGCCACCTTAGAAAGCGCTTTTAAGCGCTTTTAAAGGCATAAAAAAGCGCTTTCGTAACTTATTTTTGGCATAGTGAATTATATTCTAACTCAATCTAACAACTTATGATTCGATAAATAACCAACTAACTAACTATCTTAAATTAGCTAATATCTCCACAAATCAAAATTCAATTTTTTTCTTCCAAAAGAAGCATCTATTTTATGTCAAAAAAACACGTTAGAAAAAATCATGTAAACAACTCATTTTGTAACAATCAATAATAAATTGGGAATTTCTTTTGCCACCTTGTGGTCTTGTTTTAGGCCTCTGGCGAAAAACCCAAAATACCTTCAGACTTTGCATATGTAAATGCGAATGTATTGTATTATACAATAACAGATGACTTCACATGTGCATCTGCGAACTAATCCATAATTTGTCAAAAACAGGGTGACTTCGCATGTGCATCTGCGAAGTTACCTATAATTCCTCCTTTCGCATGTGCACATGCAAAGTCTGTGAATTGTATTGAACTAAACGAATAGAACATACCCTCAAACCCTTTTCTATTCAAACACCAAAACTCCTTATTTTCTTCTCCAAACTATAACATTTCTACTACCCAAACTCACTCATTTTTGCTTCTCTCTCCATTTTAACTCTTTTCAAGTCATCCCAAATCATCTCCAAACTTTCAAATTTGTGTAAGTTTTCTCCAAATTAATTTGATTCACAATACAATCTTGTAATAGTTTATTATGTTAGTTTATAAAAATTACATTGTGTATGTTGATATTAGAATAGTTAAATGTAGTTGCTTGGGTGACAAAAAATGACATTTGAGTGTTTTGGGGCAAGAAGCAGCAACTTTGAAAATGGTTGTGCGCAAGGGGTTTTGCATGTGCACTTGTAAAGTCACTCTAGACCAGTTTCGCATGTGTA